>OX344721.1:76275606-77475606 GCA_947034835.1 Ballota nigra | reverse complement strand
TTATTCTTGATCAGTTCTGGTAGTGTTTTAACTCCATCAAAAAGGGGGAAATTGTTAGGATAAAAATTGTTAGTTTTGATGAGTTAAAATAAACCAGAAGATGTAATAGGACCATCTGGACCTGTTAGCCAGATGATGATCTAGATTAGGACTTAGTCTAGGGGGAACTGCCAGACCAGAAGACTTCACCAGAAGAGTCACCAGAAGACCCCACCAGAGGACTTCACCAGAGGACTCCATCAGAAGACTTCACCAGATGAGACAGACCAGAGGCAGAGGACCTTCCCCAGACCAGACGAGTCCGGACCAGACGAGTCTGGTAGAACATAAGATGCTCAGTTTGATCCCCTGTCTCTACTGAGTATTCTGGTTCTTGACCAGATGAGGACCAGAAGACACCGAGGTTGCCTGGTGTCTGGTCCTGCCTTCTCTGGAGAGAATCAGAGTTAGGCAGAGGAAGCTATTGACCGTTGGTGATTCAAATCAAGTCAACAAGATCAGGATTGGAAAGTATTTGAAGATAATCAATCCAAGGATCCCACCAACCCAATCAATCAATTAGGGAATTGATTGATTGAGGCTTCCTTATATAGAGGATCTGATTGGATTAGCCCTCCAACGGCTAGCCCTAATCCCCTCTATATATACAAGAGTGCAGTTCAAGAAAAAGCTTTAGAGACTCTACACGCGCACATAGCATACTAAGCTTTTTGATCACTACGCATTTGCACTCACTTTGTTCTTAATTACTCATCCAACTCGTAAGGAGTTTATATACTCAACCTGTTCATCTTGTTAGACAAGGTTGGAGTAAGTTTGTCTTTAGATCGAAGTTAGATCTAAAGAGATTGTAAGAAGGTGCTGGTACTTCGGAAATTCCAGTAAGTAGTGAGTTTGTTGGTTGGATAGTGAGACCCCTTTGATCAAGGGAGAGTGGACGTAGGATATTCAGATCCGAACCACTATAATTACGGTGTTATTTATTGCTTTCTTTAATACCTGTTGTTTATTATTTGTGCTCTTAGAAAAGATTTTCTCTAAAGACATTTTGGTTATAAAGGCTTCCGCAATTAATCTATCTAGTGGGACCAACAGTACTGATGTACAACACTTGCTCGACCAGGATAATCGTCAGCACGATATCTGCGAACAAGAAAGGAAAGGATACTTAGAAAAAATAATAAAAGATGATGATGGAACTTGCTCGGCAGAAGCTAATGTGGACTTACTCCTTGAATTTTCGCTCATCCCAACCCAGATGGGTGAGATCCTCAGGCCCGCGGCCAGAGGTAGAATCCTTGCTCGCTTTGCCTGTTCTTTCTACAGGCTCAATAGAGCGACGAACAGCATCCCCCTCTGGACGAGGATGACTGTGGCCTACTTTCTCCTTCCCCTTACCAGCAATGGGGACTTCGTGGGCCAACGGAGTCCCATCCGCCTTCTTTAAGCGTTTCCCCGCGCGGGGGGGAGAAATTGGTGAAGATGGCTGGGCAGGAGCAGGAGGGGCAGCGGGCCGCGGAACTTTGGCCCCCTCCGCCTTATTCGTCATCCCCAGAATCTTCGTGGGCGGGTCACCTCTCCTCTTCCGTCCCTTTGGAGGCGCCATCTCTAGGACCCTTTGCTCAAGGAGGGCGTAGCAAGGGGGAACGGCAACTGTTACTTGCTCGGCTAAAAAAAAAAAGTTAGAATTAGACGAGCAAGTTAGACAAGTCAACGACGAACAAGACTGGAACCAGAAGTTAGAAATTTTCATACCTGGGGGCACCTCAGCTTGAGCCTCCAGGTGGTGAGGGTAAGTCAAAAGGTGAGCAGCTCTTTGACACCTTGCTCTGCAAAGATAGTCAATAGTCCTATCAGCCCTATTGCGGAGGCCAACCAAGCACGAAGTAAATAGAAACTCGGAGCTTAACTCCTCTTCTGAATCCCACTTGGGTAGACGAGGGCCTGCGAACAGACAAGAAAAGTTAAATTAGAACAACTTAGCCCAAAGGCGAGCAAGAATTGAACTTACGTTTCAGTTTTCCATAGGCTACTGGAGAATTTATTCGTCCAAGACCGCCGTGTGGATCGGAAGATGCTCGCCAATCACCCCCAATGAAGAAGAAGTGCTGCTTCCAATCACGGATCTTGTTCGGCACGTCTTCCACCATCTTCAGCCCGGTTCTGGCCTTGAGATAATGATAGCCTTCTTCTCCCAGGGGGCATTTCGTAATTGTCATCAAGTAGTTGATTTCTTCCGCAGTAAGCCGATCAACATACCCCTCCAAGGCGAACAAGCATATGGTGCCTAGGAGGTTCATCCACCCAATTGGAGTAATTTGGGTGATGGCCAAGTTGGTCGCCTCCAGGAATCGACCAACAATGGGTGGAAGAGGCAGCTTTAATCCGGCGATCAAGGTATGGATGTTGATCGCCGTGCATCCTGGTGGGGGGCTATCTGCTCTCTCTTTCCTCCGGGGAGCCCACATGTGAATATCATATGGGATCTTATAGTCCTTCCGGATAGAGTCCAGTTCATCTTCGCGAACAACACTTTTAATCTTGCTCGCCTGGTATCCGGTTTTCACCTTATCCATTATTTGTCTCTGTGGACGAGGAAAGCTGTTCGCGTATTCCTCAGCATATCCTCGCCATTCGAATGGCCGAGCAACTCCCGTTGGAATCTCATTTTCCAACATCTTTGGGGATGGGAAGTTAATACCCTCCAAGAACTCGCGGGTGAGTTCGTTAAGATCTGGATCTTCAGATTCAGCAGAAGACGAAGAGTTTTCATCCAAATTGTTGTTCGCCACAACAGTTAGTTCTCTTCCAGATGGGCCCGCACCGGTGTCCTCCACAGAGCGAACAATTGAATCCACGTGAGCGTTCGATGCTGAAGAAACTCCAACGGGTTGTGGATCGTAAGCAACAGTTGGGAAAAGGGGATCTAAGGTCTCCTCAGTTTTATTGCTCGAATGCGAAGACATAGGAGGGAGAGGAAAAATCCAGGTGGTGGCGGATAGTGTTGCAGACGGCAGCGCTTTCCCGGAGAGGACGGTGGCGCTCGGATCCACACGGCGGCGATAGAATTTTTGAGAGAAAAAGATGAAAAAAAGAGAATAACTACCTGGGAATTGAAATTTGAAGTCAAATGCTGAAGGACGGACGCCGGAAAGCTTGAAATCGCCGGAGGAAGGTGGAAATCGCCGGAGCACTGTAGCAAGAGGGGGAAAAGTGGGAAAAATTTCAGTTTTCCCACTATTTATACCCTAAGCAAAAACGGGGTCCCAGACGTAATTTCCCAAAAGCTCAGGGACTAAATTGAAGGAAGACGGGGTTAATTCCGAGCTAAACCACAAGTTGAAGGGCCTATAAGCAATTATAGGGGCGCGTGGCCTCGGGGTTGCTCGCGCGTGAACGGCGCGCAATCATTGCGCTGGCGTCATCTTCGTGATCTCCCCAGATCATGGGAAGACGAAACGGTTATCCCAATGTTGCTCGTCACAAAGATGCTATTCGTCCAAATCTTGGCCAAGACAATATCCTAACTACAGTTGCTCGCCACAAAGTTGCTCGTCTGATGCAACATCTAGTCAGGATAGGGGGCAATTGTTGATAGGCGAAACATCATCTAATATGGAGCGAACAACAATTAAGGTCTAAACAAAGAAAATCACGATTTGGGTGCATTAACCAATCTGGGAGGTGTATAAAGTGACGAACAACTCCCCCGACGAACAACTAATAGGCGAACAGGTTTTAAGACCCGAGACCAAGGATGAGCCAACCGTGAAGTCACCAATGACGAGCAACTTGGTCAAAATATGATACAACAATCAGCCAAAGAGGTGTGCACATGAACAAAGGACTAAGATCTCAAAGCCAAGCTGAACGAAGCCATAAGGCGAACAACTTCCAAAGTACAACCTCAAGAGGCGAACAACTTTCAGTTGAAGGGTCATCAAGATCAGTCAAGCCGACCTAGGCGAACAACAATGAGTCCGAGATAAGGCCCAAAAGAAGACTTTGTAACTAAGATTCAGCTTAGATAAGGTCAAACTAAGGTCAAAGGACACATGTCAGGCATGCAAGCTAGGGAGACCAAGAGTCAGTAGCACCTCATGCTTGCTAGCCTCTATAAATAGTTGTTCTCTAGCTTATTGATAGAATTTCGAATTTCAGACAAAAATACACACATAAACACACCCTAACCTACACATGCACGAAATAAGTCCAACTTTAAATTCGATAAATTCACACCCCGATTTACCATTTACGGTGGTAATCAATCACACGATATTGATTGGTGACGTAAAAACGGATTAAAACAGCCACTAATCCTTACGATTAGATTCGTGCACCAACAATCCTTACTATTAGATTCGTGCACCAACACAGGGAGTGTATAGACTGACGAACAACTCTACCAACGAACAACATATTGGCGAACATTTCTAGAGACCCGAAGCCAAATATAGACCCTCCACCAAGTCAATAATGAGGAACAACATTATGAAAGATGATGCATTTACCAGTTTAAGAGGTATATGGAAACGAACAAAGGACCAAGATCCCAAAGCTAATCCGTGTAAAACACAAAGACGAACAACTTCTGAGCCATAACCTCAAAAGGCGAACAACTTCTATGGAAGAACCATTCTGGATCAACTAAACCGACCTAGACGAACAACAATGAGCCCGAGATAAGACCAAAGAAGACTTTGTAACTAAGATTCAGCTTTGATAAGGTCAAACAAAGGTCAATAGGACACTTGTCAAGCATGCAGGCTAGGGAGACCAAGAGTCATAGACACCTCATGCTTGTTAGTCTCTATAAATAGTTGTTCTTCAGCTAAGAAATACAAGTTCAAATTCACAAATATTCCTAAAACACACACTTAAACACCTAAACGTACACATACACGAAATTAATACGATTTCGACTTTCATATTTACCATTCCATATCTCGAACCTTCGATTTACCATTTACGGTGGTAATCAATCACACGTAATTGATTGGTGATCTTAAACTGAACTAAAACAGTCACTAATCCTATCAATTAAATTTGATCACCAACAGGTATGATAATATTATTGTTGTTTGCTTGTTTCGAACAATTTTTTTAAAATATTGTTCGGCTCTGGTTATCCGAACAAGACCATAATGTTCGGATTTTTTTTCGAACATGAACATAATTTTCGGAAAAAAAATTCGAACAGAAGTGTTCGAAGTTTTTTTTTTCCAAAAGTTGTGTTCATGTTCGAATTTTTTTTTCGAACATTATGGTCATGTTTGGATAACCAAAGCCGAACAGCAGCCATCGCGATTTTTGAATTTGACTGACGACAAGCGGACGATGGCGGAAGACAGTGGGGCGGGAGACGGCAACGGACGGTGGTGTTGTGGCTATGGGCTACGGTGTTGTGGCCGTGGCTATGGACGACGGTGAAGGATGTTGAAGATGGAATGTATTCAAAATATGTAGGGTATTTTAGGAATAAAATGTAGTGTATTCATCCTAAGTGTAGTGAGTTTATCCATGTAGTGTATTTACTCCACATTGTAGTGCCAATAACCTGGGCCTAACTATTATTAAACTTAGCCCTTATGGTGAAATTGGGCCAAAATTATTTTGTGAGTATAATTTTTCTCGGTATTGTAAAAGTTGGCCCCATTCATCGGAATTGGGCCTAAGATGGTCAATTTCACGAAGTCGGGCTTAAAAATTAAAATAAGGGTACGAATCTTTTCATCCCCATAATATAATTGTTCATCCCTCGGTTCACTTTACCACTTTACAGTTTAGTTCACCCCCCAATAAATTACCCTACATAACCCTTCATTCTCAACCTAATTAATAATTTGTATTCTCACCCCCGTTAACTGCACTGCCTCCATCGCTGCGCCGCCACCGCTGTTTGTCTCCCCTCTCGTTTCAGTGTCTTTCATCCATGGAAAAATGTGAGCTTTTTTTTTTTCATTTGGTAACTACTAATTCTTGTTGCAACTGAAGTTTTTCTGATGAAAATAAGGTTTTTCCCGCCCACGTTTAATCTTCCATGGCCATGTTTAGTTTGAGTTCACAGTTCTTTTTATATATTTGTTCATTTCTGGTTTAGGGAGCAATTGGTGAATGTTCTTCGAATTTATTCGAACAACTAGGATTTGTTCGAAAAAAATATATAAGAACAAGTGTTCGAATATTTTTTTGGAACATCAGTTCAATGTTCTACATTTTCATTCAAACAACTCTTAAATGTCCGAAAAATCAGTCATGAACAAATTTAAATACGAAAACACAATCAATAAGCACGAGAAACATGTATGAACAACATATATTCGTTCTTATTACATTTTAACTACTCAAATAACACCAGCATACACAAAATACAACAAATAAACACAAACATTTCACCAATATATAAAACTTTAACATAAGATTAAAAAAAAATTCACATATGTAGATTGAGAATCAAGGGTTTCTAACATTGATAGCCAAAACAAAAGCTCCTTCAATATCTGGTGCAACCTTCAATAGAAAATCAAAGCTTCTTCAGCAGAAAAAATAGGTTTCTTGATTCAACATAACGTTTTTCACTTTCACATACGTATATCTTCAATAATTTATGCTTTTGTGTTTAGTGGAGTGAACTAAGTCATTTGATTTTAGTAAAATATGGTAAGAGGGTAATTTAGTCTTTTTATTTCTGAATTTAAAAAAAAAAGAATGAGGGTAGCAGACAATCAAATTGTGGGGGTGAAAATATCCCTACCCTTAAAATAATCTATGTTCAACTATCAAACTGGGCCCATAAAAAAATCAAATTAGGCCCGGTTATATAAACTTTAGGAGATACACTTTTTTTTTTTATATTCAAAATAGTTATGAAATGTCTAAAATTCTCTTAATGTCATTAACAATACAATACCCTATTTCAGGTTTAGTAGATACACCACTTCACTTCTTTATTTTATCAGGACCTAGGACTAGGGTTAGAACACATAACTTCTAAATCTTCTTCAAAATTTTGAAAACTTTGATCTAGTTCGGGTATAAAATTTGGACTCACTGCCATTACATTAACGTTAGCGCAATTAAAATCCTTGGCACTTTCTCCGCCATTTTCTTCAACTTGAATTACATCTGCGATCGGTGATGGGACAAGGCGAGTGATTTTCTTCATCTCTCTGCTTTTACCCCATAAAACCACATACAATCCGCATATTATTATTACTGCTCCCACCACACTGTAATAATGTGACAACACTCTTTTATAATTAATATGATATAAAAAGAATATGTATATTAAATTTGAAATAATTTATAGATATATCACGTACCTTCCTAAGTACAACTGCTCATTTAGAAAAAGGGATCCTGAAAGAGCAACAAGCACGAGTAGCAATGGATTGAAAACCGATACGAATAGGGGTCCTCTCGTCCTTACGCATGACATTATGAATGTCCACATTAATCCCGAACCCACGATTCCCTACATGAATTTTATTTATTTTTTACTAGGCGACCAACTAATTTAAAAATAAAATAATAAAGGAATCTAAATATATTTTAAAACTATATTGTAATCAGTTTAATTTGATAAAGTTAAAAAGATAATTGTCATATTAGAAATACTTAACTTAATAAATAACTTAAAGAAAATGGGGTGGGGGGAGCTCAGTTATACTCTTAAAAAAAGTTATATTTAATTTTTTTTTTTCAATTATTTACATATATACATGCATGTTTATCTAACTCTCACAAATAATTCATTGTATTAATAATACAAGAAGTACCGTATAAGCTCCGGCAAGAAGTCTGACGCTCCATCCAAGTTTCCATTGTGCCCAATTCCTTTCAACACACAGAGCATAAATAACAGTTTGAATTGATCCCATGATTGAGATTAGTGCAGTGCTTGAATAAGGATACGGGTATGCGTGACTCATCTGAGTCTGTAAATAAATTAAAAACAATATTAATATAAATATATTTATTTAATTAAAACAATATTTATGTTTTTTTATGAAAGTATAAATTGCTGGTTTCAGGACAAACTTGAAAAATCAAGGAGATTGAAGTAGAGAGGCTGGCAGCAAGCGCCAACAAAAGGCCCACAATGTTACTGGACTTATGGTGGGCTGGCCCACCTGAATGATGCGTCTTTTTCATAAGGTCAAAGTGAGTTGACCAAATATTGACTTTAAAACTCTTGTAAAAAGTCAAAAGCATCGCTCCTGCTATGCACATTAATGTTCCGGTCACCTTGGCTTTACCTGCCACCGTCTTTATGTTCAACCTCTCAATCCTAATTTTCAAAATATTTATATATATGGAGATTAAATATTGTGTTGAGTATAGAATTAAATAAAATTTTGAAGTACTATTATATTACCGAAAAATAATGACGAGGATGAAAGTGATGGCGGGATTGAGATTGGTCATAGCAGAAGCAAATGTAGCTGAGGTTAACATCAAGCTCGTTGCGTAAAAGTTTTGAGCCATGGATCCTCTGCAATAATCACACAACAATGATCAGGCTTTGTTTGAAAAATATTATACTTTTAAAGAACTGATTAAAATTAGTGATATGGAGAAAGTGTTAAAAGTTAATAGTTTTTGTAATTTTTTTTTTTTTTTAAAACTGATGTTTTTTTGGAAAAAAATATTTAAGTAAAGCTTGTAATATGCCAAAAACACCTCATCACCAGCTTCTAGATTATAACTTTTGATAACTTTTTTAATCTAATGAAAGAAATACAAAAAACCACAAATTAATTCTTAAAAAAAAGTGATTTTAAGTTGGTAGAATATTATTGCAAACAAACCCTTAAATCTATTAAAATATATTTTTACACTAGTCAGATGACACCAAATAATCTAGAGAAATTATTAATTTATCGAATATAATTTTGAAGAGGTTTCCCCACTGCATATGAGTGAAGATAGGCTCCAAATTCACAATAACAAAATAAAGGATTATTTATAAAATTAAAATTGCCAACGGCATTACCAACAAAGAATTTTTATATTAAGATTGTTTACAATTTACCTACAATTTTTTTTAATTATATAGACACTTTATTCTTCAGCCTACAAGCAATTTATCTACGGAATAAAATTCCTAGGTAATTAATAATTATCTACTAGCAATTTGCATACATAAATTTACCCATAAATTATTTGTCTACGAAAATTCCTTAGATAAATTATTAGTAGGTAAAGAATGAACATGTGTATATAATTAGAAAATTTTGTAGCAATTTTGAATGCAATCCCCACTACAAAAAATTTTATTAGAGATTTTGTCGCTATGGTACCAATTTGTGTAGACAATTATATATATATATATATATATATATATATATATATATTCTATAGTGTTTAGAAAAAACATAGTATACTAGTATGGAGCACATAATTTTTAGGAGGAAATTAAAACAAATTACTTCACAGATATCGACCGTGTAAATAATTTCATGCATAAACATGATCTTATATGTATATATATAGTACATCCGACTTACCCAAACAATGCACAGACAAATGCTTGCAAAACTATCTTCGATGTCAATTTCGGCCTGTTTTTCCTGCAAAAGTTATAAACATAAACTATCATCTTTAATAAGTACTCACATAATAGTATTAATTGCAATATTTATTTGAAACAAATTTTAGAAGCTGGGTTTACAACAGAAAAATGAAAAAAGTATTTAAACGCTTCAATAAATAAATCAAAGCCATTATTATCATAACAACTACAACTAGCAAATTTTGGACATGAATATTTGGAAACGCGCGCACAAACACAAGTGCACATACAAAAAAAGTGTACAATAAATATGCAACAAGAAAATTAAATACTATATAAATTAATAGATGAAGGAATGGACATAATAAGAGTATTTATGGAGTGAAATTGGTTCATATATGAATCATTGAAGAATATTAATTGTTTTCACTGGATAATATTAATTGTCTTTACTGGAGAGTCTTGATTTGTTTTCAGAAACACTCTGAAAACAACTAATATTCCTCAATGAAAACAACTAATACATTTTAATAATTTATATATGAATCAATTTTAGTTTATGCATACTTTGTCACAAAATAATTACCTATCGATGATAAGGGCGAGAGGGACAATGATAACAGATGCAAACATGAAGCGGTAAGCAATCAAAACACTGAGACTCATCCCACTGTTTGCACACAATTTGTAGAAAATATTGACTACGGCCATTGCTATTTGCACAATGATCATCATTATCGTTGGCTTTAAACCATGCAACATATCACACACTTTTCCCATTGATTTCAAATATGTGTGTATGTATAACTTTGAATGTTGTATAGGTAATTTCTTGATGGAATGAGAAAGAAAAATGGACAATTATGCGGGGGCAATCTTTGGGAAAGGTAAGGTGGCTATGCCTATGGTAATGGACACAAAAATGTGGTTTATATAGTGGTTTTGGAGGGTTTAAGGATACATAGAAGTGTGAAACTTTACGGGAGATATTGTTCAAATTAAGATAACACCATCATGCTGAGTTGTGATGCACTTTTCTCTTAAATAAATTACGAGGAATGAGAGTGAATATTTACGATAGTAGTTGTTGGTTGAGGATTAATGTATGCAATAACTTTGATTCTCCACTTTTTATAAGTGGGGTTAGTTCTCCATCTCAAACACCCTTTTCATTTTCTTCAAAAGCATCTACCCAGCCACCCCTCCAATTCTTTAACACATTTTCATAATAAAGCGTGGATTTTTTGCTAGTTCAACTTTTAAAATTGGTCGAAATTTCAACCTAGTCCACAATTCTTTATAGTTAACCTATGAATGAATAATTGGTGAAATTGTCACTATTGGCAAGGCTTTTTATTACTTGAGACCAATGTTAAATGAGGCTTTTATCCAATTGTATATTGGAAATAAATATTTAATACTGTTATAGAGTAGGGTTATTGTGAATTCAAGTTTATGTTATTTTTCAAGCATCACTGTTATGTATATCTATTATTACTGTTTATAAAAATGTTTGATTTTTAGACAGTGATAATATATATATATATATATATATATATAAAGTGATTATGGTGTGTACTCAAGTGCATACACTTTGATTTTAAGTCCAATTATAAATTAATTTTGTCTTTTCAAGACCTAATTTACTTATGAATGTTAAAATATCAAAATTAATTTGAAATTGAATTCAAAATCAAAGTGTATGCTATGCACTTGAATGCATATTAAAATTTAAGGTACATATAACAGTGATTTTTGAAAAAAAAAATTGAATTCACGTTAAATCAAATTCAAACTATTAAGTTATTGTTTTAAATATTAATTAGCTGGATAGTAGTGTGGTTATTAAATGGAATGCAAGGAATCGAGGCAATTTGCAATTTCCCCACAAGCTAGCTAGCTATGTCGAGGAGAAAACGGAACGCATGTAAGAAATTGTTTGTTTCTGTAGCGGTGATGCACAAACACGTTACAGTTACACGTGTGTCTCATCGAGTCCTATTTCCTCTGAAGATAAGATATAGTAGTACTGTACTCCACTTCATGACCTATCTCCAGGAAAAAAATAATCACTCCAAATTCTGTTTTGTTGACAAATTTTTGTGTGAAACTTGGTATTGGTGTACCGGATGTGATATAATGCCCAAAGGTGGGCACAACTTATATGCCCACCGCGAATGTGATAATGACACGTAAACAAATTTAAACAGGGGTCCACTATTATTTTAATTGATTACTTAAATTTGCTTACTGTGTCATTATCACATTCGCGGTGGACATATAACTTTGTGCCCACCGTTGGGCATTATATCAAATACAGAACCGGTTCTATAATTTCAGGGGCTTTGTGTTAAAAATTAAAAAAAAAAATTATACGCTTCTTATTTTGTATAATACATATAAAAAATGTTTTTATTAATATAAAGACAATTTTATTATTGTACAAATAAAATAAAATAAGTTATATTATAATATAATATTTTCAAACTCATCAACTCAAACAAAAAAAAAAAAAAAACTTATACTTCACTATTTAGAAAAAAAATGATAAAAAAAAACTACATGCAAATTTAATTTGAAAACTTGTAAATATATATGGGTGAAAAAAAATATAAGACACAACTTGGTTTGAATAATTTAGAGAAATAAATTACAGGCATATTAATTTGTTAAATAATAAGAAAGAAAAATTATAAGAAAATAAAAGTGTTCAAAACAATAAAAATATAATTCAATATTTAGGAGAGAAAAAAATTGAGAAACATCTTGGTTTGAATAATTCATTTAGGGGAAACAAATTACATGCATATTCAATTTGTAAAAGTAAGAACGCAAAAATAAGTTAAAGTTTTTGTTTGAAAAATAGTAAGAAAGAAGAAGGGCTAAATAAGATAGAGGTGAGAATTTGATCTCATGACAAAAAAAAAAAAAAAAACCAATACTTGAAAAGAAAATAGGCACCCAACTCGATCGATAAAATTATTTCTTGTATATTTTAATCTTAAAAAAAAAAAATATATATATATATATATATATATATATATATATATATAGTTATGTATAATATATACATAAAAATTTGGGAGCCCTCGCTAGAGTGGGGTCCTGTGCGACAGCACAACCTGTGCAACTCCAAGGCTACCGTAACAAAATCTACCTTTAAAGACAAAATTTTATTATTATTGATCTTTTAGTTTGAAAAAATATAGTAACATAAATAATCTATACATATATAATAACAAAAAGTTATACTAAAAATAGAAAGATAATTTTGAAACCAAAAGTCTATTGCTATTTTTGACATGAATTCATATTAATCTATATAATAAATACTATCAATTAATATGTATATTAAAAAAATAAATGAGATATTTTTCTTAGAGACTTTTTATTTGAAAAAAAAAACTTTTGATATTCTTTTGTTGTTCTAATTAATTAAAATGCATATTTCATTCTCTTAATTTATCATTCTAATTAATATATAAATATTTTATGTGTTTGAAATTTTATCATCATGATAAATATATTTAGGGTTAATTAAAATTCACAATTTTTTGAGTGTTTATCAATTACAACATGCCTTTTTAAATTTTTAATTCAATATATCAACTAATTAATTGTAGCATTAATTCGATACATGGAGTAATTTTTTATGTGACTAAAAATTATATAGCAGCCAAAAGTTAGTCCGGTGCAAAGATGACAAAGATTATGTAATCTAAATTGAAGCATATATGCAGAAAATTGATATTAAATTAAATATTTATGTTAAAATAATATGTGATTATAGGAATTAAATGGTTAGAACTCCACTCCACTACCTATAATCGAGAGGTCATATGTACAAGTTAAAACTATACCGATATTTTTTTTAATTAGTATGCATTATTTAAAAAATGATCGAATAAGCTTAATTTGACGGAGTTGTATAGTATAAATTGATGTAATTTAAAATCTAAATCAATTTACTTATATTTATATATGTAGATTTTTTTGGCAATATATTATAACATATTAAAAACTAAAATAAACTATGTGTGTGTGTGTGAGAGTGCGTGTTTGTGTATATATCAAGAATAGTAACTAAATTATGCATAAATATAAAAAAAAAAAAAATCTTCTACTAATATTTAAAATAACTTTTACTATTCTAATTATAATATTACAAAATTTTAGTCAAATAGAAAAATAAAAAAATTAACAATTGGTATTTTTTTTAATTTATTTGCAATAACTTTAGAAAATATATATTGTGCTCCAAAAATTAAATATGGACAATATTGTGTGAGACAATGGTGTGCGAGATACATCTAAATTGAGTGTAGTTTTATCCCTTACCCATTTACTCACTGATCCTACATATTTTTTAAAACTAATTAGTGAATTATAATTATCTACTCAAGACTGTTTCATAGGTTGATATCTTATTATATATAAATTGCAAAGTTATAACTTAGTAACTCTTTTAGTTACAATTTGTGTAATAATTTGAATAACATTTAATAAGAGTTAGAGTTAATCGCTTAAAAATGTCGGACCTTTTTTGAGGAGGGATGTCAGTTTTCAGTCATGGACAATTACACTTTTGTTCAGGGAATCGAGTTAGAAGATTTGAAAATCCTGACAGTGATGTCAATAACAAAAAATAAAATTTAACATGATTTGCAAGGAATTATTTTACAATTTATAAGCAAATATAATATCTTTTATATTAGGCCTACCAAACAATGGAAACAACTTTCATATTTTTAGCGCAAAACATTTTATGCGCTTGATTTGAAGAATAAATAAAGGCTTTACAAGTAGAACATCACATCAAATAATAATGATTTATGGTATATATAAAAATTTTGAAAATAGAAAATCAACAACACATAAAATGTAAAAGAAAAAGAATTAAAAATTATAGATAATAACTATTTTTTACCCATTTAACACACATACACAAAAATAAGCATACATTTTTTCTCACTCGAGATAATTATAACAAAAAGAACATCATATTTATTTAATACTTACATACCGTGTGTACACACGGGTAATATACTAGTATCTTTAATGATAGAACTTCTTACTAAAACTCATTATTCTGTCATTAAAAAGTTTTAATTTGAGAATCGATAATAATAAAATTTCTATCATTAAATATCAAATTCTTTTGTAGTGAATATCATTACATTAATTTAATAATTTTATATTATTTATTTAGCAATATCACTATTTTTATAAATTAGTATAATAGTATTTTACACTTACAAGTATGTCTAATTGTATAAAGAAATCATATGATATCACTATAAGAAAACTGACCTTTAGTGACAGTAGTTCAGTAATTGTTGTTTCTCTAGTTAAAGATCAATAATGACAGGAAACAATTTTTAGTTACAAGATCATGTCATTGAAGATTATTTTCTATCATTAAAAATTTTTAACTAGAAAAACACTAATGATAGGTCATGACAAGATTGTTGTTATTAAAAATTAATTTTCTTATAGTGTATAATGATATTCATTTCATGGGATATATGAATAAGTTTTACAGAAAATTGACGTGCATATGTGCATATGTACGGTATGTTTTTATATTTCATTTATACCCATTAAACTATAGGGAAGGAAATGAATGAATAAATATTGATAAGTAAAAATTAATATACAAAAAGTAAACCTATAAAAATTAATATACAAATAGTAAACCTATCTTACCATAGAGCGATGCGATTCCTCTAAAGTTTAGAAAAAAGAAGTGCATGTATTTTAAACCCTAAACCCAATTCACCTTAATTAATTAACTCTCACCGTTACTATTTTCTGAAGTCTAGTCATTTTTAAAAAACTTCAAAATAGAATTGATAAAAAAGTACAGAGTAATTAGGGCGAGGTTCAGACAACAAATACACAATTTGAAATATTTTAACCAAAAGGATGTTTGGCTGAACTTAATTTTTTTTTTTTTTTAAACAAACTTATAAACTATTTAAAAATTTATAAACACTATCAATCAAGGACGGAGCCAGGGGGTTCCGGGGGCACTGGGCTAATTATTCATTGGCCTAGTGGTTTGGTTGTAAAAATTTGTCACTCTTTTCAATATATATATATATATATATATATATATATATATATATATATATATATATATATATATATATAATATTAATAATTAAAGTAGAGTGTGTGATGAATTCATTATACACATTTTTGTGGACTGTCAAATAAAAAAGTAGACACAGTTTTAGTGAATGAAGAGAGTATTAAATTGGGCCCCCCTGACTACATTTTTTGGCTCTGTCACTGCTATCAATACATTTGATAAAATAAGATTTTTAACGGCTTATAAAATCATAAAATAAGCTTCTAACATCTTATGAGCTGTAAAAAAATAAGTTGGAATTTTCCAACTTATTTTCCACCCCCAACTACCCACCCCACCCTGGAACCAACCCCACCCACCTTTACCTCAATATAAAAAATAAAATATATATTATTTTATATTAAAATTAAAATTTAAAAAAATTATTATAAATTCTCATTGATCTTATAAATAAATTATATTAGTCAAACACTTTAGTAACTTATAAACTACTTAAAAATTATATTATATAAACTCTAAAAATAATGTATAAAATGTTAGAGCTTATAAGATGTTTCAAATAAGGAGTTTATAACATGCTCTATACTTTATTGCAGTTCTTTGAAATTTTTGAAAGAGAATTCGAAGCATACGAAACAAAGAGTAGAAGTGGACGTCATTGCCTGCGTTGGGTCCACTAAATGTAGTAATTAATATGGTGTTAATAAGTCAGCGTGGGGAGAGTGTGAGAATTAATTAGAGATATCGTTTATGTGTATATTGTTTAGTTTCTCCCGGGTGACACGTGTACCACAAAAAATAACACAGATACTGTAACTATCATATACAGTGTACTGTGTACACATATGAAAAGAGAAATACGTACATAATAAAAACAAATAACTTAAGGGGCTGAGACGATGAGTGGAACATGCATTTTAAACTTTGTAGTTGTAAGTTGCAACACTTTCGAATACATTAAGACTTTGTACTTGTAACGCTTCCCTAAATCCCTGAATCCATTAACCTGCTTACTTTATAAAATATTTTTTGAGGTTGAAGTCAGTTAATTTATTTTTAACAAAAAAAAAAAGGCAATTCTTTTTTATGTTTTCTTATTTTTAATTCTCCATCAGTACATATTTATGTCTGCCCCGCCCAAGAATGGAGTTGTGTTGGAGTTTTCAAAGCTCAACCGCATCACCAATTCACCATCCATAGATGAAAATGCAATAATAATTGTTTATTATTAATTATTAAAATACCAGTGTTTCTCTAATAGGATGCAATGCATGATATGAATATTCACAAATTTTGAAGTTATAAGAATTGGGGTTGAATCCAAATTAAATTTATTTTGTCCATCTACCAATTGAATATTTAGATTTTAAATAATTTGTCTAACTAATTAATATTTTCCTCTTAATATAGTATAATTTTTTAAGATATTATATGTTAGTGTTCCTTAATTATTAAATTAATTACATAATTTTTATTGTACACTAAACTCATTCCAAATATTGAAATTTATAAAATAGTATTCCCCCCTTCCTCGATTAATTTTTATATGTGAGGTGACACATTTTTTAAGAAAAATATTTTATTTATTTTTTGGACCAATGAATTAAGAGTATTTTAATATAAAGTGAATAGTGTAAGAGCGTTTTATTTCCATTTTTTGGTGCAAAAATTATTGTGCGACGTCCCAAAAAAGAAAGTGTGAAGATTATTAGGGGACTAAGCGAGTACTAAACTTTAATAAAACTAAACATAACAATAGTTTTTTAAAACTAATCTTATATAATCAAAATACTTTAAATTAAAAAAATCATATTTTGAATTTGAATTTTATACTCCCTCCATTCCATGAGAATTTGCACAGTGCATGTTTTTTTTGTAAAAAATGTGCTTTTTAAATAAAATAATAATTTATGAATAAATATGTGTATATTTTTGTAAAGTGTGTATTCAAATCAATTTTTTTTTATAATGTGCAAAATAGTTATAGGACATCCAAATAAAGCAAGCAAACATACAAATTATTATTGGACAAAGAGCATATAATATGCATGAGGAATTAAGAACCGTAAGAAGACGTTTAATGTGCTATATAATACGTTAATTGATTGATATCAAAATCCCTCTCTTTACTATAGAGAATGAAGTTCACCCTTTTATCGTAAAATAGTCATTCTTGAAACCAAAAGTATTCTTCATTGTCGTTGCATCTAAAAACTCGATCCTTGCACTTAAGGTGAAGGTTACTTACAAGAACGTTCTGGAAGGTGATGAGATACCTCATATAGATTTCAATCTCTTAGGATATACTTGGTTGGAAGGTTTAAAATTGGGGAATAAAAATAAGAATTAAAATTGATGTTTGGTGAGAAGGTTTCATTACTTAAAAGTGGGGAATGTCTCATTCGCATTCCTCCCAAATTTGGGAGGACTAACTTTCATTCCTTCAAAAAATTATAAAATATTATATTTTTAGCCTTTTACATAAATTTAAAAATAAAATCGATTTACTTGTGTAATTAAAAATTAAAATTAGTCTTTCTTTTATATATACTATTTCTTTTAAAGAAAAAATTCATCCAATTCCTAAAAAAAATTGGTATACCAAATATTATCCATGATAATGATAGTCATTTATTCTTTATTACCTAACAAACAATACAAATATTACAAGTCTATCATTATCATTCCTCAGTACTATCATTATCATTCAAATTCTCATTCTTTATCACGAACCAAACGCCCCCTTAATGATATAATATTGTACGCTTTGGACCGAGCTTACACATATTGTTTTTAAATTTTTCTCAAAAAGTTTATACCAATTGAAATACTTGTCCAATTTTATAAACCATAGTCTTCTTTATGTATTCGATGTGAAATATAGTTTTCACCCATAGTCATGACTCATGAGTTTAATAAATAAATAAATAAACAACATGAATTCACATCTAACAAACAATATCAATTATGAGTAATCAAGGGCTAGAATTTCCTGAACTATGGTGCTATCAAACTTAACTTCACCACTTGGAATCAATCCCCAAAACATTTCGCATTTCACATATTCTGAGATTAGTGCATTATTCACTTGGAAAAGAAAAATACTTGAATAAACTCAAATATTCCAGACGAACCTACACTCAAAGAAGACGAATAAACAAGTTTGTATTTTATCATACTCAATAAAAGTGGTTGCTCCATTGAGATTTTTGAGAACAATTATTGAAGTCATTACCAATTCAAGTCGTATAAACACAAAAACAGGATTTCCCCACTTGCAAACTTATATCTTGTAGATACAATACAAGTCCCAAATAAGCAGAGCATCACGGAACAAAATGTTCTTAGGCATCAAAATATATCCTATATATAGAGCACTTTTACTGGCATCACAACTACCACCAGGATACCGAGGACAACTGTCTAATTACGAGTTTAAATCTCACAACCTTTTCACAAAATAAATTTATTTTCTATCAGATTTAGTCATTTTATTTGACAAGATCCAATTTTAATAAAAAAATCATAGGTACAATTTATTTAAATATATTTTTTAATTAAATATATATGATGTCTATTAAAATTATAAAAGAAAAGAAAAAATTAAATATTATTAGCACATATGGATGCTACAATTTCAGCACCTTTGTTGGATATCACCAATATAATTTCAAACTTTAAAACGATTTTATAGACTTTTCCAATGGATTTGAAGTTTTATAAAAGAATGTTAAACTAAATTTAATAAAAGTTAATTTTGAGAGTAAATTTATTTTTTTAGAATGTAATTTAAACACGTTTAATAAGGCACCTCCTCGTCCATATATATATTCTTTTGTCTTTGTTCTTATTCAATTTAAAATTGTGAAGGCATGTTTAACTCCACAGCAAATCCAGTCATGCTGGGAGGGAGGAATATTAGGAATGAACCATATTCGACTATTTTTAATCAAATATTGGTGACAAGTTGTAACAGATATTCCTCATCGTAACAGGAATAAAAACCTTGTTATGTCGTAAATATCCAAGCCCCACGCACACACAAACACCAAGTATCAATATCTCTATTTATTTGATGTTCCCCACACAACCTACCTTATAATAGCCAATGAATCATATAATAGCATTAGCTTCTAATGAACCAAGATAAAGCTGTTCCTACCAATTTACATCACTAATTCTATTCAAAACTCTCGAATACTCCTTTATCAGTAATGGTACTAGACAGCTAATCATATTTCTTAGTTGTTTGGGAAATTAAATAAATTCATCCTACAAGTTCGAATTTTGAAATGAGGCGAAATTCATCAGAGTATCAAATTCAAAGATTTGGGTTTTGAGTAGTGTTGTTTGATTATGAGTACTTACTTATCTATGAGTGAAGTGCTTTTGTAAAGGCTACCGTAGATCTGTTGTGTTTATCCAAGTGTGTATAGACGGTGAATCACGCATCTATAGTAATGTTAGTAATTGGAAAAGACTAAAGAGAACCGAATTTAATCCAGAATGAAATTTAAAAGTAAAAAAAATAGAAATATAATACGAAGAATAGATCAGTAATTGTAATTTTTACACTCGGACATTAGCCCGTAATACAGACATGGGAGTTAAGGGTCACCATATTTGCTGAACAATTAGCAAAATCATCTTCTTCTCCTCGGAGGTTCACTTAATTTTCTGCAGATTGCTAAGGCTAAGGCTAAGGCTATTTATGGCGTATATGAACTATCCACATTACCTTACCGCTTTTCAAAAACAATAATGTGTAGTCGGGCTTTACCACCGCAAGTTCACCACATGGTCAAAGTATATATTGCTATGAACCGCCATTATTCTGGAAATTAATTTTACCTAAATTCATATTTTTCCCATGTCTACTTTGATCTTTAAAATCAAAGCCAAAAATTTGCATGGCATCTAATATTTTAGATAAAAATATTACGACTCCTCTGAAGTTAAAATATTAGGAATTTAAGAGCTAGCATGCACTTGGATTTTAAGCTCAATTTTTTTTTTCAATTTTGATTTTTTTAAAACATACCGAACTGTGTACTTTTTTCAGTTGAGGTATTACTGATAACTTCTTGGGGTATTATTGATTACTTTTGGGTATCGCTGATACTTTTCTAGGTATTACCGATTTCTATTTAAAGTGTTTTTTTTTCAAAATTTAAATGCATACACTAAGTACACACTAGAATTACTTTAAGAGGAAAATATGCACAATCTTTCTATATTATCATTAGCAACATATATTAATAACAAAAGCACAAGCTCTCCTATCATAATTTGTTTAGAGTATTTGTACTTTGAAATTTGTTTAGGTGAAATTGATCTCTATCACTCTTTTCATCTCAAATTAACTTATACACTTGTATAAACATTTTTTTTTAAAATTGTTTTCTAATGTAAAACAAATATTTATTAACTATGCTTAATCTAAATTAATTTTTAACTTAAAAAGAATTTTAAAAAAAGAAAACTAGTATGCTTAATTTTATATATGTTTCTTCTCTTTTAACAATCCAATTGATAACTTTGTTAAATGTACTACTCTAATTCATTTTTTTTTTTTTGTCTAATATATATATTTTTTTAATCACATGACATATGTGATAGTTAATTGCATGCCAGTAATATTGAAATTTAAAATAATTGTTAGAATTTTAAATGAAATTTTATAAGTGTTATAATTTTAAAAATAATTTTGTTTAGGTACAATACAATGAAATAAATAAGACAAATAATTCAAATTGAGTGGAATCCTAATGATATATGTATAGACCTCCCAGGACGTCGGTTGCAGAGTCTCTTTCCTCTTCCTCCTCCTTGTTGCCGCCGTGACTACTGCTACCCTGTCGTGAAGGTGGTGGCGGCATCTGTATGTCGATCTCCACTTGATTCTCCGGCATCAATTGTGACACTTTCCTCAATTCCTTGCCTTTTCCCCACAACACAACGTATAGCCCCCCAATGATCAAAATCCCCCCTAGCACCCTGCCATTACATAAAAGTGTCACTAATTCAAATAGAAGAACAAAACTATTATTAAGCCTTAATGAGGAAAGCCATACATTCCGAGATGTAGCTTCTCTTGAAGAAACAAAGATCCAGCAATGGACACCATCACAAGCAGTAGAGGGTTGAAAATGGAGACGAATAGCGGGCCCCTCATCCGGACAGTCCATGCAATGAGCGTAAACATCATCCCCGAACCCAAAGTCCCCTGATAAGAATTCAAAATAAGTTTCCAACTAGTTTTATTCATTGGTTACCATGAGAAAACTGACTTTTAGTAATAGTAATCATGTCATAACCTGTCACTATAGCTTTCTACTTAAAAGTGTTTAAGGATAGGATTTTGTCATTGTTTTATGTTATAGAGAAATTATAATCACAATTTTGTGGTGGTGGATCAAGATTTAGGAGGCCTACCGCAACCGCTACTGTAAGGAGTCTGATGTTCCATCCCAATAGCCAGTTGCTCCAATCGCGATGCTCCGTGCAAAGGGCGAACACGACTCCTTGTATTGAGGCCCACACGGTCATCATAGCAGTAACCGAATACGGGCATGGATACTGCTCCGCAGCCTTAGCCTGCTCCAAGACTCAAAACTAAGTATACATATATACGAAGAAGTGAAGTAAATCAATCAATCAACTAATACATTACCTGAATGATCAACCACAGAGAGTAACAAGCACAACTTGCAAGGCCTAAAATTGCACCCAAGACAAGATTTTGGGCACCCTTGTTGAAATGATGATGGTGTGATATGGTGGTTTCGAGAAGGTTTACATTGGTCTTCCAAGGCGTCAACTCGGGGCCTTTATAGAATGTGATAAGCATTGCGCCGGATATGCCCAAGACAGTGCCAAACACCTTCGCTTTACCCGCCCACGAATTCCACCCCAGCCGCTCTAACCTGCATTCAATTTCAACCAAATTAAATCAACCAACTTACATCTATTTAATTTAATTTAATTTAATTACCTCAAACAAATGGCAATAATAAATGTCATGGCTGGAATAAGATTTGTCATTGCAGAGACATAAGTTGCTGAGGTCAGATCAAGGCTTTTCAAGTACAGATTTTGCCCCAGAGCTCCCCTGAAAATTAAAACAAAATCAATTCAATATTTTTATGGTATTTTACTACTTTTCCTGATAGGTACAGCATGTGTTGAAGTAGGAAAAAAAAAGCCAACAAGTCAACTGTATTGAAAGCTGTAAATACATAGATATATATGGATTGCAACAGTTAACAAGAATTGTTGGTAGAATTCACAAGAAACGCTTGCAAAGCTGGAAATTTACACGGGAATACATTATTATGACACCAATAATTTTCACACAAAAGTTTGTTCATTTCAGACACACATTATTTCATCTTTGCGCTTCCTTGTTTATGCTATTATTGGTAAATACAAAAATAACACGAGATTTTTTTTTTTTTTTCAAATAGGGTTACATATCCCACATACGAGTATTACCAAATAAGTCATCATGTATATAAAGAGTACCCAAAAAGTAACCAGTGATACTCCAAAAAGTAATCAGTAATACTCCAAAAAGTAATTAGCATTATACCAACTCCAAAAAAACACACAGTTTGATGTGTTTGTTTGTATTTTGAAAAAATCAAATTTGAAAATCCAAGTTCACAAGTGTATACTAGAATCCGTGGTATATAATATGTTATTGCAAATGCAATTGAACATAAACTTTACCCGAATAAACCACAAAGAAAACCATACAAGACTGTCTTTCTTGTTAACTTTGGCCTCTTTTTCCTGAAAAAAAAAAAAATTAACGAAAACATTAATTTCAAGAAAAATATATCCATATAATCAAATATATAACAGGGTTTTTTCTTCCTATGCAATCAATCAATTACATATAACGATAACCCGATAATCAACATAAAATCTTTAAAAAAGAGAGAGGCTAAAATCATCTTTCAATAATACTGCAATTATATATATAGAGACCTGTTAGAAGAATAATGAACAAAATAAAATGAACCTTTCGACAAAAAATGCAACAGGAACAATAAAAGCAGCACCAAACATAAATCTGTAGGCTACCAAAACCGAGAGAGGCATTCCATCATTCAAAGCCAATTTGTAGCCAATATTCACAATTGTTAATATGATTTGAACCAAAATCATTAAAAGAGTTGGCTTCGATCCATGTAGAATGTTGCTTATCTTTGCCCTCAAAACCATCTTAATTTCACTCTCTCCACAAACCCTAAACCCCACAAGAGAGAGAGGAAATTATGTTGAGTTGAAGATATATTGCATGGAAATTTGTTTCTTTTTCGAGGGATAATCGGGAAAGAAAGAGAGAGAGATTTTGACTGTTTGGGAGACGCTCTTCATGGTTTATATGTGCACGTATATATATATATATATATGTATAAAAAATATTAGAGTTAATTCCTCCTTTAGTTTTATTTTATTTTTTCGATTTATACCAATCTATTAAGTAAATTTCACATGTGTATCGGTGATTAATTTCTTGTGTGTGAGGTAATTGCTGAAGTAATTTTAAAATATATACCATATATATATATATTGTAGACGTCATTGAGGATGTCATTTAAAAAATGAATTTACGAGATAATATCGTTCAGTAAATTATGTGATGGTGAATTAAATGTATTTCCATATATATATATTGTATGCCATTTAATTTTAAATGGAATGCTAAAGCTCTCTTATTTACGTACACCGCAAAAATTCGCAAATTAATCACTAATTCACTACTAATTATATTACCAGGCTGTCGATAATCCTATATGCCAGATAGTCGTCATTATTTTTATATTTTAGAAAGTAATTAATTCTTATTATTTCATTTTTCTCAAACTAACGTGACAAAGCTTATGTGATAAGTATAACCGAAGAAAGGATGAAATTGTCACATTGCTGTACTCGGTTAAAAAGAGTAGTAGTGTTTTATTTTTCATTCATGTATTGCGTGTAATACTACGGATCATTATTCAAGATGAATCAGATTTTTTTTTTTTAACTTTACAATTTATAATCTTTATGACATCATGCATCAACATACCATGATACCAGCGTAATTGAGAGCCTTCCTTTTCTTTTTCTTCCCATTTGTTTTTTTTTTCTTTTCATGGGTGGGAATAGAATTTATTGGCCCAACTGTTTTCTAAATTAATATTTTGGCCCAATAACACGGCCCAATTGTTCTTTTTTTTTTTTTTAATGAATTGTGTTGCCCAATTTATTGTCACACGTTTGTGTTTCTCAACCGTCGATTCATGATTTAAAAATTCAATCAAATAAATCCTGACATGCGGTAAAACATCCTGCACTTTGACCCAAACTTAAGCAAATAAATAAAAAACTCAAACTCCCTCCCTCCAGTGACTATCTTCACGCCATTAAAAAAGAATAATACTCAATATAAATGTATATATGGGGCTCACTTTATACACTAAAAAATTATAAACACCTCTCTTTAATTGGTAAAAAAGAATAAATAAAATATCTTTTGTTAATATGTGTGTTCAAAAGATAGAATTGGTACGAGGAAGTATAATAGAAGATTTGACTGCGCGAAAATGGACTCAATAAGGTGTGTGTTCCTTAAATATCGTTTGTTACTATTTGTGATACGGTGAAACAGTTTAAAGGGACTAGTAGACACACGGTAGACTTATTTAAAAGGATGTATTGACTGTAGAGTCTATAAAAATTTTTTAGACTTTTAAAATTTTGGGATATTTAATCTGTATTTTCAAAAGTCAGGTATTCAATACGGATTTTAAAAAGTCTTAAAAAATCTTTAGGTATTCAACAGTTTATGGATTTTAATACTCCATGGATTTTCTTTGATTCTCTTCCAAAATATAAATAGATTTCACTCTCCAAAATCTCTTCTAATAACCAGAGATTTCTACGAATTTTAAAAAATCTTTAGACCTCGCTTGGGATCCCCGTCTCGTTGGGGATCCCGTCTCACGGAGATTCTCCGTTCCCCGCCTAATTATTTTTTTATCTCATTTTTAAAATATAAAATAATATTTAAATTAAAAAAATTAATTATACACAATAATTATTTTAAGTTGGTGTAAAAAAAACTAATTTAAACAATTTGAAGAACCTCTAATTCTAATATTTTTAATTAACATATATACTAAAGTGAAAATTATATAATTTGGAATTAATAAAATAATATTAAATAAAATATAGATGTAATTTTTAATAAATAATTAATTGAGTAGGAAACTATGAAATATTTATTTGTAATTTACTTTAAAATTAAGTTATTATATATATATATTAATTATGTAAAAAATAATGCGGCTCCCCGCAGGGAACGAGGAATATTATCCTGGTCCCCACCTATGGGGCAAAATATTTCTCCGTCCCCGTTTGCTTTGAGGATTCCCCGCCCCGTTCGGGACGGATACCCACGGGGATCGGGATTCTCCGCCCAGCTGTCAAATCTACTCTTTAAAAAATATAAATAAATTGTACTCTCCACATATATTTGTTATTTTTTTCTAATAATAATGTATTTTTTTAACTAGCGCATTTTTGTTTTTCTTTTTCCTAAACAATTTGGATTTTTTTTATATATATACAAGTGTGTCCACATATATTTGCATCAATGGTTCCAACGACGAAGTCTATGAAAATTCATGTAAATTAATAAAAAAAAGTGTATTTCACAATCCTGTAAAATCTATGAAAATCCAAATAAATCAATTAAAAAAATCAGTCAAACTCTGCATGGAGTCTATAGATTTTCTAAATCCACATAATTTTTAAAGTCTAAAAAAATTCAATAGTTACCCAATTGAATACACCCTTCTAAGTGTTTGTTACAAGTGATACCTCAAGTTATATATTATTTCATGTTTGTTATTGTGTATTATTTAATAGGATAACATAGTAAATGACAAATATATTCCTCATTTACACTAATAAAGTAAAAAAAGTAGCAATATTCTAGTAAATTATATAATTAAAAGCATGAGGTGTTAAATAATACCATGAGGAGAGTGTGATGAGTATTACCTTTAAAAAGGTATTGCAATATCGGGTCAAAAAATTATAACGGGTTAAAAGTATTATTCCAACACGGTATCAAACATGAGATAATAAGAAATAACACGTTAATACCTATCTTATCACCCCTAACAAACAAGATTTTATAAGGATAATAATAAAAAACTTACCTAAAAGTATTAGTTATGTTCATTGAAGAATATTATTTACTTATTAAGAATAAATTGAAACTCTTCAGTGAAAACAATTAATACTCTCCAGTTAAAATCATTAATACTCTTTAGTGAAAGATACTAATACCCTCTAATAATTTACGTATAAATTAATTTTATTCCATACATATTCTATTATTAATTCCCATTTTGAACGTCGGATTTAGTATTTTATCAAAGTCATCAAACAATATAATAACCAATGTTTTTTTTTGTGTGTGTGAAATAAAAATGAGTAATTATATTTATTATAGTATAAAAATATTTAGAAAAATATTTTTTTTGTAAAATAGTTAGATTTAGTGATACTGAGAAAATAAAAGAATAATAACGTGAATAATCATAAAACTTATTTGTATTTGTATCTGTATTTTTATTTTTTTTCAATTATAAATATTAATTTGATAGTAACACACTGTATGTCCCAAACTCGGTTGTTTCTTTGCTTTTGACACGAATTCTAATATGGTAGTTGTTTATTAATATTTATAGTAATAAAATTAATTTTTAATGACATTGTGGTAAAGAAAAGAGAATAAAATTGTTTATGTTGACATTTTGATAAATAAAAATTAGCTATTATAGAAAGAGACAATCGAGAATAAGACAGACCTCAAGGAGACAATCGAGATTGAAATGAAAAAAATGTTATAAATAATAATAATAATAACTAACTATCATTTAAAACTTTCTATTTTACTTTTACATCTCACAATAAATTTTTCACTTAGAAAAAAACGTCCATAAATAAATAAATAATTTATTTTTTTGAACAACTATATTTATAATTGGAGAGGAGGAAGTATTATTTAATTTTAAAATCCAAAATTAAATAATGAAGCAAAAAATTCCAGTTCCAAACAGCCGGATCCCCAATCGATTAATCCACACTCCTCCTCCTCGCTGCTCCTTTCTCACTCCGCTACATATCGCCCTCCGGTAATTCACTCTAATTTCACTCATTCCTCTATCTAGATCAAATTATCCATTCATTTAGACGCTCAATTCCGAAATTTAGGGTTTTCGTTGTGTATATATGTTGCGTCCATATTCTTCCGCTGTTTTATTGAGTTGATTTCTCTGTTACAATACTTTGCAGGTTGCTTCGCTTGGTTGTTCGCGTTTTTAACTATGTGAGTATTGTTTCGTTCTCTAATTTCTCATTTTGCATCTGCGCTACTTTCTCCATTTATATCGAGATTTTTTTTTCTTCAAATTTTGTAATTTTCTTCGTGACTTTAATTTTTTATTATCGTAAATCAGGAGTATGATGTGATATGTTGATAAAGCAGTTTTTTTTTTTTTTTTTTGGCTATACGTAATGCAGCTTGTTTTGACCTAAATTGCTAAAAGTTAATTTTGGGCTTGGCAAAATAATCACGTTGTTGGGGTTATATGCTTGTACAATCAGTCGAACCCTAAGTGCTTATGCAGTTATGCTCTAGCTGTTTTGTAATTGATGCAAGTTTGCTTGGATATGAGTTGATATGGTTTATAAAATTGCCTATGCTTTAAGAGCACATTTTGGAAGTAGAGTTTGTGTTCAATCTCTAGTTGCAGGACCAAACTGGCACATCTTATCTGTTTTTTGGAAGTAATCCTTGACTAGGATTATAATTTCTGGGATGCTATTTACTTGAGGAATCCCGACTTCAGCTTCTTTGAATAGGCTTTACTCTATCCTTAAAGGAATGGTTCCTCTCAATTTCTTGAAAATTTGAAGAGAGAAAGATACTTAATTAAAGAATGAGGGAAAACAAAATAAAGTGGAGCCACCCGAGATCTCTTTACGTGTCTCTTTCTCCAAATTTATAAGAAAATTACCCAAATACATCTTTAGAACAGTCTTTGTGTGCACATTTTACCCCTAGGGGGTGACCTTGAACCTGTACATTCTCTGGGAGCATAAAGCTTTGTCTTTGAGTACTGTTTAACACTCGAGCCGAAGATTCTTTGCAGGATATTATCTGTCTGGGCTGATCTAAATGACAAAATCACATATCCTTCCTTTGCTAATTGTTAACTATTATCATCTCTTACTTTTGTCCTTTAGGGCTGACGATGAGCCTGTTGATCCAAAGAAAGAACTTGAGGACCGTTGCAAGGCACCATGCACACGGCCACTTAAAGAATATCAGGTGAATTCTGCTCGAAATTGTTGATTGTTAAATCGTGCCTCATTATTTTTTCAGTTCTTTTCTTAGGGTTCTTTTTTCTTCCACCATACCATATCAATGGAACAAGTTATTACATACATTCTGTATATATTTCATAATCTTTTTTTTAAGCTGTCTTTTTCTGAGGTATTTGCCAATCTGATTTGAGTTACATCCTGAGGCTTCTTAGCTGAGCACTTTTACCCTGAACATTTCTAACTCTCTGGTGGAACAAGTAGATACTTTTCTTTTTGTTCAATCAATTCAAGTCATGTATACCAATCCTCATGTGCCTTGCATATTACCATAGGGGCATCATTTATTCATTTAAATTTTATTTGTTGAAAAGCATCATTGTCCAGATTAAATGAAACCCACATGATTGTTATTTCTCTTTATGCATGTATAGTTTTCATAGGGGTAGACTCTGATGTCTTGCTATGCTGTATCTTGTAAACAGATAAATCTTTGATTTAATGGTTAATTGAAGGCCTTTGGCCCCTGTATAATATATATATTTTTTTTTTAAGGAGCTGTAAGTGACTTGAACATACATTCGTGTTTGAATCCAAAGCAATCTTAAATAATATTTCTGATATTAAGAGGATCACAATTTTGTGGGGGATGGTTGGGGAGGGGGATGGGGAGGGTACAGTACTGCGGTGGGACTAATTTGAATTTGGAATACATCCAATCATATGGAACATATTATTGAAATCAGGCAAATCTGCGCACAAGCAATGATTTAGCTGCATCTCTAACTAAAAAAAAAAAATCTGTACTTCTTTTATTTCGGAGTTGGAAGGTCCTAGTAATCTTATATTTTTTTTAATTTCTTAACTAAGTGGGAACTTTTACATCACATCATATGGGTTAGTGGGAGTATAGTTATTTTTCTTTAGAATAAAACTCATCTAAATCGTTTATTTGTTTTCTTGAACATTATCTGAGCTCTCTAATTGGTTATATACAATTTTTAATCATCTTTAGCATTTGATCATCAGATTGGTTTTTCCTTTGCCAGGATGATTTCTGACGGAAGCTTTTGTTTGCTTTTAGTCAGTTAAATAAAAGTTCAAGCTGAGAAATGTTAAGACTCCATTTGGATAATATTTGGAAAGAAGTAGTTTGAAGTGTCTACTATATCTATGGTTGAAAAAGCTATTGAATCATGTCAATATGTGATGTACTTAGAGTTGAAAGAGCTATAAAATTGAACCATGTGAACCCTAGTGATTCGGTTATTTGTCTCTTGGTGACAGGCCTGTGCTAAAAGAATTCAAGGTGATGAATCTGGGCAAAAGCATTGTACTGGACAATACTTTGACTATTGGCGCTGCGTCGATAAATGTGTAAGCCTCGTTTTCCTATTTACACCTCATCTTCTTTCACACAAGGGAGCATTTTATCCAACTGGGCAGTGATTTGCTATTGAAATTGTTATTGATACAGGTTGCTACTAAGCTATTTGCGCACCTTAAATAACAGATGGACATCTCATTGGTGTTATTAGAGCCCAAATACCCACATCTGTTTTCACAAAGAACCTAGCAATTCATTTTTATTGTGTTATTTCAATGAACTGATGGTGCTTTTCTGCATAGCTCTCGGCTGCATTGAAGTCTTGAGATTTGGAAACTTGTGGGATCAAAAGAACAAAAATAAGGAATTGAATCACATTTTATTTTGCAAGTTGAGACGATTTTCAATTGCTTTCTACTAGTTTCTGTTATCATAAATGGTCATTGCTTCACTTAGAATTGTATAATGTTGTCGCATTTATATTATTTTGTATGTGAAGATATAATGAATTGTGAACATACATAAATGTTAAAATTTTGTAGGCAAGGACGCGATAATTGGATTGTGTAGTATTCATTTTGGTGCTTAGTTCTTGTAACCAAGAGTTTATGATGTATCCTTGTGTAAGACAATTTGGATTTTATCACAACAAATTGTATGAAATGGTCTCATGTTACTCTTGGCTATTTTTGTGATATTCATATTTAAAAGTATCATATGAACTTTTAACATTTTACGGTCTCATCTCATGCTTAGACTTGCTCCGCCATTAATTTTGTTTACTTGATATAAATTTATTTTATAACTATTTGATTACGTGAGATATTAAATTTTTTTATGCTAATATTTAATGAACAATCCATTTGTGTTTGGTTGGGATGGAGGAGTAGGAGTGAATATTTTTTTATATCAAATTACAAGTAATTAGTATAATACTCTATCTGTATCATTAAGATTAACTTGTTTTATCTTTCACCGATATATTTGTTTTTTTGATTCTTAAGTGACTTTTTGAGATTTCTAATTCTAATTTTTTTATTCCAATTTTGGCATAGGATTTCAAATTCTTTAAAATTCTACTCTATAATATTTATAATACACTTATTTTACTTTTTTTTCAAAAACAAATTTCAATACTTTGTTATTATTATTTTACTATTCCTCCATTTTTTTGTTATTATTGTTATTATCTATATACAACTCAATACTTTGTCTCCTATTTTTTTATTTTACACAATCATTCCATCATTTCAACATACTTTTTATAACATAATAATCTTTGTATCATCTAATTTTTCAAAATTCTACCCTATTAAATTCTCCAAAATCCATATTTCCAAAGATATATAAAATTTTAAACACCTTTTACTTTATTTCAATCTACTTATAGGATTTTAAATCCCTTCTAATTTATAAACAAGAAATTTATATGGTTAAAAAAATTATTATTTCCCCTACTTTCTACTTTACCCATACAAAAGAAATAATATACAAATTAAATGTTCATTTAATTAAAAATAACTATATTAAATAGGGTCATTTTGGCCTATTAAAAATAATCAATGAATATAATAAGAATCAATCCTATAATTTTATACTCCCTGTGTCCCAATTTTATTTTTCCGTTTGACTTTACACGGACTTTAATGCGAGAGTTGAAATGTAGCATTTAAATGAATAAAGTAGTCTTGAGAATAGTGAATGATGAATAAAATAATATTTAAATAAATAAAATAATTGAATTGTAGCGGCGAAGTTTAAAAAGTGAATCACTTTATTTTTGTTTTGAGAATAAAAAAATAAAATTGGGACGAATTTTTTTGACAAATGGGAAAACAAAACTGAACGGAGGGAGTATTATACCAAAATGGGAAATAAATATGTCTTGGTCGTATAGATGGAGTATTATTTTGTTATTAAGTGAGAGAAAAGTGGTTATATGATAAATAGGAAATATAATGGCTAGATGAGAGTAAAATTAAAGAGGGATGAGGATTGATGTGATTAAAGTGGGCTAAATAATGAGTACAGAGGGAAAGAGAGCATCTGAAATAGTGAGGGGTGAAAATATAGAAGCTGGATATGAAAACCTAAAATGTGGATGTGCATGAAAAAATTATATCCCATGCAAGCTGTGAAATTAATTCATTTTGGAAGAAATTTGTATGACACCGCATTATGGTATGAAACAACACAAATTATCACACTACAAAAAAAAAAAAGCAGAAATAAAGAGGGAGTTAAAGAGGGGAAAGTTTGCCCTCGTCAATTTGCCCTCGTCCCTAAAGAGGGGCGAGACGAGGGCCAAAAAATTTAAATCGGACGAGGGCCGAGACGAGGGGTAGGGCCCCCTCTTTAGTTAACGAGCGTTCCACCCTCGGCAAAATTTGAATCTGGAACGGGCGAGCACTCAACCCTCGTGAGTTAAAGAGGGCGCATCCCCTCGAGAATTAACAAGGGCGCGCCCCTCGCCTAGCTGGGATCCGACGCGAGTCGAGGGCTCCTTCCCTCGCGAACTTGCCGAGCGCTTCCGCCCTCGCCCACGGTAAAAACTAAGCTTTTACTGAGGGGGTTAGCCCTCTTTAACCCCCTCGTTAAATATTAGATATAAATACCCCAACTTCCCAATTTTCTGCAGAAAACCCTCTCCTCCTCCACCAAAAGTTGTTGCTACCGCTGCCGCCTTCACTGCTGCGCCGCCGTCTCCGGAAACAACACTCCACCGGTCAAATTTTCGCCTACTCATCCTCGTGAACATTTCTACGGTAATATTTTTTGTTTTTATCCGTTAAATATTTTGTAAAATATAAATTAGCTTCATGTATATATATGTTTATATGTATGTATATATGCATGTATAGGTGTTAATTAGTCGCTAATTATATAGTTTTTAGCATGTTATTTAATTATTTTTATAATTAGTGGGTATTTAATTAATTATTTGATAATGTATTTATGTTAATTAATTAGAAATAATTACTAGCTAATGTATATTTGTTGTATTTAATTAAATTAATTTGCATAATATATATTTAATTATATATATAATCATGTGATAAATATTGATGTTCAATTATTTACATTTATTTTCATAATTATTAGTTTGATGAATATATTAATTAGTTAATTAATTATATATGTTCAAAGTTTATATATTCAAATATGTTGGAGTGGAGGGAGTTGATGAATACATTAATTGTTGGTTGTTTGCTAGCTGTAGAATGTGCGTTCCGACTTGATTAATTTTAACTAAGTCAGAAATGGATGCACTATAGGATCTTAGTTAACTGGAGAATACAATAAAAATAAACGAAACTCTGCAAAAAAATTTAGATTAAGTATATTAAATTAACAATAGGATATATATAATGGATTTATATATTAATTTTTTATTTAATTTTGAATATTCTTTATTTGAAACAGATTATAATATGAGTTATTCAAGTCGTAATTGGATGTATGGTCCAAGAACAATTAATGGAATGATAGCTCCCGACTTTCTTAGTGGTCTTGAATCGTTTATACAATTCGCAACTAGCAATCCTGATTGGATGAGTGAAGGAGATATTAGGTGTCCCTGCTTGAAATCTAGATGTAGGAACCAAAGGTTTAGAGCACCAATTGACGTAAAAACACATTTGTATATAAATGGGTTTATGCCCAATGATCACAATTGGATTTTACACGGTGAACAAAATTGGGGTCATCTACCATACCAAAACTATGATCAGTCGACTTCGTACGGAGTAGATGATACTGCAGGGTCTACCTCGTACCATGACATGATCACAGATCTAACTGGTCCTAACCTTCATTTTGGAAATGTGGAAGATGAACCCGTTAATGAGGAGCCCCCAAATGAGCATGCTGCTCAATTTTATGATATGCTTCGTGCAGCAATCCAGGATTTGTATCCTGGTAGCGAAACACACTCACAATTGTCATTCAATGCCCGACTGTTGAACATTAAAACTGAAAATAGACTATCTGAGAGGGGTTATAATCAAGTTATTGACTTGATTCGAGAAATTGTTCCTCCTGAAAATCTAGTGTCAAGGAAATTTTCTGATAGCAAACAACTAATGAGTGGGATGGGTCTTCCAGTAGAGAGGATTGATTGTTGTGCACAGAATTGTATGATATATTGGGGTAATAATAGTGAACTTGAACATTGTAAGGTTTGTGGTCATCCACGGTTTAAACCCCGTAAGCGTGGTGTTGATGGTCAATGGAAAAAGGAAAAGCCTTACAAGGAGATGTTCTACTTTCCTATCATTCCTCGACTGCAAAGATTGTATCAGTCTGTTGCTACTGCAAAAGATATGACGTGGCATGCAAGTTGCTCTAACGATGATTCTGGTGTTATGCGTCACCCTGCAGACTCATTGGCTTGGAAACACCTGGATAATTCGTATCCTGAATTTGCTTCCGAGATTCGGAACATAAGGTTGGGCCTAAGCACCGATGGTTTTCAACCATTTGGACAGTCTGGGAAACAATATTCTTCATGGCCAGTGATAGTGACACCGTACAATCTACCTCCATGGTTGTGTTTGAAAGATCAATTCATGTTTCTTACGGTACTAGTGCTTGGTCATAAAAATCCTAAGGATAAATTGGATATTTTTCTACAACCGTTGATCCGTGATTTGATGTATTTATGGGAAATTGGGGTGGAAACGTACGATGTTGCTACGAAGCAAAATTTTCTGATGCGAGCTGCACTAATTTGGACCATCAGTGACTTTCCAGCTTACTCAATGTTGTCTGGATGGAGCACTGCTGGACGGACAGCTTGTCCTTACTGTGGAGAATACACTGATGTTTTCACTCTGAGGCTCAGTCGTAAACAGTCGTGGTTCGACAACCATCGTAAATTCTTACCTAGACACCATCCGTATCGGAGAAACAAGACTGCATTCAGAAAGAATGTGATAGTGGATGACCCACCACCACCCATTCGATAAGGTGAATCACTCCTAAATGAAATTAATTGGGTGGGATGTCGAAAAGTGACAGAAGATGGTGCCGAGACCCACAACAAGAGATTGGAAACTGGTTGGAAGAAGAAAAGTATTTTCTGGGATTTGCCGTATTGGAGTACCTTGTTGATCCGTCATAATCTGGACGTGATGCACATTAAAAAAAACTTCTTTGATAATGTGTTCTACACTGTAATGAATGTGGAGGGGAAAACAAAGGACATAAATAAGTCCAGAGATGAACTTAATGAATATTGTCGTCGTCCATCACTTGTGAAATGTCCACGTACAGGAAAGTGTTGGATTTATACGTGAAAGTATGCTTTTACTTTGTATAACTCGTGTATCAAACACTCGTTTTATAAGAATAATTCTATTATCACATTTGCTTTAGTTATGATTGAATGTTGAATTTCTATTGCAAACCGTTCAATATATAGTACATGTTACATTGTAGTTAATGTGGTGATACCCGATCACGGAAGACAACATTAACAGTTTACTTGTAACTAAACGTACATTTTCACGACCTAGGTGGAATTGAACAATCCGCCGTGAAAGGTCGATGTGTAAGGCTCAGATTGGTCTGTCTTGACTAAGAGATTGCACTAGCACATTTAGTATGTGTCGAAGAGGTCCTACAGCGAGGATAAATTCTTCTGTTCTGAAAGGTGAAGAATTAGACCTCAGTGGTATCAGAGCCACGGTTTCGGGCACTAAATTTTAAATTGGAATTTAAATTGTTAAACATTAAATTGAAATTGGATAGTAGAATTGTTAGATCTTTTTTGCAGGTATCCAATTGTCATGGTTTTAATGTTGTTAATTTCATGCGTGTGAATTAATTGTTTTTTAATTCGATTCGTTCGAATTCGTTTTTCTCGTGAGAAAATCCACGAGTAGATTAGTTGTTTTTATTTTGATTTGATCATTGTAATAGACTAGTCTAGATCTAGTATTTATTTTTTTGTAAAAATAAATTGTAACCGGATCGTGACGAAGAACGAAGAATTAAAAACGGCGTACCCGGACGACGCATACAAGCGTGGCGCGTGTATGGACGTAAAATCATGCAAGGGGTGAAGAAAACGAGGACGAACGGCGAAAAAAATGGCGCACGGGGGTGCACGGCGCACGCCATGCGCAACGGGAGCACAGCGCCGCGCGCACGCTTGCGCGCGCCTCGGGCGCGGGCTGCAGCGCCTCGAGGCGCTCCGGGCGGCGCCTCGGCGCGCCTCCGTGCAGCGCCTCGGGTGCGCCTCGGGGCTGCGCTTCGGCGCGCTTCGGGCAGTGTTTCAGCGCTTTTTGGGCCGGGAAGCGCGCGTGCCCACTTCGTGGGCCGACGCACGCCGTATCTCGGGCCGTGGAATTTTTTCGGTTCGTGTTTTTTTTCCGTGTGATTTTAAACGTCGTCCCGAACCCCAAACGATGCTGTTTTTTGAAGAAGTGTTGCTGTTCGAGTGGGAGCACGTCGAGACGAACGTCGGAAAGCAACAAGGACGATTTTTCGCATCAAGACGTGAAGAAATTAAACCGTGACAATTGGATTTGAGTGCTCCAATGTGTTTAATTTTGTTTTGATGGATGTTTTATTTCGTGCACTTATTATTATTTGTTAATATGTGTTTGCATGAATTTAATTGTCCAAGAAAAACCTTACTTTCGAAAATTACTAAGTATGTTTTTATAATCGCAATTTTATTCCGGATATTAAAATCGAATTATTTTGACCTCCATAATTTATTTATTTGTGAAGTTCTTTTGGAATACATTTCCCCCTCGGATCGGCCAAAAGAACGGATTTCACATGAATAAATTCCGAAAGGATGATTGTGGATTATTACTAGTGGCGGTATTGACCCTCACCACGAGTGGCTTGCTCAAAGCGAAATAATAATCCTGTATTTAATTATGGTTATTACTTAGGCATAGGAAATTGATATTAACTTACTCCCCTCGGAGTCCCTGTCAATTTCTATGTGGTCAAAGTGGGAGCCAACTATTAATTTTGAATTAAGGATTTGTAACTTTTAAGTTTGTGATCCGCTTGAATGTATTTAAATGTATAGACCACCCCTCGTGGCGCATTTAAATTGTTTCGAGATGTTGGCTAATGCATGATTATATTGTTTTAAGGTTTCAATATAATTGATGTGATCGAATTATGTGATAATTTCGTATTTTTCTAGATATTGATATGAATGTATGTTTTATTCTCAGTTCATCATGTCGCAACCTTTTAATCCACTGTTTAGTATACTTAAAGATAATAAACTTGTTGGTGAGAACTATGTTGATTGGAAACGTAATATAAACATGGTCCTTCCTGCGCAAGAACACTATTGGATATTTAGCGTTGACGTACCCAAGAAACCTAATGATAAGTCAAGTAATGGGGAAAAGGCGATATTCGATGATTGGAAGCATTCCAATGAGCACATGAAGCACATCATCTTGACATTTATGTCTGGGGATTTGAAGCGCATTCATGAAGGCATTGAAGCGGCTGTTGATATCATGAATAGCCTTGAAGAGATGTTTCAACATCAGAACCCCATTGCGAATCTGTTCACCATTCGTGAGAAGCTCACGAAGGAAATGGTGAAGGGAACACCTGTAAGGGATCATGTTCTCAATTTTAGGCGTGAGTTTGAGAAACTCGAGTTTCTTGGTGCCGGACAAAGTGAAGAAAGTCAAATCGATTCCATACTCCTAAAGCTATCGAGTAGTTTTGATGAGTTCTTTTGGGAATACGTGTTATCTGAACACAAGTTCACTTTGGATACCCTGCTCAAAGCCCTGATAACGGTAGAGTCATACTTGGGGAGTAGGGACGAGGCTTTGGTTATCAAGAGCTTTTTCTTGAAATCTAGGCCAATGGAGGGTGAGATTGAGAAGGAGGTGGTTGATCGGAACCAAACCAGTAGACTCACTTTGGGAGGCAAGAAAAGAGCTTTCAAGCCGTACGGCGTGAAGATATCCGGTAAGAGTAAGTGCTTCAATTGCAGGGAAAGAGGACATTGGAGGTCTACCTGTTCTAAGCCTAAGAAGGCGGTAAAGAAAGGTAAGTCTCATGCTTTAGTCGTTGAAACATATGTTGCGGCGTATGCTGCCCACGTTTGGGTAGTGGATACCGGGGCAACTGATCATATTTGTTTCACTCTTCAGGGGTTCCAGCTAACCCGGCGACTTAGCAAGAATGAGATCACCATCACTTTGGGCGATGCTACGAGAGTGGTAGCCGAAGCAGTGGGAGTCGTGCACCTATCTTTTAAAGATAGAGTTTTAATTTTAAGAGATGTTTTATACGTTCCGAACTTTAGGAAGAATTTAATTTCGGTTTCTAAGTTGTTTTTTGATGGATATTCAGTTACTTTTAATAAAGTTGTTACTGTTTCTTTTAAGAATGATGTTATCTGTCATGGAACGTTGGTAAACAATCTCTATACGATTAAGTGTGCACACCACTCAAATAATAAATCTAATAACACGTCGATCATTTCTAGCAATAAAAGAAACCGTTCTTCGGAGATGAACGAAACACTTCTATGGCATCTTAGACTAGGTCATATTAATCTAAAGCGGATAGAGAGATTGGTGAAAGATGGATCCTTGGAATCGCTCCAAGTCGAGCCGTTTCCAACTTGTGAATCCTGTTTAGAGGGTAAGATGACCAAGAGGGCATTTGGAGCCAAGGGGAATAGAGCCACAGAAGTGTTAGAACTCGTTCATACCGATGTGTGTGGTCCAATGACGATCAAAGCGAGAATGGGGTATGAGTATTTCGTTACCTTCATTGACGATTACTCAAGATATGGGTACATTTACCTTATGCGGCATAAGTCTGAAACTTTTGAAAAGTTTAAAGAGTTTAAGGCCGAAGCCGAGAAACATAGGGAAAAGAGTATCAAGTTTCTACGATCAGATCGTGGAGGCGAATACCTCAGCGATGAATTCTTGAACTATCTATCGGACGAAGGGATCGTATCCCAGTTGACCGCACCGGGAACCCCTCGACAGAACGGTGTGGCGGAACGAAGGAACCAGACTCTTTTAGAAATGGTCAGATCCATGATGAGTTATTCGGATTTACCCAAGTCGTTTTGGGGTCCTTGGAAACGACAGCTTATATTCTAAACTTGGTGCCATCCAAATCGGTTCCTAAAACCCCAATGGAATTGTGGACCGAGCGCAAGCCCAGTCTAAGACATTTGCGGATTTGGGGTTGTCCGACATACGTGCTAGACAAGGAAGCCGGTAAGTTGGATCCACGTTCAGAATTAAGGCTGTTTATAGGATACCCAGCGGGAACGAAAGGGTGTATGTTCTATAGTCCCAAGGATCAAAAGACCGTGATTAGTACACACTTTAAATTCTTGGAGAAAGACTATATGAACAATCGAAAACCTAAAAGTGAAATTACCTTAGAAGAATTGAGAGGTCAAACCTCGATACCAAGTATACAAGATGATGTACCACACGTCACATCTTCACAACCGGAACCCCGTCGTAGTGGGAGGGTTCCTAGGCAACCCGAGAGATTCATGGGGATAGGAGAATCTTCAGATTTGGTTCCCGGTGTTGAATCAGACCCATGGACGTACGACGAGGCAATCCAAGACAAAGACGCGGAGTCGTGGCAAACAGCAATGGAAGCCGAGATGGGTTCGATGGATCATAATCAAGTGTGGGAGTTGGTCGAGCCACCCAGTGGGGTAGAACCCATTGGATGCAAATGGGTGTACAAGAGGAAAAGAGGACCGGACGGAATGGTTGAAACCTTCAAAGCGAGGCTTGTGGCCAAAGGGTATACTCAGAAAGAAGGGATCGATTATGAGGAAACCTTTTCGCCTGTAGTTATGCTTAAGTCCATCCGTATTCTCTTGTCGATCGCTGCGCACCTAGATTACGAGATCTGACAAATGGATGTCAAGACGGCTTTCCTTAACGGAAGTCTTGACGGGATAAATATCTATATGCAACAGCCCAAAGGTTTCATTGAAAAAGGCCAAGAGAATCTCGTATGCAAGCTCAAGAGATCTATTTACGGACTTAAGCAAGCATCGCGTACTTGGAACCAGTGTTTTGATCAAGTGATTAAGTCTTATGGGTTTGATCAAAACGAGTTCAAAAGTTGTGTGTATAAGAAGCGTGACGGAACTGCGGTGGTATTCTTAGTATTATACGTAGACGATATTCTGCTCATTGGAAACAATGTAAAGGTATTGTCAGACGTAAAGGTATGACTGTCAAAACAATTTGATATGAAGGACTTAGGGGAAGCCGGTCACATCCTTGGGATCAAAATCACTCGCGATCGCAAGAAGAGGATGTTGGGCTTATCGCAAGCTTCATACATTGACACTGTTTTGAAGCGTTTCAGCATGCAAGATTCCAAGAAAGGTTTTGTACCTTTTAGGCACGGAATCCATCTATCAAAAGAAATGAGCCCTAAGACGCAAGCAGAGATAGATGACATGAAAGGTGTTCCGTACGCTTCGGCCGTAGGAAGCCTTATGTATGCAATGCTGTGTACGAGACCGGATATCTGCTTTGCTGTGGGCATGGTGGCAAGATATCAAAGTAATCCCGGGAAAGACCATTGGACTGCCGTAAAGTGCATCTTGAGGTATCTGAAAAGAACTCGGGAGCGGATGCTGATTTACCAGTCAGATAGTCTAGTTCCCGTAGGATACAAGGACTCGGATTTCCAATCAGACATAGACTCAAGAAAGTCAACCTCGGGTAGTGTGTTTTACATGGGAGAAGGAGCCATTTCATGGAGAAGCGTTAAGTAGAAATGCATCGCCGATTCGACCATGGAAGCCGAGTATGTAGCTGCTTGTGAAGCAGCGAAAGAGGCGGTTTGGCTCAAGAACTTCTTAGTGGACTTGGACGTAGTTCCGAATTTGCCCGACAAGATAACTGTCTTTTGTGACAATGCCGGAGCAGTTGCAAATTCAAAGGAACAGAGAGCCCACAAGAAAATACCATCTGATACGAGAAATCGTTAAGAGAGGAGATATAGAGGTGGCAAAGATAGCGTCGGGTGACAACCTAGCGGATCCATTCACAAAGGGTCTGCCTCAGACTACATTCGAGAGACATGTGGATGGAATGGGAGTCAAGACTATTGCCAATCTGCTTTAAGTATAAGTGGGAGGAATTATTAGGTTAGTGTAGGTTGACATGAGATGTCACGTAGTGCTACTACACTAAGACATGCATGATGTATACTAAAAGCAGACTTTAAGTATAAGTGGGAGATTGTTGGAGTTATACGTGAAAGTATGCTTTTACTTTATATAACTCGTGTATCAAACACTCGTTTTATGAGAATAATTCTATTATCACATTTGCTTTAGTTATGATTGAATGTTGAATTTCTATTGCAAACCGTTCAATATATAGTACATGTTACATTGTAGTTAATGTGGTGATACCCGATCACGGAAGACAACATTAACAGTTTACTTGTAACTAAACGTACATTTTCACGACCTAGGTGGAATTGAACAATCCACCGTGAAAGGTCGATGTGTAAGGCTCAAATTGGTCTGTCTGGACTAAGAGATTGCACTAGCACATTTAGTATGTGTTGAAGAGGTCCTACAGCGAGGATAAATTCTTCTGTTCTGAAAGGTGAAGAATTAGACCTCAGTGGTTGTTGATTTCTTAATCTCCGTCACTTAAATAGGACCGTGTGTGCTTAATGGTTACTGCTTTGATTCATGTTGGGTGAGAATCATTGCGACTTCAAACTTTGTGTCTTGGGCAGTAATATTAATCATACGACGGTTGCTAAGATTTAATACGGAGAAACGCGTGCGAGTACGGCTCGTGCGATTAGTCCCCTTGGTGGGATCAGAAGTTTTATTGTACCAAATTTTGCAAGTGAAGAATTAGTTTCTTCGGTACGAATAATAATGTTGAGCTGTCTTTACTCCAAGGTGAAAGATGTTAATTAATTCAGAGCTATTCAAAAGCTTAATTAATTAATGGACTTGATAATCTTAAACGCGGGAAATAATAACCGGGAGCCCATATTATCGTAATATGGATTAAGATGGATAGTGCAATATTAATTTATTAGTGGTAATAATTAATATTAATGGATTGAATTATATTGGGGCTCAATATTGAAATTCAGAAGTCCATTAGGAGGTCCAATCTTAATTCTCCTTAAGGCCCCTCAAGTAGCCCATTAAGTAGCCCAATAATGATAAGGTGATTAAAATAAAAATAAAATTATATTGCTGATTTTTTTCTTTAAATTTTCGAAAATAGTGATATTAGGAGAAATTAGATTTTGTTGATTTTCTTGGAAAGATATTATGGAAGATATGTATTCTAGGAATACAAGAATATCTCATATATTCAAGAAGATCCAAATCTTGAATTTCATACCTATAATTTTCGAAAATAACTATTTAAATAGGAGAGTGAGATTTTTGTGGAATATTTTATTTTGGAGAAAAGAATATATGAGATATATTCAAGATTTCTTAGAGTCTAAGAAAAGATTTTCTCCAAGCCCATATACACATGAAAAAATCGGTCACTCCTTATTATAAATAGGGGATGATTATTTCATCCCCAAGTACATAATTCCATGTGTTGGAAAAATCAAGAAGCATAAATATTTTTCTTTTTCTTTAGTTTATTAAATTACTTGAAAGCATCTCCCACCGGTGATCAAGTGAGGTGAAAAGGGAAATACTTGAGAAGGCTTTGGGTTGATAGAGCGAGATCGTAATTGTCCCGTATATCCAAAGGCCAATTCTACAAGAGGTACGTTAATCGCATATTTACTTGTTTAATTCCGCCTAGTTAATATGTGAAATTAATTCAACATGCATGATGAAAATTAGTTGTTGGAATTATTATTTGAATTAATTAGGATTAATTCATGCTAGTAATAATTGTATTTAAATTCGTATTTAAATTTCATCCCGAATAGATTCCGGGCACCCCTATTTTCCCAACAACTGGTATCAGAGCCACGGTTTCGGGCTCTGAATTTTAAATTGGAATTTAAATTGTTAAACATTAAATTGAAATTGGATTGTAGAATTGCTAGATCTTTTTTGCAGGTATCCAATTGTCATGGTTTTAATGTTGTTAATTTCATGCGTGTGAATTAATTGTTTTTTAATTCGATTCGTTCGAATTCGTTTTTCTCGTGAGAAAATCCACGAGTAGATTAGTTGTTTTTATTTTGATTTGATCATTGTAATAGACTAGTCTAGATCTAATATTTATTTTTTTGTAAAAATAAATTGTAACCGGATCGTGACGAAGAACGAAGAATTAATAACGGCGTACCCGGACGACGCATACAAGCGTGGCGCGTGTATGGACGTAAAATCATGCAAGGGGTGAAGAAAACGAGGACGAACGGCAAAAAAAACGGCGCACGGGGGTGCACGGCGCACACCGTGCGCAACGGGAGCACAGCGCCGCGCGCACGCGTGCGCGCGCCTCGGGCGCGGGCTGCAGCACCTCGGGGCGCTCCGGGCGGCGCCTCGGCGCGCCTCCGTGCAGCGCCCCGGGTGCGCCTCGGGGCTGCGCTTCGGCGCGCTTCGGGCAGTGTTTCAGCGCTTTTTGGGCCGGGAAGCGCGCGGGCCCACTTCGTGGGCCGACGCGCTCCGTATCTCGGGCCGTGGAATTTTTTCGGTTCGTGTTTTTTTTCCGTGTGATTTTAAACGTCATCCCGAACCCCAAACGATGCTGTTTTTTGAAGAAGTGTTGCTGTTCGAGTGGGAGCACGTCGAGACAAACGTCGGAAAGCAACAAGGACGATTTTTCGCATCAAGACGTGAAGAAATTAAACCGTGACAATTGGATTTGAGTGCTCCAATGTGTTTAATTTTGTTTTGATGGATGTTTTATTTCGTGCACTTATTATTATTTGTTAATATGTGTTTGCATGAATTTAATTGTCCAAGAAAAACCTTACTTTCGAAAATTACTAAGTATGTTTTTATAATCGCAATTTTATTCCGGATATTAAAATCGAATTATTTTGACCTCTATAATTTATTTATTTGTGAAGTTCTTTTGGAATACATTTCCCCCTCGGATCGGCCAAAAGAACGGATTTCACATGAATAAATTCCGAAAGGATGATTGTGGATTATTACTAGTGGCGGTATTGACCCTCACCACGAGTGGCTTGCTCAAAGCGAAATAATAATCCTGTATTTAATTATGGTTATTACTTAGGCATAGGAAATTGATATTAACTTACTCCCCTCGGAGTCCCTGTCAATTTCTATGTGGTCAAAGTGGGAGCCAACTATTAATTTTGAATTAAGGATTTGTAACTTTTAAGTTTGTGATCCGCTTGAATGTATTTAAATGTATAGACCACCCCTCGTGGCGCATTTAAATTGTTTCGAGATGTTGGCTGATGCATGATTATATTGTTTTAAGGTTTCAATATAATTGATGTGATCGAATTATGTGATAATTTCGTATTTTTCTAGATATTGATATGAATGTATGTTTTATTCTCAGTTCATCATGTCGCAACCTTTTAATCCACTGTTTAGTATACTTAAAGATAATAAACTTGTTGGTGAGAACTATGTTGATTGGAAACGTAATATAAACATGGTCCTTCCTGCGCAAGAACACTATTGGATATTTAGCGTTGACGTACCCAAGAAACCTAATGATAAGTCAAGTAATGGGGAAAAGGCGATATTCGATGATTGGAAGCATTCCAATGAGCACATGAAGCACATCATCTTGACATTTATGTCTGAGGATTTGAAGCGCATTCATGAAGGCATTGAAGCGGCTGTTGATATCATGAATAGCCTTGAAGAGATGTTTCAACATCAGAACCCCATGGCGAATCTGTTCACCATTCGTGAGAAGCTCACGAAGGAAATGGTGAAGGGAACACCTGTAAGGGATCATGTTCTCAATTTTAGGCGTGAGTTTGAGAAACTCGAGTTTCTTGGTGCCGGACAAAGTGAAGAAAGTTAAATCGATTCCATACTCCTAAAGCTATCGAGTAGTTTTGATGAGTTCTTTTGGGAATACGTGTTATCTGAACACAAGTTCACTTTGGATACCCTGCTCAAAGCCCTGATAACGGTAGAGTCATACTTGGGGAGTAGGGACGAGGCTTTGGTGATCAAGAGCTTTTTCTCGAAATCTAGGCCAATGGAGGGTGAGATTGAGAAGAAGGTGGTTGATCGGAACCAAACCAGTAGACTCACTTTGGGAGGCAAGAAAAGAGCTTTCAAGCCGTACGGCGTGAAGATATCCGGTAAGAGTAAGTGCTTCAATTGCGGGGAAAGAGGACATTGGAGGTCTACCTGTTCTAAGCCTAAGAAGGCGGTAAAGAAAGGTAAGTCTCATGCTTTAGTCGTTGAAACATATGTTGCAGCGTATGCTGCCCACGTTTGGGTAGTGGATACCGGGGCAACTGATCATATTTGTTTCACTCTTCAGGGGTTCCAGCTAACCCGGCGACTTAGCAAGAATGAGATCACCATCACTTTGGGCGTTGCTACGAGAGTGGCAGCCAAAGCAGTGGGAGTCGTGCACCTATCTTTTGAAGATAGAGTTTTAATTTTAAGAGATGTTTTATACGTTCCGAACTTTAGGAAGAATTTAATTTCGGTTTCTAAGTTGTTTTTTGATGGATATTTAGTTACTTTTAATAAAGTTGTTACTGTTTCTTTTAGGAATGATGTTATCTGTCATGGGACGTTGGTAAACAATCTCTATACGATTAAGTGTGCACACCACTCAAATAATAAATCTAATAACACGTCGATCATTTCTAGCAATAAAAGAAACCGTTCTTCGGAGATGAACGAAACACTTCTATGGCATCTTAGACTAGGTCATATTAATCTAAAGCGGATAGAGAGATTGGTGAAAGACGGATCCTTGGAATCGCTCCAAGTCGAGCCGTTTCCAACTTGTGAATCCTGTTTAGAGGGTAAGATGACCAAGAGGGCATTTGGAGCCAAGGGGAATAGAGCCACAGAAGTGTTAGAACTCGTTCATACCGATGTGTGTGGTCCAATGACGATTAAAGCGAGAATGGGGTATGAGTATTTCGTTACCTTCATTGACGATTACTCAAGATATGGGTACATTTACCTTATGCGGCATAAGTCTGAAACTTTTGAAAAGTTTAAAGAGTTTAAGGCCGAAGCCGAGAAACATAGGGAAAAGAGTATCAAGTTTCTACGATCAGATCGTGGAGGCGAATACCTCAGCGATGAATTCTTGAACTATCTATCGGACGAAGGGATCGTATTCCAGTTGACCGCACCGGGAACCCCTCGACAGAACGGTGTGGTGGAACGAAGGAACCGAACTCTTTTAGAAATGGTCAGATCCATGATGAGTTATTCGGATTTACCCAAGTCGTTTTGGGGTAACGCCTTGGAAACGACGGCTTATATTCTAAACTTGGTGCCATCCAAATCGGTTCCTAAAACCCCAATGGAATTGTGGACCGGGCGCAAGCCCAGTCTAAGACATTTGCGGATTTGGGGTTGTCCGACATACGTGCTAGACAAGGAAGCCGGTAAGTTGGATCCACATTCGGAATTAAGGCTGTTTATAGGATACCCTGCGGGAACGAAAGGGTGTATGTTCTATAGTCCCAAGGATCAAAAGATCGTGATTAGTACACACTTTAAATTCTTGGAGGAAGACTATATGAACAATCGGAAACCTAAAAGTGAAATTACCTTAGAAGAATTGAGAGGTCAAACCTCGATACCAAGTATACAAGATGATGTACCACACGTCACATCTTCACAACCGGAACCCCGTCGTAGTGGGAGGGTTCCTAGGCAACCCGAGAGATTCATGGGGATAGGAGAATCTTTGGATTTGGTTCCCGGTGTTGAATCAGACCCATGGACGTACGACGAGGCAATCCAAGACAAAGACGCGGAGTCGTGGCAAACAACAATGGAAGCCGAGATGGGTTCGATGGATCATAATCAAGTGTGGGAGTTGGTCGAGCCACCCAGTGGGGTAGAACCTATTGGATGCAAGTGGGTGTACAAGAGGAAAAGAGGACCGGACGGAAGAGTTGAAACCTTCAAAGTGAGGCTTGTGGCCAAAGGGTATACTCAGAAAGAAGGGATCGATTATGAGGAAACCTTTTCGCCTATAGCTATGCTTAAGTCCATTCGTATTCTCTTGTCGATCGCTGTGCACCTAGATTACGAGATCTGGCAAATGGATGTCAAGACGGCTTTCCTTAACGGAAGTCTTGACGGGATAGATATCTATATGCAACAGCCCAAAGGTTTCATTGAAAAAGGCCAAGAGAATCTCGTATGCAAGCTCAAGAGATCCATTTACGGACTTAAGCAAGCATCGCGTACTTGGAACCAGTGTTTTGATCAAGTGATTAAGTCTTATGGGTTTGATCAAAACGAGTTCAAAAGTTGTGGGTATAAGAAGCGTGACGGAACTGCGGTGGTATTCTTAGTATTATATGTAGACGATATTCTGCTCATTGGAAACAATGTAAAGGTATTGTCAGACGTAAAGGTATGGCTGTCAAAAAAATTTGATATGAAGGACTTAGGGGAAGCCGGTCACATCCTTGGGATCAAAATCACTCGCGATCGCAAGAAGAGAATGTTGGGCTTATCGCAAGCTTCATACACTGACACTGTTTTGAAGCGTTTCAGCATGCAAGATTCCAAGAAAGGTTTTGTACCTTTTAGGCACGGAATCCATCTATAGAAAGAAATGAGACCTAAGACGCAAGCGGAGATAGATGACATGAAATGTGTTCCGTACGCTTCGGCCGTAGGAAGCCTTATGTATGCAATGCTGTGTACGAGACCGGATATCTGCTTTGCCGTGGGCATGGTGGCAAGATATCAAAGTAATCCCGGGAAAGACCATTGGACTGCCGTAAAGTGCATCTTGAGGTATCTGAAAAGAACTCGGTAGCGGATGCTGATTTACCAGTCAGATAGTCTAGTTCCCGTAGGATACAAGGACTCGGATTTCCAATCAGACATAGACTCAAGAAAGTCAACCTCGGGTAGTGTGTTTTGCATGGGAGGAGGAGCCATTTCATGGAGAAGCATTAAGCAGAAATGCATCGCCGATTTGACCATGGAAGCCGAGTATGTAGCTGCTTGTGAAGCAGCGAAAGAGGCGGTTTGGCTCAAGAACTTCTTAGTGGACTTGGACGTAGTTCCGAATTTGCCCGACAAGATAACTGTCTTTTTTAACAATGCCAGAGCAGTTGCAAATTCAAAGGAACCGAGAGCCCACAAGGCCAGCAAACACATAGAAAGAAAATACCATCTAATACGAGAAATCGTTAAGAGAGGAGATATAGAGGTGGCAAAGATAGCGTCGGGTGACAACCTAGCGGATCCATTCACAAAGGGTCTGCCTCAGACTACATTCGAGAGACATGTGGATGGAATGTGAGTCAAGACTATTGCCAATCTGCTTAAGTATAAGTGGGAGGAATTATTAGGTTAGTGTAGGTTGACATGAGATGTCACGTAGAGCTACTACACTAAGACATGCATGATGTATACTAAAAGCAGACTTTAAGTATAAGTGGGAGATTGTTGGAGTTATACGTGAAAGTATGCTTTTACTTTGTATAACTCGTGTATCAAACACTCGTTTTATGAGAATAATTATATTATCACATTTGCTTTAGTTATGATTGAATGTTGAATTTCTATTGCAAACCGTTCAATATATAGTACATGTTACATTGTAGTTAATGTGGTGATACCCGATCACGGAAGACAACATTAACAGTTTACTTGTAACTAAACGTACATTTTCACGACCTAGGTGGAATTGAACAATCCGCCGTGAAAGGTCGATGTGTAAGGCTCAGATTGGTCTGTCTTGACTAAGAGATTGCACTAGCACATTTAGTATGTGTCGAAGAGGTCCTACAGCGAGGATAAATTCTTCTGTTCTGAAAGGTGAAGAATTAGACCTCAGTGGTTGTTGATTTCTTAATCTCCGTCACTTAAATAGGACCGTGTGTGCTTAATGGTTACTGCTTTGATTCATGTTGGGTGAGAATCATTGCGACTTCGAACTTTGTGTCTTGGGCAGTAATATTAATCATACGACGGTTGCTAAGATTTAATACGGAGAAACGCGTGCGAGTACGGCTCGTGCGATTAGTCCCCTTGGTGGGCTCAGAAGTTTTATTGTACCAAATCTTGCAAGTGAAGAATTAGTTTCTTCGGTACGAATAATAATGTTGAGCTGTCTTTACTCCAAGGTGAAAGATGTTAATTAATTTAGAGCTATTCAGAAGCTTAATTAATTAATGGACTTGATAATCTTAAACGCGGGAAATAATAACCGGGAGCCCATATTATCGTAATATGGATTAAGATGGTTAGTGCAATATTAATTTATTAGTGGTAATAATTAATATTAATGGATTGAATTATATTGGGGCTCAATATTGAAATTCAGAAGTCCATTAGGAGGTCCAATCTTAATTCTCCTTAAGGCCCCTCAAGTAGCCCATTAAGTAGCCCAATAATGATAAGGTGATTAAAATAAAAAGAAAATTATATTGCTGATTTTTTTCTTTAAATTTTCGAAAATAGTGATATTAGGAGAAATTAGATTTTGTTGATTTTCTTGGAAAGATATTATGGAAGATATGTATTCTAGGAATACAAGAATATCTCATATATTCAAGAAGATCCAAATCTTGAATTTCATACCTATAATTTTCGAAAATAACTATTTAAATAGGAGAGTGGGATTTTTGTGGAATATTTTATTTTGGAGAAAAGAATATATGAGATATATTCAAGATTTCTTAGAGTCTAAGAAAAGATTTTCTCCAAGCCCATATACATATGAAAAAATCGGCCACTCCTTATTATAAATAGGGGATGATTATTTCATCCCCAAGTACATAATTCCATGTGTTGGAAAAATCAAGAAGCATAGATATTTTTCTTTTTCCTTAGTTTATTAAATTACTTGAAAGCATCTCCCACCGGTGATCAAGTGAGGTGAAAAGGGAAATACTTGAGAAGGCTTTGGGTTGATAGAGCGAGATCGTAATTGTCCCGTATATCCAAAGGCCAATTCTACAAGAGGTACGTTAATCGCATATTTACTTGTTTAATTCCGCCTAGTTAATATGTGAAATTAATTCAACATGCATGATGAAAATTAGTTGTTGGAATTATTATTTGAATTAATTAGGATTAATTCATGCTAGTAATAATTGTATTTAAATTCGTATTTAAATTTCATCCCGAATAGATTCCGGGCACCCCTATTTTCCCAACAGAAAGTACCCCAAAGCTTGTTATTCACTTGATAAGAGACAAAAGGATGTTGTGTGCAGATGGGTAGATGAGCTAAAGTTTCCTGATAAATATGTGTCCAACATGTCTCGAACTATTGACTGGACAAAATTGAAAATGTTTGGGTTGAAGAGTCATGATTGTCACGTGTTTATGCAGAGGCTACTCCCGATTGCCTTCCGTGAAATTCTTCCACAGAACGTGTGGAAAGCTATCACTGAGGTTTGTTTGTTCTTCAAGGAGTGGACTTCTACGACGATTACAGTTGATAACATGACTCGGTTGGAAGTAGATATTCCACTGATCTTGTGCAAGTTGGAACGTATATTTCCACCCAGCTTCTTTAATTCGATGGAGCATCTACCTGTGCACCTTGCATACGAAGCACGAGTGGCTGGTCCTGTACAATACAGATGGATGTATCCATTTGAGAGGTAATCTACAACTTTCAAATATTTGAACAATTAGCGGTTACTATACTCACAATTGATGCATTTGGTTAGGTATCTTCACAATTTAAAACTCAGTGTGGGTAACAAGGCTCATGTTGAAGCTTCTATCGCAAATGCATATCTAACAAAAGAAGCATCAATTTTCTGTTCCCACTACTTTGAGGATCATGTTCTGACGAGGTGTCATAATGTACCTCGTAATTACGATGGTCGTGGCACCGAAAAACCCCAACCCGGTACTCCGTCAATTTTTATACCTCCTGGACGATCACTTGGACAGAAGAATACAAGATATATTATAGACGAAGAGAAAAATACAGCTCACACCTACGTGTTACTGAATTGTAACGAGGTGCAACCGTATGTTAAGTAAGTTAATATTCAACATCGTCCATCTATATTTATTACAAAACATCATTATAATGATAATATTGCACATCTTCCCTCTTGTAGTATGTTTATGCATCAACTTCAAAGTGTTCAACCGAATCTCTCTAGGACTGAACAAGACGATAAACTTCAACATCAGTTTGCATCATGGTTTGAACAAGTTGTAAGTCAAGTTGATAAAATTATATAAATAATAAATATATACATAGACTCAGGATTAAATATTTTATCAACTATATGTTAAGGTAAACAATATTCAGAACCGGTGGATACGTGATCTCTCCAGCGGTCCTGTAAGTTGTGTTACCACATATCCTGGGTATTACGTGAATAGATACAAGTTTCACACACGCACTTATGGTGAATCAAAATCGACTGTGAACAGTGGAGTTTGTATCAAGGGGACAAACTATGTTTCAGATGAGAATGATTTCTATGGGATCCTTTAAGAAGTATTACAGTTGGAATACCCTGGACGACTTGAGAAAAAAGTGGTTCTGTTCAAGTGCGAGTGGTATGATCCTACCGTGCCAAATGGAACAAGAATACATCCTAACTACAAACTTGTGGATGTTAATCGGAGAAGAGTATATGGCCGTTATGATTCTTTTTATATTAGCAAACCAAGCCACTCAAGTTTACTATTGCAAATACCCGGGGGTGCGAAATCATGAATGACTTGCTGTTTGCAAAGTCAAACCGAGATCCTTAGTGGAAATTGATAAAAGGAATGAACAAGAGCTACCCCCGTTCCAAGACGATGAGATTGATTCACAAATGAATAATGTGCAAATAGACAGTGATCCTATCGTGTTGGCAGATGTCAGTTGTGCACTAATTCAAATTGAGAATGATGATGTTGAAGAAGAAGAAGAGTCTCCGGCCCAGGCGGGACATCAGCTGGGACTCATTTTGGGCCTACAGTCAAATTGATGTGGACCGACTACTCGCTGAGGAGCGTGAGAGAACGCGGAGAGAGACGGCTGAGGAGAATCGCCGATTGTTGGAGCAAGTGGAAGAGAGAAACTGACAACTGCGCGAGGAGATGACCCAGAACTTCCAAAATCAGTTTACCGAGTGGTTGCGGGCATCACGACAGGGATCCGGACCCAGCGTCCCACAAGCTGGTGGTTATCCCCCACCACCCCCGCCTCCATCCAATGAGTATCCCCCACCCCGAGGACCGGATTCGAGCCGTGACAAGGGACCAAGATCCTGATCATCTTGAAGTTGAAACTTTTGAAAAATGATTAACTATTTTCATGAATGTTTGAGAGTATTGCTTGGAATGAATTCATGTGCATCGTCTTTATTATGTTTGAGATGTTTATTTTCATTAATGTTTGTGAAATCTGGAGCTATATATCGTGTTTAATTAGTAAGATTTTTAATGAATTATTGTTAATTTGTGTATGTGCTTTAAGAATATGTAATATTTGATTAATTTATCCATAATATATTCAAAATATTTTAATTAAAAAATAATATATATATATATATATGTATGTGTGTGTGTGTGTATGCACAAGGACAATAATTTTTTATATTTAAAAAGATTATATAAATAAGTGAAAATATAATTTTGCAAGTGTTAATTTCATTATATATGAGACAATAATATAAATTTCATTTTGGAGTTGTTACCATAAATGTAAAGATATATAATAATTAATTAAAAGTGTAATCATAATAGAAATTAATAAATTACTAGAATAATTCAAAGTTTTAACAAATAAATCAAAATATGAAAATCATGTAATTTAAGATGATAATATTAATTTAATTAATTTTGATGGTGTTATCATAAATAAAATAATTTATAATAATATTAATTAATTAAAGGTATAAACAAAATAGGAGTTAAATATTTTAACTAAGAAATCAAAATAAGAAATAATACATATATTATAATAATAGAAAATATTTCGAATGATACGCGTAGCTCAAACGGTAAGGAGGAAGGGATAGATCTCTCCCTCTTGGGAGGTCACAGGTTTGAACCTGCTTGCACGCGGATTGCTCGCGGGTCGGGTTGGGTCTTGCCCGCCCGCGGGTGCAGCCCGCAATTTTTTTTTATAAGCCTGACGAGGGCGCCTCCCCTCGTGAACTAAAGAGGGGCGAGACGAGGGCCTATGTAGGCGAGGACCTTTGCGCTCGTTAAGCTTCAGCGTTCCCAGCCGAGGGCCTTGTCCACGTTAAGGTGCACGAGGGTTCTACTGACTAGGCGTGAAATTGTTATGTTTTGGTATTCGATTTGCCCATATTTTGAGTGTTTTTTATGAGTGTTTGGAGTCAATTGAGTATCATTTCTATAAACTGATGAATTTGTCTCTTTGGTTTTCATAGATGGATATAGGATGAAAAGAGGAGTTCGTAGGACTTTGAATCGGCCAAAACGGACTCCCGGTTGAGGAGATATGAAGATTTTACGAACATGTGTACAACTGCCGAAAAGTACTCGAGCAGAGTCGCTCGAGTAGTGCACTCGAGCTGCAACAGGTTGAGTAGTCCTACTCGACCTATACTCGATCTTGACGCGTATTTTGGCCCATGAACACCCAAATTCGATCCCAAGCCTATTTATACCTTTTTCCAAGCATATCAACATATACAAACACATATTTTTACATATTTTGAGCGAGGAGAAAGCTTGAGAGAGAGATTGGAAGAGTTGTATACGTTGTAATCGAGGTTTTAATTTACGAATTCTTAGTTTTAGTATTTCTTTTGAACGTATTAGATTAATTCTTTCTTTCTTTACTCTTTGAGACGATAAACCCTAGTTTTTCAGATTTATATATATTTCTTTAGAGACTTTAATTTGTTCTTTCGTTTATGTTCTTGATTTCTTTTGTTAATTTAATTATGCATATGATTATTGTTCTTGTGATTGCTTTTATTATTCAAACCACCATGTTAGGCTAGAACCCTTGCATGCTTAGGGTAGGATGAACTCGTAGAAGTAGGTTGTGGGTACGTAATTAGGGTAATTCGTGACGTTAGGGTTTTAATTCTCTTAATTAATGAATTCTTAAAATTAGTCTTAACTTTATTCTTGAATTTCGTTCGAAAAGTGTTAGAGAGAGGACGATCTTATCACTCTTTAACAACGAGTAGGCTTAATGAAAGGGTTTAGAAAGGGTTAATTAATCTACCGGTTTTTCTAAGGAGGACGACCGCATCACCTTAGTTTAAATTAGGGTCTCGTTAATTAAGCACAATCTATTAACTCGTTAGTGGATTAATTTAGTCGATTGCTAGGATAAAGTATTAGGGTATTAAGTCTTGAGCTTTCATCTTACAATCTTTTACTTAGGTTATTTCTTGCGCGTCACGGTTATCTTGAGTATGTACCTACTCCGTTAGTATACGTAGGAATTCCTATCTTAAGCATCACCATCACATACTTGCATACAAACCTTAGATACTTAGTTTAATTTTCTTTGTTAATTCGTTTCTTTCGTTCTTTAGTTTAATTAGTTTACTCTAGTTTAGAATTAATTTTCCAAAAATCTAAAAACATTCACTCATATTAGCTACGACGCGTAGATCTTCAGGGATCTATTTGCATACACACTTTCCCTTGGGTTCGATAATACTTGGTCCCTATACTTGCCCATACTACAGTGAACTCGTACTCTTGCAGGGAAGCTACTAGTAGAAGCTGGTATTTTCGATTTAAGTCAATGGCATCGTTGCCGGGGATGGCGTTATATGCTTTTTGAATAGGACTTGTAGATAGCTTAGTAGTTAGTAGTGAGTGCTTATTTTCTGTTTTTATTTTTATTCATTCGGCAGTTGCGTTTTGATCCTTCTGCTAGTGTGTCAGGTATATGAAAACACGCTCACAAGGCAATACGAGCGAAGAGAGAATACAGTCAGATCCTGAGACGATAGCATGAAGAAATAGAGCCTTTTTACGAAGGATGAACGCTGCCGGAGGGAAAGAACCGATGGACATCACGAATGAGTTGGAAGATGCCGAGAATGAGTTTAACCAGGGGTTGAACCGGGTTGACGACACTGATGGAAACACTAGTAAGAACCAAGATCCGTTAGGGGATAGTCAGAGCCAAAACCCGGGTGCACAAAACGTCATCAATCCAGCTCAGAATTTTATCCAAAATCCTCTGAACAACCCTGCTTACCCACAAAACAACTTACCATATCCACCATACCCATACCCACCATATCCCTATCCACCTTACCCATATCATCCACCTCCTGTTTACAACCAACCACCTTTGTACCAACCACCTCCAGTTCAACAAGTACCAGCACCACCTGTTGCTCCTCAGCCTGTGCCCCAGAACGCAGATCAGAATATGACTATTCGGGAAAGATTTGTGGCACAGCCGCAGAGGTACTATGATGGAGTGGCTTTACCACCTGTTGGGGCAAACAACTTCTCGATTTTCCCAGGAATTCTTAAGCTGCTTACCGAGAATCAATTCAAGGGGGAGGTTGGGAAGGAGAATCCTCATACTCACTTGAGAAGCTTCCTGATGATCGCCTCAACCTTTAATTATAATGGCATGTCTGAAGATGCCAAAAGGCTCAGGCTGTTCCCATTCTCTCTGACGGGAATAGCCAAGGAGTGGTACGATAACACGCTCCCACGGGGAGGTGTTAACACATGGGCCGAGCTCGAGCGTCTGTTCCTCGAGCAATTCTACCCTCCATCGAGAACGATTAAAGCGAGAATTGAGATCTCTTCCTTTCGCCAGAAGTCTGGAGAGGATTTACGCCAAGCGTGGGAGAGATACTCAAATATGTTGATCGAGTGCCCGCAGCACGGGTACAACGAGGGAGATATTATGACGTTCTTCTACAGTGGAGCCAGCAAGGCTGGCCAAGCCCATTTAGATGCATGTGCGAGTGGAGCTTTTCTGAACCAAGGGATAGCGAGATGTAGAGAGATCGTGGACAACATTGTCACGAATGCTGGGGCATGGAACGAGGATCCTGAGTTCCAGAGAGTTTGCAAGTTGGAGGAGAAAGAAGGTGAAGGAACGAGAAGGCTGTTGATGGCCATGATGGAAAAGATTAACAACCTCGAGTTGGGGAAGAATTTGGCTGGAGAGCATGCAGCAGAGAATGATAGAGTAGACCAGCCATGTGGACAGCAAGAGGTAGCCAATTACTTGGGAGGTCCGTATTACAATCAGAATGGCTACCAAGGAGGAAATCAGTATGGAATGCCTTCTTATGGTCAGCCATTTGTACCTCCAGGGCCACAGCCGCCTCAAAATCAATGGAGGAACACACAAGGGTATCAAGGAGGCCAGCAGCCTCCTCAGAACCAATGGAGAAAGAACGAGAATTTCTCATATGCTAACCCAAAAGCTGGTATTACTGTTCCTGCAGGTGTTGATCCGGGGTCTAAACCTCCTGGTGGAGAAGGCGGTGCATCTACTGAGGAGATGTTGAGAGCGATTCTACAGAAGGTGGAGGAAGGAAGTAAGAGGTTGTCATCCTTGGAGTACGATATGAAAGAGTTGCATAAAAAGGGTGATCAACGTGATCAAGAGCTCCAGAAGATGAACGTTGAGTGGACTAGAACTCAACAAGAGAACAATCGAAGATTCACTTCTATAGAGTTCCAGATGAGCCAGATTGCAAAGTCGTTGAATAGAGAGCCGGGAAAATATCCTTCCATGCCGGAGGGGAACCCAAAAGAGCATTGCAAGACGATCCAGCTTAGAAGTGGAACCAACTATGAAGGTCCTCAGATGCCTGCTGATTCTGAGACTCCCCAAGATAGAGATGAGATTGAAGAGGTAATAGTTGAGAAGAAGGTTGAGCAAAGAGCTTGAAGAGGAAGGCATTGAGAAGGGTGAGAGAGTTCCTAAGTGGAAGAAGGCAAAGGAAGCAATGGAGAAAGTGAAAGAGACCGAGAGAGATGAATGAGGGGTACCCAAATCCGTGATACCCGTCCCATATCCACAACGCTTCATGAAAAAGAAGCTTGATGAGAAGTTTGCTAAATTCCTTGATGTTTTTAAACAATTGCATATTAATATCCCTTTTTATGATGCTTTGGAACATATGCCCAATTATGCAAAGTTTTTGAAGGATTTGATCGCGAAAAGACGGCAAGTGGATGAGCCGAAGTTGGTGCAATTGAACCATGAGGTGAGTGCGTTAGTGCACAAGGCGCTTCCTCCAAAGCTGAAGGATCCCGGGAGCTTCACCATTCTTTGTGATATCGGGAACAGGATCAAGAAAGGAGCGTTGTGCGACCTCGGAGCGAGCATTAATTTGATACCACTGTCGCTTTTCAAGAAGTTGGAAGGTGGAGAACTTCAGCCGACAATGATGACGCTTCAACTAGCCGATCGGTCTATTACTCGACCTCAAGGTATGGTTGAAGACGTCCTAGTGAGAGTTGGAGATCACACTTTTCTAGCCGATTTTGTAGTGCTAGAGATGGAGGAAGATGAGCACGTGCCCCTGATCTTGGGAAGACCGTTCTTAGCTACAGCGGGGATGGTGCTAGACGTGGAAAATGGGAAGATTACATTGAAGGTTGATGATCAAGAAGTGAAGATTTCCCTATATGAAGCCATGAAGCACCCGAAGGAGGATGAGAGTTTGTATTGCATGGATGCCATTGATCCTAGTGTTGAAGACACACCTCCTATCCCTAATCCTTCTCATATTCATGAATTTTATAATCCTTCACTTGATAATTTAACCCATGAGCATTATGTTCTTGATTATGTTGATAGGGACAAAGTGAAGAAGTTGAAGGATGAAGAGGTGAAAAGTGTGGACGTGATCCAGTTGGAAGGAAAAGGAGGAGTTAATAAGAAAAAGTCCAAATTCAAGAACCTGTTTGGTAAGACGCCTCCAGATAAAGGTGAGAAGGAGTTGAGACCCATAACACTTGGGGATGAGAAGGAAGCAAAATAGTTCATGATGGAAGGGCATCAAGGAAAGGAATGCAACCACCACTCTTATGAGAGTAAGGGAGGTAAATTTGAGTATGATGTCCCATAAGCTCCTTTGAGTTCGGTCCGGCATGAGGACCTTAAAAATAGCGCTGAATGGGAGGCAACCCATTTCTATTTGCTTTTATTTGTTTTTAGTTTCTTATTATGTTATTACGGTGTTGTTGAATCGTAAGTTTTAACCTCGTACTTGAGAGTTCATTTTGTAGGCTTGTCTCGAAGGAGTACTCGAAAGGGAGGAACTCAAGCAAGGGAGTGTGCAATGCTGTTGAGAGAAACTGAATTGTTTGGTTGAGGTAACCCACAACCCCAAACTTAGACCTCTTAGCAAGGTCAAAGTTTGGGGGGTGGAGTTTTTTTTTATGTTTCTTGTCATATTGCACCGGAGCACCCCTTATCTTTGAATGTGTTTGGTTATTTGGTGCCTTGAGATGCTCCTTGAGGTGATTTTGATCTGAGTCGCTATTGCATATTTCGTGCTTGTTAACCCTCTCTACTTGTTAGTTGTCATTCTTGAGTATGAAGTGATGAGTAGAGTAGATTTGTGGATTTGAGTTAGGGACTCTTTTGTGTGAGTAGTTGAGTTAGAGTGGATTTGAGAGAGAACTAGTATACTTACGAGTTTTCTTTTTGAGTGCTTGTGTGATAAGAGTGAGAATTCACTAGGACTAGCATGGATGTGAAAGCCGAGAGACTTGAGCCTTATGAGATTTCGATATATGAATGAATCTCTTTGTTTGTGAGTGAATCATCACCTTAGAGGATGCTAGAACTTGTGTGTGCTCTTGCTTCTTGATTGTGTCTAGTTTGATATGCCGAATAGGATCTTAGGTCATCTTTGATTTTATTGAGTCAGTTAGCCAAAATTTTCCGTACCAATGACATTGAATCCCTTGTTAGCCCCTTTGAGCCTAAAGCCTATTTTATTTGCTAGCACATATGAACACTATTCCAATTCCTAAGCCTTTTTGTCCCAATTTGAGTGGAGAATAGGAAAGTGTGAATGTGAAGGGAGAGAATTGAGTTGAAAAAGGAAAAGGTTGTTTGTTGAGTGAATATGAGAAGAAGGAGTGATTAAGTTATGAGATGTGGGAAAAAGAGAAAAAATTGAGAATGAGCAAAAGAAAAAAATGAGCTCGTGTGTTTGTGCGAAAAAAGAGAAAAAAAATTAAGTGATTGAAAAAAAAATGAAAAGAGTGAGAAAGAAAAAAATTGAAGTGTTGAGAGTGTTGAAATTGAAAGTGTGTTTATTGAATATGTTGAAGTAGTCTGTTCCTAATCTCGAAGTACCGAAGTGTGATTTTCTATTCTCCATTCACTTGAGTCACTGACCCATATTGTTATCCCACCTGTCCAAAGAGCCTACATTACAACCTTGAGAAAAGTCCTTTTTTATTCGGCATTGATTTCTAGAGTATGGTCGGAGTTGAGAGTGCTTACAAGTCTATGACTGCCGATATGAGTGATTGATTGTTTGAGTGAGTCCCTTTATCATTGATATACACTTGTGAGGAAGTGAAACACATCGTTGAGTGCACATCCATGTTTGATTTTGGTGATTCTTGCTATTGTTGCATGAGTATGATGAGGGAAGGTGAGTGAGTATACTTGTGATTGATCTTTGAAGCCCGAGTTCATTCGCTTACATGATTTGATTCTTTGACTCATTCCTAACAATTTCACTTGACTTATTATTTCATTGCTTGAGGACAAGCAATATGGTAAGTTTGGGGAGGTTGATTAGGCGTGAAATTGTTATGTTTTGGTGTCCGATTTGCCCATATTTTGAGTATTTTTTATGAGTGTTTGGAGTCAATTGAGTATCATTTCTATAAACTGATGAATTTGTCTTTTTGGTTTTCATATATGGATAGAGGATGAAAATAGGAGTTCGTAGGACTTTGAATCGGCCAAAACGGACTCCCGGTTGAGGAGATATGAAGATTTTACGAACATGTGTACAACTACCGAAAAGTACTCGAGCAGAGTCGCTCGAGTAGTCACTACTCGAGCACTCGATTAGTGCACTCGAGCTCCAACAGGTTGAGTAGTCCTACTCGACCTATACTCGATCTTGACGCGTATTTTGGCCCATGAACACCCAAATTCGATCCCAAGCCTATTTATACCTTTTTCCAAGCATATCAACATATACAAACACATATTTTTACATATTTTGAGCGAGGAGAAAGCTTGAGAGAGAGATTGGAAGAGTTTTATACGTTGTAATCGAGGTTTTAATTTACGAATTCTTAGTTTTAGTATTTCTTTTGAACGTATTAGATTAATTCTTTCTTTCTTTACTCTTTGAGACGATAAACCCTAGTTTTTCAGATTTATATATATTTCTTTAGAGACTTTAATTTGTTCTTTCGTTTATGTTCTTGATTTCTTTCGTTAATTTAATTATGCATATGATTATTGTTCTTGTGATTGCTTTTATTATTCAAACCACCATGTTAGGCTAGAACCCTTGCATGCTTAGGGTAGGATGAACTCGTAGAAGTAGGCTGTGGGTACGTAATTAGGGTAATTCGTGACGTTAGGGTTTTAATTCTCTTAATTAATGAATTCTTAAAATTAGTCTTAACTTTATTCTTGAATTTCGTTCGAAAAGTGTTAGAGAGAGGACGATCTTATCACTCTTTAACAACGAGTAGGCTTAATGAAAGGGTTTAGAAAGGGTTAATTAATCTACCGGTTTTTCTAAGGAGGACGACCGCATCACCTTAGTTTAAATTAGGGTCTCGTTAATTAAGCACAATCTATTAACTCGTTAGTGGATTAGTGAAGTCGATTGCTAGGATAAAGTATTAGGGTATTAAGTCTTGAGCTTTCATCTTACAATCTTTTACTTAGGTTATTTCTTGCGCGTCACGGTTTGGGGTGTGCATTCGGTTAACCAAAACCGAACCGAATAACCAAAACCGAATTAACCAAATTGATTTTAGTCTTAACCGAAACCGAACCGAATAAGCAAAAAACCAAATGAAACCGAACCGAAATTTTCGGTTCTGTTTCGGTTAATTAACCGAAAAACCGAATTTTTTTGGAGAAATTTAAACTTAACCTTATATATTAAAATTAAACTTGTCCAAACTCAAAATACATACATCAACCATAATCAAAGTTCAAATCATATTCTAAGCTTCTAAAATTAGTACAAAATATACATTTATAATCCCATTAGAGTAGTTCATTGTTCAAAAGTCTAGGACATAGTGCATAAACTACTAATATGTCCAAAAAGCTGTTAATAATCTATCCATAAGCTGTCCAAAAAGCTATCCATAAGCTGTCCATAAGCTGTCCAAAAACCGTCCAAAAACTGTCCAAAAGCAGAATTCTTGATCTTAATGCACACCATAGTTTAAAAGTCTAAAACATAGTAAAACATAGTCCATAAACTAGTAATATGTCAAAAGAGTGTCCAAAAGCAGCAAATCTTTATGCACACCACCAGTCACCACCAGCTTGAGTAGTCTCCAATCCATCTCCTCAAATTATGTTTGATGATGCTCCAGCCCATCCAATTCCCACATTAGGCAAATCTGAAATTAAATGTTAACAGCTAAATAAATAAGAAAATTAAACATCAAGAAAAGATAAATTAATAACTTAAGAAAATAATACCTTTCTCAAAATCCTCAAGTTCATCAATGAGTTCTTCAACACATATAGCATTTCGTGAATGTCGAAGCCAATCTTGCCCACAAATCAAAGCTTCAACGATTTTAGGAGTTAAAGAACTCCTAAATACGTCTAGTACTCTACCTCCGACACTAAATGCACACTCCGATGCAACGGTTGAAATTGGGACAGCTAAGATATCACGAGCCATTCTTGAAAGAATCGGAAATCTGTGTGAGTTCACACTCCACCATTTTAACACATCCAATTTCCCCTCTACCACTACTACCATAGCTTCACTTAAGTAGACTTCTAGCTCGTTTTGCTTGCTTCCATCCATTCCCGACTCCTTTCTCCGTTTCTTGTATCTAGCTTTAGACAAAGACTGCTTACTATCCAATTCACTACTATCCACATCACTAGAACATGACTTGGTGGTGCCACTACTAGTTTCACTCACCACTTGATATTTTTTCTCATATTCACTAAACACCTCAAAGAGTTCATTTTTTACATCTTGAAAGACAGCATCACCCTTTACCCCTCCATACAATTCACACAATGAATACTCTAAGTAACCCAACTTATCCCGTGGATCAAACACATTAGCCCAAAAAATTATTTTGTTCATTTTTTCCGCATCTCCCCAATATTTATCAAATTTTGCTTTCATTGAATCACCCAATTTTCTAGTATCAGAATCCTCACTTTGCTTCCAATCATTCAAGATACAGCACAAATCACTTATCTCACTAAAAAAAGAGTTTGAAGTAATATAAGTTGTACCAGAAATGCGCACAGTCAATTTATGAAAATGTTTAAGCAAATCAACGTACTTTCGAATGCAAGTAAAATCAGTAGCAGATGGGACTTCACTCTCCCCAAGATCAGCCTTATAACTTGAGTCTATTTCATCATACTTTTCAAAAGCCTTTTCAAACTTTTCAGCAGTGTTAAGCATTAGAAAGGTTGAATTCCACCTCGTAGGAACATCTAAACTCAACGAGTTCTTACTTTCTATCCCTTCCAATTCCACACACTCTTTAAACCTTTTAAGTCTCGCGGGTGAATTCCTAATGTACCTAACTGCATCTCTAACACGCTTTACTAAAGGGTCAATTTCTTTCAAGCCATCACTAACCACCAGATTAACTACATGTGCAATACATCTCATGTGAATGTATTTACAGCTAGCAACACCACTACCCCAACCCAAAATTTTCTTTTTCAAAAACTTTATAGCCCCATCATTCGAACTTGCATTATCTACTGTTATAGTGAACACATTTTTCAAACCCCAATCAAGAAGACAATTTTCTAGTGCTCTACCAAGATATTCACCCCTATGACTCGAAACAGGCACAAAATTGATAATCTTTTTATGTAAATTCCATTTATTATCAATGAAATGAGCTGTAATGCACATGTAGTTAATTCTTTGCACAGACGTCCAAGTGTCAGTAGTAATACACACCCTTTAACAGTTTGCCCTAAAAAAAGACTTCAATTTTACCCTTTCATCCAAATACAATTTGAAGATATCCCTTGAAAATGTCCATCTAGAAGGAATTTGAAACCTAGGACATGCTTTATTAACGAAATCCCTAAACCCTTCACCCTCCACACACTTAAATGACAATTCATCAATAACAATCATGCGTACAAGTGCTGCCCTAATCTCATCTTGATCAAATTTCCAAGTAGTAATTGTCACAGTACTACTACCTTCAGTTTCACCACCACTACCAGACTGCAAATTCAATAGACCTTGTTTTAATTCTTCATTGAGTGGGTGTTTCATGCATATTTTGACATGGTTATTCAACGAAGAAGTACCATTTTTTGCAGCTTTACAACTAAGTACTCTATCACAGTACTTACATTTAGCTGAGCAGAGAACATCATCCTCATCCCTGATTTGCTCAAAGTGCTCCCACATCTTTGACCTTAGTTTCATCGGCTTTCTCTTCATTGGTGCTTGAGTTTCTGTTGGCAGTGGCGGAGGGGGTGGAGGGGGTAGCGGTGGTCGTAGAATTCCAGGCCGAAATCACGATTCTTCTGTCTCAATCGCATGACTTATTGTATCTCCTTCTTGTGTTTGTGTGTTTGAGCTTGACATCTACACACATGAAAAGAAAATAAACTAGATTGAAAAAAAAACTGTCCATAATATATTAACATCAACCATAATATATTTGAAGAAACCAAGATTTCATTGTCTATAAAATACACAGATTAGACAAATATGTATTGTGTGATCATTTACATGGATCTAATGGAATACAAGAGAAACACTTATTGTAAAAGAAGGAAGTGTTATCCCAACTCTCAGACCTGTACTTCAACTTCCAACCAGTAGGAATATTCCCATAAATCTTGTTATGAGATATATCCCACAAAACCAAAGTCTGCATGAAACCCACTTTCAAAAAATCAAATTCAAAGTGGTTCCTTGAGATGGACTATTCTACTAACAATTTCAGGGGTAATTTCGCTAACAAAATTAGGTATCTTGTGAAGCTGGAGACATATTATGGATTGAAAAAAGATTGAAAAAATCGAAACCCTAAGTGGCTAATACTCTATTTCCTTGTATTCGAAGAAGATACATTCTATATGAAGCTAAAATATTTTGTATTTGAAGCTAAAAGCCTGATTCTTTCCTTATTAAAAAAAAGAACATAAAACCCTAAATTAATTTTACCTTGTGTGGGCGCGGCGCTGCGGTACTGTGACTGTGAGTGAGAAGCGGCGCACAAGTCACGACGAACTGGAGGTGGAAGGCGGCGCCGGTGGAGTGGCGCTTGCAGGCAGCGATGAGCGATCGAAGCCGACGGTGGAGTGGTGCCTGTACTCTATAGAGCGATCAAAGCCAACGAAATAGGGTGTGACGCTGGGTGGCGTCGGCGCTTCTAAACGCCGGTGAGATGAGTGGATGAATCGGCGATGATGATTGGTGGTGAGTGGGTGAGAAGCGGCCGCTGGAGAGACCGAGAGAGTGAGGGGTGCGAAGTTGGATGAAATTTGTGAAAAGAAACTAGGGTTTGATTTATATATATATGAGTATTAAATTATTATTTAAATTATATTTTATTAATTAGTATTAATTCGGTTCGGTTTTCGGTTTTTTGACAATTTTAGGATAGAAACCGAAACCGAAAACCAAAATTATGATTTTTGAAAACCGAAAACCGAACCGAATACCAAAATAACCGAACCGAAATTTTATTTCGGTTCGGTTCGGTTTTCGGTTAATACCATATAGTGCTCACCCCTAGTCACGATTATCTTGAGTATGTACCTGCTCCGTTAGTATACGTAGGAATTCCTATCTTAAGCATCACCATCACATACTTGCATACAAACCTTAGATACTTAGTTTAATTTTCTTTGTTAATTCGTTTCTTTCGTTCTTTAGTTTAATTAGTTTACTCTAGTTTAGAATTAATTTTCCAAAAATTCAAAAACATTCACTCATATTAGCTACGACGCGTAGATCTTCAGGGATCTATTTGCATACACACTTTCCCTTGGGTTCGATAATACTTGGTCCCTATACTTGCCCATACTACAGTGAACCCATACTCTTGCGGGGAAGCTACTAGTAGAAGCTGGTATTTTCGATTCAAGTCATCTACCCTCGTTAATTGACGAGGGCGTACACGAGGGCGTCCATTTTGGACCAGGCGAGGGCCTCCCCCTCGTTAGTTGACGAGGGCCCATTCCCCTCGTTAGTTGATGAGGGGCGAGCCGAGGGGGAGTTTGGCGAGGCCAGATTTGTCGAGGGCCCCTCCCCCTCTTTAACCCTTTGCCCCTCTTTAAATCCCTCCCTAAATCCCTCTTTAACTGGACAGTATTTTGTAGTGTCATTCACTCCTATTAAAACGTTAATGAGTCAATGCCCTAGTTATACCTATTCCTATTGTCTCATGTCATGAGACGGTCTCATACAAGACCCACTCATTCATTTAATATATAAATTTTCTAATATTCTCTTGGGTTGACGTCAACTCCATTATGGGAAGGATTGAAGAGGCTCAACAAATATATAATCTAAATAGATATAATTGTTTTCAGTAGGGTTTGATCCATAATTTTATATCTGATATCATAAAATAATTACATCTCATGTAACCATCTCAAAAGTACATTCGGTCCAACAGAAGCCGTATTGTGGATGACTTAAAGCATTTTCAAATTCGTATCTAGTGAAGAGATTAAAAAGAAATGAGAAATATTACAAACATTATTCATTCATATTTTTTTAGATAGATAAAGATACAATGTGTGACTATTAACACTAAGAATTATTGAATATGTCTAACATTCATGAACTTATCACTTATGAACCGCTAGCTAGGTTTTTCTTAGTTTGACGATCGATCTGAACTGTTATTCGATTTAGCCTATAGTTCGATTCTTCGAGACAATACAATTCAAACTTTTGTTTGCCCTAGTCATCCTAGCTCGTCATGCAAAAGTACGACAACAAGCCACGTAGATGTTCTTTATTTCAAATTATTCGACATGCGTCGAATGCAAACATTTAGAGGGGTGTATTGGTTAGAGAGTCTGTAAAAAAAATTTAGACTTTTAAAGTCTGGGAATATTCAATCTAAATTTTCAAAAGTTTTTAAAAATTCTGAGGTATTCAATACATATTTTAAAAAGTCTTAAAAAATCTTTAGGTATTCAACCACCACAAAAATGAGTTGATTTAAAGAGGGTTTTGGAGAGGGTTTTAAAGAGGGAATCGAAGATAGAGAGGGTATTGAAGAGGGATTTATTCCCTCTCCAAAATGCTCATCGCCAATCTGTACACGAGGGAAAAACGAATCCCTCGAAAAATGGAGAGGGTTTTAACGAGGGATTTCGCGTGGGAACAGACGAGGGAAAAAATCCCTCGACAAAATTTCCCTCGGCTAAGCCCTCGGAAAGGGCGAGGGAAATAAACCCTCGGGAACGGGGCACGAGGGAAATATCCCTCTTTAATGCCCTTGGGAAAGGTACGTGAGGGAATTAAATCCCTCTTTATTTTTGACCTGACAACCTGTCATTGGGCGAGGGAATTTTCCCTCGGCTGACGTGGCGAGGGAAATTCCCTCGTGTAGTCCCTCGCGTAGTTCCAGCCAATTTTTTTTTTATTTTCGTGGGTTTCAAACCCACGACCTCAGGCCCGGAACCTCCCCCGCTGATCTACTAGGCTAGCACCCACACACCTTACTCTCAGCATGTTGGTCCCGGTACAAGACTGAGGAATACGTGTATGGGGGGGGGAATACACGTATACCAAATTATCAACCTTAAAACTGACTGAGTCCCCTTTGCTCAGAGTGGTAAAGAACTAGGAGCTGATAATATACCTACTGACTACACTTGGTGCGGGTCAGTTGGCTAACTATCAGTTCAAGTTCAGTGCGGAAATGTTTGAGCCCTGAAAGTTAAAAGTCTTGTTTAGTTTGCTTTCTGAAAACCTTGTTTAACTCAATTCTGAATAGTGTTTAGTAGGGCAGTGCTCTTTTGAAGATCAGCCTGATTGATTCAGACCTGATAAACTTTGAATGCAATGAATGAACAAGTAATATGGCAAATATGCACAATATCAAAGCAGTAAGAACACAAGGAGTTTAACGTGGTTCAGAGTCTCAAGCTCCTACGTCCACGGCCTGACTTAACAGGAAATCCACTCAAGGGATTCTTGTTTTTAACGTGCCAAGGTGCACCAAGACCAGCTAACCTCACTGATCTATACAAACTCCACTTACTAACACACTAACTGACTTACTCCCAACAAGCCTATCTTAGGGTTTTGGTTTCAGTTTGGATTCCAACTAAGTTGAGATTATCCTTACAAGACGAAGCTATGCTGAGGATTGGATAATCTCTCTAAGCTTAAGATAATTCTATTTAGCTCTTGGAACACAGAATAACTCTCAGTTGCTAAGAAACACTTGGGAAATTTGAATGTTTTCGAGTGCTTCTCTTAAAGACTGAATGCTTTGATTGCTTGAGAGTTTGAGTAATTTCTGGCTTTGAAATTTCCCGTAACCTTGAATGGGTTCAAGGTCTTCTGTATTTATAGGAGATTTAGAAAACTATCCGTTGGAGAGATAGCCTTCTAGTCATCTATGTAGAGTGGCTTCAAACGGACATATCTTCATGCAGCAGCCGCCCTTGCATGGATTTGGTATTTGCATTAAATGCACATTAAATGCTTGCCCGTTGAATATGCAGTCTGAATTCAGTCTTCATGTCAGGTTCCGTACGTGCGTGTCCTCCTCGGATTGGTCCACGTTATCAGGTTGGTGAGAATGTCAGAACTTATTCCTGAGCTTCAGGCTTGTCTTATTAAGTTCATTTTGTCTTGAGCTCACCGGTCTTGTCCTGACGCTGAAATTCCTTTTGCATTGCTTGGCTCTACTCCAAGTCTTCCCATTAACTCAGTGACATCCTGTTCCCTTCAGGACTGAGTTAGTAGTGACCTCAGGGTCATACTCTTCATCACTGACACTTACTCGGCCAGCTTAGAGGACTGCCATAAGTTCAGGATGGTGCTCTTCGTCTTCAGGCTCTGAGTCTTGATTATCTCCAGTGAGTTCTCCTCTCACTGAGTACCTGTAAAGTGTAAAATGACTAAGTACTAACCCTAATCAAGACTAGCCTGACAAAGACAGATTAAGGCAAACATCTTTTCAGGGGCTTTGGGATCTTAATCAAAACTGACAATGTCCCAACAATTTCCCCCTTTTTGATGATGCCAAAACACTGAAAAGATCCTCAAAACACTTAGAGGAAACAAGATAAACCTATCTATAAGATAAGACAGTGTTAGAGCAATTCTTGATAAAGTACAGAATTTAAACAATAAGCCAAAAAGACAATGAGTTTTTGTCTGTGGGCAAAAGTAATAGATTTCATTGATTGATGTGGAAATGATTACAATGAATCTAATCTATTACAAAGAAGCCTGTGAACACCTAGACTAATCTCATTTCAGGCTTGAGTCCATATCCTGTATAAACTCTTGCCTTCAGCTCGTCAAACCTTCCAGGTTGGTTCACGTACCCTTCAGCTCTGGCTATCTTCAAGACTTCCATCATTATGGCCTTTGTATCATGCTTTCGAGTTCCAGGAACCAAGGGAGGAGCTCGAATGGTGAACTCAGGAGCCTTCACTTGAACTTGAGCTGCCTCAGCCTCCTCCAAGATCTTCTGGAATAGCTCAGGATGATTGTCCATCATGTAGTCAGTGAAGTGGGCATCGATATCGTCAGTGTCGCCCCACTTCTTCACAACAAACCATAGCCTGACAAATTCATCCCTTGCATCAGTCCAAAACTCCTTCAATGTTTCTGAGACGAACTCATCAACAAAAACTTCCCTTGCTCCTGATTCTGGCCTACTGACTTGAAGAATTGTTGATTTCCTAATTGTTGGCTTCTTCCTGTACTTCCTTGGCTCAGGCTTCGCCTTCTTCCTCCTTAGCAAGCTGATCACTGCATCATCTAGTTCTCGTTGTTGAAGCTCATTGATGTCAGTCAGCTTCTCAACCTTCTTCTCCAAGATGCGCATCTTCTCCTTCTGAGCGATTTCAGCTCTGCGCATAGCCTCAGATTTTTCAGATTGATCTCCCCACGCTTCAGCACATAGCTCCGCAACCAACTCACCTGAATAAGTGATTGGATTCTTCCTTGAGCTCATGGGAGACGATCTCTGAATTGGCTCAGGTTGTTGCTTGGAAGGTTCATTAGCCTTTGCCTTTGTTGCCTCCTCCCTCAGCTTGGCAACAATTTGTTCTCCTTCCTTCTCCACCGCCGCTAACCTAGATGACTTCCTCACCCTTAGAATGTTCCCTTCAGGATTGGCTTCAGGATCAGCTAGAACGGTCTCTCCTTGGTTAACTGCCTCAGATGCCTCAGGGCGGGATCTTTTCTTCTTCTTTTCCCCCTTTTTGGCATCATCATTGGCCTCAGATGGGAATGCGTCAGATCCGCTGTTGATTATGAAAGAGGCTAGGGAATGGACATCGTTAATTCCCTCCTTCAATAATTCAACTCCCATTGAAATTCCAGTCCCTGCAAAGGAAACGGAACTGATGACAGCATTGACTTTCTTCTCAAAGACCTCCATAGAGAGTTGGAGACTTTGTTCAGCCATGGTGATCCTTTCCTCCACCTTCAAGGACTCACCGCTGACTCTGCTGGCCTCAGTTAGTATCTTTGCAGACTCCTCAGTGGCCTTTGTCAAAACGTCCGCCACTGACTGAGAAGTGCGATCCAGCTTCCCTGACTCCAGCTCCAATTTGGACGCTGAGTCCTTCAAGGCCTGAGTGACAACGGCTCCAGTCAGAGCTGCAAGCCTGTCCACTGCCTGATTCATCTTTTCGTCCCTGATCGCATCCCTCTCTTCAAGCTTTCTGAGAGTGTTCCTAAGCATCTGCTTGGTGCGCTTCCTCTCATTCCTCACTGACTTGGCCGTGTCAGTCATCGTTTTCTTTAACAAGATCAGCTCCCTGTTAGCAAGGGTGTTGTAAGCTGACTTTGTCCACCTGATGTGCTTCGCCAGGGCCTTGGAGTGTTCTTCCTTCTCAGCTCGTAGCTTCATCACTTCCTCCTGAAGTTCAGCTAGATTTTCTGTGGTTTTCTCCTGTTTGACCTCCACTATGCTGGTGAATTCAGCACGTCCGACCCCGGTTATGATCACATCCTCATCATCAACGGCCGCCTCAGTGATTGGCTGTTTTCCCTTGTCAGCCCCTGCGTCATCAGTCCCTTCTTCAAGGTGCACTGAAGGCAGTTGTGAAGTAGTCATAGCCGCCTCCTCAGGCTCAGCTAAGCTAACTTGAACCTTGGGAGCAAGTCCCTCGGAACTGAGAGTCTCCTTGAATGCCTCAACATCTTCCTCTCGTGTCTCAGGGCAGGGAATCCCTTCATTGACAGATGTCTCATTGGCAGCTGAGATGTTCACAACATCCTCAGCCACTGGTTCACCCTTGGCACCAGTGTTCTTATCACCTTCCCCCTGAGCCTGAGGCTCAGAGTTCATCTCATCAACTTCTCTCGCAGTCTCCTCCACTGCCTTCTCCACAGCTCCACCTTGAGCTTCATCATCCTCCTCATCACCATCCTTCTCGTCATCAGAAAGGAGGTCAGCCTTGCTCTTGGACATCATTTCACTCACTAGCTGCTTCAGGTTGTCAAAGTTCAAGAGTTGAAGCCAGCTAGTCAGTCCAAAGAAGGAGCAAATCTTGGCCTCTTCCATCTCCCAATGCTCCCAGCCACGAGCATCTACTAGCATATGTTGCTCCTGCATGTTTGATTGTTTGAAGTCCAACCAAACCTTGAGCTCAATCACATATGCCAGCAACTCAGTATACTTGTATAGCCCAGGCCAGCACTTCCCTGCCCATTCCGTGGTGTTCCCCCTGAGCGTGTTCTCCAGTATCCCTCCTGCCATGTGCTCATCCAACTCCTCCTCCTCTATTTCAAGGAACTCATCCTCTTCAGCTGAAATAGATTTGGGACAGTCTTTAGGATTGGGGTATGAGGGAAAATCTGAGGGGTTTGGAAGATTTGGCTCGGCTAACTGGTCAGGCTCATTTGTAGGTGAAGTTGAGGGCGCTGACTCAGTAGGCTGATCTGGCTGTGAAGGTTGGGGGGGTTGGGGAGTTTGAGGTGTGGGGTCAGGGATGGAAGGTGTTTGGGTTTCAGGATGTGGGGGTGTTTGAGTGGGTGTTATCTCAGGCTGCAATGACTCAGCCGTCTCGACAGTCTTTCTCACTTCCTCCAAGTCAGAGGCTCCAGGAGAGCTTGACTTCTCCCTCTTACTCAGCTCAGGAAGCTTCTTAGCAGGGGACTTCTTTACTCCCTTCCTAAGTCTCTTCAGGGGCCTCTCTCCCTGAGCACCCTCCTTTCTGACGTCATCGTCAGTTCCCTCAGCCTCAGATCCGGCCTTCTTGGGATCAGACTCAGTCCCAGATTTCGTGCTCTTCCCTGACAGCACGATCTTCACCCTCTTCCTCTTCTCAGCCGCGTCCACCTCAGGCTGCTCCACCTCCTCAGCTGCAATCTCCTCACCCTCCTTACTCCTCTCAAAGAGCTCATCCATCTGTTCAATGAGGCTGGTTGCCACTCTCTTGGCCTTACCAGCTGGCTTTTTGGCCTGACCCTTTGCTTTCGCATTGGGATCAGTCAGCCCTAGCACTGAATAGGTATCACTCAGTGAGGAAAACATTACCTTCTTTGAGGAGAGACTGTCCTCAAAGTCGAAGGTATACCCATGGCAAGCATGAACAATCAGGATGGACATCCTCGTGCCGAATGGCAAGATGGCACTGACGGAAATGTGCTTCTTCTCCTCGTCTCGCGTGAGCTTGTCCAATCCTGCCTGATGGAGTTGATCGAGGAAGAATTGCTCCCAGTTCGCTTCCACTCCATCAGCAATTGCCCCCATGAGCCTCAGCTTGGGCAGACTCAACTGCTCGTGAGAGCCAGTTGCACTCATCACTAACTTGGACACCAAGTCCACCAGCGCTCTGTACTCAAGCTTCAGAGTGTTCTTGTTCTGACGGGCCCTGAACTCCGATGACCCTGACTTGGTCCATTTCCCAAGGAATTCTCCCTCCAAGTTCTCCTTGTAGGTTTTGGGGTTGATGCCTGAGAATGGCAGCTTGAAGACTTCCCTCACCGCCTGCCTGATATTGATCGTGACCACCTCTGTGTCGTAAAGAGGTTCACCGTTGCCGTCATTTTCTCCCGTCGGCTTCAACGCAGTCACTTTCGTGAAAACCTCCCCCTTCCGCAAGAACATATTCAAATATGCTTCCACTACTGTTCTTGGGAGCACGGAAATGGGGCAGGTGGTGAAGTATGTTTCCAACCCGGCATCGGAAATCCATTTAAACACGGGTTTGATTTCCTCAACCGTTAGACAGATACCTTCCATGGAGATGACTTGCTCCATGTGTACCAGCTTCTTCTCAACAACGTCGACGATCTTGTCGGTTGTCCAGTTGGAATTAAGGAATGCCATTGTTTTTGAAAGAAAGGTTTTTGAAATTTCTGTGTAGAGCAAGAGAAAACTCAGTGTGCAGATTGTGCGTTGTGTTTGCGTAAAAACCTCAAATGGCACTCTTGATTGATAAGACTAAGTCAGTTGCTCAAACGTGGGGTTGAGATTGATCCCTGAATTCGAAAGGTTTTGAAATGAGAGGCCAGGATTAATCTCAGTTTTAATTAAACCCCATGTCAGTCATATTCCATATAAAACGGACACGTATATGAAAAAGCAACTGTAGCATTAAATGCTCCGTGCGCGTGGGTTTAAATATGAAAAGGCGCGCTTTTAATGAAAACGGAATGCATTTAATAAAGATTTTCAGGACGAAAGACTCAGGGAGACTCTTGAGATTTACAAGAGTCAGGTTAGAACTCATACCTGTCAGGGAGACATTGTAGCACCCTGATACCTCGCTGAGTTGAGTCTGGCCTGAGTTCCCCCTAGAACCCTACACTGACTGCTCTCCCGGATCTAAGAGTCCCAACTCCACTGACAGTTCCATAAACCTTGCTTCAGCCAAAGGCTTAGTCAAGATGTCAGCTCTTTGCCTGTCAGTGTGAATCTTCTCCATCCTAATATCTTTCTTTTCCACATGATCTCGAATGAAGTGGTGTCTAATATCCACATGCTTGCACCTTGTGTGAAGCACTGGGTTCTGAGTAATTGCTATTGCATTATAGATTGGAACCTGATTAGCAAATACTTGGTAGTCCCTCAACTGTTGCCTCAACCATAAGATCTGAGCACAACAACTACCTGCAGCCATATACTCAGCCTCAGTTGTGGATGTAGCCACTGAATTCTGCTTCTTACTAAACCACGAGATCAACTTACTTCCCAAAAACTGACATGTCCCTGAGGTTGATTTCCTATCAATCCTACATCCTCCATAATCTGCATCTGAATAACCTGTCAGTTCTAAGTTGTCATCTGAAGGATACCATAGTCCCATATTGACTGTCCGTTTCAAATACTTAAGTATCCTCTTAGCAGCCTCCAAATGACTTCTCTTGGGATCAGACTGATACCTAGCACACACACCAACTGCAAACGTAATGGCAGGCCTACTTGCAGTCAGGTACAATAAAGAACCTATCAGCCCACGATACTCAGTCTGATTTACTGAAGTCCCTTCAGTGTCAGGATCCATCTTCCAATTTGTGTTCATTGGGATCCTGGCAGGATTGCTGTTCTGAACACCAAACTTATGAATCAAGTCTCTTGTATACTTGGCCTGATTAATGAATATACCTTGATCAGTCTGTTTGGCCTGCAATCCTAAGAAGAAATTCATCTCTCCCATCATTGACATTTCAAACTTACCAGTCATCAACTTAGAGAATTTCTCACAGAGCTGATGATTTGGTGATCCAAAGATTATGTCATCCACATAAATCTGGACCAAGAGAATGTCATCACCTTCAGTGATCCTGAACAATGTCCTATCCACTGTTCCCTTCTTGAACCCATGATCAGTCAGGAATTGAGAGAGGGTATCATACCAAGCTCTTGGTGCTTGCTTAAGTCCATAGAGTGCTTTCTTTAAATGGTATACTCTATCTCCAACCTCAAACCCGGGAGGTTGTTCAACATATACCTCTTCATTGAGTACACCATTCAGGAAGGCACTCTTGACATCCATTTGATACACCTTGAACTTCTTATATGTTGCATATGCAAGGAACAACCTGATAGCTTCCAACCTGGCCACTGGAGCAAAAGTCTCATCATAGTCTATTCCTTCAGACTGACAATACCCTTTTGCAACCAGTCTAGCCTTGTTCCTTACTACAACCCCATTCTCATCCTTCTTGTTCTTGAAGACCCACTTGGTACCAATCACACCTTGATGCCTAGGTCTATCTACCAGTTCCCAAACCTGATTCCTTGTGAACTGATTCAACTCCTCTTGCATGGCAATGATCCAGTTCGAGTCAGTGAGAGCTTCTTCAATGTTCTGAGGCTCTTTCTCAGAGAGAAAGCAACAGAACAATGCACTCTCACCATGGAACCGTCTGGTCCTGACTCCCTCAGTTGGATCACCAATGATTTGATCAATGGGATGATCTTCTAACCATGTTCTTTTGCCAGGAGTTATTCCTGAAGTACCTGCAATGTTAGTGTCTACAGGCTCATAAAATTCAGGAAATTGAACAGAAGGGGATGATCCTGAGTCTATACCAAAGGGATTAACAAGTTCAATGTCAGGGACATTGATTCCCCCTTGATGAGGTGACTCGGGAACCGTCTCAGCTGCAACAGCATCTTCATAGACGGTGCTTACCTCAGGTTGAGCCTGTTCCTCAGTCTGAGGCTCAACAACCCCTGATGTGCTAGGCTTAGGAGTGGCACCTGATTCATCATCCTGATCATCATTGATGGTCCCGTTTTCGAAGGGCAAAATGGGAATTCAGGAGCACAATTTTTTTTTTTTAAAACCTTCGCGTTGCACCCTGACTGAGTTCAGTGGCGGAAAACTCAAGTCACTGCGTTGCTGAGAGTCAGAGCTATCAAGTCAGAGATGAGACTTGAAAGTTCAGGCTCTCAACAAGGCAGTGACTCGAGAGACTGAACTCTCGAGTGCCTTGCCTGATTTGGTCAGTGAGATGGGATCTCCCTGACCTGAAATGCTTAACTAAAGTTCCTTTTAAACAATGCTCTCAGTGAGCAGATTTTCGCAATACTTTAGAAGAAAAGACATTCCAAATAATAACACTTGGTTTAACGTGGTTCGGAGACTCAAGCTCTTACATCCACGGCCTGATTTAACAGGAAATCCACTCCTTTGGATTCTTGTTTTTAACGTGCCAAGGTGCACTTACAACTGGACTCACGCCCCTCCACGGAGCTGCCTCTCCTTACAAACAACTTACTCCCAACAAACCTGACTAGAGGGTTTTGGTTTCGGTTAGGGTTTTCTCCAACTAGGTGAGGTTTTCCCTTTACAATGTGTTAGCCAATAGCTAAGGTAGGGAAAACCTCTCTAAGCCTAGAGTTACAAGCTGAACACTCTTTATGTATATATATTTGTGAACTCTCAAGATCAGTGTATAAGATGTGAGTAGAACCTCCTTATATCTCCCATGCACGTATGCTACTACTCACACTCTCTCAGCTCGTAGGTGTTTGTTTTCTTTTGATTTTCTTACAATAATCTACCAACACAACACCCTCTAACAACAAGCTATGAGCTTGTATTTATAATGGGGATTCAAATGTATCCGTTGGAGAGGAAATACATTTGAATCCAGCATTAAATGGTTTCAACCACTTTTCTTGGAATGCGGCCTTGTCAGTGTCAGATTTACCGCCTTGTGCTGATTGGTCCACGTGGCCTGAATTCACGGATCTTTGACTCAGTAGGTTTGACTAAGACCCACTGACTTTAGGTAGCTTTCTCCTTCACTGACTCTGATCTTCAGTGGACTGACTTGTCCTCAGTGCAGTTGTCCTTCAGGGACTCTTTGAAGATCTTCCCAAGAAGTTTGTCATAAGGCTGAATGACAAACTTCCCTGACCACAGTAGCCTGACTCCTTCAAAGCCTACTTGGTGCAGCACTGATCCACCTGATCAGGCTCTTCACTGAGTGGTCCATCAGACTCGGCTTAGATCAGCCTGACTTGCACTCAGTGGGGCATCCTCCAGGCTTCTCCATTGGTTCAGGTTGATGGCATGTCTTCAGTCAGCTCTTCTGGTTGTCATCTTGATATCTTCAGGCTGTGTTGAGAAGTTCCCCCTCGCTGAGTTCCCCCTCAACTGAGCAACCTATTCTACAGAGAGCTAACCTAGCCTGACCTGATCTAAAGGATACTATCCTGACTGCTTTCAAACCTATTACATGTTGTTTTGGAAAATCATCAAAACTAAAACATATCCCAACAATTTCCCCCTTTTTGATGATTCCAAAACTTCTAACCAAATGATTTTCTATTACAAGAATATTGTCAGAGTACAGGTAATAGTTTGAAATATGCAGGAATTCCCATAGTTTAAAACATTTAAGATCTGTTCAGTTGACCATTTTTCTTAACAAAACTGGATCAGTGGTCATGTGAACAACCCGCTCTGATACCAATTGATGGTCCCGTTTTCGAAGGGCAAAATGGGAATTCAGGAGCACAATTTTTTTTTTTAAAACCTTCGCGTTGCACCCTGACTGAGTTCAGTGGCGGAAAACTCAAGTCACTGCGTTGCTGAGAGTCAGAGCTATCAAGTCAGAGATGAGACTTGAAAGTTCAGGCTCTCAACAAGGCAGTGACTCGAGAGACTGAACTCTCGAGTGCCTTGCCTGATTTGGTCAGTGAGATGGGATCTCCCTGACCTGAAATGCTTAACTAAAGTTCCTTTTAAACAATGCTCTCAGTGAGCAGATTTTCGCAATACTTTAGAAGAAAAGACATTCCAAATAATAACACTTGGTTTAACGTGGTTCGGAGACTCAAGCTCTTACATCCACGGCCTGATTTAACAGGAAATCCACTCCTTTGGATTCTTGTTTTTAACGTGCCAAGGTGCACTTACAACTGGACTCACGCCCCTCCACGGAGCTGCCTCTCCTTACAAACAACTTACTCCCAACAAACCTGACTAGAGGGTTTTGGTTTCGGTTAGGGTTTTCTCCAACTAGGTGAGGTTTTTCCTTTACAATGTGTTAGCCAATAGCTAAGGTAGGGAAAACCTCTCTAAGCCTAGAGTTACAAGCTGAACACTCTTTATGTATATATATTTGTGAACTCTCAAGATCAGTGTATAAGATGTGAGTAGAACCTCCTTATATCTCCCATGCACGTATGCTACTACTCACACTCTCTCAGCTCGTAGGTGTTTGTTTTCTTTTGATTTTCTTACAATAATCTACCAACACAACACCCTCTAACAACAAGCTATGAGCTTGTATTTATAATGGGGATTCAAATGTATCCGTTGGAGAGGAAATACATTTGAATCCAGCATTAAATGGTTTCAACCACTTTTCTTGGAATGCGGCCTTGTCAGTGTCAGATTTACCGCCTTGTGCTGATTGGTCCACGTGGCCTGAATTCACGGATCTTTGACTCAGTAGGTTTGACTAAGACCCACTGACTTTAGGTAGCTTTCTCCTTCACTGACTCTGATCTTCAGTGGACTGACTTGTCCTCAGTGCAGTTGTCCTTCAGGGACTCTTTGAAGATCTTCCCAAGAAGTTTGTCATAAGGCTGAATGACAAACTTCCCTGACCACAGTAGCCTGACTCCTTCAAAGCCTACTTGGTGCAGCACTGATCCACCTGATCAGGCTCTTCACTGAGTGGTCCATCAGACTCGGCTTAGATCAGCCTGACTTGCACTCAGTGGGGCATCCTCCAGGCTTCTCCATTGGTTCAGGTTGATGGCATGTCTTCAGTCAGCTCTTCTGGTTGTCATCTTGATATCTTCAGGCTGTGTTGAGAAGTTCCCCCTCGCTGAGTTCCCCCTCAACTGAGCAACCTATTCTACAGAGAGCTAACCTAGCCTGACCTGATCTAAAGGATACTATCCTGACTGCTTTCAAACCTATTACATGTTGTTTTGGAAAATCATCAAAACTAAAACATATCCCAACAATCATCATCATCCCATCTAGGAATTGGCACAGTCTTGATCTTGGGATCAGGTTGATTCTTCAAGCTCAGTCTTGTCACCCTCCTTGTGACCTCCTCAGTGTCAGGATTCAACACCTTTGCCCTAGACTCATTAGCAGATTCATCAAAGACAACATGAGGTGATTCTTCCACAACAAGGGTCCTACAATTGTAAACCCTGAAGGCTTTACTAACTTCAGAATATCCTAAGAATATTCCTTCATCAGATTTGCTATCAAAGGCTTTCAACTGGGTCTTCCCATTGTTGAGGATGAAGCACTTACAACCAAATACATGAAAATAAGAAATACGAGGTTTTCTCTTATTCCATGTCTCATATGGGGTCTGAGCATGTTGTTTGTTCAGCATGGATCTGTTCTGAGTGTAGCATGCAGTGTTGATTGTCTCAGCCCAGAATTTCTTGGGCAATCCTGACTCAGCCAGCATGGTCCTTGCAGCTTCCTTCAGTGTCATGTTCCTCCTTTCAGCGACACCATTCTGTTGAGGGGTTCTAGCTGCAGAAGTCTCATGAGCTATACCAAGTTCATTACAGAAGTCAGAAATATATGAATTTATAAATTCAGTGCCCTTGTCAGATCTGATCTTAGTAATGGACTGATTCTTCTCATTGCTGAGTCTCCTGAGCAACTCTGGAAGCTTCACCTGTGTTTCCTTCTTATTCAACAAGAAAATAACCCAAGTATATCTAGAATAATCATCAATAACCACAAGGGTATATTTTCTACCATTCATACTCACAGGTGTTATGGGACCAAATAGATCCATGTGCAAGAGCTGAAGTATCCTGTCAGTGGAGTAGGAAGCCTTCTCTTTGAATGATGCTCTGACCTGCTTCCCTTCCTGACAAGCTTTGCACACGTGATCTTTGCTAAAAACTTCATTAGGTAGACCATCAACAAGTGACTGTCTAGAAATTTTGTTAAGAATCTTGAAGTTCAGGTGGCTTAATCTTTTATGCCATAACCAACTGAGCTCTAGAGAGCTTTTAGCAACAAGACAGGTATTAGGAATAGTGCTGCTCCAATCAGCGAGATAAACGTTACCTTTCCTTATACCTGATAGAAGCACTTGTGTTGATTTGTCCTTGACTGAACATGTATTCGATGAGAACTCAACACTGAACCCTTTGTCACAGGATTGACTTACTGACAGCAGGTTATGCTTCAGTCCTTCCACAAGGGACACATTTTCCACTCTGATTGTACCTATAATTAGAACACCAAAACCTTTAGTAACACCTTTTGAGTTATCACCAAAGGTTACCTGTGGACCATCTTTAGCTTGATACTCTTGGAGAAGACTCTTCAATCCAGTCATGTGCCTCGAGCAACCACTGTCTAGGTACCAAACAGCTTTGATTGAGTCCCCTCTCCTCTTGTTGTGATCCACAGCCGCCTGCAAGCAAATCAGGCTTTAGGTACCCATTGGGTGTTAGGTCCTATTGTGTCAGCTGTACCCTTCGGGATCCAGACTTGCTTCACAACCCTGATTGCCTCAGAGTGGTGAATCGGTCTCCCTGAAACATCGACATACACAACTTTCTTCTTCTTTGCCTTAGAGGAAGATGGTGTATGAGTGTTAGACTTAGGCTTCGCAGGAGCCTGAGTGGGTGCCTTTTGGGCTGGCTTCCTGTTCTTCCTAGGTCTGGGTGTAGTAGGTCTTGGGCCTTGTTCTTGATAAGGACCCTGATTTCTATTCCCCCTAGGCAAGTGAGGGAATTGAAAACAGTTAAAGGCCTCAGGATGCCAAAACCACGGGGGTGTCATCATGTTTGGCCTTCCCTGTTGGTATTGCCAAGCATGATGGTACCCTCGCTGACCAGTCTGAGGGCTCTTAGCCTGAGTCTTCCTCTGCTTTCGCTGAGGTTTTCCTTGGCCTGAGCTCTCAGGGGCTTCCTTAGATTGCTTCGCCTTTTCCTTGGGTTTTGGCTTAGCTACCTTAGGAGCAACCCTGACCGTGTCAACGGTTTCTTTGCCCTTATCAGTTTGACGGGCCTGGAGCACAACCTTAGGTGCACTCTGGCCTGTCTGAACAAATACCCTCTCAGTGTTGCTCCCTGAAGCAACATGAGACTGACCTTGTGAGGATTTCTCAGGAACATATCCAAGTCCCTTTTTCTTGTTCCCAAGTATCTGGTTGCTATTTATTTCCTCTCTAGCCACTGAGGATTTATTCATTGCTGCAACCTTTTTCTTGAGAGAGTCCTCACTCTTTTTCAGGATTTCATGTCTGGTAAAGAGGTCATCAAACTTACTCTTAAGTACTTTTAGTTCTTCCTTCCTGACCAGCTCTTCCTCAGCCAATTCCATCAGAATCTTCTTTCTTGGGAGACGCTCAGAATTGATCATATCAATCTCTTGAGTTAGTCTCACAATCTGAGCTGATTCTTTAAGATCAGACTGAGTGAGTTGTTCATTCAGGTTTTGAACTTCAGTACTCAATTTCTTGTTCTCCTCTACCAAGAAGACATTAGTTTCCTGCAGTCTGGAGAAATCAACCATCAATTGATCAAGACAGATCTGAAGGTTCATTTCTCTAACTGACTCTGAGCTAAGCTCAGGATTTTGACCAGTGTAAGAAGCACAAACAGAATTTGATGTTACCTCAGGCTCATCCCTAGCCATTAGGCAGACATCATCGTACTCGTCATCTGAGAAGAGTTCAGGAGACCTTTCAGTGGGACCGTCAGAGTCTGTTGCATCCTCAGCAACCATTGCTCTCCGATCAGCAGATCTTAGATCCCTCGTGGCTCTCCTTTCCTCTCTCTCCCTTGCACTCAGCTCCGGGCAGTCGTACTGATAGTGACCAATCTTGTTACAGGTGTAACATGCTACCTGCTCACTTACTCTTTCTTTCCTTGGTTCAGGGTTCCTCCTTGAGTCAGGTTCCCTGATTCTTGGTGAGCTTTCAGCCTTGGTTGGATATCTATCATCGCGAGTACGTCTCTGTTCGTCTCTTCTTTCAGGCTTTGGTTCTGAATATCTCCTTTCATCACCACGTTCTCTCCTCTGGTCAGTGTTCCTTCGCTCCTCATATCTCCTCGAGCTTTGGTGGGTTCCTTCAGGTTTCCTGTCACGTGAGTCTTGATAAAACTTTTTATAACGACCAAACCTGGAATTGAGCTTGTCAAATCGTCTGGCCATCAAGCTGTACTCCTCAGCGAGTTCTTCCCTGCTCATCTCCATCAGTGACTTTGATGAAGAATTTGATGAGGGCTCAACAGGTTCAGATCTGGCCTTGAACGCCACACTTTTCTCAGGAGTTTTCTCCTTCACTTCCTCTTCTGACTGAACTTTCTTCTTTCTTTTGTTAAGATCAAATTCAAGCGCTTTGAGCTCTGAAAAAAGTAAAGCAGAAGTTATGTTACTCATATCCTGAGTGTTCTTAAGTATAATTACACTGTTGTCCCATCTCTCAGGAAGGGCATTCAGGATCTTTGAAGCAACATCTCTTCTTGGGACATCCTTGTCCAACATCACCAACTCATTCATCAACTTGATGAATCTAGACTCCATTTGATCTATGCTCTCGTCAGGCAGCATCTCGAACGCTTCGAATTTCTGAATGGCAATATTTCTCTTGTTCTCCTTTATCTTTTCTGACCCCTCGCACATCCTGGTCAGCTCATCCCAAACCTCCTTTGCCGTCTTTAGGTTCATCAGCCTGGCTGACTCCTCGAAAGGCACCGTGTGCAAGATGATGTTTCTGGCGACGTTGTCAAGCCCCACCATCTTGATTTCATCGTTGGTCATGTCTTTCCTCTCTTTAGGAACCTGCACGCCAATCGCAAGGTCATCATATCCCAGTCCTCTGACGTTAGGAATAGTGATCTTGATCGGTCCTTCCCTGAGTACACGCGGCATCTGGTCATGGATGGCATCTAGATGTGCCTCTAATCTGAACTTCCAATAGACAAAGTTAGACACAGAGAATTCAGGTAGCGAAGCTTCAAGTCTCCTCGAGGTCATGATGATGCAAGTTTTATGAAAAGCAAACTCAGATCTGTTCAGTGACCACCAACAGTTTCTCCTCTGAAACTATTAGTATTCAAAGTCAGTGGTCTTTCGAACCACTGCTCTGATACCACTTGTTGGTCCCGGTACAAGACTGAGGAATACGTGTATGGGGGGGGAATACACGTATACCAAATTTTCAACCTTAAAACTGACTGAGTCCCCTTTGCTCAGAGTGGTAAAGAACTAGGAGCTGATAATATACCTACTGACTACACTTGGTGCGGGTCAGTTGGCTAACTATCAGTTCAAGTTCAGTGCGGAAATGTTTGAGCCCTGAAAGTTAAAAGTCTTGTTTAGTTTGCTTTCTGAAAACCTTGTTTAACTCAATTCTGAATAGTGTTTAGTAGGGCAGTGCTCTTTTGAAGATCAGCCTGATTGATTCAGACCTGATAAACTTTGAATGCAATGAATGAACAAGTAATATGACAAATATGCACAATATCAAAGCAGTAAGAACACAAGGAGTTTAACGTGGTTCAGAGTCTCAAGCTCCTACGTCCACGGCCTGACTTAACAGGAAATCCACTCAAGGGATTCTTGTTTTTAACGTGCCAAGGTGCACCAAGACCAGCTAACCTCACTGATCTATACAAACTCCACTTACTAACACACTAACTGACTTACTCCCAACAAGCCTATCTTAGGGTTTTGGTTTCAGTTTGGATTCCAACTAAGTTGAGATTATCCTTACAAGACGAAGCTATGCTAAGGATTGGATAATCTCTCTAAGCTTAAGATAATTCTATTTAGCTCTTGGAATACAGAATAACTCTCAGTTGCTAAGAAACACTTGGGAAATTTGAATGTTTTCGAGTGCTTCTCTTAAAGACTGGATGCTTTGATTGCTTGAGAGTTTGAGTAATTTCTGGCTTGGAAATTTCCCGTAACCTTGAATGGGTTCAAGGTCTTCTGTATTTATAGGAGATTTAGAAAACTATCCGTTGGAGAGATAGCCTTCTAGTCATCTATGTAGAGTGGCTTCAAACGGACATATCTTCATGCAGCAGCCGCCCTTGCATGGATTTGGTATTTGCATTAAATGCACATTAAATGCTTGCCCGTTGAATATGCAGTCTGAATTCAGTCTTCATGTCAGGTTCCGTACGTGCGTGTCCTCCTCGGATTGGTCCACGTCATCAGGTTGGTGAGAATGTCAGAACTTATTCCTGAGCTTCAGGCTTGTCTTATTAAGTTCATTTTGTCTTGAGCTCACCGGTCTTGTCCTGACGCTGAAATTCCTTTTGCATTGCTTGGCTCTACTCCAAGTCTTCCCATTAACTCAGTGACATCCTGTTCCCTTCAGGACTGAGTTAGTAGTGACCTCAGGGTCATACTCTTCATCACTGACACTTACTCAGCCAGCTTAGAGGACTGCCATAAGTTCAGGATGGTGCTCTTCGTCTTCAGGCTCTGAGTCTTGATTGTCTCCAGTGAGTTCTCCTCTCACTGAGTACCTGTAAAGTGTAAAATGACTAAGTACTAACCCTAACCAAGACTAGCCTGACAAAGACAGATTAAGGCAAACATCTTTTCAGGGGATTTGAGATCTTAATCAAAACTGACAATGTCCCAACACAACATATATTAGGCGAAATTCGCCTCCCTTGAGTTTCGAACACGCGACCTCCATGTATGCGGAGGTCTTGCGTGTTTCGCCGTGCCGCTTGGGCAAGGCTATTTACTTGTTATGTTTTAGGGTGTAATATATATGTTTAATATATTTTCTGTTATATATTTTAAATATAATACTACTTAATATTAATTGTTTTTTATATTTTATATGAAAATTATTATTACATATAAAATTAAACTATCACTTGTATATATTATTAAAAATCAATATAACTTTAAAATAAATATCTTTTAAAAATTGTGTTTCTGTTATATATTTTAAATATAATACTACTTAATATTAATTATTTTTTATATTTTATATGAAAATTATTATTACATATAAAATTAAACTATCACTTGTATATATTATTTTCATTATTAATCGTTTTTTATTTAAAAATTAATATAACTTTAAAATAAATATCTTTTAATTATTTTTAACTATTACACATATATTGATCGTTTTTGTTTTTAAAAATAAATACTACCTCCGTCCCAATTTTGTTTACCCATTTGACTTTTGTTGACTTTTTTGTGAGACTTAATTTGTAGTATTTAAATGGATAAAATAATTTTTTTATGATTGCGTATTATTCAATTGAAGTGCATGAAATAAAATAAAGATGCTTTTCTAAGTAATTATTAGTGGAATGAGGTCTAATTTAGAAGTGTTTGAAGGGGGTACATAATGAAATGCGTAAACAAAATTGGGACGGAGGGAGTACTTTTTTAATTTATTTTCACTATTTACTAATGTGTGTACACATATACACATATATTGATCGTTATTTTATTTAAATATCAATAAAATTAAAAAAAATACTTTTTAAATTCGTTTTCACTATTTACTATTATGTGTACACTAATACACATATATTTATTTTCACTATTTACTAATATGTGTGCACATATACACATATAGAGTTTTTTTTTTTAAATCAATAAAATTTTAAAATAAATATTTTTTAAATTGTTTTTTACTAAAATCAATAATAATAATAATAACAAACCAACATATATAGTTCGAATAATATTCAGCCATATAAATTAAAATATCCACACATGCTCAAATCTAGATAAACAGCAAAATCTTAAACCAACATATATAGTTCCAAAACACGATCAAATATTCATGACATCTATTTCTCATCATCATCATCATCATCATCATCATCATCATCATCATCATCATCATCATCATCACCACTTCTTTCATTTCCAGAATAATTGCCCCTCGGAGGGTAACCAGAATATGCACCTCTTTCAAGTAGGTCTACAAATCCAGTTGGAGATATGCACCACTTACATTGATCGTTTTTGTTCAAATATTTTCAATAAAATTGTAGAATAAATTCTTTTTAAATTCGTTTTTACTATTTACTAACATGTATCAATATATACACTTATATTAATTATTTTTATTCGGAAATTCATCAAAATTGTAAAATAAATATTTTTTTATATTTTTTTTTACTATTTACTAAGATGCATACATATATACACTTACATTGATCATTTTATTAAAAAAACTAACAAAATTGTAAATAAAAGCCTAATTAATAATTTTAATTCTCCTATTAATTATATTATTTTAATTAATTAATTAATATGTTCTATAAAATTCAGCAAAGTTTCATTTAATTTTATCAAATTCCCTAATTAATCAAAATCCTATGCGCATCCATTTCCGATTTTATTAATTAAAATTGATTAATCAAATCGGAACACACATATTCTACAACAAACAACAATTATTCATCTTTGATCATCAATCCTTCCATTCAACATGTATAATTCTTTTCATCAAAATAAATCAAATTCATTTCCATAATTAATCTAATATATATATATATATATATATATATATTAACAAAGTTAATTATTTAGTTAATGTCCACTAATTATCTAATTATAATACTATACAAGTATAACAACTAATTACTTAAACAAATTAATTTACTAATCAATCTTATACCTACAAATTAATATTAATTTACATATAAAAATTAAATTATCACTTTTTCTATATTGTTTTTCACTATTTAACAAAATTTGCACATATATACTCTTATAATATTAAAATATTTTCAATAAAATTATAAAATAAATATTTTTTAAATTATTTCTCACTATTTACTAACATGTGTACATATATACACTTATATTGGTCATTTTTATAAAAAAAAAAATTAATAAAACTGTAAAATAAAGACTTTTAAAACTCTTTTTTCACTATTTACTAACATGTGTACATATATACACTTATATTAATCGTTTTTTTAAATCAATAAAATTGTAAAATAAATTATTTTTCACTATTTACTAACATGTGTACATATATACACTTATATAGATCGTTTTTATTAAAATATTTTCAGTAATAATGGTAAAATAATCACATTTATATTCTTTTTCACTATTTACTATAATGTATACATATATACACTTATATTGATCGTTTTTATTAAAATATTTTAAATAATAATTGTAAAATAACACATTTATATTCTTTTTCACTATTTACTAACATGTATACATATACACCCTTATATTAATAGTTTTTATTAAAATATTTTCAATAATAATTGTAAAATAATCACATTTATATTTTTTCATTATTTAATAACATGTATACATATACGCACTTTTTATTAAAATATTTTCAATAAAATAATAAAATAATCACTTTTTATATTCCTTTTCACTATTTATTAACATGTGTACATATATACACTTATATATTGATCATTTTTATTAAAATATTTTCAATAAAATTGTAAAATAGTTATATTTATATTCTTTTTCACTATTTGTTTACACATGTGTACATATATACACTTATATATTTATCATTTTTATTAAAATATTTTCAATAATATTGTAAATAATCATTTTTGTATTCCTTTTTAATATTTATTAACATGTGGACATATATACACTTGTATTGATTGTTTTATTAAATAATTTTAAATACAATAAAGAATTATATATATATATATATTAATTAGTTAAATATATACATATAATTAATTAATTATTGACTATATATGTGTGTAAATATATATACTATTTAGTTAAATGCTACTACCTTTGTCTCATAACACTCTTCACAGTTCACTGTTCAGGATTTTTATATGAGAGTTAACTTGTAATATTTAAATGTATAAAATATTTTTTATGGGAGTTTATTATTTATGTAATTTAAGTAAATGAAACAAAAACAAATTATTTTAGTTTGTAACTATTAGTAGAATGACGTATAATTTAGATGTCATCGTAGAAGATGAATAGTGAACTATGCAAAGTGTTTAGGGACCGAGATAGTAATTAATTAATTAGTATTATAGTTACTAGCTATAAATAAATAAATAAATATATATATATAATTCGTACATACATACATATATATATATATATATATATTATTAGGCATATACAATTAATTAAGTAAAATTAATATTATACTAATACTTAGTTAAGTTTAAATTATAAGTATTAATTTTGTGAATTTTTATCAAATTAAATGCATGTGTCATACGGTAAAATGCATGCAAAATATATATTTGTTGTTGAAGAGGGGAATTTCCCTCGTGAGTTAGCCTAGGGAACCAATTCCCTCGGGAAAATACATGCAAAATATACATTTGTAGTTGAAGAGGGGATTTCCCTCATGAATTAGCCTAGGGAACCAATTCCCTCGTGAGTCTGCATGTGTCAGATGGGGCACGAGGGTTTTAGCCCTCGTGAATCTTCAAAGGGCCCACTCCCTCGTAGAAACCCTCGTCAATTATCGTGGGTCCATATTTCCCTAGTGAATTTTCTCTTTATAAACGAGGGATATTTTACCCTAGTTAAATCTCTTGTTAAATTTTATCCCTCTTTAAATCCCTCTTTAATACCGAGGGTTTAATTTCCCTCTTTAGTTTCCCTCTTTAAATAAACTTTTTTTTGTAGTGAACAGTTTATGGATTTTAATACTCTACGGATTTTCTTAAATTTCTCTTCCAAAATATAAATAGATTTCACTCTTCAAAATCTCTTCTAATAACCAGAAATTTCTACGGATTTTGAAAAGTCTTTAAAAAATCTTTAGGTATTCAACAGTCTATGAACTTTCTTTGATTCTTTTCCATTGGAATGTTAACGGGGCAGGGACGGGGGGTCATTCCCCATCTCCGTCCCTGCAAAATAAATGGGAAAAAAAAATTCCCCCATCCCCGTCTCGCGGTGATTCCCCGTTCCCCGCCTACTTATTTTTTTATCTCATTTTTAAAATATAAAAAATATTTAAATTAAAAACTTTAAATATACACAACAATTACTTTAAGTTGGTGTTTAAAAAAATTAATTTAAACAATTTGAAGAACCTCTAATTCTAATATTTTTAATTAACATATATACTAAAGCGAAAATAATATAATTTGGAACTAATAACATAACATTAAATAAAAAAATGTAATTTTTAATAAATAGTTAATTGAGTAGGAAACTATGAAATATTTATTTGTAATTTACTTTAACATTAAAATGATATATAAATATATTAATTATATAAAAATAATGCGGCTCCCCGCGGGGAACGAGACGGGGATCTCCTGGGCTTAGAATACTATCCTGATCCCTGCCTACGGGGCAAAAAAAAATTCCGTCCCTGTTTGCTTTGGGGATTACCCGCCTCATTGTCAAGTCTACTCTTCAAAAAATATAAATAAGTTTTACTCTCTAAAATCTCTTCTAACAACATGAGACTTCTAATGAGGGTGAGGTATAACGGTGATGGAAATGAAGATGAAATAATAATGTATTTTTTTAACTAATGTATTTTTTTTATAATTTGGATAATTTTTTTTTATATACAAGTGTGTCCCATATATATTTGCATCAATGGTTCCAGCGCCGGAGTCTATGTAAATCAATAAAAAATATGTATTCCACAATCCTATAAAGTCTATGAAAATCCAAATAAATCAATAAAAAAAATCAATCAAACTCTGCATGGAGTCTATGATTTTCTAAATTCACATACGTTTTAAAGTCCAAAAAAATCCGATAGATACCCAATTGAATACACCCCTTTTAATTCAAGTCCCAAATAGCAAGGGAAAAATGACGCGTGCAGTGTAATCTATCCATATCTACGTACATACTAAAAGAAAATCTAAGTTTAAATTTTCTTATGTACTTCGAAAATTGTCCATTGTTATTTTTACACTCAAGTGTTTTTTTTCAGATTAAATATTCTTGTAAACCAGTCATTCACTTTTTATTTTTTTTCCAATACTTATAATGGATGATTAACTGAACTTAATTCAATGATTACCTGACTAATTCCCAAAAAAAAAAATCACATAAAAACCCCTAAGGCTATGTTCTTTTTGGGTTTAAAAATCTGGATTTGGAACCCATTCTAGTTTTGGTTTTAAAATTAGGTTTTTGAAATCCTAATCTTACAAACCTATAAATAACCTATACAATTCTCCTTTACTTTTTACATAATAAAGTTAAAATCTACCTTATTCAAAATAAAAAAATAACAATTTTAAAAACTTTATGGATTACAAAAATCTTGATTTTCAAAAACCAGTTTTTTAAAATCACTTAGAGCTCGAAAAGAACATGGCCTAAAACTTGGGATTTGTTCAAAGGAGAAAAAAGGTTGAAAAAGAAAAGGCATTCCTTCCTGATGATGATTCCTTTGGTGGTTTTGTTTTTATTAGAATTTTTGAACACGGTGAAAATGTGAAGTAAACGAGTTTTTCATAAATAATTTTATCCCTCAAAACACAACACAACACAACACAACACAACAATCACATGCATTAAGATTATAAAACAGTTTGTAAATGTCCGGATCTTCCCATCACCAACTCTTTTTTCCATTTTGATTTCCATCATGTCACCTTCCTCCTCTCCCAAGAAGCTTCTAATCACAGACCCGAAGCCCAAACCCGACCCTAATCCGGCATCCTCTTCCTCCACCACCAGTGCGCCGCCGCCGAAGAGGACTCGGGACCAGCCCAATTTATCCGATTGCCATTGCTGTGGCCGCCGGATTAACTTCACAAACCCTAAGGACCGCCTCCAGCCCTTGGGCAGCGTTTGGCGCATAGTTCTCCTCTGTAGAAGATGCCGTGAGAGTCTCCATACGGGGAAAAAGTGCCCTTATTGCTTCAAAGAAACGGGGAATTCAGGTGAGCTTTTAACATGCAGAGTGTGTGAGCGCAAAATTCATAGTGATTGTTTTAGGGATTATGGGAATTGCACCCCTTGGTGCTATTTGGTTGTGGGGTTGGAGGGGTTTAGGGTTTGTGTGGATTGCTGGGTTCCTGAATCGCTCAAGAGTTCGATTAGGGTCCCTAGGAGGGGTTTGAAAGATAAGAGGGAGGCTGTAGAATTGTTTGAAAATGCAAAATTTGGGGTGGGGAAGAAGGTTAAGAGGGTGAAGGCAAAGGTGAATGTGGAAGATGATGGGTCAGATTTGTCGGCTGAAAAGGATTGTTTGAAGGCTTGGAATTCAAATGGTGGCGTTGCAATTGAAGTTGTGGATGGTACCAAATTGCATAGATTTAAAAGTAGTTCACCAAAAAAATTGAGGGGTGAGTCTCTGGTGAATTCAAGTATGGGAAAATGGAAAGGTTTTTCTTACGGGAGATCTCGCTTCAGAAAACTATGGTGTGCAGATCTGAAGCTTGAGACTGGTGATGATGGTGCTGAGAATGAAAGAATGAATCAGCATATAGAAAAAGATAGCATAGGATTGGTACCTTATAAGCGAGATAGAAGGAGAAAGATTTGGCAATTAAATAATGAGAATGTAGAGCTAGAAAATTTGCATTTAGATGATCATAGGGCTAGTAATTCGACGAAGAGTGGTGCTGATACTTCTGCAGGTTCAATTTGTGTTAATGCAGATCAACCAAATGGCGATAAGTTAGGTCCACAGCTTGTAATTTATAGGCGAACTCGGTTCAAGAAGAAAGAAAGCCATATGAGTGGCACACTTGCCTTTTCAAGAGATAGCAGCTATTGTGATAGCCATGGAGTGGCTTTCAGGTTTGACTATTCCCAACCAGATGACACAAACCTTAGTACAGCTACTCCTGCCAAGAGTGACTTAAATGTGATTTTATCAAGTGAGAGTTGTGATGCAGAGCGTGATCGCTATCAGCTCAAGTATTTTAAAAGAATCACACATTTCCCGCGTTTTAGTACTTTTCTGTGTGTAAATCAGGTTGATGCAACTGCTATGAGTAACTCCGAGGCTGGTGGTTCTGTGGATACTGCCGAGTTGATTTTACCAAATGGGACCTGTGATCAAGAAACTGACCGCTATTCCATGAAGTATGCTAAGAGGGTGAAGAGCTCTAAATCTGGATCAAATCTTGTAGCTGAACTGCAACCAGGCTCTCTCAATAAAATTGAGATCTCCGTTGAATCTAGGACCGCGTCTGGTGCTTCATGAGACGTTTGGCTATTGGTCTTCCTAAACAAACTGGTAAAAGTATAAATTTTATGTAACATTTAGGTAATTGCTTTGTGTTTCTTATGATTGCTGCAATAGTGTTGTTTTTGCTTCTCTAAGATGGAATCATAGTTCATCAACTGTATGATTAAAAAGGTCGTTATTTGCAGACAATGATGTTTATTTACCTTGTGTTCTGGTATACAGCAAATGGAAACTCCGTGGCAGTATGTTTTTATTCTTGAGAATCACTTGAGTATATTAGATCACATTTTATATTTGTGAAACTCTGGTTAATACGAACATGACTTTCATGTATTTGTCTGCTTTGATATTGTTAATGATATTTAGGTGAATCATGGGATCAATTGGCTGAAGGCAACCTGACTGCTAATGAATGAGGAAAGCAAAATTGAAAGACTAGAAAATAGTCAATAACTCGAGTTGTTTTTTCTTCACTCTTGTTTTGATGATTTTGTCCTGTCCTTTTGAAATTGGTTGATATAAGCCTCTCCTTTTACTTTAGGTTGATCTAGGATTCATGTCTCCATGTACCTTTTCCTTCATCTTATGTAAATTATGCTCTGTTATGAAGCTTTCAGTCTATATATGTTGGAATATAAAGAGTAACATGACTCATGACTGTTAAAGAGAGTCTCAAGTGGTAGGCAACTATTTCTGGTTCTCTTTGCTTTGGACTTTGAGTCCATATGAAATCTCTTTAGTAGCAGCATAGAAATGAAGATGAAACTGTAAGAAGAAAAGTAGGAGATTAGAGTGAAAAATGTACCCTGTGAAACTGTCTTTGGTTATATTTCTGGCTGTTGTTTGTGAATATATTTTGAGTGCGGGATTGGAAAGCATTCAGAGGAAGAAAACATGTTGAGGGGTTTTGTTGGAGCAAATATGGTGCTATATTTCTGGGAGCCATTCTTCACTCTAGATTTCTTTCTGTTGTAGTTGTGGTTTACTGTGGTGGCTATAAATATTTTGAACTATAGATGGCTTTCCAAATTTTGTTTTGTTATAGTTGGTAGGGTATAATAGAATGTACTGCAATAAATAGTTGATATTTGTTAATACAACAAGCAAATGCGTTTTTGTCTCTGGGAAAAAATGAGAGGATTGAAATGATGAAGCCAAAGAGTGGGGTAGGGTCTCTTTTCTTCACTGGTGTTCTATGTTTAGCAACACGAATAATGTTGAACCTTTAGAACCTTTTCCTTCTCAGGTTGTTCATAACCGTACACCTCCATCTACAGGACTCTGTTACTTGTCTATTCTGATTATGATTCAACATTACATATTTTTTTATATATATATTTTGTTACTTGCTTTTCTTGTGATTTTGTTACTTATCTATTCTGAATATGATTCAACATTGTATAATTTTTGGTGCATATATTTTTGCAGCAGTTCATAAGTTTGTTTAACAATTTTTCTCTGTGAACTTCTGGAGAGTATGCTAATGTAGTATATATGTTCCTGTTGTGCAGAATGATGTGAAGGCTCCAGCAAAATTGGTGGCTAAGAAATGTATTCTTTAGGTATTGACGGAAATGTTAAAACGACGATATAAAAAGAAATTGGGTACTCTTTCCTGTTGTTTGTTCTATTATGCACTTTCTGTTGTAGACAAATCTATGTAGCATGTGAGACTGGTGATATCAGCTTCTTGGTTTTTTGCTGTAGCATATTTCAACTTGTAGTCTTATGCAGTACGATTGTTGATTTTTTTTGCCTATCTAGTCTTACCGGTATATCCTCATTGTGTTTTGTTCAATATGCTAATTGGTTTCTGGTTGATTGTCTTGACTAGAAAATCATTAATAGATACACCAACAGCAAGTTAACTGCACCGCAAAATGTGATTTGTTTTTGTTGGAAAACATAAATGCGTCAGTTGTATTTTCGGAGGAAATGTTGTCAAGAAAAGTCTTCTGCTTGAATGCAATCATAGATGTGTACCTTTGCGCCATATAAACGATATGCAACTTACCTAATGGTTAGGTCTTGAACGTATTCCCCTTTGTGGCAGTTTCATTTTGTTTTTAGATGAGCTGATTACGATTATCCATACTTGACTGTGAATAACATCACATTCTCTCTCTCTCTCTCTCTCTGACTGTCAAAAGCAACCAAACATTGTGCACTATATGAATATATTAGTGAAACTTGTGGTTTTTGTGTGGGAAGCACACTTCATTGAATAATATAATGGCATCTTTCCGTGTGGAGCTATTAAATATCCTAGGCTTTTTGTGCATCTCTGCTGAATTCCTCCGTCCTTGTAAATGCTTTCCTATGCAGCATTCCACCTTCAATTCATAACATTATTTGCATCTTCAATAGAATAGTCTATATTTATTTTCACTACTCTATATATACTCGCACGCTTCCACGTTTGATACTCACCACCCTCTGACAAGCCAAATTACATGTTTCATGGCTCCCCCAAACCACATTGAGATTACAATCCCCTCTGATCATGTTGAACCTATTGACTGCTCAACAACAATTGCACAGTGGCATCGAGCAGCATTGCTCGGAGCCAATGATGGATTTGCATCCGTTGCATCACTCATGATGGGAGTCGGGACTGTTAGAGACGAAGGTAAGGCTATGCTCCTCACTTTCTTTGCAGGGCTTTTTGCTAGTGCTTGCAGCATGGCAATTGGGGAATTTGTTTCTATGTTGGAGATTGAGATAGCCCAGAGACGGAATGGTTTCAACGATGAGGTTGTGCCGGAGGAGAGGCTCCTCAACCGTTTTCAAGCCACGTTGGCTTCAGCCCTCGCGTTTTTGTTAGGGGCATTTGCACCGTTAATTGCTGCTGCTTTTATGACGGATTCTAGTGCCAGGCTAGTGGTGGTGGTGGTGGCTGCAACCACCGTGGCTCTGGTGGCGTTAGGTGGCATCGTGGCGGTGCTTGGCACCTCTCGGGTGGCATGGTGTTGTGCGAGGATGGTGGTTGGAGGTTGGATGGCTATGGCTCTAACTTTTGGTGCGACTAAATTAGTTAGCGCTAGTAGTGGTCTCTAACCTTCAACTCTGCTTCTGCGTGTTAACGTAGATAAAAAAAATCAAGCTTTCTTGTACAAGATTTTGGAGCGATGGGAAATGATTAAAAAAAAAACCCAATTTTAATGAATATTTTGAAAAAAGGTAATTATAGAGATGTGGAAATATAGGATGGTGTGTGACATTTAGTTATTTATTCATAAAAAAAAGTTTCACAAATGAGATAGTTCACATATTACTACTGTCTCTCAGTTCGTGAAAATTGGTCCTAGTTGTTTTATTCGTCTGTTCACAGAAAATATCAAATTGGAAATACTAAATTTTATCTACATTCTTTAACATACACGCATAATATTTTTAAAATAATTTATTTTGTATTTGATTTGACACAATATTCTTACCCTTTTACATATTATATCAGTTTTCTTAAAATAAAAATGTCAACATTTTTAATAACCGTATTAAAAGTAGTAAGCTCAATTTTCATGGACGTAGGGAGTACTAATTACTTTCAAAATATTATAATATTGTTTTTAAATTATGTTTCACCGTGAAATGATTTCATGCATAATTTGCTCTTATTTATTAGTGTTTCATGCATAATTTGCTCTTATTTATTAGTGTTTCATGGGAGACCCAAAAACTTAATAATCAAATCAATTGTCTCCAACTAGCATTTCGAAGAAAAAGGACAATATTTTATGTTGGTTTATATGTGCACCAACGATAGTTTACAGGTGACCGGGAAAATTAAAAGAAATATACTAAAATAAACAAAACTACAAATAATTTTTTTTCCAATAAGAAGCAACAACAATTTCGTACCCCATACTGGAAATTCTACGAACTTGTTTGAAACACGAACTGGAATCGATAAAGTCGAGTCAAGGGAATCCCTTTTTCTGCAAAATAAATACGTCCTGACTAGTGCACACGGTTTGACGTAATTTTCCAAGAGGTAAAATGACTTTCGTCTTTTACACTAATTGCACCACAAAGTGTAAAAGCACCGGCGAACAAAAGTAGGGATGTCGGAACTAAGCCTATTTTTATGAATGTATGTAGGCAAGATGTGTGATGCATGCATGAAAAACCAAGAACTTTTTGTGTTTTTGAAACAAGTGAATATGATCCCTATTTATAGACTTTCAAATCACTTCAGTTTGGAAAAGTGGAGTTAACAACCAAATAAATTGGGACGTAATTCACTCTGGTAACCACCCACTGTTTCAGTCGAAACATACGTCTAGGTTCATTCTCAAGCATTCTACGTGCTTACTATTCTGATGTTACAAATCACGCCACCAAACATGTCAAATCAGATAGTTTATCTGATACCTTCGATATGTTATCACCGATAAACACATTGACTTATTCGAACAATTGGACCACAATATCAACTGGGCTAGATTTTCAGAAGCCAAAAAAAATATTATTCAACATTTAGTACTTTAAAACCATTAAAATGCTAATGACGTTTCAACTCCGTATATTAATTTTTTATTCACCGAAATTTGATTTTGAGATTTCAAATATACCACGATGTATAATTTTCCAAAAATTAAACTTTTACCAATGATTTTATTTATCAAAATTGAGCGCTACACAACCTCAATTAATGACAAATTAAATAATTTAAACCAATTTATCAAAATTGTTCGATTTGTTTGATTTATGACAGTCCAACAGACGAGTGACACACTTGATCGATGGTTACTAAATCATGATCACAAGAAAGAATGGCAGTGCCAAATAAAAACTCAATCACCAATTGTGGAAAGAAATTTTACGTGTTATCACAACTCACACTCGTCCCTATCGAAAATTGTGTTCTGTTTTGTTTCTTTACGTCCTTGCATCAGAGAGAAGATAATGTGTTCGAATTTCATTTTAAGAAAAGAAAATAGAATGAAAATTCCATAAAATCCAAAGCAAAATAACAGTTAGCATTTTATGATCCTTCAAAAATGAGTAAGTGCGTATATCTGGAGTTCTCTTGGAAAACGAAATCCTTGGAAAGCCAACCGCATGTTCCGCGAATTGTCTAAATGGACAACGACAACTCTTTTAACATTCACAAATACAATCAAATCGCAATAAATTTATTACCTTAATTTAGTATGGGGTTGTGTTGTGTGAGCTCCTTTTCAGGGATAACAGTGAAAATGGTTCATACATAAATCATAGAAGAGTCGGTATTAATTGTTTTTACTGAAAAATAATAGTTGGTTTCACTTAAGGTATAAGTTATTTTCAATGAAGAGTCTTAATTTGTTTCAGAAAAAATAACTGATACTATTTAGTGAAAATAACTAATACTCTTTAATAATTTATGGGTGAACCAATTTCACTCTATACATACTCAATTGCCTCTTTTACTCAATTCACTGTATAATTCCTAGTCTATTAATAAAAAGAGGGTAAGAATTTAACGGGTAATTTCAGAGGCCCAATATTTCTTATAATGCCCATTGATGTATATTTTCTCTAGGGCCATTGTTATACATAAGGCCCACTATAATGGTTAAACTATAGGGCACGGTTAAATACTCTTTTATAGTTAGCTAGGACTTGGGAGATATACATATATACCTCGGGTTCATTCATCTATCCAATTTTATTGACATTAGTAGATTCGAACTGCCAACACTACCCTTATTATATCTAAATTTCTCTCTTCTCATTTCATTTTGAAACCAAACCAATACAACCTTCTCACTCAACAAATTTAAATTAGGGTTAGAACTAGAAATTTGAAATCCATCTATTTAAATATTTTAACCAAACAGGTAGAGTAAATTTAGATTGTGAATTTAAAATTCATAACCCAAATTCCTCCGTCCAAACACAACCTTAAGTTATATATTTCCATTATTTGAGTTTGTATTTTCATTTTCAAAGTTTGAAACCACATGTATTTTAATCTTTAGAAAAAAATAAATAAATTAGAGTACAATTTTAAAAACAAGGGACAAATTTTGAAACTGGTGTTTCGATTTTTTTTCTCCCATTTCCGACGATATGTTCTGAAAATAAATTTCAAATAAACTTTGAAACCTATTGACAACCAAACAATTACTATTTTAGCAAGTATGATCTGAAAGCTGGAAAATTTTCGACAAATCAAGATCAAAACAAGCTTGACTGAAAATTTGATAAAGAAGAACGGGAATATACCAAGATCAAAATAAGCTTGACAGAAAATATACACTTCCAACTTCGTTATATACCTAAAACATACCAACATTTAACTACACAAACCCACAATATAAATTATAAACCACTAACAACATTCAAAAATTAAAACTAGGGTTTATATTTTGATACATTAAACATAAAACTTATGAAATAAAGAACAACTTGTTGTGGTGCCGTTCGATCATGCTATGGTGGCAGCGACATCAATATGTGTTTTTCATATACATTACCATGAAGAATGGAGAAGGTGTCCTTCGAATAAGAAGTAGGAAGTGTATGGATCATTGGGTGTTCTACTTTTTTTAATAATTAAAATAAAATTTTCATAAGTATAATAAAAATTTGAGGGAAGTGTATTTCCTTAATTAAGGAGGGCTTTTTCACATGGCCCAAAACTATGTGGGAAAGAATTTAGGCACAGGTTATTTGCACTAGCATCTCTGTTAAATACACTATTAGGATGAATATACTAATCGGTGTTTGAAATTTTTTCAATTTTTTGGAAAAAAAATTCTAACATAGTGAAAATGAAAAAAAAATTCATAAGTAATTTTCGAAAATATTACAAATTTTCGGAAAAAAAAAGGTCGAAAGTAGTGTATTTTAAAAAAAGGGTAGTGCAAGTAACCGTGGCCAAGAATTTATGCGGTCTTAAAGGCCCAATGGACCTTTGGTAGCGGTAACTGTTTTAATTAAGGAAGGGTAATTCAAGAATTGTAAAAAAAAAAGGGTAACGTTTCTCTTTAATATACTCTTAATTTTAATTTTAATTTTGAAAACTTATTTTACTCGCACACACTTTATTTTCTTTTATTTTCTCTCCTTTTAATTGGATGATTAATCTGTCAAGATTTTATACTCCATCTCCATTGGTTAAATTTATATAAAATCTAGAAACGACCAACAAAATATAAAGGAGAAAATATTCACCAAAATTTGATAATTTACAATTTACAAATAAAGTCTCTATCATGTATATGAAATTTATTTCCTAGACGATTAAAATTCATGAAATAGCGACAAATAAAAGATTTTTTTTTTTTTAACTTTAAATTTAGATTAACTATTAAATAAGTAGCACACAAAATATTTTTGATTAGTTGAGTCGATCTCTCTCAAAATTAAATACCGTTCAACACAAGATTTTGTCCGTATCTCCTCAAACCTTACAATTAGCTAGCATATGAAATCTCCATATAAAACTTAGATATATATACACACACCTCTCCCCCACATCTTTAATACATATATATATAGCTTCGTCCTTAATTTCACATATATACCAGACATCTAAAATCAGCTCGGATTAAAGAAAATGATAGTTATTCATTTGGTATTAGTTGTAATAGGTAGTTGTTTAGCTGGAAATTCAGAAGGGCAACTTGAAGTGGGGTTCTACGCCGGCAGCTGCCCCGATGTGGAGGCCGTGGTTGGCGGCGCTGTCCGCGAAGGTGCGGCGGCCGACCAAAGTATCGGCCCCGCCTTGCTCAGGCTTCACTTCCACGACTGCATTGTTCAGGTAGGCTCGGGTCGGGTCACATATATATATATATATTTGTAGAAATGTAATTGATGAAAGATGATGATGATGATCAGGGTTGTGAAGGGTCGATTTTGATAGATAATGGGGTGGAAAGTGATGAGAAGCATGCTTTTGGGCATCAAGGCGTTAGAGGGTTCACTGTAATAGAGAGGGCTAAGTCCCAGTTGGAAGCTGTTTGCCCTGGAGTTGTTTCTTGTGCTGATATATTGGCTTTGGCTGCCAGAGATGCCCTAGTTTTGGTAATTATATATATATTGATTTTGCAAACACTAATTAATTTATTTAATTATATATGATTGGTACTGGTACTGGTACTGTTAGGCAAAAGGGCCTTCGTATGAGGTGGAATTGGGAAGGAGAGATGGTACGGCTTCTGATGTCAAGTTCGCGGGGAGGTTGCCTGATGTTGCTGATTCTATTCAGACGCTCAAAGCCAAGTTTTCGGAGAAAGGCCTTTCTGACAAAGATCTTGTGCTTCTTTCTGGTATCTCCCCCCCCTCTCCCTCTCTGCATATACATTAATGCACCAAAGCATGCAACTTTTGCGTGCCTTTAAGTCGGTACACAGTCTTACATAAATGACCACTACTTTTAATATCTATTTTCACCTTTCATTTTTTTTATCTCCCTATACTATACTAACATCAATATCCTCCATCTAAAACCCATTCACATTTTTTATATATATGGATGATAATAAGTCATGCCAGCATGTGATCATAATTATTTGGATGGGACATAAGACAAATACAGGGGAACTTAGGATAGATGAGATGACACCCATGTGAAAATTAATTAAGCTTTGCAACTCCATCGCTCCACTTGATTAATTAATTAATTCTATAATAAAATAACATCACATTTTTTCCTATGTCCCATATTCCACAGAAAAAAAAAAAGAAAAAAAAAAGAAAATGAACTTCTATATAATTGAATAGTTTGATGGTCTGAAATATCATTTGGTCCCATTTTTCAAATTTTATATCACAAAATTTTATGGGTTTCCTATGTCTACACATGTTTCTTATAGTGACATTTATCTTCATCTTCTATTGAATTTTTTTTATTGCATGTATAAATAGTGATTTTAGGGCTCTGATGTTATAAGAAGAAAAATGAACCATGCATGCAATCAATTATACAATAAATGATCCAAATTGAACTTAGTTCAGTTAAACTTCAAAACTTATAGCATTCTTATAATTTCATCTTAAACATTCAATATATGACAAAAATTTTAAGTTTTTCTCACATAAGAGAAGTATAATATAGATCTTTATGAATATTTTAAGATTTCTACAAAAGTTGTGAGCTGTCAAGTGTGCCGTGGCCCGTGATATGATATAACTTAAAAGTAGATCAATTTCCTGTAATTAATGAGAAAGCAACTTATATATTAAATTACATGCATTGATTACATTTAAGTATGACAAAATTTGGAGAATATAAGTGAATTTTTTTTACACGCCTACCCTCTAAATTTATTTATGAAGTCAGCATCTAGCTCTTAGTCCATCAGGACCACAACCGCAGTCACAAAAATAATTCAGACAGTTAATCAATATCTGCATTTTGTTGCCAAGTTTGTTTCCATTATGTCATTAATTACAAACTCTCACTGTTATACCTTGGTTATGCTAATTTAGAATTCAATGTGCCGTACTATTTCAATTTGATATTGAATATAGTATTGCAGATTATCAAGAAAATGAATAATGTAATTGAATTTTTGTTTGAAATATTAGCTGCACATAGTATTGGCACAACAGCATGCTTCTTCATGAACCAACGGCTCTACACCTTTCCGGCGAACGGCGGCTCCGATCCATCCATAATCCCCGAGTTGTTACCGGAGTTAAAATCCACGTGTCCGATGAATGGGGACGTCAACGTTCGGCTTCCGATGGACAGGGGCAGCGGACAGGTGTTTGATATCCAAATCCTGCAGAATATTAGGAGTGGTTTTGCTGTGCTACAGTCCGATGCTGCCCTGTATCAGGACGACGCCACCAGGAGCGTCGTCGACTCGTATTTCGGGGGCCCCTCCGGGCCGTCCTTCGAGGCTGATTTTGTCAATTCCATAGTCAGGATGGGCAGACTTGGTGTGCTCACTGGATCGCAGGGCACCATCAGGAGAACTTGCTCCGCTTTTAATTGATGAAAATTTGTGTGTATATTTATTTGATTAGTATTTGCACAAGTAGAATAAGGTCAGGGTCAGGGTCAGTGTGTGTATATTATTTGCAGAAATAAAATCTCAAATGGGAAACATAAATTCTGAATTGGTACATATATCCTTGATTTAATTTAATGAGATATTGGCATTCAAAGAAGCAAGGCACTCAGTAGGAAGGCCAAGAAATGTATCCAAGAAAAAATCATTGACAGGCTCAACTGTTGCCACCCCAACAAGCCTACACCTCCCCTGCTCATCCAATCTCTCCCCCTTTCCTCCCCTCATCTTTCCCTTCGATTCCTCCGACGTCAGAACCGTCTCCACCACTAGTGGCGGAGCTTTATACATACTCCCCACTGAAAACCAGAACTTTGCCCTCAACTTCAGATCAACCTGTACATACACCCCACATAATCAAAACACATACATATATACATAGGGACAAATGTAGACGCACCTTGCCCGATTGTTGGTCAATTTGTCCATTGAGGGAGTCGGGGACTATGTCGATTTTGAGAAAAGGAGGCAGGGGTAATCCCAACAGTTTGGTTGTAAGAGTTGACAATGGCGGAATGTATAATTGTTGTACGTCGAAATTGACAGAAACTAAGTGGCTATCATCTTCCGAATCTCTGGTGGCTGTGCCCGAACCAGCACCCCCATCAGCATTATAATCAAAATCGGGATATATGGAAACACCGAGTTTGCAATCTCCTAGAGTCTTTAACTTAATATTCATGTATGCATCATCAGCTTTTGTAATTCCCACTGTTTGCTGATTATTTAGAGAGGAGAGGAGAGAGAATCGTTGTTGTTTTGATCCAGTGTTGTCGATTCTTCTGTACACGAGGTGAGGAGTAGTATAAAGATTCAGATTCAGATAATGAGTGTGGCAGCCCATGGCCTGTATGGTCATATATCTAGGCAAGAAAATATATATGTGAAGAAAGTATTGTTAATTTCATAAGAGTAAATTGCAGTTTTGTTATAAGAGGTTTGAGAATATTAATTTGTGGCTTCTATCTATTGAAATCATGAGTCTAATATGAGGCCAGTATCAGTCCATGACTAAAGGTCCTATCTTTTAACTCCTTCCCCCTCCTCCACCCATGTAATAAAAATATCATTAAAATAAAGAAAATTTAAAACAAAGCCGAGGTCAACTAGTAGATAATATTTTATTTTTTAGAAATATAAATATATACAACATTAGTTTTAAAAGTATCATAATATATTAGTTTGGAGATACATAATAATAGATTGATTTAGATAAATAAGCAACAAATTGAGAGTTTCAAGTAGTAGGATAGAGTCTCTCATCTTTTTTAGAGCCCAATGGGTGAGTCTCCACATAACCTTCTCAATTTTTGTCATTCTTGCCATTAATCTTTTGTTTTGCTTCAAAAAGGAATAAAAAATATAGATATGTATATGAGCATAGACGGTCCTGGGGTGGCACACAACACAAGGTGCCGTCGCACAGGGTCTCACCCCTACGAGGGCCCTCGATATTTTTCTTGCATATATATATATAATCACCATAAAGAAATATATATTGCATTCTATTTTATTGTTTTTAGCTAGTAGAGTTGGTGATTTAAGTATGTGTAATTTTTTTATTTTTTTAGGGTCTCAATTTCGAATCTCTAGTAGTCTACTAAATTATTTTTATTATTTCATGATCAATGTATTACAAATTTCGTCTGCTCCTATTAAACCTTTATGTCTTCTTTTTAAAATTAAACCGTGTTAGTACTTTATATTTTTAATAAATGTGTATAGTAATTTATTTCATTTTTCTATACGTGAAACTATTTTTTAATTGTTTAAGTTTAAAAATATATACTATAACATGACATATTTTGTTATTATATATATCTTTTTTTTCTTTTTGGTAAAAAAATCATTTATGTAATTATTTTTTCCTTTTTTTTTCTTAATTATTTGTACAATTTCAATATATCATTATATGTTTTAAAAAATAAAATTTTAGCAGGTAATTTACTTAATTTTTTCTATACATATCATTTATTTGATTAATAACTAATAAAATTGTCTTTATATTAATAATTACAATATTTTTATTTATTGTACCACTATGAAGTGTTTAAATTATTTTCGAACAGGACCCCTAAAATCATTGGACCGGGTTCTGTATAGGAGTCTATATTAACAAATCAGATTTTATCTATTTTCTTTTATCTTATTCCAATCTCATCTATAAATAGTAATAATATTTTTAATGGAGACGTGCTAATTTTTTGTTTTTCTAATATTAGTATTACTATATCTTAAATTACAAAAGCCGCCTTTCGACGAAAATTCGTAATGAATAAAATAGAAGGCTCAATCTGTGGTTTGAGAGAAGGCTCAGAAATTATGGACTCAAAGAATCCAGCCGACAACAGCTAATTTACATCTTCCAAGTTGTTGAGACTTTAGATTTATGTAATTTTTTTCAAATAGCCCCTACAGAAAATTCTCAGACATGCATTTTTTTAATGGACCCTCTAATTATATGTTTTCTACCACAAGACATTTACCACCATCATTGACTTCCAATACGCGTTTCTCGTAGAATTGGAGGTCAACGCTGTATGCATGAAATCTAAGAGAGAGAGAGAGAGAGAAAAAGAGAACCTGAATCTGGCTTGGAAAGAAATTGATTAGAACCATTACGTTATTTCCATTCCCTGAATTGGACAGCTAGTTCATCAATTTTCTTCTTCTTCATTGCCACCCCTCTGTCCTGCCCTGCCCTGCCCTGTTCCTGCTCCTGCATTTCGAGACGTTAAACCAAGATTAATTCTTCTTCATTCTAGCATTGATAGCAACATACGTTTTACCAAATTCTCAGCAACTGAATTGATCAAGATTGGCTCAATGAGGACATATTACAATTGATCAAGCGACCAAGATCAAGAAACAGAAATGGCCCCAAGCAAGATCAGAAAAGCTATATGGGCGATTAAGGATCGTACCAGCATTAGCCTGGCCAGGGTTGCGGGGAGCACCTCCTTTTCGAACCTCGAAGTAGCCATCTTGAAAGCCACTCGCCACGACGAAAACCCACCCAACCAACGCTATGTCGCCGAAATCCTAAGCCTCACGAGCTACTCGCGCGCCCTAGTCAATGCCTGCGTGACCATCATCGGTCAACGTCTCAACAAGACCAAGAATTGGGTGGTTGCCTTAAAAACGCTCATACTCATCCAACGCCTCCTTTCTCAGGGCACCCAAGTCCTGGAGAAGGAGATCTTCTACGCCACGAGGAAAGGGACGAAATTCCTTAACATGTGTGATTTCCGAGATTCTTCTAGCAAGTCATGTGGATGGGATTACACAGCTTTTATCCGAGCATATGCTTTGTACTTGGATGAGCAGCTCGAGTTCAGGATGCAGGGCTATAGAGGGAGGAGCGGAGGTTTTACGCATCGTGGGGAAGAGGGAAATGCCATGGTGGCCAAGGGTACTCATGTGTATGAAATGTCGGACGATGCGGTTCTCTCCAGGATTAATCACCTGATGCTTGTTCTTGATAGATTTTTAGCATGCAGACCAGCAGGTACATCTATCCCTTGTGAGCTTTCTTCCTTTTATGGTGGCTAATTTGTGTGTGAGGGGAAAAACTAAGGGGAATTTCTGTGTAGGTGCTGCAAAGCATAACAGGGTTGTGATGGTGGCTCTCTTTCCCATAGTGAAAGAAAGTATAGAGCTGTTCCACAACATAACTGAAGTTTTGGGGATATTGATCGACCGTTTCATGCAGCTCGACATACCTGACATGGTGAAAGTCTACGAGATCTTCCAACGGATTTCTAAGCAATTCGACGAGCTTGAACCTTTCTACGACTGGACCAAGACAATAGGAATCTTGCGCTTTTCCGATTATCCCGATGTTATGAAAATTCCACAGTCGAAGCTTGATATGATGGATGACTTTATCCGCCAAAAGACCGCCATGTTGCAGAACAGAAAGAAGGTCAATAGCACCGTGTCAAGGCCAACACCTGTTAAGGCACTGCCCCTGCCAGAAGGGAACAACGGTGAAGTAAAGGAGACAAAAGAAGAGGATAGCAAAACTCAACAAGTAGGCGATTTGCTGAACTTAAGTGGAGATGCAGCAGGCACAGAAGAAGAACACGGAGATACATACGCTTTAGCTCTAATTAACAGTGGTCTTACCACAACTGCTCCCACAAGCACAAGTGCTTCATCCGGAGACTGGGAAATGGCATTAGTTGAGTCAGTTAGCCAGCTCTCTAACCAGAAGCCATCACTTCCCAATGGCCTTGATACATTTATTCTTGATAATATGTATCAACAGGGGGCCATTCCCCACCAAGTGATAGTATCTTCCTCTGGAAGTGCCAGTAGTGTTGCTGTAGGGTTAGGGCGGGGACCACAAATGCTGGCCTTGCCTGCCCCACAACCACTTAACGGTGGCTTCTCAACAAATTATGACCCATTTGCCGCTTCTCTTGCCATAGCACCACCACCATATGTGCAGATGTCGGAGATTGAGAAGAAACACCAATTATTAGTAGAAGAGCAACTGATGTGGCAACAATATGCGAGAGATGGGATGCAGGGACAAGTAGGGTTAGCAAAGGTACAACAACAAAATTCTTATCAGTACATCACAGGAGGATACACACAAACATGGTAAAGCTTTTCCAAAGTTTGTTCTGTTTGGGGTGAATTGATGAATCGGGCAAACTGCAGAGAGCCATAAGCAACGAAGCAAAGTGTGCAAATAGTGATTTTTAAGAGTATCTATACGCAGATAAGAATCACTTGAACAAAACTGGTTCAAGATACACTTCGCAGAAAATGAAAAGTGTGATATTCTCCCCAAGTAAATGAGATTTTTTTTTTTTTCTCTGATGGTTTCCACTTCAGTTATAGCTGACGGTTTCAATTCCATTACTTTATATCGATGATGGAATAAGTGAAGCCCCACTTGTCTAATAAAACAGCTGCAAATAGTAATTACCCAAGCTGTGATCATACTCACAAACATATCTTACATATACGCTCGATAATGATTAGATATGCGTGGAATGAAACATACACATAATATAAAATAGAAACAGAACATTAACCTTTGGAAGTCACTAAAAAGGACCAGGTTGGTATCAATAAATTCAAACCCTCCCCCCTTGTAACTAGTTTGCACAACCAAGTTTTCATAATGTAAGAAAACTATATAATAAAAGGTGTGCAAAATGACTAGTAATACAAAAAACAAAAATCAAGGGGCAAGTGCTTACTGGTTTCTGTTAGCTCTTATATCAGCTAGTGCTTTTCGTCAAGGGACTGCCAATAAGCCAGCCATCTAGATTCAGAAGCTAAAATGTTAATGTTGATGCAAAGCGAACAAGAAAATCCTATTGTTCTTAAAGTTGAATGGGTACTTTGATCAAGCAGGTGATGTGCATGACTAAAGGCCCATAAACTAAAAAGAAATAACGACTACCTGAAAAGGCCTTCGGCCACTCATCCGGCGAACAATCCCAAGTTTTGCTAACAAACGTGTTTCCCGGATGGGATTCCTGGATTAATAATCAATCAAGTAATATAGTTTATACTTTGGGAAAAGGTATAATTTGGACCCTGGACTAATGTCATGGGTACAAATTGGACCCTAAACTATTTTTTTGTACAAATTGGACCCTAAACTAATGTTTCTGGTACAAATTGGACCCTCAACTTATGTATTGGGTACAAATTAGACCCTAAACTATTTATGAGTACAAATTGGACCCTGAACTAATGTTTTATGTACGAATTAGACCTCAAACTATTTTTTTTGGTATAAATAAACCATAACTTTTAAAATTAAATAAATAAATCTCAACTAATAAAAAAATTAAATATTAGTATATAATATTTGACTAAAATGATAAATTTCATAAATTAGTATTTCAATTCAACATTATTTGTCGATATTGGTTATTTTTAACTCATACTATTAAATTATTTTTTTAAATATTAATTTAAATATATATTGCATTTAAAAAAAAGTTAGTGCTTAAAATTTCTTTAACGTTGTTTTAAAATATATTAATGTAGTGCGTATTTTAATCCATTTTCATTATGTTGGTTAAAAAAAAAAGATCAATGCTTAAAAAACATGATCGTAGTCGATTAAATAAATTTAAATTATTTTAAAATATATTAATTAAGCAACACTTTTTTTTTATAATTTAACAATTGACTTAGAGTTTTTTATTTTATTTAATATGCATATGTATTTGAATTAATGCTTAGAAGAATAACTACTCTAATAGTATGAGTTGTAAATAACAACTATCCATAAATAATAATATATTGAAATAATAATTTATAAATTTTATCGTAAAGTTTTTAATCAAATATTATATAACAATGCTTAATTTTTTTATTAGTTGGAGTTTATTTATTTGATTTTGAAAGTTATTGCTTATTTATACCAAAGAAAGAGTTTGAGGTCCAATTTATACCTAAAATATTAGTTTAGGGTCTCATTTGTACTAAAAAATAGTTTAGGGTCCAATCTGTACCCAAACACTAGTTGGAGGTCCAATTTGTACCTGAAACATTAGTTTAGGGTCCAATTTGTACAAAAATATAGTTTAGGGTCCAATTTGTACCCCTGACACTAGTTCAGGGTCCAAATTGTACCTTTTCCTTTATACTTTTTGACGGGAAGAATTAAAAAATGAAAACCGAAATTAGTCGGCATTAATTTACAAGATAAAGTCAAATCACACAAGACCCGTCGGAATTTGTTGGCACAACAAAATTAGAAGCTCCATTTAACCCGATATAACATTATACCGCAAGTCCAAAACTAAGAGGGGTGTATTGGTTATAGAGTTTGTAGGATTTTTTTAGATTTTTAAAGTTTAGGGTATTTAATCTGGATTTTCAAAAGTCTTTAAAAATTCTGAGCTTTTCAATACGAATTTTAAAAAGTCTTAAAAAATCTTTAGGTATTCAACAGTTTATGAATTTTCATACTCCACGAATTTTCTTAAATTTCCCTTCCAAAATATAAATAGATTTCACTCTCCAAAATATATTCTAATAACCAGAGATTTCTACGGATTTTAAAAAGTTTTAAAAAAAAATTAGGTATTCCCCATCTCCGTCCCTACAAAATAAATGGGAAAGTTTTCCCTCATCCACGTCTCGTCGGGGATCCCCGTCTCGCCGGGATTCCCCGTTCACCGCCTAATTATTTTTTTTATCTCATTTTTAAAATATAAAAAAATATTTAAATTAAAAAATTCAATCATACACAACCATTACTTTAAGTTGGTGTTAAAAAAAACTAATTTAAACAATTTGAAGAACCTCTAATTCTAATATTTTTAATTAACATATATACTAAAGTGAAAATAATATAATTTGGAACTAATAATATAATATTAAATAAAAAATATAATTTTTAATATATAGTTAATTGAGGAGGAAACTATGAAATATTTATTTGTAATTTACTTTAACATTAAAATTATATATAAATATATTAATAATATAAAAAATAATGTGGCTCCCCTCGGGGAACGAGACAAGGATCCCCCGGGCTGAGAATACCATCCCGGTCCCCGCTTATTGGGCAAAAAAATTCTTCGTCCCTGTTTGCTTTGGGGATTACCCGCCCCGTTGTCAAGTCTACTCTTAAAAAATATAAATAAATTTAATTCTCCAAAATCTCTTCTAACAACCTGAGACTTCTAATGAGGGCGAGGTATAACGGTGATGGAAATGAAGATGAAATAATAATGTATTTTTTTAACTAATGCATTTTTGTTTTTTTTTTTTTCTAAATAATTTTGATAACTTTTTTTTTATATACAAGCATGTCACATATATATTTGCATCAATGGCTTCAACGCCGGAGTCTATGGAAATCCATGTAAATCAATAAAAAAAATGTATTCCACAGTCCTGTAAAGTCTATGGAAATTCAAGTAAATCAATAAAAAAAGTCAGTCAAATTCTGCATGAAGTCTATAGATTTTCTAAATCCACAAACTTTTTAAAGTTAAAAAAAATCCAATAGAATCTCAATTGAATACATCCCTCTAAACTCTCCTTTGTCATTTGGAGTAATATATTTTGATCAAATTATTTTTAAATTATTAATTTCACCGTGCTCTTTTGACAGATATTTTTTTTCCAAATCAAATAAATGACACACAGTTGGATTTCATCAATTGAATGTGAATTTTAAAGTAGAATAATATATAAATACATAAAATAGATGTATTAGGCAAACAACTTTACATATTAGGCGAACAAGTTTTACATCCTAAATACGGATTATAGCAACAATTAATCTTCATCTCAGTGACGAACAAGTATGACATAAAGGTTGTGCCCAAATCAATTGGAAGAGTGTACATTATGTCCACCTATATACCTGACGAGCAACTTCTATACGAACAGCTCCCACTGAAGGTGAAGATCCATATCCCATAATTCACGCTGGAATTATGGACGACAACACCTTACAATGCAAAGTGCATGATGAGAATCAACAAACTAAGCAACGATGAACAACTCTATTGACGGAATAAGACACAAGTAAAGACTTTGTAACTAAGTTTTAACTTAGATAAAGTCAAACTAGTCAAATAGACACATGTCAAGCATGCAAGCAAACAAGTCCAAGAGTCTAACCCACAACCTACTTGGTGGCATGCATAAATAAACTGTTTTCCATTAATGAAAAATAAGTTCAAATACACAAAAAAATCTCCCTGCACACACTCATACACACTCAAATTCACACATACAAAATAAATACGTAATATATACACATATTTACAATTTTCTAACCCGGTCTATCGTATTTACTATTTACGATATTAATAAATCACACGAAATTGTTTGGTGATCCTAATTCCGATTAAAAACCGCCACTAATACACGTGATTAGAACTGATTACCAACAGGATAAAATATTTTTCTTTGGGGGAGGGGGGTAATTAGGGCTACCTAAGATTATATCAAATTTCCATTTCTGCTTCAATCAGGGGACAATTGAATGTAAAATATATATATATATATATATATATATATATATATATATATATGTATTAGCATGAACCACCTGTATATTATACACTTGAATTTTAAGTTCAATTCTAAATTCAATTTTGATATTTTCAATTAGATATATAATTTTAAAAAATATTGTAGTATTGTTGATTAATGTTTATGGTATTGTTGATAATTGTTTATGATATTGTTTATAATTGTTTGAGGTATTAACCATGAGATTCCACTTGCACTGATACAGAGTCAATTCCGATAGTATGTGTTTTTCATAATTTTTTTGGAGGTGATTCAAACAGTTCACGCCAAAAATATGTGTTTTTTTTTATAATAAATTGCCCCTCTTTCCGTTCTGACAGATGAATGGATTCTTGAATTAATACTCCCTTACTAATAAATTTCAAAAGAATTAAATTCTTATTAATCATCATTAACTGAATGTTATAAATTCATTATTAATCACCAGTAGATGGATAGTGTATTTAGCAAAGAGACTAGTGCAAATAACTGTAACATTAACCGAATGTTATAAATTGTTGTGAATCACAGGTTGGCGCAGGTTATTTGCACTAGCCTCTTTGTTAAAAACACTACTGGATGAATACACTATTTTTTTTCGAACTTTTTTTTTCGAAATTCTTTCATTTTTTCGAACATTTTTTCCGAAAATAACTAAATTCACAACATTTCGGAAAAAAAAATCGAATTTTATATTTATTTTCGGAATTTTTTGCCGAATTTTTTTCAATTTTTCTGAAAAATTGAAAGTGTATTCATCCGGGTAGGGTATTTAACAAAGAGGCTAGTGCTAATAACCGTGGTTTTAACTCAGCCCATCAAAAGCTTTCAAAAAGGACGCGGATATTTACCCCCCCATTTTTAATTTGTTCACCCCCCTATTTTCAAACCCCTATGTTTGATAAAAAGTTTCGAACTTTTGTTAATTGTTTGATAAAAAAATTCGAACTTTTGTCAATTTGTTTGAAAATAAATGTCAAACATTGTCACGTTGGATAGTCTTACGTTTTGTTTGATAAAAAAATCCGAAATGTTGTCATTTGTTTGGAAAAAAATGTCAAACATTGTTAATTGTTCGGAAAAAAATGCCAAACATTGTCAATTGTTTGGAAAAAAAATATCAAACATTGTCATGTTTGAAAATAGGGGGGTGAACAAATTAAAAAAGGGGGGTAAATATCCGCGTCCATAAAATTTAGCCCATTAAAATGGAAGGCCCATTATTAAAAAAAGGCCCGTTAAGGCATAGAGATGGGCCAAACTAATCAGTGGAAACGGGCCTATATAAAAAGTCGGTCGACAATATATATATATATATAACGAGGCAGCTGATGAAGAGTGGAGAAAAGTGTAGAATTGGGAAGTTAACAAGGAGAACCGGAGAACAGAAGAGAAGCGGGAAATATAGGAAGCAATTAGCCTTCTGTTGGCCGCCGTCGCGGTCGACGTGAATTAGGGTTTGACTATGGCGAGCTGATTTTTGCACCGCTAGCATTCGATTAGGGTTTCTTCCAAATGAAAAAGAAATAGAGCAATTTGTCAAAAAAAAAAAAAAAAAAAAAGTTTAGCAGCCAAGGACGGTAATGATATTAGTGTGTGACTATATACAGTTAGTTATCGGAGCATTGGTAAATCGTAAATTTGGAAGAAGACGCTCGTGAAGAAGTATTTTAAGGATGGAGGCATTGATGAATAATAAGATATTCGCAACCCATGCTGCTGCCTCCGCAGCGTCGGTTGCGTTAGGCACTGCTGCGACATACCCGCTTGATACCCTCAAAGTCTTGATGCAGGTTTGATATCGGATAACGGATTTAACACTTGCCTGCTAGGGTTTTGTCTCAAATTACTCATATATAATCTTTTTCAGCATCCATACTTGACACCTGTGTGTTTTCTGAAAATAGGTGGGCTCTACTGCTAAGAAACCATTGATGCCTGCCGATGTTCTCTACAGAGTTCGAGTTTTGTCAGGATATTCAGGTAATTTTGTAGTTACCCGCCTTTCCAAAAATTCAGTCTGTGAGTGAAGCTGCGTGAAGTATCACTTGCTCTAATTAAGCAGTTGTGCCTGAGATAATGAAATTTAGTGCATTGGATGGAGCTGTAGATACAGAGTGAAAAGTTACAAGGTCTGTTCATTTCTCAGGCTTGGGCAATGAAAGGCGAATGTTATAAGTTATAACTATAAAACATTGGGACTTGTGGTGATTTTTAGCTTTCAAATAACTATGATCCATCAATTTTAATTTGGATTGAGAACTCAGTCCGTAGTGTTCTTTTTCCGGTTCCTTACATTACCCATGAGTCATTACTAAATCCTTACGACCATTCCTGGTATATCTTGGTTTTTCAATCATGATTTTTAACTGAGCAGAATCTTTAACATTCAGTTTTCTAATTATCTATGATAAGATCAATAAATGCAGTGCTAATTTATTTTAGGCTTATACAATGGCGTCGGATGGTTGACTCTGGGAAGCACGTTAGGTCTGGGTGTTCGCTTTGGTGTTTATGAGATTTTAACAGCATTCTACAAAGGTAAATTCACTTTTGTGCAATTTGTTTTGCTCATTTTTGGCTTCTCTTCATGATTATGTTTTTTTGGCCAAATATGCGGGTTGCACCTACGCACTACATTCTCATGATTAAAAAACTAGTTCAGAATCCGATGTTTGACCAAGAGACTAAAATTAAGAAAATTAAGTCAAGAGACCTTTTGTGGAGGAATAAACAGATACACATCTTTACTCTATCTCTAACAGTATCTAGTCAGTAAGGGAGATTCATGCTATATGACCATAGATTCTAAAAGGATGTTTGGTGGTTAATGTTGAAGAATGGGGCTTCACATCATTTATCATTAGGTAATTATGGTTTAGTCATGTTGATATAATTAAATATATTTTATAAAGCCTAAATTTGATGTTTTCATGTAACATTAAAATTATCATATGCATGTAAAAGCAAGTTTTAGTTAGCTAGCATCATTTCTAAGGCTTCCAGTGAGTATTATCAATTTGCATGTGTCTTGTATCTGCTTCAATCATCTAGTTGCTGCAAGTTGGAAACCTAAATAATATCTACCGAAAAGAATAAAATTTGATGGAGAATTATAGTTGGCCCAGCATCAACTGGATCATAATTAATATGTTGGTAGTCACCCAAATATTAGATTTCATCTATAGTTTGTGAGAAGTTCAATAGCTCATGTAAATTTTAAATATAGGTACTTCTGGAATGTTAATTGAGAATGTAGAACCAAGGTAAGGTTAGAGTGAACGAGTTGGAATGATAAATTCCTATAATTAGATGGACAATAATCTCTGAGACAATAAGACTAAAATAGAAAGTATGACTGAATAGCTTAATGAGAGCACTCTAAATTTGGGTGTACCTGCTGTGAAAAGTAGTACCGCTCAAAGCATCATTATTATGTGCTGTTGGTCTCTTGTCTCTGCTTGTATTTCTGGGAAACGCCCATAGAGTTTGTCTATACCATCTTTTTTATCGCTCTGTTTTAGAGTTATACGTGGGAGATGGTTTGTTAATGTTTGAGCAAAATTTGGAATATGTGTATGGGCAATATGGGAGATATGATCTTTGCAGTTTCTATACAGTTGATAGACGCAAGAGATTGTCCAATTTTACTTGCTGCCTTTTGAAAGTTGTAAATTCTATGATTTTTGCATTTTAGGTTAGGTGCATAAGATATGCCAGTTGGTCCAATTTCTTGGTTAACATTTGTACAATTCTGTGGTAGAAGCCTTCCTTTTGTTTGTCTTTTTCCTCTATTTTGTTATTGCTTTGTTAGTAATAGTTGCAGAGTGATGCATTATTATGTTGTTGGAGACATGAGGTTACATTTTCATTATTGTGTTACGTCCTTACCATATATTGGTGCATGCATATATTAGAGAGAGATGCATTAATATGTTGTCGGAGACATGAGGGTGCATTTTCATGATTGTGTTACGTTCTTCCAATATATTGGTGCATGCATATATTACAGTAATCTTGAGCTCACGTGCATTGTTCTTCATCAGATGGTCGTGGGGATGGTTATTTGAGCACCTCTGAGGCTCTGATTGCAGGACTTGTTTCTGGCACGATGGAGAGTCTTATAATCTCTCCATTTGAAATTGTCAAACTTCGAGCGCAGGTGGCTTCTGCTTCTCACATCAAGGTCCCTCCACCCATTGCTGAAAAGAGTGTTGCTCGTCCTTTAGTTTCGAGATTACTACCCAGATATGCTCTGGATGGGATGGCAATGAATAATTCTGTTGGTCTTTTGTCCACCTTGACCCCCAGAAATGCAAATATATCAGATGCTTTGAAAGAATATCCTTGGCTGATGACCGGATCTGGGAGGCCACCACATGTGAGTAATGTTAGAACACCATCGGACATCATTTCTTTGGAAGGATGGCCAGCTCTATGGAGAGGCTATAGAGCAGGTTTGGTTCGAGATTCAGTTTTTGGTGGAATATTTTTCTCTACCTGGCAATTTTTACACCAGGCAATGCTAGACTGGAAAGCTGTTGGAATGGACCCTATACCCAGGTTGCTGATCGTTCATTTATGTTTTCAGATCTAGTGATAATGAATGCTTTCATACCATTGCTATCAGGAAAAGCCCATTTTCTATTTGCATTCCACGACCAGAATATCCTCACCTAAAAACATATTCCCATCGATCATCTATAATGTTGGTGGGTAGGGCATAGATTACTCTTTAGCGGTTCTGGAATGAGATCTTTATTGATGATTCTGTAGAGATAGCATATGTGAAGTCTACTCTCTTTTTCTATGACTCATGTGATTTTTGTTGGCTAATAACTCAAAAGTAACCTGTGCTTTTCTAGTTTGCTGCGTAGTTGCTAGTATTCACGTATTTCCTATTAATTTCTTTACTTGAAAGAATATTAATGCATGCATTATATCGCAAATGCCCCATTTAGTTATCTCAGATTACTGTTCTATTACAGTTTATAGAAGTCTACCCTAGCTCCTCAGAGCTAGGCTAGATGGCTAATTTCACCTTCTGCTTTTGGGTATGGATTTTCCCCAATCGTCATAATTTTGGAATATACTCACTTTGAAGTTGGTTTTGTATGGGAATGCATTGGAAGACATTATTCTCAGCCCTAAGAAGGGGTTCATCATTATACTATTGCATGTTCTCTATGCGCAAATAATAGTACTGAACATGCAAATATGTTATCGAAAGCTGAAGTACTAGTCTTATCTTCCTATTTTAAGGATTTTTTTTGTAGTCTTGGCTACCTCTTCTCTTCTGCATGTTCGTAAACCTCCACTGGACCTACAATATGTAATAGAAACTGCTTATGCTCTATTCAAACTTCTTCACCCAAGTGATCTTTGTCATTTTCATTACAAAACTTTCTTTCAGTTGTCTTCCTCTAATATTGCAATTCGAGGAACTGTTTCCCATACTTATCTCTTTATGTTAATTATATTTGAGATGTTAAAACATCAACACTATGTAATAGCATGCCTATATATGGTTACATCATTTATTTTCTTCTTTTTACTTTGAAAATCACAATTACTTTTCGAGACAGATTTAACTTCTCACTGATAATGTATGTCTGTTTGTAAAATTTCTAGGATATAACTGAAATATATTTTTGAATGGTCGGCTTTGTTTTCTTTGTTTATTCAACTTATATGATGCTTATTTTCAGTAATGATAGTGAAGTTGGCCCATTGTCTCCAATAGCTGTTACTCTTGCGGCTGGAGTTTCTGGTGCATTAGCTGCAGCTGCTTCCCATCCTTTTGACACTACCAGAAGTCGATCACAATGCACCGTTTTACCTAAGGTATGGTACTTGACCCGAAGAAGTTCTGGTCTAATGTCAGTTCCAGAAGTAAATTCCACTACTTACTTAAAAATGTGTTTGCTTTCTTCAATGCTTCTCTGGCTCTGTGCTTCTCTCAGTTCGTACCCATATGGCATTGTGTATACAATTGCTTTTTCTGAATGTTATTATGTGAAGATTTTCTTGTTTATTTCTACCTCAATTTTATTTGCAGTATGTGTCCCTAGAGAGAAAATTTCTCAAGTGGAACAGTAGACCAGGGAATAGATTTGAGAGGCTAACTGGGATCAACCCAGCTGACAGGAAGTTACTGAAAAATGGCATATGGTTGCGGATGGGTCGTTGTGGATTTACATCATCCGTCATTGTTGGAAGTTACTTTTTCGCTATTGACCGCCTGGTATCAAATTAAAGACTAGCATATACATATATTCAATTAGCACATTGTGGTCATGTACGAGAATTACCTATCGCTCCTGTGGTTCAAGGAAAGAAACTCTGGGAGTACTTTTTTATTGCGGCCAGCTTATGATTACCTTTGTTTGCTCACATTTGATTATTTGTTAGAATGTATGCAAGGCTCACGCTTTGGAATAATGTGGCTGCTACAGAGTACAGAGGCACGTCCTCTTCAAATAATAATGTCAGGTTCATATCCTTTTTCGGCTTGATCTTTTATCTTATATTCTTCGTTGCTTTTATCTCATAATGCATATGCTAAGAGTTTAAATATCAGATTTTAGAGCTCCCTTTGGCATGGTGGTTAAAGTTGCTCAAGTAGTTCCGTCAAAAAAAAAAAAAAGTTGCTCAAGTAGTGAAACTCTTGTTTTGCTCACATTCAACTGCACTTTTTATGCATCTCTAGTCAAAATTTTGTCATCTTATAGACCAGAAAAGTATATCTAGTGCATGGATTAGAGCTCCACTACCTATCTATGAGGTCATGGGGTTGAGTCGTCATTTGTCCGATCAATAAATAAAACAAAAATCTAGTGCATGGATTTATAATAACATGTGTAATGCCTGGATAGAGCAATTTATGCCAAAGAATAGAAAAAATGGACCCAATAATCCACTGGAGTTTTTAAGTTTGTGGTACAACCCTACAAGTGGTAACTCCACTCAGCACAAGTTTGTGTATCATGAATACCACGCCCTATTTAACACTCAATCGTCATGTACTTTTAATCCAAGCACTAGTTTTGACTTTGTTCAACCTTCTACTTTGACCTTCGATTCTGTGAAACATGGATTAGGATAATTAGCATTACTCGAGCTGCGGCCTGATAATGATTCAATATCTTTTGTAGTTTTTCAGGATTCTCTCTCTGTTAATGTAGTCATCATACCTATAGAGGGAAAATAGAAAGGTTTGGCTTGTGTTGTTGTCAAACCTTCCTCTCATTTCCCCTTTTGGTGTCTCTATCGATGGAACTGAAAAACTTTGTGAACAAGTTGAGATTGGGCCATGAGAGGCGGCATGTCCTGTGCAATCATAATGACTTTCAAATTGATTTGGTCTTATTCCAAGCAAAGTTCTAAACAAAACATCAAAATTATACATGGGGCTTGCCTTTACTCACAATTAATTGCATTTGCACCCCCCTCTCTTTGCATGTGACTTGTTTCTACTATATGTACGGGCGAGATGATTACCATGCTCAGTGCTAACTAGCTATTTAAGCAATGATATTATTTTATTGCACATAGGCATGCCTCGTGTTCTATTTCTGCCATATTTATTTTCATTAGAAGTTAAATAGGTAAGCATGACGTCATTTTCTTCCAATGTTTATGTTTTCATTAACTACTACCTTTTGCTTAAGCTCTTGTGATACTGAAGGCTGTTTCACGTATTTATCTCATAACTCGTCTTTGGATTTGTCTAACTCTTGACCTTGCGTCATCTCCCATGAGAATGAGATGAGAAATTATCGTAATTATGGTTGGAGACTAGTTGTAATTTTTACATCAATATGATCAACTTTTGCGGTTCTTTGTAACTGTTGGTTTATGTTCAAGGCAGTGATGTAAATGGCGGCCGTCGAGGTGCTTGTCAGTTCCTACCGCCAACGATTAGGGCAAAGCGGTCGTATTTGGCGGAAACATCATATGGCGGCGCCTAGAGATTTATATATATATTTTAATAACTTTAAATTAATTAAAAAAAAAATTATAATATATAAGCAATAAGCGTCGCAGAGCCTTCAGCCCTAAATACTAATTCATTCAGCACATAAGCGCCGCGGAGCCTTCAGCTCGAAACAGATTTGGCCTCCGCGCCTCTGCGCCACTCCATCGCACGCTGCTGCTGTTGAGCGAGGACTCCAAAGTTGGGCCTCTATTTATGAAATTGTACGATTTTGCACGACCATCATTTTTTAAGGAAATTTTGAACAAATCTTCTGCGAATTGAATTAGTCTTTCTCTATTTAGCCTTGATAATGGTTCAAATTGCATCATAACTAAGAACAGAGTATATGCTTGGATTTAGCTTTTCTTCTTCTTGATATTCTAATGCATATTTTCGAATGAATATGGATTTAAATTGTCTGAAATTCTCACTAGTATATGAAGAATCTGATTTCGAACCAAGAACACCTTGCATGTGTTGTATAATTAAAAAAAAAAATCTAGGCGGCCTCGGCGCTTGGCGGTCATATACCGACTGTCGAGCGTCAAACGTCATCTGCACCATTGGTTCAAGGTATAAATTAATAGTGGTTTTGCGTGAGATTGTTCCACATGTCTTATTTCAATAGATGTCTACACTACAAGAAAATTGACAATTAATGACAGTAACCCTGTAATTATAACTTATCTAGCTAAATATTTTTAATGACAGTTTAAAAATTGTTTCCTGCCATTAAAGACTTTTAACTAGGATAACTATAGTGACAGGGCATAACATGATTATTGTCACTAAGATTCAAATTTCTTGTAGCGCTATATTTGATAGTCAAATCAATCAATAAGTAATGATCTTACATAAGTCTTTGTCTATATACTGAATTTGATTGTGTATTTATCCTTGATTTGCACTAAATCACGCACCCTTATCAAGTAAGCATAGAATCCGCACCCCATGGCTAATGAACTGAAATCTTGAAGACATTAATGATCATTGCATCAGATGCTGGTACAGGACAGAGATATTTTCCTTTCTTATTACTTTTTTAAGTATAGATCTGGGTTGTAGTTGTGCACCCAATTAAAGAAAGATGGAGTATGATTAAGTTCAGCCAATGAACTTCATAGAGCACATCTGTCGTTTCCATAGTTTATATGAATCTAGACATGATATCTACGAGTATACTATTACTTAGCCTAAAAGTAATGGCAACTTGGTATGGTTTTGGCAAATCCTAGACGTGGTTGGAGAATTAATATAGGTATATTTTTTTGTTAAAAGAAGTACATAATCATCACATGGCGTACACTAATATTATTTTCTGTGATTTTGTTATTTTGGACAAGTCTTAAATTTTTCGATGTGATTATGGTTGGCAGTTGGGCGTGGTTTGTGAGATGAGTACGATCAACACTTAGTTTCAAGGGTCCTATTCCTAGACATATTATCTAAAAAAAAATTAAATTTTAATCTTAGAATGCTTTCCACGCCATTTCATTGTATTAAGAGAAGATGCAATAATAATTGGTGGCTATACATAAATTGGATAATGATGTAGGTACCTTGTTATCTTTGGAAATAGGTTTGATTTGTGTGGTCCTTCTAAACAATGCATGTGCATAATGGATATTTGGCTTATCCAGATAATTTTGCTTCAACTATTGTTTCATTGTTCACTTCATTTACTCGATTTTTTATTATGATTTTTTATCTTTAAAATAATCATGTTTTTACTTTGCGTTTCACTATCAATAAGCATTAAGTATATGAAAGTAATGTCACTAACATATTTTAAAAACTGGAAAATATCACAAGAAGATAGTAGCTCTCCAAATCATTCTCATAATGTGTTTTGATTATTCAATTGAGATTATAAAGTTTAAAATAATTGTGAAAAAATATTTTATTTTTGATCTGTATATTCTTCTTTTTGTCCTTATCATAATGGAGGTATACTTCCACTTCTAAGTCTGCTATCATAAAAACCAAAATAATTAAATTGAAATAAAAACTATTTTTTTGTGGTTGTGTGTGTCTCTCTAAAAAATTGAGTGTGGTTGCATCAGAGATGACAGAATGCTTCCCTAAGCAGGCACCAATGAAAAGAAAAATATATTTCTTATAAGCTTTGTGATTAAAGGCAACTACCATATACCAATCATCATACCACAAAAGTGATTTCAGAAGAGTCAATCGGCCAAGCGGAAGATGAACAAACTGTCATTTTTAGGAATAATTATGACATCTTAACATGTGTGAAAAAACCTAAAATTATATGAGTACATGTTAATATGATATATATACCGTCTACAAATTAATTAAATTATTTCAATGCACTATCTAAGCCATGAAAATTATTTTTGTAAAAAATAAAAAATATACATTTTCTGTTCCATTTTGGATTTTACAAAAACAAAATTTTCTGATACGCTCCTACAAAGAATAAACATAATTTATCATAAAGTACATGAAACAATATCTTAAAGTAAAATATTCTCTTAATAAAGAAAGCGGTTGAAATTTAGAACAAATAGTATTAAAATCTGTTTTTGGATGTATATGTTCACACCAAAATTGGTCATCGAGAAATTGGAAGCAACATTTCTCCATTTTCATTTTTCATCTTTGTTGGCAGCCAATGCTTGCATGAATTTCAATTAAGATTCTTAATCATCGATCCTCATTAATTCCATGCATGTCACATATACACGAATCCCATTTTCCATTGAAGTTGAAATACAAGTGTTACACATAACCGCAATAATATTTTGAGATTTCTACAACTTGGACTATAAGTAGCAACCAATTGAAGATATAAAAAGTATATACATTATAGCATGCATTAATTAATTATTGGGCGGGCAAGCTAATCTCATCAAGGTCATCCAGCGACAGGAAAACTTCATCCAAGCATGAGAGCTCATCGCCATCATCCTCGTCGCACTCGTAAACTCGACAAATAACCCATTTACTATAATCCTAAAACAAAGAAAATTAATCATCAAAACTAATTACATAATGACAATGATTTAATTAATTGCATGCTTACAATCTTGGAAGTCTTCCTTGTGGAAGAATTTCTTGAACTGTACTCGTGCATTATCCAATTAGTTTTGACACCATCGCCAATATAAAAGGCGCAACATTTCTTGATGCCAATTTTTTGTCCACCACGGGAATAAATAGGGTCTTCGACGCCTATAGTTTGCCAAAATCCACTCCCCGTGATCCTGTTTTGCGTTCTTCTACTATAAAAGTACCACTTTTTACCTTCACCCATTGCTTTACCTGCATGCATATGCATATTTAATAAATATTTCACAAATTAAATTAAATTAAATGAAATAGCAGAATTAATTAAGACCATCTAAGTCCCAAGGATCATAAGGGTAAAGATCAAGATCGGGGATGACGTCGGGATGGCAAGGCAAGAGGGCGGCCTTCCGGTGGAGGAAATGGAGGACCAGCTCTTCATCGGTGGGGTAGAATCGAAAACCGGGTGGCATGTTCAAATTCATGTTATCACCCATGGAGAAGGAGAAGGAGAAGGAGAAGGAGAAGGAGAATTTTAATCAATTAATTATGTGTATAGAATTACAAGTGTGGTATTGATGAAGGGTGAGATTATGTGTATATATATATATATATAGTGAGGAACAGGAAGAGGAAGACGTGAAATGGAAGAAGGGGATCACCATCTTACCATTATTAAATACTCAATTAGAATGGGTAATTTAAGAGTATATAAAGCAAGTAGTTGTATTGGGAACTTACCTTACCCTCCCACTCCATGACGGCGGGTGGCGCAGATCCAACGTTGGATGCTTTTTAAGTAACGGGATCTGTTGGCTTTCCAGGGAACTTAAATTCATCTACAAACTGGGGTACCCTATGGCGGGCCTTTAATTTGAAATCTCATAAACTTATAATTTTTTCACACCACATTTCTTTTTACCTTTTTACTTAAATTTAATCTACCATATATATATTTACTTGCATCCATATACTCAATTACACTACCACAAAATTAAAAATTGTCTACGAATTTTACCGAATTTTCCTCCAAAAAAATTTCATATTCAAATTGTCTACGACCTGCCTATAAAATTTTCTAATCATGTAAGCATTTTTATTCTTCAACCTACAAGTAAATTGCCTACAAAATTAAATTTCTAGACATTAATTATCTACAGTCAATTTGCCCACAAACAATTTGGCTACAAAAATTACGTAGACAAATTTCTTTGTAGGTAGAGAATGAATGTCTATACAATTAGAAAAAACTTTTGTAGACAATCTCTACTACGAATTTTTTGGTTGGAAATTTTATAGTTATATTGATAATCTCCGTAGGCAAATTCATATTTTGTTGTAGTGTTACATGATGCAGCGGATTAAAATGAGTCTGACTCTTTAAATATAAATTCGAGTTTACGTAAAAGTATCATTGTTATGCATATCGACTATCACTATTAAAAATGCTTAATTTTTTAAATAGTGATAGTTGATATGTGTAATAATGATAGTGTGTATATATAACAGTGATATTTAAAAATAAAAATAAATAAAAGTAGAGCTTACGTGCGTGAAATTTGTTCACACAAGTTTTGGTTATAGATCAATATGTATAAATTACGAACACCTCGTATTTTTCTCTAATTACAAGCTGCAGAAAATATCAAGAAGAGGTAGTTAATTAAAATATTATTATTGACTTTCTTATGAACGGGTAATTAACTACATCCACCGTTTTCACCGTACACGTGTATATGTAAATCATTTTCATTGGTAGATAAGATGATCTCAATTCTCACACTTCATGCTAACATCAACCCAACACGTGGCAGTGTGGTAATAAAATTAGTTTATGGTCTTGGTGAAAAGGGGAACCTAATTGGTGTGCCCATGGGTCAATTATTACAATAATTACTTAAGATGTCCAAGCTCCCAAGTTATTGATTTAATTCTCTTAGCTTAAGTGATAAGATTTTACAATTTTGATTGTTTGTTTTTTGTCCACTTAATTAGTGAGCGTGAGGAGGATGGGCAACATGGGTAATAGTAATTGATGTAATGTAATGCTAATCTCTTTCCAATCAAATAGGAGTATATGAGTAATTCTTGTCCACTTAAGTTCATGCATTTATATTTTCAGTATAATTTAAAATTAATTTTAATTTTTCAAAGCTCAATTTAACTAATGGAATTTGAAAAGTCAAAATTAATTTAAAAATTAAACTTAAAATTAAGTGTGCTATACACTTGAATATATACAAAATTTTGTGATATATTTATTTACTTAACCACGAACTAGTCCAATTGGATATTAATTACCAACCTAGCTATCATAGTGCTTATCTGGTTAAATCCAGTGGAGGGTTTGCCGCTTTGCACAATATTTTTAAAAATTGATTCTTAAAATAGTAGACCAAAAATCAAATAACTGGTTGTGAGCGCTGTTATTAATTGAAGCCTTGTCTCTTTCGGGTTTAAGTGAAATTGATCAAATCCTATCTTTAAAATCATTCTTAATTTTTTAATAAGAACATTCGACAGAATAGGCTATTGGTCAATAATTATTTATTATCAATAAAATCAGCATGTCTATTTGCACTTCTATTTTTTTTTATCATATTATATACATAAATTTTAGAGTAGTTCTAGACCCAGTGTGCACTTGAGTGCATGGTATGTACTTAAATTTTGAAGAAAATGTCTCATATAGAAATTAGTAAAAGTAATTAGTGACACCCCAAGAAGTAATCAGTAATACCTCAACTGAAAAAAAAAATACACAGTTCGGTGTGTTTGTATGTATTTTAAAAAAATCAAAATAAAAATAAAAATTGAGTTTAAAATCCAAATGTATACTAGAATGTGTTGAAAACTTTATTATTACCCGGGCATAATTTGCTTCAAATTAAAAGGTGAAATTAGTTGGCGAATTGTCACTAAACCAAGAAATAAAAGGTATGACCATTATAAGGTATGATTGTAAGAATAATGCACAGCCCTTGATTTTGCCCATGAAATTGACACACATCAAAAACTGGGAAAAAAAAAAAGGTCCTGATCGATCAACTAAGTGCACAACAAATAGTAAAAGTATATGGTGACAATAACAATGATTTTAGAATAAATTTGTGTTGAGCAGTTTAATATGAGACATTTCTAACACTACAACATAAGTGATATTATGTAACACCTAAAAAATGTTACATAATATGTATAAAGTGTTACCTATGTACAATAAGTAACACTTTTAAGGGCGTTGCAGTTGCTGGCGTAACCTAAACTTTAGATAACACTTGCGTAAATAAATAAATAATGAACAATGGAAAAAAAATGTAGTCATTGGGTATTGAACCCTAGACTCTTGTGGAGGAAACAAAGTACTTACTACCTAGGCTACTTATAACACTTTACACATTTTGGATTTCAATATTATTTAACTTATTAACATTTTTTTCTTTATTATTATTATTTTTTTAATAGTAGAACAATGTTAATATTAATTCACATTAATAATTAAAATTACTAATTTTTAATGGACCAAACAATTTTCTAAATACTTTATAAAATAATATATGCGTGTATATGTATATATATATATTTGTGTGGGTGTGTTTGTATACATATAATATAAATTCATAAATAGTATAATTGTATTATTTAATAATTTTAAATGAAAAATATAAATTATTTTGTACGTATGTAATTAATATATTTTTTAATTAATAAATTGATTTAAATGATAAATAAATTTTATGCATATTATATATATATATATATATATATATATATATATATATATCGAACTAATAATATTATTCTTATTGATAATATATGATTATATATATGCTGAATTTAAATATTTATTATAAAGTGTTACCAAAATATGTTACCTCTATAAAAGTGTTACCTGAAAGGTGTTACTTATGTTAAAGTGTTACTAAAAAGTGTTACCTTTGTGAAAGCGTTACTAAAAAAGCGTTGCATATATAAAAGTGTTACCTAAAAAGCGTTATCTATTATAAAGTGTTACATAAAAGTGTTGTATATTAACAAAGTGTTACATAAAGTGTTACATAAAGTGTTATATAAACTAAAATAAGTGTTACCATAATGTGTTACATAAACTAAATGTGTTACAATAAGATGTTACTTAAAGTCAATTATGTTGTAGTGTAAGAAAAGTTTATTTATCTATTTATCTAAGACATTTCTAGTGTTGTTTCATCTTTTTTAATTTTAGACAAAATTGCTCGGCAAAAATGTTATAAGCGAGCATCTCTTAGTTAGTGTTAAAAGTTATTCGTCAGATTGTATATGTTAGTGACGAGCAGTCTTTTGACACTTGTAAATTTTTTCACAATGAAATATAGTTGTTCGTTAAGAAAAAAGTTCAAAGCTCGAGGTACAAGTCCATTCTGAGGACCAAAGCCAATTAAAGGTTGTTCGTCTTTTAAGATGAATGAAACCTAAGGCTAAACCCAAATTCCATTAAGGCAAAGTTCAAATACAAAAATACTCCTAAAACACACACAAACACATCTAAACGAGCACACATATGAAATTAATACGATTTCGATTTTCGTATTTACGATTTCATTACCCGAATCTTCGATTTACCATTTACGGTGGTAATCAATCACACGTTATTGATTGGTGATCTTAAACCGAACTAAAACAGTCATTAATTCTTCCGATTAAATTTGATCACCAACAATACTAACTAACTTGATTTGCAGCATTTCTCTGACAAATTAATAAATTTTGATCATGTCTCAATCAGAAATTTGCCTCAATTCAATGGCCTACGGAATTTGGCCATTAAATCCCTGCCCTCTTCCCTCAAACTTTTTTTTTTTTAAAGTTTTTTTCACTCATCATGTTAATTTGAGCCTGGAGATGGGTAAAAATACAATTTTGATAATTTATACTACTTCCACCCACAAACATTCTGCAGAATTCAATATTCATCCCTTACGAAAATCTCTAAATTACATTTTATTCCACCAATAGTGACGCACTAAAACAAATTATTTTTATTTCATTTATTTAAATTACACAATAAATTTTCATAAAAATATTTTATTCATTTAAATACTAAAAGTTAACTTTTATATTAAAATCCCTAAAAAATCAACTGTGAAGAGTTTTGGGATGAACGTAGTACCATGTTTTTACAAGGAGTATGCATGTTATGAAATTCACGTAATTTTTTTAATTTCACGTGTTATTCTTCTCAAACTTACTAAAGATGTTATTTTATATGATAAAAGATATGTAAGCTAAAAGATATTACCAAGTTTACTGCAAAGTTCACGTGAACCTGATTTAAAGTAAATTATATATTATTTTTAGTCATTTTTATAAAATAAAAAAAAATCCTTAAAGAAACTATTTAACACATGACACTAGAGTGATCAGTGATGCACTATCAATAACAAAAGACACAAAGTGGTTTTTGGTAAAATTAACTAAGAATAATTTATAAACATAAAGTTTTATCTAAATCAATTTTATTGTACAGTTAATTTGTATTTTGTAAATATTTTGTACAATATTAATTATTTCATTAAATAATAGTAGTATTAATGGTCGATAAGATGAAATTCCTTCGAAATCAGTTAAGAAATTAAAAATATGTCGATGAGCTTGTTCAGTGGTAGAAAGGTATTGGGACTTTAATGTGACCCCAAGTAAATTCCCCAAAAGATAAGTGAATTTCATTAAAGTTTGTATTAAGGGGCATTCATAAAATAATACAATTGAACACCACTATTTACAAGATAGTACAGTGTTCAAAAAATATATACTTATGTTCAACTTTTTTTTGTGCGTCTGTTCAATTATGTTGTACCAATTTGTAAAAAGTGGTTTGGAATTGTATTATCCTGCACTTAATCCTTGTATTAACTTGGTTTGTTCTTTCATTTATTAATTAACCAATTTTATTTGTGCATGTAATCATGTTGCAGTGTTTAATCGTATAATATAAGAGTAAAATTATCGAACATAAGGATAAAATGTGCAAATAAATATAATTAAAACGCGGAAACGAATATACAAAAATGTGGTGAGTATATAAATCTAAATATGTGGCTTTGTTGTTTATGAGACTCGGTGAAAATATGCTGAGGTTAATTCATCATCTCTAACTTCCTAATCCTAATGCATCCACCTCATTTTATAGGTAGGGTCTCACTAGTGATTATATATATAGTTGGAACTGTACTTTTAAACTTTAATCTTATAAAAAAGTCAAGACCCTTCTTAATATATTCTATATAGAATTAATTTCATGTAAGCTAAAAGTAAAATCAACTCAATTCAATTAATTGACTCTCAAACCATCACAAATGATATGTTTAAGATAGATCGCGATTATCTGTCTCAAATAAATTAATTCACACACAAGAACTTGTGTTTTATATAAAGCAATTTAAAAAAAAAACGCATAAGATATTTAGAAGTAAAAAGTACAGAATTATTATAAAGTAATGCACATAAAGCGGGGTTCTTATCTTCTCAAGAGGCGTATTAGAGTTGAAACTATCATTTTGAATGAATAAAAATAGTAGTGTCACTTCTGATATGTACGTGGCCACTTTACATACTAATGGTAAAATATGTCATCTTTGTCGCTTTCTACTTAATGGTTTTCCATCCATTTTTGATAAACAAATGCTTTATTATTATGTCTCGAGGAGATTCCGATAATGGAAAGTAGACGCTTACATTTAACATAATAAAAAAAGATGGATCAAAGATGAATATAAAGATGGGACTATTTTTCGCTTTTTCTCTCTCTCTCCCTCTTTTTTCGGTTAAAAAAAATAGTATTATGTGTCTTAATTTATCTGTACTGTCGATCTTAATTTGAGGCTTTTGTTTTTTTGTTTTTTTTTTTTTATATAAATTGAGTTTAAAATCATTTGGCTTTTTGAACTTAATTAGAACAGTATCACTGTTGAACTTTGGTTTGGAATTCATTATGAACGTGTGCATTGCGTGAGAAGAGCAAAAGGATATCATCTATTCATTCAATATTTTGTTACAATATTATGAGCTCATCAATGTCTATTTATACAAGTGAATGAGATAGGATGTATCCAGAAGCATCTATTCCTAACTAATTCGGTTGTAACTGCTATGAGAATCAAGTGGGCGTGTGCAAGCTGTCGTACGAATCCGTTTGCATGACGAGTCAGTTGAGTTAGTTAGTTGTAACAGCCTTGGTGTATCATATCATGCATGCATGCATGCATGCATGCTAGTATATGCATGGATGATTTCTACACCCCCTCCTCAAGATGAAGCCGGGTAAAAAGGATGTAGCTTCATCTTGGAACGGAAACTTAAGAAAGAAGGTCCATGTAGGCCTTTAGTGAACACATCCGCTAACTGGAGTGAGGAAGAGATGTGATGTAAGCTAATCAAACCTGCCTTGAAAAGATCCCTGACTATGTGACAGTCTATGTCAATGTGCTTTGTGCGTTCGTGGAAGACCGGGTTCTCAGTAATGTGTTTTGCAGCTTTACTATCGCACCAAAGTTGAATAGAAAGTGAAGGCTTTAGAAGAAAGTCCGTAGCTATATACGAAATCCATTGCAACTCAAGAGATGTGGTAGCCAAGGCCCTGTATTCAGCCTCTGCTGAAGAACGTGAAACGGTGTTTTGCTTCTTTGTTTTCCAAGATATAAGGGAAGAGCCAAGGTACACGCAATAACCAGTGAGTGAACGCCTTGTATCTAGGCATGAACCCCAGTCTGCATCACTATATCCGTGAATTGTGAAGTGTGTTTGTGAAGAATATAACAACTTGAGATTTAAAGTACCACTGAGATAGCGAACAACTTGAAGAGCAGCATCCCAATGAGAGGATCTTGGAACATTAACAAACTGACTTAATTGTTGGACCGAATATGTGATGTCGGGTCTAGTAAAATTTAGGTACAATAACCTACCAACGAGTCTTCTATATTTGTCTGGTTCTTGGAGCAGATCACCTCCTGCTGAGGTGAGATGAAGACCAGGTTGAAATGGCAAAGTAGAGGGCTTGCAACTATCAAGACCAGTATCAGTGATTAAGTCTTGAATATATTTGTGTTGAGAGAGATAAGTGCCATCGACCCCCCTAGTTATCTCAACACCAAGGAAGTACTTGGCAAAGCCTAGGTCCTTAATAGTGAATATCTTGTGTAAGTGTGACTTAAGCATCTCAATCTGATGCAAAGAAGAACCAGTAATCAACACATCATCTACATAGACAAGGAGACTGATAAACAATTCATCTGTATGCAAGATAAAAAGGCAGTGATCATAAGCAGACTGCTTGAAACCGTAGTCAATAAGTGTCTTGCAGAACTCGGTATTCCATTCTCTGGAGGCTTGTTTGAGACCATATAAACTCTTCTTTAGCCTGCAAACCTGACCTGGAATAGCTTTGGTGTACCCCAGAGGGGGCTCCATATAAACTTCATCAGATAAGTAACCATGGAGAAAGGCATTATTGATGTCCAACTGACAAAGTGGCCACCCTTTTCCTGTTGCAAATTAAAGCAATCAAAAACCTTATAGTAACAAGTTTAGCTACTGGGGAAAAACTGTCCTCATAATCAATACCATACACTTGGTGATAACCTTTGGCCACCAATCTGGCCTTGTATCTATCAACAGTCCCATCAGGTTTCAGCTTTAATTTGTAAACCCATTTACAACCAATTGGAGATTTGTTAACAGGGCAATCAACCAGGTCCCAAGTCTCATTAATTTCAAGAGCATTAAGCTCATCTGCCATAGCTTGTTCCCAATGTGGATCCCCCAAAGCTTGAAAATAAGTGCTAGGTTCTTTGGATTGATGAATATTGGTTAAAAAGCAGTGATATGAGGATGTGTATGATAAGGGGTTAAAGGATAAAGCATTAGTAGATAAATGAGGAGTAGAGTCAGGATTACCTATGAATTGCTCCATGGCTTCTGGGCAAGTGCTTGAAAGTGTACATGTGGAAACAAAGTCATTCAACAAAGATGGTGGTGTGATTAATCTAGTTCTGGTATGTTTTGTATGGGAAGAGGAATCAGTCTCATGAGAAGAGACGGGAACAACAGTAGTGTCTGTATCAGCTGAGGTAGTATCTGAAGTTGGAATTGGAGAAAGAGGTGTATAGGTGAGTGGTGTGGACTGATCAGAACAGAAAGGAAAAATGTCTTCAAAGAATCTTACATCCCTTGAAACAAAGATAGCGTGAGTATCAAGATCATAGAGTTTATAACCCTTGTAACCAAATTCAAAACCAAGGAAAACTGATTTGATAGCCCTTGGAGTAAACTTTGATTTTGTAGGTGTATATCTGTGGCAAAAGCAAGGCAGCCAAATGTCCTTAAAGAATCATATGTAGTAGGTTTTTTGTATAGGATGGTGTAAGGGGAAGACCAGTTGAGGACATGAGAAGGTAGTTTGTTTATGATGTGAGCAGCATGAAGAACTGAATAAGGCCAGAAGGATAAAGGTAGATTAGATTCAAACATAAGAGCTCTTGCTATATTTAGCAGTTGTCTGTGCTTTCTTTCAACTACTCCATTCTGTTGTGGAGTATATGTACATGATTTTTGATGTATCAATCCATGTTTTTGGAATAGAGCTTGGCATTCATTGCTCAAGAATTCAGTACCATTGTCTGTTTGAATAGCCTTGGGCTTAGAATCAAACTGTGTGTTTATCATTGTTATGAAGACATTCAGTATTGATAAAGTCTTCTCTTTATTGGACAAAAGATAGATCTAAACGGCTCTGGAAAAGTCATCAACTATGGTTAGGAAGTAGGGGGTATTTGTTAAGGAAGGATGGTTATATGGACCCCTGATATCTGCATGTATAAGCTCAAATGGGGCCTTTGTTTGGGTAGTATGGTTTGGAAAGGACAATCTGGCCTGCTTTGCTTTGTGACACACAGTACAAGGATCAAATATAGAAGAATCAGTAGATTTTATTGAAGAGAATGAATCAATGTGTTTCAATACATCAAAGGAGGCATGACCTAGTCTCCTATGCCAGGTTTCAATAGAAACTGAATTGGCAAATGTGGAATTACAAGAGAGATATGATGAAGATGGTGTATTGGAATGTTGAAGAATGTACAGCTTTCCAAGCAACTTTCCAGTAGCCAATGTAGCTTTATTCTTGGGGTCCTGTAAATGGCAAGATGTGGAGGTAAAGGTACATATTAGACCAGTGTTTTCAAGTATATATGTATGGAACTGATAACAGGTTGTATTTGAAGGATGGAACATATAGAACATTTGAAAGTGTCAATGAGTTGGAAATTGTGATTGTTCCAGATTGGGTGACAAGTTGTTTACTCCCATCCGGGAGAAGGACATATATAGGTGTCTTTAGGCTTATTAAAGGCTTATGAAAAGAATCAGGTTCAAAACACATATGTCTGCTAGCACCAGTATCAATAATCCAAATTACCTTTTCCTTATTTTCATGCATGAGTGAGGAACCACAGAGTTCAGGGATAGAAGTGTTGGGAAAATAGGGGTGCCCGAAATCTATTCGGGATGAAATTTAAATACGAATTTAAATTCAATTATTACTAGCATGAATTAATCCTAATTAATTCAAATAATAATTTCAGCAACTAATTTATCATCATGCATGTTGAATTAATTCACATAAAATCTAGGCGGAATAAACAAGAATTTATGTGACTTACGTACCTCTTGTAGAATTGGCCTTTGAATAAACGGGACAATCATGATCTCGCTTTATCAACCCAAAAACCTTCTCAAGTATTTCTCTTTCGCCTTACTTGATCACCGGTGGGAGATGCTTTCAAGTAATTTAAATAACTAAGGAAAAAGAAAAATATATATGCTCTTGATTTTTCCAACACATGGAATTATGTACTTATGGATGAAATAATCACCCCCTGTTTATAAAGTAGAGTGGCCGAAATTTTCATGTGGATTTGGGCTTGGAAAAAATCTTTTCTTAGTCTCTAAGAAATCTTGAATATATCTCATATATTCTTTTTTCCATAATAAAATATTCCACAAAAATCTCACTAACTTTATTAGGCTTGTGATTTTCGAAAATAATGAATAAGAATCCAAGATTTGGATCTTCTTGAATATATGAGATAATCTTGTATTCCAAGAATACTTATCTTCCATAATATCTTTTCAAGAAAATCAACAAGATCTTTTCTTACTCCACATAAGCAATTTTCGAAAATTACACTTGAAAAATCAGCATTATATTATCTTTTTATTTTAATCACCTTATCATTATTGGACTACTTAATGGGCTACTTGAGGGGCCTTTAAGGAGAATTAAGATTGGACCTCCTAATGGACTTCTGAATTTCAATATTGAGCCCCAATATAATTCAATCCATTAATATTAATTATTACCACTAATAAATTAATATTGCACTATCCATCTTAATCCATATTACGATAATATGGGCTCCCGGTTATTATTTCCCGCGTTTAAGATTATCAAGTCCATTAATTAATTAAGCTTCTGAATATCTCTAAATTAATTAATATATTTCACCTTGGAGTAAAGACAGCTCAACATTATTTTCCGTACCGAAGAAACTAATTCTTCACTTGCAAGATTTGGTACGATAAAACTTCTGAGCCCACCAAGGGGACTAATCACACGAGTCGTACTCGCACGCGTTTCTCCGTATTAAATCTTAGCAACCGTCGTATGATTAATATTACTGCCCAAAGTACAAGGTTCGAAGTCACGATGATTCTCACCCAACATGAATCAAAGCAGTAACCATTAAGCACACACGGTCCTATTTAAGTGACGGAGATTAAGAAATCAACAACCACTGAGGTCTAATTCTTCACATTTCAGAACATAAGAATTTATCCTCGCTGTAGGTCCTCTTCAACACATACTAAATGTGCTAGTGCAATCTCTTGGTCAAGACAGACCAATCTGAGACTTACACATCGACCTTTCACGGCGGATTGTTCAATTCCACCTAGGTCGTGAAAATGTGCGTTTAGTTACAAGGAAACTGTTAATGTTATCTTCCGTGATCGGGTATCACCACATTAACTACAATGTAACTAGTACTATTATGAACTGTTTGCAATAAATATTCAACATTCAATCATATCTAAAGCATATGCGATAAAAGAATTATTCGCATAAACAAGTGTTTGATACACGAGTTATACAAAGTAAAAGCATACTTTCACGTATAACTCCAACAATCTCCCACTTATACTTAAAGTCTGTTTTTAGTATACATCACGCATGTCTTAGTGTAGTAGCTCTACGTGACATCTCATGTCAACCTACACTAACCTAATAATTCCTCCCACTTATACTTAAAGCAGATTGGCAATAGTCTTGACTCCCATTCCATCCACATGTCTCTCGAATGTACTCTGAGGCAGACCCTTTGTGAATGGATATACTAGGTTGTCCTCCGATATTTATCTTTGCCACCTCTTTATCTCCTCTCTTAACAATTTCTCGTATAAGATGGTGTTTTCTTTCAATGTGTTTGCTGGCCTTGTGGGCTCTCGGTTCCCTTGAATTTGCAACTGCTCCGCCACAATGATTGTGATGGGAAAATTCGGAACAACGTCCAAGTCCACTAAGAAGTACTTGAGCCAAACCGCTTCTTCCGCTGCTTCATAAGCAGTTACTTATTCGGTTTTCATGGTCGAATCGGCGATGCATTTCTGCAAATCGCTTCTCCATGTCATGGATCCTTCTCCCATGCAAAACACACTACCCGAGGTGTTATTCTGGAGTCTATGTCCGATTGGAAATTTAAGTCCGTGTATCCCATGGGAATTAGACTGTCTGACTGTTAAATCAGCATTCCATTCCAAGTTCTTTTCAGAAACTAAAGAACGCATTTAATTGCAATTTAATGTGCTTTCCCGGGGATATTTTGATATCTTGCCATCATGCCCACGGCAAAGCAGATATCTGGTCTCGTACACAACATTGCATACATAAGACTTTCTACGTTCGAAACGTACGGAACGTCTTTCATGTCATCTATCTCCACTTGCGTCTTAGGGCATATTTCTTTGGATATATGGATTCGGTGTCTAAAAGGTACAAAACCTTTCTTGGAATCTTGCATGTTGTATCGCTTCAAAACAGTGTCTTTGTATGAAACTTGCGATAAGCCCAACATCATCTTCTTGCGATTGCGAGTGATCTTGATCCCAAGGATGTGACCGGCTTCCCCTAAGTCCTTCATATCAAATTGTTTTGACAGCCATACCTTTACGTCTGACAATACCTTTACATTGTTTCCAATGTGCAGAATATCGTCTACGTATAATACTAAGAATACCACCGCAGTTCCGACACGCTTCTTATACACACAACTTTCGAACTCGCTTTGATCAAACCCATAAGACTTAATCACTTGATCAAAACACTGGTTCCAAGTACGCGATGCTTGCTTAAGTCCATAAATGGATCTCTTAAGCTTGCATACGAGGTGCTCTTGGCCTTTTTCAACGAAACCTTTGGGCTGTTGCATATGGATATCTAACCCGTCAAGACTTCCGTTAAGAAAAGCTGTCTTGACATCCATTTTCCAGATCTCGTAATCTAGGTGCGCAGCGATCGACAAGAGAATACGGATGGACTTAAGCATAGCTACAGGCGAAAAGGTTTCCTCATAATCGATCCTTTCTTTCTGAGTATATCTTTTGGCCACAAACCTTGCTTTTGAAGGTCTCTACCCTTCCGTCCGGTCCTCTTTTCCTCTTGTACACCCACTTGCATCCAATGGGCTCTACCCCACTGGGTGGTTCGACCAACTCCCACACTTGATTATGATCCATCGAACCCATCTCGGTTTCCATTGCTGTTTACCACGACTCGGCGTCTTTATCTTGGATTGCCTCGTCGTATGTCCATGGGTCTGATTCATCACCGGGAATTAAATCTGAAGATTCTCCTATTCCCATGAATCTCTCGGGTTGCCTAGCAATCCTCCCACTGCGACGGGGTTCTGGTTGTGAAGGTGTGACGTGTGGTATATCATCTTGTATACTTGGTATATGAGTTTGCCCTTTTAACTCGCCTAAGGTAATCTCACTTCTGGGCTTTCTTTTATTCATATAGTCTTCCTCCAAGAATTTAAAGTGCGAACTAATCACAGTCTTTTGATCCTTGGGACTACAGAACAAACACCCTTTCGTTCCCGCAAGGTATCCTATAAACAGCCTTAATTCTGAACGTGGATCCAACTTACCGGCTTCTTTGTCTAGCACGTATGCCGGACAACCCCAAATCCACAAGTGTCTTAGGCTGGGCTTGCGCCCGGTCCACAATTCCATTGGGGTTTTAGGAACCGATTTGGATGACACCAAGTTTAGAATGTAAGCCGCCGTTTCCAAGGCGTTACCCCAAAACGATTTGGGTAAATCCAAATAACTCATCATGGATCTGACTATTTCTAAAAGAGTCGGGTTCCTTCGTTCCGCCACACCGTTCTATTGAGGGGTTCCCGGTGTGGTCAACAGGGATACAATCCCTTCGTCCGATAGATAGTTCAAGAATTCATCGCTAAGGTAGTCGTCTCCACAATCAAATCGTAGAAACTTGATACTTCTTTCCCTATGCATCATAAGGTAGATGTATCCATATCTCGAGTAATGACAAATTAATCATACCCCTTCTTGCTATGATCATCATTGAACCACACATATTGGTATGAACGAGTTCTAACACTTTGGTGGCTCTATTCCCCTTGGCTCCAAATGCCCTCTAGGTCATTTTACCCTCTAAACAGGATTCACAAGTTGGAAATGACTCAACTTGAAGTGACTCCAAGGATTCATTTTTCACCAACCTTTGTATCTGCATTAGATTAATATGACCTAATCTAAGATGTCATAGAAGTGTTTCGTTCATGTCCGAAGAATGCTTTCTTTTATTACTCGAAATAATCGATGTGTTATTAGATTTAATTTTTGTGAGTGTGTGCCCAAATAATGGTATAAAGATCATCCATTGAAGTTCCGGAACAGATAAACTCATCGTTTCAAGAAATAATAACATCCTTATTAAAAGAAACTGAATATCTATTCAAAACAGTTTAGAAACTGAAGGTTGAGTTCTTTCTAAACTAGGAACATAAAGAATATCTCTCAAGACCATAACTCTATCTTCAAAAGATAGGCGCACTTCTCCCATTGCTTCAGCTGCCACTCTCGTAGTATTGCCTGATGTGATGGGGATCTCACTTCCGTTAAGTCGTCGGGTTAGCTCGAACCCATGAAATGAATGTGATCAGTAGCTCTCGTATCCACTATCCACGAATAGACAGAATACGCCACTTCACAAGTTTCGACGACTAGGGTGTGTGAATTACCTAACTTTCCTAGCCTCTTAGGCTTGGAACAGGCAGACCTCTATTGTCCTCTCTCACCACAACTAAAACACTTCCCCTTCGATGCTAGCCTTTGCATTTGCCTTTCGCAACAATTGGATTTGCTTGGATCCGGCCTTTGGTTCTCTTCCTCTTTTTCCCTCCCTTGGGACCAAAAGAGGTAGACGGACCATTAGCCACCATAGCACTAGACTGGTGCTCCATTATCACCTCCACCGAAACTAAAGCTTGCAAGAGCTCGGGCAAACGACTTATCCATTCATTCATCTGACAGTTCAGATGAAACTGCTCAAAGCTTCTCAGTAGAGAATGGTATATGAAATCAACCTGAGAAGGGACATCAAAATCCGCACCAAGTACTTCCAACTTGTTAAGGTATGCCATTATCTCGAGAACGTGCTCCCTCACGGGCGTTCCTTCCACCATTTCCAACTTGACCGAGTCATGTTTGGTGAACTGATTAGTCATGGGATTCTGATGTGAAAACATCTCTTCAAGGCTTTCCATGATTTCAACAGCGGATACAGTGTCTTCATGAACGTGCCTCAAATCCTCAGATAGAGATGTCAAGATGATGCACTTCATGTGTTCATTATCACGCACTCAATCATAAACTGCCTTTTTCCATTGCTTGACTTATCATTAGGATTGTCGGGTTTATTAACTTGAATAACTCAATTGTGTTTTCGTGCAGTAAGGACAAATTTAAAAAAAAAAAAATTCCAATCGATATAATTCTCTCCAAAAAGTTTATTAACTTTAAGTATATTAAACAGTGGATTAAAAGGTTGCGACATGATGAACTGAGAATAAAACATACATTCATATCAATATCTAGAAAAATACGAAATTATCACATAATTCGATCAAATCAATTATATTGAAACCTTAAAACAATATAATCATGCATCACCCAACATCTCGAAACAATTTAAATGTGCCACGAGGGGTGGTCTATACATTTAAACACATTCAAGCGGATCACAAACTTAAAAGTTACAAATCCTTAATTCAAAATTAATAGTTAACTCCCACTTTGACCACATAAAAATTGACAGGGACTCCGAGGGGAGTAAGTTAATATCAATTTCTTATGCCTAAGTAATAACCATAATTAAATACAGGATTATTATTTCGCTTTGAGCAAGCCACTCGTGGTGAGGGTCAATACCGCCACTAATAATAATCCACAATCATCCTTTCGGAATTTATTCATGTGAAATCCGTTCTTTTGGCCGATCCGGGGGGGAAATGTATTCCAAAAGAACTTCACAAATAAATAAATTAAGGAGGCCAAATTAATTCAATTTTAATATCCGGAATAAAACTGCGATTAAATAAACATACTTAGTAATTTTCGAAAGTAAGGTTTTTCTTGGACAATAAAATTCATGCAAACACATATTAACAAATAATAATAAGTGCACGAAATAAAACATCCATCAAAACAAAATTAAACACATTGGAGCACTCATATCCAATTGTCACGGTTTAATTTCTTCACGTCTTGATGCGAAAAATCGTCCTTGTTGCTTTCCATCGTTCGTCTCGACACGCTTCCACTCGAACAACAACACTTCATCAAAACAGCATCGTTTGGGGTTCGGGACGACGTTTAAAATCACACAAAAAAATGCAGAACTGAAATTAATTTAAAAAAAATTCCAGGGCCCGAGATACGGCGCGCGTCGGCCCCGCGCCACCCTGCACGGTGCCGAGCAGCTGGCCGCCGGGCACCGCCTACGTGCGCGCGTGCCCACGCCATGCCGCGCCACGTCGTGCGCCCGGGTCGTACGTCTCGTGCACCCCGCGCACCGGGTTTCGCCGTTCGTTCTCATTTCTCACCCCATGCATGATTTTACGTCCATGCATGCGCCGCGCATGCATGCATCATCCGGGTATGCCGTCTTTAATTCTTCGTTCTTCGTCTCGATCAAGTTACAATTTATTTTTCAAAAAAATAAATACTAGATCTAGGCTAGTCTATTACAATGATCGAATCAAAATAAAAATAACTAATCTACTCGTGAATTTTCTCACGAGAAAAACGAATTCGAACGAATCGAATTAAAAACAATTAATTCACATGCATGAAAAATTAACAACATTAAAACCATGACAATTGGATACCTGCAAAAAAGATCTAGCAATTCTACTATCCAATTTCAATTTAATGTTTAACAATTTAAATTCCAATTTAAAGATCAGAGCCCGAAACCGTGGCTCTGATACCAGTTGTTGGGAAAATAGGGGTGTCCGGAATCTATTCGGGATGAAATTTAAATACGAATTTAAATTCAATTATTACTAGCATGAATTAATCCTAATTAATTCAAATAATAATTCCAACAACTAATTTATCATCATGCATGTTGAATTAATTCACATAAAATCTAGGCGGAATTAATAAGAATTTATGTGACTTACGTACCTCTTGTAGAATTGGCTATTGAATAAACGGGACAATCATGATCTCGTTGTTGGAGTTATACGTGAAAGTATGCTTTTACTTTGTATAACTCGTGTATCAAACACTCGTTTTATGAGAATAATTCTTTTATCGCATTTGCTTTAGTTATGATTGAATGTTGAATTTCTATTGCAAACCGTTCAATATATAGTACATGTTACATTGTAGTTAATGTGGTGATACCCGATCACGGAAGACAACATTAACAGTTTACTTGTAACTAAACGTACATTTTCACGACCTAGGTGGAATTGAACAATCCGCCGTGAAAGGTCGATGTGTAAGGCTCAGATTGGTCTGTCTTGACTAAGAGATTGCACTAGCACATTTAGTATGTGTTGAAGAGGACCTACAGCGAGGATAAATTCTTCTGTTCTGAAAGGTGAAGAATTAGACCTCAGTGGTTGTTGATTTCTTAATCTCCGTCACTTAAATAGGACCGTGTGTGCTTAGTGGTTACTTCTTTGATTCATGTTGGGTGAGAATCATTGTGACTTCGAACTTTGTGTCTTGGGCAGTAATATTAATCATACGACGGTTGCTAAGATTTAATACGGAGAAACGCGTGCGAGTACGGCTCGTGTGATTAGTCCCCTTGGTGGGCTCAGAAGTTTTATTGTACCAAATCTTGCAAGTGAAGAATTAGTTTCTTCGGTACGAATAATAATGTTGAGCTGTCTTTACTCCAAGGTGAAATATATTAATTAATTTAGAGCTATTCAGAAGCTTAATTAATTAATGGACTTGATAATCTTAAACGCGGAAAATAATAACCGGGAGCCCATATTATCGTAATATGGATTAAGATGGATAGTGCAATATTAATTTATTAGTGGTAATAATTAATATTAATGGGCTGAATTATATTGGGGCTCAATATTGAAATTCAGAAGTCCATTAGGAGGTCCAATCTTAATTCTCCTTAAAGGCCCCTCAAGTAGCCCATTAAGTAGCCCAATAATGATAAGGTGATTAAAATAAAAAGAAATATTAATGCTGATTTTTTAAGTGTTTTTCGAAAATAAGAGGATCAAGAAGAAAGAAGATTTTGTTGATTTTCTTGGAAAGATATTATGGAAGATATGTATTCTAGGAATACAAGAATGTCTCATATATTCAAGAAGATCTAAATCTTTGGATTTCTTCTTGTGTTTTTCAAAAATTTACCCCTTAATATGAAGGGTGAGATTTTTGTGGAATATTTTATATTAGAGAGAAGAATATATGAGATATATTCAAGATTTCTTAGAGTCTAAGAAAAGATTTTTTCCAAGCCCATATACCACTTAATTTTCGGCCCCTACATGTTATAAATAGGGGATGGTTATTTCATCCCCAAGCACATAATTTCATGTGTTGGAAAAATCAAGAGCATATATATTTTTCTTTTTCCTTAGTTTATTAAATCACTTGAAAGCATCTCCCACCGGTGATCAAGTGAGGTGAAAGGGAAATACTTGAGAAGGTTTTTGGGTCGATAGAGCGAGATCGTGATTGTCCCGTATATCCAAAGGCCAATTCTACAAGAGGTACGTTAATCACATATTTACTTGTTTATTCCGCTATAGTTTATATGTGAATTAATTCAACATGCATGATGAAAATTCGTTGTTGGAATTATTATTTGAATTAATTAGGATTAATTCATGCTAGTAATAATTGTATTTAAGTTCGTATTTAAATTTCATCCCGAATAGATTCCGGGCACGCCAATTTTCCCAACACTCGCTTTATCAACCCAAAAACCTTCTCAAGTATTTCCCTTTCGCCTTACTTGATCACCGGTGGGAGATGCTTTCAAGTAATTTAAATAACTAAGGAAAAAGAAAAATATATATGCTCTTGATTTTTCCAACACATGGAATTATGTACTTATGGATGAAATAATCACCCCCTGTTTATAAAGTAGAGTGGCCGAAATTTTCATGTGGATTTGGGCTTGGAAAAAATCTTTTCTTAGTCTCTAAGAAATCTTGAATATATCTCATATATTATTTTCTCCATAATAAAATATTCCACAAAAATCTCACTAACTTTATTAGGCTTGTGATTTTCGAAAATAATGAATAAGAATCCAAGATTTGGATCTTCTTGAATATATGAGATAATCTTGTATTCCAAGAATACTTATCTTCCATAATATATTTTCAAGAAAATCAACAAGATCTTTTCTTACTCCACATAAGCAATTTTCGAAAATTACACTTGAAAAATCAGCATTATATTATCTTTTTATTTTAATCACCTTATCATTATTGGACTACTTAATGGGCTACTTGAGGGGCCTTTAAGGAGAATTAAGATTGGACCTCCTAATGGACTTCTGAATTTCAATATTGAGCTCCAATATAATTCAATCCATTAATATTAATTATTACCACTAATAAATTAATATTGCACTATCCATCTTAATCCATATTACGATAATATGGGCTCCCGGTTATTATTTCCCGCGTTTAAGATTATCAAGTCCATTAATTAATTAAGCTTCTGAATATCTCTAAATTAATTAATATATTTCACCTTGGAGTAAAGACAGCTCAACATTATTTTCCGTACCGAAGAAACTAATTCTTCACTTGCAAGATTTGGTACGATAAAACTTCTGAGCCCACCAAGGGGACTAATCACACGAGTCGTACTCGCACGCGTTTCTCCGTATTAAATCTTAGCAACCGTCGTATGATTAATATTACTGCCCAAAGTACAAGGTTCGAAGTCACGATGATTCTCACCCAACATGAATCAAAGCAGTAACCATTAAGCACACACGGTCCTATTTAAGTGACGGAGATTAAGAAATCAACAACCACTGAGGTCTAATTCTTCACATTTCAGAACATAAGAATTTATCCTCGCTGTAGGTCCTCTTCAACACATACTAAATGTGCTAGTGCAATCTCTTGGTCAAGACAGACCAATCTGAGACTTACACATCGACCTTTCACGGCGGATTGTTCAATTCCACCTAGGTCGTGAAAATGTGCGTTTAGTTACAAGGAAACTGTTAATGTTATCTTCCGTGATCGGGTATCACCACATTAACTACAATGTAACTAGTACTATTATGAACTGTTTGCAATAAATATTCAACATTCAATCATATTTAAAGCATATGCGATAAAAGAATTATTCGCATAAACAAGTGTTTGATACACGAGTTATACAAAGTAAAAGCATACTTTCACGTATAACTCCAACAAGAAGTACCTGCATATTCCACTAAGTGTGCATGAATATGTTCATCAGTCTTATTCAAATATTTAGCTACTTCCTGTTGAATCAATGCTGCAATATCAGATGTCCCCTCCTTAGCACCAGAAGTTCTTGTCACTGAATCATCAACACTACATTGTGCAACAACTTTCTTTCCATAAGCTTTCTTATCAAACCACTCAGGATATCCATGTAATTTGAAACAAGTTGACACATCATGCCTTCTTTTCCCACAGTGAGAGCACATCAACTGGTCTTTCTCGTGCTTAGTTCTGTAATCTGTAGCTCTATAATCTGGTTTTCCTCTGTATTATCTTGATTTTGAGTACATAGCAGACTGAGTACCATTAGTAGGAAGTGAATTTCCTTCAGAAATATCCCCCAAAATTTGCCTCTGTTGTTCAACTCTAATTACCATTGAATATGCTTTCTTCAGGGATGGCAAAGGATCCATCATCATGATCTGATTCACAGTGTTCTCATAGTTGTCATTCAGTCCCATTAAGAACTGAGTAAGCCTTAATCTAACACTCTTAGTATGCAACTGCTCATCAATGTCACAACTACAGTTTCCACATTCACATCCAATAACCTGATCAAAGTCATCAAGTTCATCCCAAATTTCTTTCATCTTCCCATATAACACTACAATGCTATCATGTCCTTGCTTAAGAGTATTAATTCGTCTTTGCAGCTGAAAAAACTTCGTTCCATTAGCCGAACTAAATCTATCACAGATATCATTCCAAAGGATATAAGCTGACTTTGCAGAAACGAATGTGTTATAGAGATCCTTTCCTATTGAGCTTAGAATCCAACCTACAACCAAACAATCAACCTTTTTCCACAGGCTATAATCAGATGAACCTCTAGCTGGAGCTTCAATACTGCCATCTATAAATCCTAGTTTTGATTTCGCACCTAGAGCTATCTTCATAGATTTCTTCCATGAATTGAAATTCATACCATTAAGAGGCTGAGACACCAACACAAGTCCAGGATGTTCCAATCCATGCACTATATACGCCGGGGGGATTGATCTATCGTGCTCCTCATCACGATCATTTGTGAAAGCCGATTGCCACACGTTAGTCGGTGCAGCCGTCGGATTGTTCCTTTCTCGTGCCATGAATCAGAACCGGAGCTCTGATACCATGTTGAACTTTGGTTTGGAATTCATTATGAACGTGTGCATTGTGTGAGAAGAGCAAAAGGATATCATCTATTCATTCAATATTTTGTTACAATATTGTGAGCTCATCAATGTCTATTTATACAAGTGAATGAGATAGGATGTATCTAGAAGCATCTATTCCTAACTAATTCGGTTGTAACTGCTATGAGAATCAAGTGGGCGTGTGCAAGCTGTCGTACGAATCCGTTTGCATGACGAGTAAGTTGAGTTAGTTAGTTGTAACAACCTTGGTGTATCATATCATGCATGCATGCATGCTAGTATATGCATGGATGATTTCTACAATCACAAAAAGAAAATTTACATGGATGAATTCACAATAGTCGCCCCTTGGTTTGCATTGGGCTCCCCTAAACTCAGAAGACAGGTTATATATAATCTCATATTTTGTTAATACATTTCTTACCAAAAAATTTGGAAAAAATGAAAAAAGAAAAAAAAAAAACCCCAAAAACTTCAATTTTCGGGAAAAAAATAAAAAAAATCCAAAAAAAAAAAAATACCTATGGTTGGTTTTTTTTTTTTAATTCCGATTTTTTTTAGGTTTTTCGAAAAAAAAAATCAAACACTTCTTTTAAAGAGTGTATTAATAAAAAAAATGGGACTCTATATAACTTTGCCATGCAAGGCACCTCACTTGATGGAGATACATTGGCAGAATTAGAACCCCATCAACGGCCCAGGTTATATATTGAATTGTTTTGTAAATACACCCTCCCAAAAAAATTCAAAAAACGTAATTATTTTTGGAAAAAAATTCCAAAATTGCATATGTTTAGTTTGTGTTTTTGCATTTTCAAAAACAAAAAAAAATAACATTTTTAGGTAGAGTGTATTAACAAAAGACAGAACTGTATTTAACCTCTACCCAATCAACTAGAGATTAGATTCAGATAAGAGTAGGGATATTTTCACCCCTACCATTTGATTGTTCACTTTTTAGAACATTTGTCATTTGTTCGAAAATACGATTAGAACATTTAGATATTTTTGTGGGGGTGGATAATGTTCTAGTCATTTTTTCGAACAAATGACAAATGTTCTAAAAAAAATTAGAACAAAAATTTGGGGGGTGAACAATCAAACTGTGGGGGTGAAAATATCCCTACTCTTCAGATAAACAATCCAAGGCCCAATATGAAAGAAATCTGTCATGATTTACAGTTTAGCCGAGATAATTTATCAATGGTCCACTGGGCCTTAATGAAGTATTAGTGCCTTAAATGCTTATGGCCCAAGGTTATATACAATTCTATCTTTTATTAATACATTCTATTCAAAAAGTGTTTCGGAAAAATTCAATTTTTTTTATAATTTTTTAAAAAAAAATCCGAAAATACAAAATAAACACTAGACATGAATTTTCGGAATTTTATTGTTACATTTTTCGGAAAAAAATTCCTAACATATTTTTGGGTGGAGTGTATTAACAAGACATGAGACTGTATTTAACCTGGGCCAATGCTTATTACTTGACCCTTATTGTGGGCCTTATTTATAATACTGGGCTGATACATAAATATATTAATGGGCCTTTAATGGGCCTTTACAATTTCCACTTTAAATTCATTTCTCGTTTAATGACCAACACTCCAACAGTATGGTTTCTAATTTTAATTGAGTTTTTATATCAAACTAAAATTATGGACTTTTTACGTTTGATGAACTAATTTAATTAAAAAAATATTGTAATAATTATATTTCTAATAATAAGTAAAAAAAAAATGATTGAATAAAAAATTAAATAGATTACGTAATTGGAGAGTGAAACAAACTCATGCAATTGGAAGAAACAAGATTGTAAAGAAGCAATGTCGAATTTTTTTTGTAAAAAAAAATGGTAGAGAGTACAAATAGAATTTATTAATCCCATAATTAAATTGTACTCACTCCCTCCGTTTTTTTAGTAAACTTCTCACTTTCTTTTTCGAGTCGTCCCCGCTAAGCTTCTCATTCCATAATTGGCAAAAACAAGACTCTACTACATATAAACTTTAACCTTCAAATTCATATAATATTATCAAAGTGTTACTCATTCAATTCACTTTTCAATATTATTCATTACTTTATCTTAAAAGTTAACATGTGTCCCACCATATATTAATAAACAAATATATTTTTTAGACCATTCAATTATAAAAAAGTGAAAAATTTAGTTGGAGATGGAGGGAGTATTAAAAAAAACCTAAAAAAAAAGTCAAAATCGAATCTGTCATATTATCTATCTAATACAAATAAAAAAGTTGAAGAAAAAAAAATTGTGACCGAAAGATAAAATATGAATACATGCCAACATGTTCGAAGATGACGCGTGATAAAATCAAAGTAATTTATCATACACAATACTGATAATTTTGAAAAATAACATTGAAATGCTAGAAACATTGGAAGTATTGAAAATTAGGAAATTAATATCAAAGAACTAGAAGAAGATTTAAACACAGAAAAACATGAGAATGGAAATTAAGAACTTTATTGTTAAGAAAATTTAGATTTTTTATTAATGGAAAAAAAACTTAGAATTTAAATACTAGTACAAATTTGCAAATGAGTATGTAGAGAATGAAATTGATTCATATATGAATTATCGCAAAATATTAGCTATTTTTACTAAATAATATTAGTAGTTTGTTTTCAATAAACAGCTCTTACTCTTCATTAATATAACGGCAAACTCTCATATGCACCAAGTGCACGGCACTCAAGAGTTGATACTATTTACACTGAAAAGTTGGTACCAATTACATTGAAAAGTTTACACTAAAAATTGTTTTTCAGTGTAATTGAGACCAACGTTTCAGTGTAAATAGTATGAATTGTTGAGTGAGTGCATCATACACCAAGTGTACAAAAGAGTTACTAAAAAATAACTAATATTTTTCGATAAAAACAAGTAATACTCATTAATAAAAATGATTAATACCCTTTAATAAATATGTATAAATCATTTTTTTATGTTTGCAAGTAGAGCGGAGTAGTTCTGGCATTAGGAGTTTTGGTGTGGCATTATCATCTGCCAATCGCCTCGCCTCGCCCCCGAGGAAAACCCTTTGCGAGCCTTCCCACAGCACCAGCGCCTTCTCCACATCGCATACGCCGCCGTCAACTCTTTCGAACCCACAGCATTTGAATCTAATCTCAACCCATTGTTGAATTCCTCTCGATTCTTAAACCCTAAAACCAATCCCCCTTTTCCGATGCGTCAACATCCCAAGAAAATGAATCAAATAAACGCGTCGCAGCATTCATTGCTCTAACCAAGTATCCATGATTTGATTGATGAAAATGGAATTCTGGTCACAGCGGGCGTCAATTTCCAAGATTCTGTCCACGGCTTTGTTTCATGGTCAGGCACGGTCGGAATCATCCAACTCTTCTTCTTCATCTACTCTCTGGTTCATTAAAGTAGTATCCACGCTCTGCGCTCGCCACTCTCCGTCTCTTTCTGTTTTTAATTCTCATTATTTCCGGATGAATCTGGATCCGTTTGTAGCTCTTGGTGTAATTTATCACATAAATAATAGATTGGATAATCCAAGTTTAGCATTTGGTTTCTTTTGCTACTCAAGGCTCAATTTGAATATTAATCACTCGGAATCCACATTTGATTTGCTCTTGAGGTCACTCTGTCGGGTGAATCTCTACGAATCTGCTAAAGTAGTGTATGATTACATGAGAGTTGATCGAATTCTTCCCAACAACTCCTTGTTAGATTTTCTGATTTCGTCCTTTTCAAATGCTGGCAAGTTTAAGATTGCTGAAGGAATCTTGGTTGCACAAGCTGAAATGTGCAACCAGAGAGATGAAATAGTTAGTCCCTTTGTGTGTAATAAATTCTTGAGCTTGTTAATCAGTAGAAAACGGATTGATGATGCAGTTGTCTTTTTTAGAGGTCGTGTACTGAGGTCTAGAAACTTTGGTGCTGATAATCGTACTTTTAACATAGTGATGCGAGGTTTGTGCCTGACTGGTAAAATCGACAAGGCTTTCGAGCTTTTCGAGATAATGAGGAGTTTTGGGTGTCGTCCGGATGTTTTTACGTATAATACTTTTATTAACGGGTTGTGTAGAGTTGGGAATGTGGAGAGAGCACATGAGTTGCTGAGAGAAATTCAATTCCAATGTGAGTTTTCTCCGGATGTTGTGACCTACACCTCCGTCATCTCTGGGTACTGCAAATCAGGTAAGTTGGAGCAAGCTGCAGCTCTTTTTGATGAGATGATTAGTGGTGGGATTAAACCGACCTTGCTTACTTTTAATGTTATCATTGATGGATTTGGGAAAAAGGAAGAGGTGGCCTCAGCAGCGAAGTTGTATGAAAGGATGGTTGGCTTTGGTATTCATCCTGATGTTGTGACATTCACATGTCTCATTGATGGGTATTCTCGGGTTGGCGATATGGACCGATGTATGAAACTCTGGGATGAGATGGATAAGAGGAAATTGTCTCCCAACGCCTTTACTTTTTCTGTTGTTATTAATGGTCTCTGCAAAGAGAATAGGTTGAATGAGGCTCGTGATTTGTTAAGGCAGTTGAACGGGAGGGCAGATATTGTTCCCCAACCGTTTATTTACAACCCTGTGATTGATGTGTTTTGTAAAGCTGGGAACATAGATGAGGCGAATGCAATTGTTGCTGAAATGGAGGCAAAGGGGTGCGTGCATGATAAACTGACTTTCACCATTTTGATCATAGGGCATTGTATGAAAGGGAAAACGTTAGAAGCTATTGGAATTTACAACAAGATGTTGTCCATGGGTTGTGCACCGGATAGTTTTGCTGTTAATGCTTTGGTGTCCCGCCTTAGAAAGGCGGGGATGGCTCATGAAGCCAATGAGATAGAGCGAAGTGCATCAAACAGTGAGCACACATGTGCATCGTCCTCTGAGGGACCCACTGAACTCAGGACTAACACAATTATTCCTGTTGCTGTTTAATTGAAGGATATCTTGGTGCACACTTGCTTTTGGTGTAGCAGTTACATGAGGAACTTCACTCAATTACTTCAAAATCGAGAGGATTCTTACTGTTGTGCCGATGAAACAAAAGAAGGTAATTGCAAGTTTTGTAACTTTATTTTGTGCTAACTATATCACTTTTTCATTTTGTTTTTTTGTCTAGCTGACCTACATATATTATCATGCTGCATATTTTCATAATTGGATTCTGTCTGGAACAGTTCTTTATTCTTGAGAACTGTTCGGGGCTGTCTAATCTTTCGAAGTGTAGAAACAAGGAACCCTGTACGCCAGAAATGGTGTCAAGAAACTTGTATTGCCTATGATCTATGTAAGTTTAAGTCGTACACACCCTGAAAAATCGACTGTAATGATTCTCATAAAATACTATGCATCATTTCTTGATCTGCAGAAGCATACACCAATCTAGAGTACTTAAAGAATGATATGGATAATGAATTGGGTTTGAAGTCTTTTATCATGCTTATTTTCCAATGATACAAGCTATTTCCTAAGGATTGTAGGTTCTTTTGAAGGAGACATAATCAGCTTATTGTTAGAGCACATGAATCGGTCCTCAAACCTTTTAACTAATTAAAGAAAATCTGCTTTAGTGCTTTAGTTGTGTAGTGCACTTCTATTTGCCTCGTTTAATAGTTGTTAGTGTAATTATTGTGGATGCCTTTGTTACCTGCATTGTGTGCTGGATGATGTCTTTGTTACACACAAGAGATGTGTTTCCTGTTAGGCTCTTTGTTCCTTTCTCCAGTTGCACTTGCTTAGTCCTTTCTTGTAAAATTATTTGCTACACATTTTTTCCCATTTGTTATGACTAGATCTTGTATCTTACTCCATCCTGATATTTGGGATTGGATAATGCTTCTAATATTAAACACTGTGTTCATCCATTGGTATGCAGTATCCACTATAATGAGCATCCAGACACCGAATCTTCAACCAAAACTTTATTTATAAAATTATATTCTTTATAATTTCAGGCACATTTATGTTCGTGTACTGCAAGGACTTTGTCTTATAACCAACATGCTTCAAGATGGTGAAAGATGATTCGTCTCATGGAGGCCTCTGGTGGCTAGGAAGGCTTAAGCCTTTTGCTACACCAGGGCCAGTTTTTTTCATCTGAATCCTATCGTAAGTGGTCTTTTTTTACCTTATTTTGCCAGAATTCTTTCTCCCTTCTGTCTGTCTGACTGTCTTTCTCTCTCACACATAATACAGAGTACAGAAATACAGTGTTTTCTTGTGTTTTGTTCTTGAAGAATAAGGGGTGCATACCAGGATTGGGATTTGGGAGAGATCATTTTATGTTTTGGGTGTGATTATTTTTTAACCGAATAATCCTTGTTTCCAAAAAAGGATATCAATAGAAGATTTTAATCACACACAAAAGTGCTACTCTTCTAACCAAACATAAATAAGGAAATGACTTGCATGGTCCATGTTGAATCTTTTGCTGGACAATTACTTCAATTTTGTATTTTGTGTACTTCATTTTCCCAGTGGTTTTTATTAATGATTAAACTGCTATTATGATGGATTAGAGATCGGGTCAGTCCAATTAGTTAAATGAAAATTATGTACAAGTGTATTGACTATTGAGCCTTATAGTGATTTATGATTGTTATTACTACTGTCACCACTTTCTTACTAGGTACAAGATTGGGTGTCTCATCCATGAAGTGTCTGTTGAGGAAGAAAAGAGCCTCGTCTATCCCTCGTTTTGCGTGCGGGGAATGGGCGACTAGAAACTCCTCGATACAAAGCATAAGAACGTATGTTGAATCGAGCCTCATGAAGCTTGGACTGAGATATTCGCCGAAGAGAGACATTGTTTGGATCTTTCGATCAATACGTAGATTAATTATCACACCCCTGATCTGATCAAGAATCCTGTTTGTAGGAGGGAGGGATGGGGATACCAACACAGTTTTTGAGGGAAATTTTTTGTACTCTGGGGGATTTTTTAATCCATGTAACTGTATATATTTAGTTAATTTTTTTTCCCAATGGAAGAGTTTAGTCTTTAAGTTTTGTTCGGTAGTGTTTGATTAAAATTTATTCAGATATTAGAAGATTCTATTTTGAAGGAATTTGTTAATTAAGACCCTGCTTCAAAATTGGGTCTGCCTTTCCAAAACATCTTGTCAGCTATTTATATGAGTTTTAAAGGTTATTAGATTTTCTTTAAGAAAATTATTAGTACACGCTACACACTATGGTAATAGGAGTTCAATTTTAATTTATAAGCCATTTGAAAAACTTACATTGTACTCCACCCTCTCTTTAGAGGAATAAAGTAAAATTAAAGTTCCTTACAGTACAACCAACATTTTCTTTGGTTTTTTCCCCCACTGTAATTTAGTGATATGAATTCCTTATTCACAAAGCCCAGTACCCTATGTTTGGTATAGTTTCCCAAAACATTTTTTCTCTTTTATTAATGAACCTATGTTGGTCAACAAACGTCATTAAAATTCAACGTTATAGTGAAATATAGTAAATTTAATTTAGTATTTTGAATTGAAATTTATTAGATATTTTATAACCATAAGTTTAGGATAGAATTTATCATTGAGACTAAGGATTTTTTTTAAGCATTATCTTAATAGTTTAGGAAGATTTGTTTGTGTAGATTTATTATGCATGTGTGCCGGCAAAACATATCATGTGTAGTACATAATAATATGTGGATGTGGAGTAAAACCAAGGACGGAGGCAGGCTTGGTACAGGGGGGGCACTGGGCTCCCCTGAAATTTTAATTTTTCTCTTATATATATAATATTTTCTGAAATTATAATAATGCAAGTAGTAATGGCCTAATGGTTCACAGCTTGGGGATAAGTTTTTTACTTTTGGAATGCCCAGGCCTCGATTCCTTTTGAAGTCATACACTATTTCCCCCTTTTTTTTTTCAACTTTTTAATAAAGATAAAAAAAATATAGTTGGAGCATTCAGCTGAAAATGGCTTTATCATACTTTATTTTATTTTTTTCCGTCATTACCATCACTTAATACTCCTATTTGTTTTCTTTTTTAACCATTAAGTTTCATGTTAAATTTAATTTTTATTAAATTTGGGATTCATGAAAGAAATAAATATTTGAAAATTTTTAGACAAATTATTATATTTAAGGTTTAAAATACTAATTTTTTTGGTGATTAATGTATAAAATTTTATTGTTTAAAACATTGAGTAGATCTTATGTGAGTTAGTCTCATATTGAGACGAGACATAAATTTGACATGATGCATTAACATTTTGGAAGAAATTAAAGTTAATTTGTGTTAGTGTGTGAGCCGTCTCACCATGAGACCGTCTCACATGAATTTTTTGTCCAAAAAAATTATATTACAAAGATAGAAATAAAGTAATAAGAGAAAAAAAAATTATCTATTATAAAAAAAACCATACGTTCTATATTTACAAAGTGTGATTACAAAGTTACAGTGAAATGCTTTCAAAACATATATGAAAATAAAAAAAATATATTATAATTTAGTTTATATAAATTTTTTAGTTTTAAATTTTTATACAACAACATTTATTCTTTTAATTTGTAAAAATGGAATATATTTATGATTTTATCGTGAATTTTTGTAGTACATAATTGGGCCCCCCTGACAGAAAATCCTAGCTCCGTCACTGAGTAAAACGATGCATGAAAAATGATAAACGTGCTTAATATAATGATATGATTAATGAAAACGCATGTTTAAAAATAATAATAATAATAATGAAACCCACGTGCCATATTAAGCTTGAAGGATTGCTGTCTAGTCCTCTCTAATTTCCGTGGCTCTGAATCATCTGATGTCCAATTTAATGATCTGATAATAAAAAATAAAAAAAAATTATTCTAAAAATTTTAACAAAGTATTATATAAAAATAGTTCATAATAAACATATCACGAAACAATTTTAAATTATCATTAATTTTATCGGAAATATCATTAATCTCATCAGGAGTATCATTAATCTGAGTTAGTGGAATTATATTGTAATTCTTGTAAAAAAAATTGAACTTAGTTTAATGATACTTTTAGTGAAATTAATGATACGTTAAAATTGTTGTAAAAAAATGATACTTTAAAATTATTTCATAATAAATTTATCATAAACTATTTTTATATAAAATCTACTCAAAAAATTTTAAAGAGACAATAATATGTGCGTTTGTGTATGAATATCATTTAATTGCATAACTAATATTGCTTAGTAAAAATAATAACTAATATTGATCAATTAGTACATTTTTGTAAAATAATTAATATTATTTAAGAATTTATATATATATTATATTATATTATATTATCCAAGTATTAGAAAGAAAGAGGAGCGCGATTTTTTTTAAAAAGAATTCATCGTATTCAAGTATTAATTATCCATAGACATCATTCACGTATTAACAATACTATTGTTGTTTAAGCAATTCTCGAGTAATGTTATATATCATTTCACTAGCTAAATGACTAATGTGTTATAAAGAAGCTATTATGAGTTAAATATAATTTGGAAGCACAACATAATCATTTAAATTTGTGCCAACTATGCAATGTCAGGTTTAATAATCCATGATTTTCATTTGCGAGAAGAAAATTTTATAAGTTGGTAGATTAAATAAAAAATTAATCCGACATTTGCCAAACACACCACAAGATAATTCAATTGTGATTTGTAGCAATTGTTGTCATATTAGGTCAAACGGGTAAGTGGGTCCCACGAGCTGCTTTTGTTTCTTTTAGTTTTTTTAATTTCTTTAATTCCTTAACTTGTGAAATTAAAACACAGATATATTTAGTACTAGTATGTACTTACGCCACATGAAATTACCTTACCATCCCTGACGGATTTCATTTGACCAGAAACATTCACCATGTTTGGTTGACTGGCTGTCTTTTATGGAAATTTTATATTATAATAAATAAATAATAATAATAACAAAGAGAGACCCACTTTTACATCCTCCCCTAAAACAAAAATCTTTTACGGGAACATATTTTTCCTAATACACTTATTTTATACTTTTCTCTTCGAAAATACCAAAAAATCAGTAAAATGATTCAATTAGGTCAAGGGCTTGGTAGTTGATAGGTCTCATTTTTAGTGAAATTTTCCATTTATATCCATACTATTGAGAATTGATATATGAGGATGTATTGTTTTTTGTGTGAAAATCCGACATATATATATATATATATATATATATATTTGATCTAAAATCCGATCGCTATTAATTTGGATGAATGTGTGCAAAAATGTGATTACGTGAAATACTAAGAGAGGTTTTAAATGGGATTTTATTTTATTGAATAATTTTTATATTCTTTGTTTTGAAAAAAAAAAAAAACTAGAAGAAAATGGAAGTATGTTGAATTGTATCTTTTGAATTAATATAAAAGTCGAACGCTATTCACATCTTGGGCATATTTTACTTCTTTTATTGATATACTCCTATTGTGCTTATCTTATAATAATATATTTTCAAACCTCTCCAAGATGATGTGTCAACACCACCTTATTCTTAGGCTGATGTGGCATGTCTCAAATCTCTCCATTTTGAAATAATGCGCTTTCATTAAAAGTTGGATAAACTTTTGATCTCGACCCTTCGTTTTATATCATTAAATCTAAACCATTAATTTATATCTGCATAATTAATGCAAATAGATATTTTTTTCCATTTTCTTATTTAGTTATTTTTGGAATTTATTATAAATCATATTTTTTCCAAACCTTAATGTAATTAAATATGATCCACTTATTGAATGAATCTAAATTTATCATTTCTAAGTTTGAGTTAGTATATATAGTATAATATAATGTTCGATTATTTTTTCCTAAAATAAAAGGTATATAGTTATATATTCCAAAGAATATTCTTATGTGATATATTCTTATTATGGACAAGATATAATACTGCATGCATTTTTTTTATTATAAATAAGAGCATATTGTATTTTATTTTTTCACATCAAAGTTTCATTTGTTCCACTCTTTTGCTGAGATTTATCTCATCAATTGTTGGTTAGTTATATATTTATTTTATAATTAAATTCGTCATTTTAAGTGCTCACAATTTGATTAAATTTAAATATCAATATAAATATGAATGTAATAATGATTATTGATTTATGCTCTACATCGTTCAGTTTAAATATTCTTCATGTGCAAAAATAATATATTTAATTATACCATATATTTTTATCTGAATAATTATGATGGTTTAATTGTTGTAATTTAAATCTCATTTTAGATTTCAAGAGTATGACGCCCCAATTTTCTCTGATTTCTAATATCAAGAGTGAGAACAAAAAATTGACCGTTAAAGTTAGGATTGAAAAAGTTGGACAATGTTTTTTAATGATTTTAATAGAGACGGGTTCTACTTGGAACTCATTTTGATCGATGAACAGGTATTGTAACATTAAAATTTATTTCAAATTTGTATTGTTTCTTATATAAATTAATTTCTTACCGTATACTCTCAATAACTAATAATGTTGATTAATTTATAAATTATTCAATATTGAAATGGAAATTGATTATTATTAAATTATTAGTCTAAGTAATGTTATTCCATAATTATTATTAATTTATGTGAATTTTGATTTTTTTTAATTATTTAGTTTGTAGGATATACCTATAAGGTTTAGTGAAGGGCACGGGCCACAGCTAAACAAACCCCATAATTTATTGTATATACCCCGAAATTTTTTAGACAATAATAATCTTATATTAAATATCTACAGAAAATAAATATAATATATTTTTTCATTACGCGAAATTCGCGTGGGTACACTCTAGTAATAATATATACTGTATTTAATTATTTTATGGTGATTACTTTTTCAACTCATTAAATAAGTTTCCTATTATCTCCAACGCTTTGCTCCAATGTGGACACTAGCAGTTAATTTTAAAGTATGAAGTATATAATCACAAAATACATATAACCTTTACAAATTAATTCAAACGGATCACCATAAGTATGTTAAATGTATGGAATATATATGTAATTGAGAACAAAAAATATGATATGAGAATAGGCCAACTGCAAAACTTATTGGACTATGTATAGGGTTGGAATTCTTCTGTAAGAAGTGTTGTGGTAGTAAATTTTGAATAATATGTTGTGTGTATTTGTGTGATTATGTATATGTATATGTATATGCGCCTGAAAAATAAAGTACTCCAATAAAAATAAAAAAAATTAAATAAAGTTGATCTTACGTGTGTAAAATAATTTTACTCATTCACAATTATATATTATGTTAGTGTATAATAATTAATATCTTTGATTGAAACAATTAATATTGAAAAAATTAACAATATTTTAATGAAATAATTAAAAACTAATTTCCATGGTGGAGAAATATTATGTTATTCAGTATTATAGACCGTGTATCTTGTCACACATTACCAACATAGCATTGAATTTCAAGGAAAAAATAGAGACCAAACTAGAAGTCCCCATACATGACTTAATTTCATTATTTAGAAACAAGCCAAGAAGAATGACTTTCAGCGTTTTCGTGTCCCATTGGTCAGTAAGTCCTGTCTAGTAATGTAAATTTATTTTCAAAAAAAAATAAAGAAATCAGTTTTTTATTTTTCAAACTCAACTCGGTCAAAATAATTTATTTTCCCCTAAAAAATAATACACGGTGGACCTGAAAAACAGAAAATTGGTATGAAAATAAAAACCAAACATTCTCAACATCCCACAATTACTGAAATTGTTTTTATAAGCAAGCGAAGCGTAAAAGGAGGCTCACAGAAAAAGGAAAAGGAGCAAGAGAAATGGAATGGAGGCTCACAGAATCGGAAATGGAAGCAGTTTTGCAGCTAATTCAACTGAGCGGCAATTCCGCGGACGATTTCCACCTTTTTTGGGTGAATTTTGGGGCGAAAAAGGAAGTTGGCGAAACATCATCGTCTTTGCCCAGACGAAGAAAAAAGTTTCTCCCAATTTCAGATATCTACAAAAAATCTCAGCCTTGGATCAACAATACCACTCGCCCGGCCTAATTATCATACTTTCTCTCTCATCTTCGTAGATTAATGCTTTATTTTATTTATATATGCACTATCAAAACTTTTTTATTTTCACTTCACTAATTATCTATACATACATCCACATTTTCATATGATCGATCACCTTTATATTTCATGCGATTGCGAAGTTATACTTTAATTTATGTATATAGTTTCTAGGTATATAATTTCATGATTTGATGATGGATTTTTTTAGATAGCATTAATTGATGTGATGATATATATATTTCTATGCCACTAAGTTGAGTACGTATTGTAGATGTATTCACCACACATGCAGATGCGCGCAGTAGATATTAGATATACTTTGTGTATACGATCGATGTTTGATTCAGCTCCAATTTTATTGCTTGATCCACATATATATTTATCTTGTTTTTCTTTCAGTTTGTGACTTGAGACTAATAGATCACAGATTCTTTCAGTTTATCGTTCGACTTTTGTTGTTTAGATTTTGATTTTTGTGACGCCACGAATCTATCATTCTAGTCGCAACTTGGTCTTTTATATTGCTGTCTAGTATATTGAATAATACTACTATTTAGCATAAGTATTAGGGTTTTAGTAATTTTGAGAAGAATAATAAACAAAATCAAATTTTCTTTTAATACGTGAAATTTTATATACTAAATAGTGTAACTTTGAAAATTAATTTTTACATAAACCTGATTCACTGAGCATTAAATTTCAAGGAGCTAGGAGGAACAAATCAACTTAAAGTAAAAGTTTAATTTAAAAAAAAATAAAAGCAATGTATTCATGTGGAAAGATTGTCTCAGGTGCCCCTTAAATTCATTCCTACTATGAAATACAAACATATTAGTCGATGCTCGACCAAGTTCGCCAATATTATATTTCAAAAGAAATAAAAGTTCACTAAAATTAAATTTTACACTTCGTATCTTTGATTATATGCTTTCTATTGTGCTTTTTTTTTTTTTTTTACTTACATACGTATTTATTATGAATACCATCACTTGGTGTTATCATCATATGCAAAAATATATTATGTAAATTGATCGAAATAGGTTATCGAAATATTTCTTGAATCGGACTTTCTGTTTTAATTTTAATCATCAATCATTTACAAATTCTAAAGAAAATAGAAATGGCAAAGTCAGGTTTGATTGAATTTTGTGCATCTTATTCTTGAGTTTTATAAATACAACAGAATAAGTTAGTAAGTAAATGAATGAGAAGGTTGGTAATAGGCTAATAGCTAGATTTTTTAGGTGGTGTTACATGGTGTTTCTATTTAAACAAAATTTTAGTGTTTCTTAACTAAAAGGTGTTTAAATTTTGGGGGCCTTCGGTTAACAACTCTTCAATGTTAATGGGAATGAAATTGAAAATTAGTGTAATTAGCATGGTTCATGAGTATAAAATCACTACCTATCCTCCTAAATAAGTAATCACTACTCCATTTTGATTACTTTATTTGTCAACTTCTATTTCAAAATTGAAGCATGACACTAGCAATGGTATCACCATCGGAACACTTCTTCCCCTAACATATCATTTTTCTTATGAAGACATAGATGGAAATAAATTTTTATTTTCATTGTCATTGGAGAATTGCTAACCAAGCGTCCCGTAGTTTTGTTGAATTTGAATGAAGCTTAAAACCATTGGCCACGATTCAAAAACCAAATGATTCAATATGTCCGTATTTAAGAATACCGAATTTCATTAACCAATTGCCTGATTCATTTTTGTCAATTCTTTTTAATATGATAAGTATACATTGTACACATATAATCGTGAATGGTCTCATATGAACAAAGTAACATTTACTAATCGACATATTAAGACGATGTCCATTTCATTTAATAAATAAAAGTATTTGTTTTTAATGCGATAGGATTTTTTTATTTTTTGAGGAAAAAGACGTTATTCTCCCCCGAAAATATCTTTAGTTGCGACTTGCAAGAAGGAATTTATGGAATAAAAAAGTACGCATAATTAATGAGAGTAACGTGTTTCCTTTGTAATGCAAGAAATTGCCGACTAAATGAATACAAGATCCTGTGGTTTCGTGTATAAATCATCATACGATCCAAAAGCAAGATTCAACTTCCGTAATCCAACCAAAGGAAAAAGAGAGACAAAGAACTAGACGTGCAAAAGAAAAATGTTAGCATTTACGTTTTGGCATCAACATAAAACTATTGAAACGAAATTTCTTTTAAGTTGGAGATCCTAGGAAGCAAGACAGATGTAAAGTATATACATTACTATGCTTTGAATTTCTACCAATGTCTCGATATAGAAAGTAACGAAAATATCCTAAACCTACACAACGTTGTTATGGTTCTGACTATGAATATACTTTTTCTTTTACACCAAAATTTGTTGGCATAGATTATTTCGCGGATCCACTCATGAGTCATGAGTAGTAATATATTATTTTGTAACGTCAAATCAAATGAAACAATAGTTCCAATAAATTTTGTTAGGATCCAACGAAAAAATAAAAATAGTTGTCCAAATTTTAACACCCCACTGAAGCAGGTTAAATGGGGTGTGACATGTTTAAGTTATGGGTTGACCCGCAAATTATTGTTAAATACAAAATCAAAATCTGAATTAAAATTGAGTACTTATGTCTACAAATATTATCCAGATAAAAACAACTACAATGATCATTGTTAAAAATGATATTTTTGGAGTGAAGAAACACGCCATCCATATTTATACAAAAAACTTAAAAAACTGACGACATAAGTCTATTCTCTACTGGTCCACAACTCAGGTTGTGTTACATCTAGTTTAAAGCAAACCTGAACTCGGAAGATTAGTGCTCGAGGTGAAAAACATATTCAGTCAGTCGCTGTAATTTACTGGGATCCAGTTTCTGTTCAGTTGCAACTGCTTGCTTCTCCACAGTAAGCATTTGACATGTGGAATCCAAGGTCCAGCCTTGTTGTAGCGCATCTGAAAAAGAGCATGATTATCCTATATTAGCTCCCATATCGACAACCCCTGCCCCTAAGAAAAAGAGACCCGAGACCAAAAACATGAGGTTCTATAAAAGCTGCGTGCTAAATTATTTCTTTGCGGGGATAACCTAACACAACTCTTTTAAGCCCGTACACTATCAAAGTGTTAACTTAAACAACGTGATGTACCCTGTCCGATTACTGTGAAGTCTAACAAGCTAAGTATAAGCAAGGATGGGAGCTTACAGTTAGCAGCCTCATCTTCTTTCATTCCAAGGAAAACAGCTGTATCATGAATGCTTATTGTTGAATAAGCAGAGAGCAGCAATTCAAACATCCTTTTTGTGTAGAGCTCTGCAGTAAATTCAAACAATAGTGACGTCATTATAACCAATATCCCAGATGATACACCAGCAAAACCAATGAGAGCGAGCTCACACGAAAACTGGTTTAAAACGAAAGGTAGTCAAGATAAATATGAGAATTTTGTTGAACAATTAAGAACTGTTTGCAAATGCCTTATATCCATATGGATCCAGAATAGACAGGTAAGAGACCAGTGGGACATAAAACACAAGCGTGCTAAATTACAAGCATAGCATCATACAATGAGATTCTATTTGGTACCCTAAAGATGATTAAGGCTGACATAATAGATAAATCAAGTCATTCCAGTTCTTGACTCTTTCATTATTGTGTAAAAAAGGAAACATGGAGTGTCCAAAACCATTTAAAATAAGTTTGTTCAATTGTCTCTCAGCGAGAAAAATGTATTTAACAGATGTATTGATGTGTTGGTGTCGGCATCATAATTAGAACTAAGAAACTCCTTCGGTAAAGCAGATAAAATGACTATTAACCATTAACAAAGAACCATCAATGTACAGTAGCTATGTGCGACAATCTTCTATAACTGTATACAAGTAATTGAGTTGAAGTCAGCAAACAACTTTGCAAGTACAGAAGATCACAGGACAGAACAGTTATCTAGGGCTTTGTGCGTCAGTTTTTATTATTGAATGAATACAGAACAGAAGTTAATTCCCATTAGCAGTTGTAGGTATATGTAATATCAATAACAAGTGCTTTTGATTGTGCTTGATTACTCTTTGTTGTGCAGCACTTCATCTTAGTCGAACAAAAAAAGGAAGCAACACAAATGTAGATCAAACCATGGAAGAAGTAAAATGAATCTGGAACGGCAGATTTCGATTAAGTTTTCCTGGTTCAGAAGCAATTAGTGACGGTATACACAAAATACCCTTAGAAGCACAATTTGCATCTACACCGAGGCAACAAACATTATTATACTCACGGATGCAGTCCATGATTGAACCAATGATTTTTCCATAGACTATAAACACTAAACTCAGTATATAGAACAATAACAACGATCAAACTAATACATCACTTACGGGAAAAAGCAGCGACCATTCCCTGGGACTGTGCGCTCCAATTAAACTCACGAATGGCCTCATGAACACCACCGTAATCTTTCATCCACAGCCTCTGCCCAATTTTCCATGCCGCCGATACCTCTGGCTGGCTCTCTTTCACAGCCAACGGTATCTTCTTCCACAAAAACCTTGCACTATTACTGTAACAAACAATACAGAACTATCAGCATCGTCACCAACTGAACTCACAAAACAGCTACAGCACAACACAAGGAAGAAATTTACATGTCGTTGACGTAGATGTGTCCGAGGAGATGAACTACGTACGGCCATTCTTCGTCAAAACCCAAACCCTCCGATGCAGCCTGGAATCGGGAAAAGATGCAAAGGAGAAGTTAGGGTTTGCAATAGGGAAAGCGGAGGGTAGAATCGGAAACAAGTTTCGATGACCTGGAGCATAAGGGTGTCGCATATGTCGGCGATCTTATCGTAGGACTTGAAAGCCAGCGCTTCATTCAGAGCCGAGAAATCCATTGATGGCCACTGCAACTGGTGTTTGTGCTTTCACCTCCGTACTCTTTCTTCTGTTTTTCAACAATGTGCCGCCTTATTTGGGCTAATGGGCTGGATTGTCAATGTTAAATGGGCTTTTTATCAGGGGACTTTAGTTGGACGATCACTTTATCTTTCGTTCAAAGAAAAAAAATCATTTTATGTTTACACCACAAAAAAACAATTACTGGAACTATTCATTTTTATTTAAAAGAACTTATGCTCAAATATTTTTTTGTAAATTAAGAGAGTATCACTTTTTGTACATTTCAAATAAATATTCAATAAGCGTTTAGATTTAAGGGCCCGATTGATACAATGAAATAGCTTAGGAATGAAATTATCATTCAATACATTCTTAATTCTATAATTGATATGAATTTTTAATTGAAATCATGATTCCATAGAGAATGGTGATTCCAAAAAATAAAGAATAGTCATTCCTTTCAAAATTCATGTCTATAGCAATTTTATTTTAAGATAAATCAAATTTTTATTTAATTATAAAAAATTAATACCAGAAAAATAATTTCAACATTATAAATAATAATATAATAAAATTACAAAACAACATTATTTCTCAAGAATATTAAAAATACATATTAATAGTTATAAAAATAATAAATAATAGTATGAGAAATAATATAGTAATGTTCAAGCATAATATATTATTAAAAATATGAATAATAATGTTAAATTTCCAATAATAATATTCTTTTTAAAATATAAACAATAATATAATAATTCTCAATATTGTATTAGTAAAAATATAAAAAGAATTATTATTATTATTTTATAATATAATAATAACAAAAAAAATTTAGTATTCTTATATAAAAAAATTATATCCTTATTTAAAATATATTTATAATATAACTAATAAAAATGATATAATAAATAATAATACAAATATATGTTAATAATAACTCTTCTATCAACAGTTATTATTAAACTATCAATAATAAAATAATATATTATTAATAATATAAATAATAGCAATAATCAATAATTTTATTATTATTAAATAGTAATTACAACACCTCATAATATTAATAACTTGAAACATTGCATTCCTAATTAATACCAATCATAAGAATAAGAGTATATATAGAGTGAAATTGGTTCATACATGAATCATTGAAAGATATTACTTGTTTTTATCAAAGAGTTTTAGTTGTTTTTATTGGAGAGTATTAGTTGTTATTGCTAAAGAGTTTTAATTTATTTTCAGTAAACAATTAATATTTTTTAGTGAAAGCAACTAATACTTTTATGTGAAACAACTAATATTCTTTATTGAAAACAGTCAATATCCTTCAATGGTTCATATATAAACCATTTTCATTCTATACTTTTTCAAAGAATAGTCATTTTATTCAGACCTTTATTAGGAATTATTGCACGAAAAGTATCATAATTTGAGTTCAAGAAAAAATTTAGGTATATTTTTTTAAAAAAATTGTAGATTTTTAGTTTTATAATAAAAATTTGATAATTAATTATTATAGTTTAAATAATGTAACAAATTTCGGCCGTGCGAAGCACGGGATTTACGATCACTAGTTCATACAAATCACGTCTTAAGGGATAAATCAGAGTAAACAAAGCCATATGAATATTATTTACATGATTAGGTCAATCTCTAATATGGAGGACAACAGTACGTACTCTACTCGCTTATTTAGAGGTATTTTATCCGTTAGAAATATAACTATGCATCATAAGTTTTCTAACGAACAAGTTTTATAGTATGAAATTAATATCATTAGATATATTAATTGATACCATTAAATTTGTAAACTGAAATCATAGTGTAAATTGCTATAATATCCACGAATGCATATAATGACATTAGTAATTATATCCAATGATATCAATTACATACTATGAACAATTTCACTGGAGAACTACTTATTATACATAGTCATTGCAAATACAATTAGAAAATTATCTATTCATTTATACTAGCTTCGATTACCAATGAATATGTTTATATGAAAATGGTTAATGATAAGTATATCATGAAACTGTTTTAAAATATTAAATATTTGATTAGGAGTATCATTAATTTAGGTTCAAGAAAATTACAACAATTACAATATAATACCCTGACCAAATTAATGATACTTCTGTTTATTTTTTTAAACTCATAATCAAATATTTGATACTTTAAAACTGTTTTATAATAAATTTATTATTAACTATTTTTATATAATATTTTGTCATTAACTACTAGTACTAGCATATACCCATGTATTATTCGTTATCCTATCTGAAAGGATTCGTAACCAGTAATCGAATTTATGATGTGGAATCGTAAGGAAGAAACAGTTATATATATGAGGAGCAACCAGAAACTAACAGGCAAAAGCGTGAAAAAACAAAAATGAACAAAAGCGTGTTTTCACTATCATAACTTATAGTTTTTATACTGTCCATTAATAGTTAAACAATTAGTAAAAAGTTAATTAATAAATATAAATATCAAGTACTTCTTCCATCCCCAAAATATAGTCATGTTACTTTTTGCACAGTTATTAAAAAGTTGATGTGTAAAAAATAAAAATATTGTGTCACATCAAGTACAACATAATTTATTTTAAAAATGTTATGTGTGTGTTGAAAATTGTAGATAAAGTTTATTATTTTCATTTTAGACAACAAGATTATTTTTTAAGAACGATCTAATAAGACAACTAGAACTATTTTTCAGGGATGGAGGGAGTTTAAATTTAATTACACAATATAAAAATCCAATATATAATATATAAATATTTTTTTTTTAATTTTAACCATATACGTCCAAAATCCATCCCCTATCTATAATCTATATCTATGTCTATCTATAACTATATAATACAAACTACATTGCCTATTTTAGGTTTCGGCGGGAAATTTTTTGGTACGTTGATCGACATTTCATCTCTTCATCATCACCGTTCATTGTATATTACTTTATAATTAAAATTGATGAGAATATAATTTGTCATTGATTAGCTACTAATTTGGAGCAGTTACATTTTGAGGCCTATTTATACTCTTACATTGTAAGCCTCTTCCAATCATTACGCAAGTTTTGTGGCCTTTTGCAATTGAATCATTATGTATTCACTAAATTTGTAATCATTAATATGTAGAAAGTTTTTGTTGATGTCATTCACTCAGAATTATGTAAATTTCATCGAATCTGTATATATTTGCAGATGTTTGATTAGGATTATAACCCTTCATCATGTTCTGTAAAACTCCACAGTCGGGCTCTACGTGCGGTGAGCAGAGAAGATGGATTGTAGTGGCACTCCTTGCAATTGGCAAAGATGACGGGTTACAACAGTGTTTTCTGCAGTGAGCAACAATCCATATTTTTTCCGGCAGTAGTAGTTGATTTGGTTAATTTATTTCTTATTTTCCGGCGTCAAATCATCCACCCTTTTTCACTATTTGTGCTACCACTGTTAGCATCAGGGTTTTTCCGGCAGTGGTGGTTGCCCTTTTTTTAAGTAATTTGTGAAATATGGTTTGTCAATGAAACAATCTTTCAGAGTCGGTAGTCGGTGAGGGAGGAATGGTTTTGTGATGAAGAAGTTTTCGAGACGTGGTTCTGTGATGAGATGACATCCTTATTAAATTATTATGAATTTCGGTTTATTTGATTTTTAATTGTTTTTAATATGTTTCCCTAAACTGAGTATACAATATATTGATTCAAAAGACTACTTTAAAAAAATTAAAAGTTTCGAAGTATATACATACACATAAATTAATAACCAAAGTATCTCCTAATCTTGGAAATGGTTATGAAAGAATATATTACAATCAAATGATTAGGAAGGAATATATTACAATCAAATTTACCATTAAGTTAAATGCTAGGTCAAAGGTATGATTTCTAAAAACTTGTAAGAAATATTCAACATTATTTTTTCTATCCGGAAATACCCTTTTATAGACTGATTTTTTTCCCCTTAATTGTAGGCGGATTTTTTTGGACCATTTTGAAAAATGGGAGCAATTTAAGGGACAAAAACCACTTAGTAAAAAAAAAAAGTGGAGCATAATAATTAAAAAGAAGCTCGATTTAGTATGGGAAAAAATATATATGATCTATAATATTAATTTATAAATATGATTTTGACTTTATTTTATTCGAAATACATTTCCCAACAACTGTAGTGTTTTCGCGAAGACATAATTCTTCTTTTCTTTTCGATATTTTAGTATGTTTAAACTAAAAAAAATCTAAACTATAATATCAATTTATACTTTATTATGTATTTTTGTTAATAGTTGCAATTATTACGCTGCTTATATTAACTTAATTTTAGCAAATCTTAGTTTATACTTTATTAACACCAATTCATGATTTGAATAAATCCATTTTCTGTAAGGAAAATGCGGTGAATTTTGAAGGAGAAAAAAATAATTTGGAGGGCTATTTTGCAATTTACCGTAAATCCTCCTATCCCACCCACATCTACGACGGAGAGGCCATTCCGACGGCACAACGAGGCGATGCTTTTTCCTCTGGTTCGCAACCGCTCATTTTTATTTGGGAATTAGATTATCTTGCCGATGAGAAGGAGATAAAAGAGGGACAATTGTGTAGCTTCTTATTAGTTGGCTCTCTTTCTTAGACACGTTTCATAAATCTACATGACGTGTGTGTATTATTTTATCTAATAAAGTTCCAAGTTTAACTTTCAGTAGTATGCTTATGCATTTTATAATTTTTATTGTGTATTTTATTTTAATAATAGTTATATTTGCTTTAGATTTGTTAAATTTAAACTTTATATATATGAAATTTTAATTTTTTGTCTATTTATTTTTTGTTTTAATTTATACTTATAATTTATTAGAGTAGATATAAAATGAAATTGATTCATAAATGAATTATTGAAGGATATTAGTTGTTTTCACTGAGAGTATTATTTATTTAGAGTAAAAATAATTAATACTCTTTATTGAAAACAACCAATATTGTTCAATGGTTCATGTATGTAGGGATGTCAAACGGGCGGAGCCGGGGAGGCTATTCTCCATCCCCGTCCCCGTCCACACGAAATAAATGGGAAAAAAAAAATGCCCCCATCTCTGCCCCGCCGGGATCCCCGTCCCCGCTAGGATTCCCCGTTCCCTACCTAAATTTTTTTATACTTTTTAAATTATAGAAAAAATATAAAATAACATATAAATTAAAAAAATTTAATCATAAACAACAATTAGTTTAAGTTGGTGTTAAAAAAAATTAATTTAAGAAATTTTGTAGAGTCTCTAATTCTACTTATTTTAGTTAACATATATATTAAAGTTTAAAATATATAATTAGGAACTAATAACATATTATTAAATAAAATATAGATATAATTTTGAATAAATAGTTAATTGAGTAGAAAATTATGAAATATTTATTTATAATTTACTTCTAAATTTATATATTATATACATATAAATATATTAATTATATAAAAAAAATGGGTCCCCGCAGGGTGGAGAATACCATCCCCGTCCCCATCTCCGTTTGCTTCGGGGATTATCTGCCCCGTTCATGGCAGATCCCCGCGGGGATCGGGGATTCCTCGCCCCGCTACCAAGCCTACATGTATGAACCATTTTTTCTCTATACTTTGTCTTTTTATTATTATAAAAGAAAAAATTTGTATGATATCTATATTTGTAATATAAATTATATATTTTATAATTATGACATCATATTGGCTCATCCGCTTATTAATGGTTAGATCCGGTTGAATTCGACTGAAAGCGCCAAAAGTGTTCAGTTCAAGGTCCGCTTTCACTTTTAAAACATAGATCAAAACCTTACCAATCAAATATGAATTAATGTGGAACTGGTAGATTTATAACACTTTGAAAAGTATGAGTTGAAAAGTATGGCTTCTACTAAAAAGTATTACAGAGTGGTTCATATATAAACAAGTTTTATATTATACATGTTCATCAAATATAATTTTTTTAGACAAAGTACAGAATGAAATTAATACTTTTCAGTGAAAATAACTAATACTCTTCATTAAAAATAACTAATATATTTTTTAGTGAACAACTCATACCCTTCAATGATTCAATCATGTACGAACCATTTTCACTCTAATACATATTCAATTTTTTATGGGCGATAAATTTTCTTTAAAAAAAAAATCTAATTTCGATATAAGTCTATGTCTCACTGCTCAAACATTCAACTTCATTTTATAATTTTGAAATTAGTATAAAATGAATATATTATACATATATAATATTATAAGAAAATAGATGTCTACTGTCATATTTCAACAATATTATACTATCAAAATGCCATAATTTTAACCTTTTTTAGAAGGGTTCAATTTTATTAAATTTCTACTTAGAATGATCACATGTCCACCAATGAACACAAATTTAGATGTTCGTCATTGATGTATTTATGACAAATAAACACACATAAACAATCAATACAAATAAATTAAATTATTGTTAAGATATTTGCACCCATAATATATATAAATATAGTCACCGTTATATACATTCACTTCTAAATTATAAAAAAATGATACATATACACACGCTGAACTACCAAATATACCCTCATGCATAAAAACAAAATACAAAAATAAAAAGTTAATTTTTCCAACATATTTGCTTGTGCAAGCTCAACCTCAACGAGAGTTCACCTCTCGCCTCCTGTAAATTTACCCCTCAACCGGAAATATTTCTTTTTTTTCCCGGAGGGACTCATCCGTCTTTCGTGAATGACGGAAAATGTTCGAACAAACCTAAATTTTGTTAGTCATGTTTTCCATTTGCAATATATTTTTATGTTAATCTAACTTCATGGATTTGTGATTTTTTTTTTTTGAATTTGATATGTGACATGAATCCAATAGGGAGCAGATGTTTATGGTAAATTTCACGTTTGTAACAATAGTTTTCGACCCCAATTTTGTCAATTTTGTTGTACTTTTTCAACCAGATTGGCAGAAAATTGCACAGTTTTCCATTAGATTGATCGAAATTTATACACACTTTCAGTCATTGGTTGGAAATTAGAATATGTAGATGGTATGTGTTTATTTTTTAACAAGATTAATCCATATATATTATGTTAGAGTAAAATTGAACAAAAAATTAAGTGGGTGTATTTATTAAAAAAAAAACAGGGTTTGTATGAAAATGACTCATAATAAGATTATCATGAAATTATTTTTAAAATATTGAATATTTGACCAGAAGTATAAAAAATCTCATTATAAGTATCAGAAGTTGGGGTCAAAAAATCTACAACAATTACAATATAATACCACTTATTTCAATATTTGATACTCCAGATCAAATATTCATATTCAATATTAAAAAATAATTTCATGATAAACTTATTATGAATCATTTTCAAAAAAAACTTTGCCTTATAAGAATTGTGGATGTAAATATTTTGTGCTTTTATTTGATGATGTTGATGGAAAAGTTAAAACCAATAAATAATTGTGAATCATTGACCTTATGTAAAATTCAACAATGTTCAAAATTGAGTACTTGATATTGATCTTTTTAATTAAGTCACTATGTTGATTCCTTTATTTGTATTAGTCAAGTTCAACAACTATATAATTTCTATTATTGTATTAAAGATTTATTATGGTTGTTAGGTTTAGAAATAGAACAATGTCTGCTTATAAAGATTTGAGCTTGGTGATTTTTAATTTTTTATTATGACCAGAGTACTTATTTTCTTTTATATGTATCTTAAATAATTTGTTATTTAATTTTATTTGTGTGTTTGTTACTGTTATTAATATAAATTGATATTTTGAGATGTTTAAAAATAACATTGATTTTATTATTAAGTATATGTTTGAAATATAAACAAGTTTCTTTTAAATCAAATATTAATTTTTTAAAAATTTTAATCAAATTAAATATAAAATTCTTTAATCGATAAATATATTATAGCGTAGAGACAATTGCACTTCAGGTCTCACTGGGCATGGTCGCATTTCAAAATGGTCCATAGCATTTTAGATGTGATTCCATAACTTATTTTTCATGTATAAATGGTTCCAAAGTTAGTCTTCCGTTAGTTTTTGTCACAGATAATGTCCAACTCACAACCCCAAAATTTACACAAATGATCTCATATTTATGCACAAATAATCTCATTCTAGGCTCGAATAACCCAAATTCGGGACAATTAATATAATCACTAAAATTACTAAATATATAAATAAATTATTAAAATTACTAAAATTAATAGAAAATCTTCAAGTATAAAAGAATTGATAAAAAAAACATCATCTTCTTTCCCAAACATCTCAATAATTACCAAGCACTGTTGTTGAATAAACCCAAGGTGGTTGAACAATTCATCTTGCTATCCTTCCCCGTATGAGGGTCGTCATCGTCTCCCCCCCCCCGGTCCATTCTTAGTCCTCTACTCATTGCCTTTCATTCACCCGCATCACCCCTTCCTCGAAAAGATGGCATCTCTATAATTCTCGTGGATTCTTATATTTGTGTATTTTTAGAGATTTAAGTTTTAATCGGTGACGTTTGCTAGAATTTTGATTTCACAAACCAACTCTGTTGATTATGTTTGGGCTATTATGGCTCAATGGTCTCTCCCCACCAAACTACCTTTTACTAAGAATTCAAGATTACCTTCCAACTCTCTCCCCCATTTTCTTAGTTTTTTTAATCAATTTATAGTTTTAATTAATTTATAATTTTCTGATCAAACCACGTAAACTATATTGGCAATTACAAAATATTTCTTAATAAAAATACATCAAAAAAAATCTAGAGAGTGGGTTTTTATGTGAGACCGTCTCATGTCAAGAGACAATGTGATAGGGTATAAATTGGACATGACATACTAACACTTTGACAAAGGTGGATGTTGTGTTGTCTCATGCTATGAGACAATCTCACACAAGTTTTTTTTTTCTAAATCTAGGACACTGTTTACAATCAATTAACTACAAGAATGTAAAACAAAAATGATAATGTCTCAAGTAGTATTTTTTTTTATAATTAATTGATAAACACAGTGTATAGATACAATCCTATTTGTGATAGATGAAAAATGGGGGTGACAAGTAATCCTGGGACGTAGGGAGTATGTTATTTTTAATGTTAATGTGATAGTTTTTTGGTGTTTTTTTTTATTATATTATTAATTTTATTATTTTATGTATGAACAATGATGGAAAATGGTAAAACACCATGTATATGCAATTTAAGTTTTCCGTCAAATGTTTTGGCTAAAAGTCTAATTTATCATTTTAAAGATGATGTTAAGGAAAATTATAACCACTGAATATTGGTGAAATCATCTAACTTTCTGTGAAATGAAATAATATTGAACTTACTGTTCTTTGATGAGTTTTATGCAATTTTTTTTAATTTTTTACTGAAATTGTAAATACAATATATTTTTAATCTTTATTTAGCATATACCAGTGTTGAGTGTAAATTATTTTGTAGAAAAATCATGTTTTATTATATTGAAGAAGAATTGTTCCCAACTTATTATGAATCCATGTTCAACGGTGACACATATTGGCGCATGCTTCGTCTCACTAAAGTTTGATATAACTAGATCATAAAGGCTCATGTTACAAATATTTTATGTTGTGTTCTTATTGAGGCATAATTTTTCTCATACATTGTAATGACAGTAATCCTTACAAAAGAGTTGTTATAATTGGTTTCATTTGATTTTTTTTTAATTATTTGTAGAGTGTCATCTCACTCTTTTAACCCGTAATTTTTTTTTTACAAATATTTAATAAGTCATAAATTACTATTATGTATTTGATTTTGGTATTTCTTTTTAAAAGAAAAGATATTATTTTAAAAAATTGTTGGATTGTAGATTATTGTTTAAAGTATTTTAACTATAACTTAAAATTGTGTGAGCTTAAAATTGTGTGAGACTGTCTTGTGGAACTAGATAATACAAATTTAAATACGTCTATGTTGAAATATTAGTGTGATAGATCCAATTTATATCCTATCCTAGGATTAAATTTTATATGAAAATGGTTAATTAGTGATAAACTTTTCATGAAACTGTTTTAAAGTATTGAATATTATAAATAAAATATAAAATATTTAATGAGAAGTATCGTTAATTTGAGTTCAAAAATTATTTTAGTTATATCTTTTTAAAAAGAAATTTATAGACTTTTAGTTTTATAATTAAAATATGCAAATATTATAGTTTAAACAATGTAACAAATTCAGGTCGTGCGAAGCACGGGGTTTACGATCACTAGTAATATATAATACATCCTACATAGCTATATTTAGGTTTGGGCGGAAGATTATTTCAACCGTAGGATGATTTTTATTTTTTGATCTCGGTCGTTCGTTTGTATCCATTTGGAAGCGTTCTCTGGTTTTAATTTGCTGCAATCAAGGAGCGGTTATGCTTTGGCCTCCTTTTATATACAGTCCATCCTGTAGACTTCTTGGATAAGAGATTCCGTTTATTTTTTAGTTTCATTCGTACTTTTTTGGTTTTTTCTTTCCTATTGGAATGGTTTTTTATTGTTGTGAATTCCATTTGTAGGCTGTGTTCGTCATTGGGAAATTGTCGCGGTGTGAATCTCTGGTGGCTAGGATTTGTTGCCTGCCGCGAATCGTATAGCGTCAAGCGAAGATTGTTGAATCGTATGGTTTCAAGCGTACTGTTGCCTGCCGCACATTTGTGATGATTTGTGTGCTGGTTGATCGTGGATGGACATTAGTTGTTTTTGGATTGTCACGGTGTCGTTTTCGTTAGAGGTGGTGCTATGTTTTCTTTTTCCGCTGATTGTAAATTTTTTATTCTAATTTTGGTTTGGATATAGGGATAGTAGTTTTTCCGGGGGTCTTCAACAAATATTCTATTGATTGTTATGATCTCTTCGAAATGGTGTACTTCCTGATATATTTCTTATATTATCTATGTACGTTGGAATCATGTGTGTTCTATTGACTATAGTTGTTAAGTTTTGCCAATTGATATTAGTATTTATAAATAATAATATTATAGTATAGGTAACAATTGAATAATTAATAAATATTGTACTGTAGATATAAATTAATGTGTTATTTATTTTTGAGTTGCTGGGGTAAAATTGGGTCGACATAGCAAAAAAATTTCGATCGACGTTTATGTGCAACTTGTGCATGATTTGGTATGAAGTTTGACTGATAATGATTCTTTGGTATTGTGTTGACAATAGTTTTGTTTGGTAGTTTACATGGGTGTTGATAAGAATAATTAATAATATTAAGTAAAAATATTATAGCATGGTAATAATTAATATTATAATGTAAGTTCAATTTAATGTTTTAATCTATATAATCTATTGATGTTGTGTATACCCATATAAGGGGTATGGAAGTTTAGATTATTTTGGTGTTGTAGTGCGTGGATTATTTGTATATATATATGAAGTGCCCTCTGGTAATTGTTAGATCTTATCAAATTTTCTCTTTTTTCGAGTTATATGATATGTATTTATTGTACAGTTTCTAATAAACTTTGAGATACTTTAGGCACTGATTTTCTTTCTTAATTATGTGCGCGGTTATATCTGCTATTTTGCTTATTTATTCTATTTTGTGGGGCTGTTATTTATCTTATTTGCCTATCATTGTGGTGGTTGTTTGAAACTTTTTTAATCAGTTTCAAATAATTGTATGTTATTTATTGACAATAAATTGTGGATTATAGATGTGGGTCAATTGAGAGGAGCTGTTATTTTTTAAACTGCTTTTACTCATTAGAGAGGTATATTGAATTACTTTGTGTGATTTTGATTTTCCATTTTCCACTACTGCGTTAGAATTCATATTGATTAGTTTTCAGGGTCTCCTATAATTATGGTATTGGATTAACTCCCATCTCATGATGCTTTAAAATTTTCTTAAGTATTCCAATTAACCTTCCACCTCCTGTGAGGTATTTTAATTAAATATTCCAGTATTTTGAATAAAACCAATTTATTGGTTCAGTAGATAATTATATAATAATAGGAGGTGTATTAAACTATTTTGTGTGCTTTTGATTTTCTATTTTCCACTGCTGCGTGATCTATGGAATTCATATTGATTAGTTTTCGGTGTCTCCTATAATTGTGGTATTGGATTAACTTCCCATCTCATGCTGTAAATTTTTCCTAACTATTCCAATTAAACTTCCCACCTCCTTTAAGATATTTTAATTAAATATTCCAATATTTTTTAATAAAACCAATTTATTGCTTCAGTATGTAATTACTATAATAATAAATAGGTATATCAAATGTTGTCATCTTTGCCGTTATTTTTTGGTTCAACGTATAGCGTATTATTCGGCCTTAATTAGCTGCACACAAAAAGTAATGGTTCATTATTGTCTTTACCTTTCCTATTTTAGGTTTAATTGAATAGAGGGGCTATAGACGGGTACCGTTACTGGTTTGTGGGGTGCGTGCGTGCTGGTGTGTTGTGTAGTGTGAACGTGTGTGTATATATAGTAGAGAGGAATCTTAGTAGAGAAATAAGAGAATCAAGTAATTTGATAATTTTTATATCATAATATATACTTCAGCTCAATATTAGTAGTTCTGTTTTTTGGCATTTATTTTTTGTCATAAGTTGGAGGTTAGTATGAGGTATTGTGAAGTTCATTTATCAATAAAGTTATTATTTTTGGAAAATATAAGTATCATATTTTTCATAAATAATCATTTTATTCATAAATGAACCTTACAATATCTCATGATATCTTCCAACTTATGACAAAAGATAACAATCCAAAAAACAGGACTACTAATATTAGACGGAAATAGTATTAAATATATGTAATTATATTGTCATATCGACTCAACTGCTTTACTAACTGTTAGATCCGACCAAAAGTGCTAACGATTTTCGATTGATGTCCGCTTCCATTTTTAAAACATAGGTTAGTAATGATTTTTCAAAAAATAATTATATTGTTACAACTAAATTCGTGATATAATGCATTCATATTTTATTATTTTGTTCAATTGAATTAATTTTTGCAGATTAATGATTAATTTGTTCAATTAATTAATGTAGAGCATTTTTTTTTTTTGGTTATTGTAGTAATATATCTAATAACCATTTATTCGGAAATTTATACTGATTTGTTAAATTGTTAATAAACAAATTAATCATATTTTAGGAATATCTCATATAATTGTGCTATTTGTTATATTGTATAAAAATTATTAAGGTTGTATTTGGATGAGTAATTTGAAATGCAAAAAATTTGAAAAAAAAGAATGAATTTGAGAATCCATGGATTTCAAATGACATGATTTTGCTTACAATTTGATTTAAGATCAAAGTTAAATTAACCCTCAATCCCTTTTAGTTCTTCATCCCCAGACATACGGTAAATCTGACAACTCTGGAGTTAGTCTTCCCCATGTCTATCTCCATTCTCCTCCCCCTTCCTTGCAAATCTCGAGTTTGAGATATTGGACCGAGGTAAATGTTAGAGATATGCAATATTGAAGGTAAAAATCTTAAAAATAATAGGAAAATATTTGTCGATTTATGGATAGATTGAAATTGTAATTGTTCAAGAGAAAATAATCTAATCCATGTCTGTTGATGTAGGGTGTCGGCGTCAAAGGGTGGAGCGGCGCGGTCAGATGGTGAAGATAAGAAATGAGGATGAACAATGGTATTAGGGTTGAATTTGATAGTTGCAGAATAATTTTTGGGATATTTTGGATTTGATAATCGAAGAACAAAGTTATTTTATTGTTTAATTAAGAAAGTGTTTAGTTTTTATTTTCCTAGCGATATTTTAAATTTGTTAGTTTTTTTTTTTAAATGTATTATACACTCTTGAATTATATATATATATATATATATATATATATATATATATATATATATATATATATATATAATTAAATATATTTTTAAAATAAATATGACTAACCATTTTTATATTTATACGTATTTTAAATTTATTTATACTTTTATAATATTAAATTGTAATTTAAATTTTATTTATTATTTTATAAATAATTAATGATGTGGGTGCATACTGAGATGATAATAATATTTTATTTTTACACGTCATCCTCGGGCAAGAGACAAACTGCCCAAAATTTAAATTGCAAACAAATATGAAAGTGATGATTTTTTTTTGCCAAAATTCAAAAGTTTAGTTTATATTGCAATTCACGGAAAAATGGTGATTTTATTTGCAATTAAGCCAAAATCTTTCAAATACTGAAGTTTATTATCACAAACCTACATTTTTTGCTGTATTTTACGTACATTCATATTGTAACAGAAAATATAATATAGATAGATGTATATGAATCGTTAATAAATATATGAGCAATTATTAGGCCTCCTTGAGTAATTGATTTCCATTTTACACAAATTATGGGACTGTGTTACAAAATTATAGGATAATGACAATCATAATTAATATATGTGTCGTTTCTAAGTACATGAAGAATTGTTGTTCCTTCTCGATCAATTGATTTTTCATTCCACACAAATTACTAGAACAATTGCACACTTATGGTATAAAGGCAAATCATGGGTGTAATTGAATTATTTATACGTACATTACATTCTATTGTAAAACGATAATGAAGCACAAGGATAGAATACTTAGAGAGAGAGAGACAGAGAAGAGGGCGAGTATCAACTCAAGCGTGCCTCTCTAAAACACAAACAAAGTCCTTATATAGACAGGGCGGACTTGAAACAGAAATAAACAATGGAAAAGAAAAACTAAATCCGCCAATAGGAGAGGCGGAGAGGGGTCCATTTGCATAATGGATGCGTAGTGGGTATCATCTTTATTTATTACTTTTGACTATTGTGACGAATTTGAGTGGAGCTTTGAGTGTGGGACCGGCGGCTTCACTGTATGAGGGCATCTTGTGTCGGCCAAGTATGAACACTTCGTCTTTTGTACCTGTATTGAGTATTTGAGTAATGACCATGTATTTTAGATATCGCTTTTCGCTCATTTATCTAAAATATTGATATTCCTGTTTTATGGAAAATATTTTGAGTAATTGATAGGAAATTTAGACATAACAAATTCATTCATTTGTCTAAATTTTTAATGTTCCTATTCTTTTTAAAGAAAAGGGTCTTGGGCACAGGGCCCACCAAATAAATCATCAAAATCATGATCGGAACTGGCAGGATCGGAGTCCATTTCTGACCCGGATTTCTTTTTGGCTTTCAAGAATTGTTTGGCTAATTTTTGGAATAGTTTCTGATCGTCTTCGTCTAGATCAGAATCAGAAGAGGCTTCTTTCTTGATTTTTGATTTATTTTTTGAAGAAGAGGCTTGATGTTTAGTTTTTTGAGAGGAGGAAATCTTGGATGATTTGCTAGGAGTAGGAGGAGGTCCAAAACATATATCGAAACCTTGAGTATTTGGTTGTCTTGAATTAGTCACAGTTCGTTGGGATGGAGTATTGGATTGTCTTGGATTAGACACAGTTTGTTGGGATGGAGATGCCTCCTTTTCCCAGCTTGGTTTTTCGCCTGTGTCAAAAAACCTGTTGACAACACAAGTATCACAATATTTATCAGAATAATTTACCCACCACTTCACTTTAAATTCTCTGATGATAGAGATGCTGTATGGCTGGGGGTAGAATTGTTTGAATGAGTAATTCCAACATAGGATCCATGGTACTTTGAATTCTGCAAAGAACATCAGGTGTCTCCTGAATGGTTCTTCTTTGGATCTGACAAGAAATTGTTGTTGGGCTAATTTGACTGAGGTTGGTAACATCTCTGTAATCGGCCCAAAAATCCTCCACCATTCAGTAAACCATACTGGGAAGGCGTTATTTATAAAATCTGATTTAAATGTAAAGAACCAGGAATGGTCAAAAGACCTCATGAGGAAGGCCCTAAACCAGGCATTCTTGTAATCAGGATAACTGTACCCTCTCGGGTTGTAACTTTGAGTAAATGGTCTGTTTTCATAAGGCCGAGTCCAATCGTTAAATTTTAAAACTCTTTTGATAATGCATTTTGAGTAAGCGATCTTGCTCCTATCTTCTGGATGATATGTATGAGTAATTTTTGCTGCTCCTGAGTCTACAAGGATGTATTCATAGAACTCTTGGGTCTTTAGAGGATTGTCGGTAAACCATTGACAATCAGGTGGGAAGATATTTTGAGTAAGCTCAACTAGCTTGGATAAGTTTCCTAATACAGTAAGAGTAGTAGGAGTAATATGCTCAACTTCTGGTTTAAGAAAATAGCCATTTTTTAGTGGGATAACCTGGGTTTTGGTTTGGGTGGTTGGAAAAGAAGGGGCTGGTTGAGTAATTGCTCCGGCATATGATGGAGCTGGAATGTCTTCTAAAGACTTGAATTGATTGTCATTGCTGAAATTGGTAATTGCTCTCTGAGTATAGTAACTAGGAGTAGTTGATCTAGGCCTCTGCATTATTTGAATTCTGCAAAAATTCTCTTGTTAGAAAATCAGGGAGGCAGTTATCCTCTCCCTTGATATACTCAATATCAAAATCAAAGCTTGATAAAATTGCTTGCCATCTGGCAAATATTCGCTTTGATACGATGTTTTTAACATCCTTTTGAAGTATCTCTTTAGCAGATTCGCAATCAATTCTAAGGAGAAATCTTTTGTTAAAAATGTCGCTCTGAAATTTGGATATACAAAGAACAATAGATAAAACTTCTTTTTTAACAGTGGAGTAGTTCAGTTGAGGTCCAGTCCAGCTACCTGAGTGAAATCTTACTAATTGTTCTTTTGAAACAGTACTATCTGCTTATGTTTTGCTAACTTGCTTTAATATCCCCCCGAAACCGAAGTCAGAGGCATCTGTTTCTATTATCATAAAAGCATCCTTTTTAGGTATTCCTAAACATGGCAAAGACTTAACTTGTTTCTTGATAGATTTTACTATATTAGTATGGGTATCTGTCCAAGCTGGTGGATTCTTTTTTAATCTTTGAAACAAAGGGTTGCAAATAATGCGAAGCTTGGGGAAAAAGTCTGATATATAATTTAAGAAGCCTAGAAATCTTTGTAGTTGAGTCTTGTCTTTTATAATATCGGGAAATTTGTCAGCAAAATCAATGGCTCTAGCTATTGGCTTGATAGTTCCTCTAAATATATCGTGACCAAGGAATCTGATTTTTGTTTGAAAATTTTTTATTTTCTGGGCGGATATCGCTAAACCATTTTTCTTTGCTATTTGTATAAAAATGTTTAAGTGTTTAAAGTGTTGATCTATATTTTTAGAGTAAATAAGTACATCATCAATATAACAGATAGAGAAATCAGAATAATTATTAAAAATATCATTCATAATATTCTGAAATTCTGAAGGAGCATTTTTTAGCCCAAAAGGCATTACGTTCCATTCATAATGTCCAAAAGGGACAGTAAAGGTTGTTTTATATTTATCTTTTTCGTCAACCTGTATTTGCCAAAATCCTGATTTTAAATCAAATTTAGAAAACACACAGGCATTCTGAAGTCTATTAATAAGGTCCCTTTTATTAGGGATGGGATATCTAATCCATTCTAAAACTTCGTTGAGAGGTTTATAATTGATAACAAGCCTAGGAACTCCTCTTTCTTTTTCAGCTTGATTATTGACATAAAAGGCTGCACAGCTCCAAGGAGACTTAGAATGTCTGATAAGTTTTTTGTTTAGTGAGGAATCTATTTCTTTTTTACAGGTATCTAACAAATCATGGTTCATTTGTATAGGTCTTACTTTAGTAGGAATGAGTTTTTCGTTAAAATTTGCGATGTAAGGAAGAGAAACCGTATGTTTCTTTCTTTCCCAAAAAGCATTAGGAAGGTCGGAACATACCTCTTGTTTGATTTTTTATTCTAAATCTAAAATTTTCTTTTGTGTAGATTCGCTTTTTAAATCTTCTTCTATTTTTAAGTAAGTAATTTCTTCTTTAAGGGTTTGGATATGTAATTTTTTATTTTGAATAGAATTGATTTGTTTATAAACAAAATGATTCTGCAGAAGGGATATTTCCCTATCTTTAATAGGATTTAAGAATTTAAAATTTATATCTTTTCCCATAATATTAGTAGTGATTCCATTACCATTAACCATAAAAGGATATATGGTAGTTAGGAAAGGATTTCCTAAAATAATGTTTTGATTAAGATTTTTAACAAGTATGAAAGGTGTTTTAAAACAATACCCTTCATTACAGATATGGGAATTAGTAAGTTTGTATTCTATATTTAAGGGGGTAGCATTAGCTGCTACAAGTCTTTCATTAGTTTTTTCATAATATTTAGAAGGTATAAGCCCTTCTCTTATGCAGTTTTGATCTGCTCCGCTATCGATTAAACAGGAAACATTGATACGGAAGTCATTAACAACCAAAGTAATAACCGAATACCATTTTTGATAAGTGATACCTTGAATGGATAATTCAGTTATTCTATTATCTTCTTTTGTTTGTTCTAAAGGTGGGTTTGAGCTTTCTGGTTTTTCATGTTGTAAGTCTTGCGGTATTTCAATTTTCGAGAAATCATATTTTGCTAGGGAAAGTTTTGTCTCTATTTCTAGATCTTTGGTATGTAATGTAGTAATCTCCTTTTGTAAATTATTGATTTCAAATTTAAGATTATTAATTTCTTTTCTTAGATCATTAGTGGAGACAGTCATAGAGGTTTGACTAGAGATGGAAGAAGTTGGTACTTTGCTTAGTATTTTGGTGATGCTAAAGGGTGTTGGGAAAATATGGGTGCCCGGAATCTATTCGGGATGAAATTTAAATACGAATTTAAATACAATTATTACTAGCATGAATTAATCCTAATTAATTCAAATAATAATTCCAACAACTAATTATCATCAAGCATGTTAAATTAATTTCACATATTTAACTAGGCGGAATTAAACAAGTAAATATGCGATTAACGTACCTCTCGTAGTAATGGCCTTTGGATATACGGGACACTTGTAATCTCGCTCTATCGACCCAAAGCCTTCTCAAGTATTTCCCTTTTCACCTCACTTGATCGCCGGTGGGAGACGCTTTCAAGCAATTTAATAAACTAAGGAAAAAGAAAAATATCTATGCTTCTTGATTTTTCCAACACATGGAATTATGTACTTGGGGATGAAATAATCATCCCCTATTTATAGATGAAGTGGCCGAAAATTTCAAGGAATATGGGCCTTGGAAAAAAATCTTTTCTTAGACTCTAAGAAATCTTGAATATATCTCATATATTCTTTTCTCCAAAATAAAATATTCCACAAAAATCTCACTCACCTAATTAGGCCTACAATTTTCGAAAATTCTATGATGAGAATCCAAGATTTGGATCTTCTTGAATATATGAGATAATCTTGTATTTCAAGAATACTTATCCTCCATAATATCTTTCCAAGAAAATCAACAAAATCTAATCTCTTCAAATAACCAAATTTTCGAAAATCATATAGAAAAATCAGCATATTATTTTCTTTTTATTTTAATCACCTTATCATTATTGGGCTACTTAATGGGCTACTTGAGGGGCCTTAAGGAGAATTAAGATTGGACCTCATAATGGACTTCTGAATTTCAATATTGAGCCCCAATATAATTCAGCCCATTAATATTAATTATTACCACTAATAAATTAATATTGCACTATCCATCTTAATCCATATTACGATAATATGGACTCCCGGTTATTATTTCCCGCGTTTAAGATTATCAAGTCCATTAATTAATTAAGCTTCTGAATAGCTCTAAATTAATTAATATATTTCACCTTGGAGTAAAGACAGCTCAACATTATTATTCGTACCGAAGAAACTAATTCTTCACTTGCAAGATTTGGTACAATAAAACTTATGAGCCCACCAAGGGAACTAATCACACGAGCCGTACTCGCACGCGTTTCTCCGTATTAAATCTTAGCAACCGTCGTATGATTAATATTACTGCCCAAGACACAAAGTTCGAAGTCACAATGATTCTCACCCAACATGAATCAAAGCAGTAACTACTAAGCACACACGGTCCTATTTAAGTGACGGAGATTAAGAAATCAACAACCACTGAGGTCTAATTCTTCACCTTTCAGAACAGAAGAATTTCTCCTCGCTGTAGGACCTCTTCAACACATACTAAATGTGCTAGTGCAATCTCTTGGTCAAGACAGACCAATCTGAGCCTTACACATCGACCTTTCACGGTGGATTGTTCAATTCCACCTAGGCCGTGAAAATGTACGTTTAGTTACAAGTAAACTGTTAATGTCGTCTTCCGTGATCGGGTATCACCACATTAACTACAATGTAACACGTACTATATATTGAACGGTTTGCAATAGAAATTCAACATTCAATCATAACTAAAGCAAATGCGATAAAAGAATTATTCTCATAAAACGAGTGTTTGATACACGAGTTATACAAAGTAAAAGCATACTTTCACGTATAACTCCAACAATCTCCCACTTATACTTAAAGTCTGCTTTTAGTATACATCACGCATGTCTTAGTGTAGTAGCTCTACGTGACATCTCATGTCAACCTACACTAACCTAATAATTCCCCCCACTTATACTTAAAGCAGATTGGCAATGGTCTTGACTCCCATTCCATTCACATGTCTCTCGAATGTATTCAGAGGCAGACCCTTTGTGAATGGATTTACTAGGTTGTCCCCGACGCATATCTTTGCCACCTCTTTTTCTCCTCTCTTAACGATTTCTCATATAAGATGGTATTCTCTTTCTATGTGTTTGCTGGCCTTGTGGGCTCTCGGTTCCCTTGAATTTGCAACTGCTCCGACATTGTCACAAAAGACAGTTATCTTGTTGGGCAAATTCGGAACAGCGTCCAAGTCCACTAAGAAGTACTTGAGCCAAACCGCTTCTTTCGCTGCTTCACAAGCAGCTACTTATTCGGTTTCCATGGTCGAATCTGCGATGCATTTCTACAAACCGCTTCTCCATGTCATGGCTCCTTCTCCCATGCAAAACACACTACCCGAGGTTGACTTTCTTGAGTCTATGTCTGATTGGAAATCCGAGTCCGTGTATCCTACGGGAACTAGACTATCCGACTGGTAAATCAGCATCCGCTCCCGAGTTCTTTTCAGATACCTCAAGATGCACTTTACGGCAGTCCAATGGTCTTTCCCAGGATTACTTTGATATCTTGCTATCATGCCTACGGCAAAGCAGATATCCGGTCTCGTACACAGCATTGCATACATAAGGCTTCCTACGGCCGAAGCGTACGGAACACCTTTCATGTCATCTATCGCCGCTTGCGTCTTAGGGCTCATTTCTTTCGATAGATGGATTCCGTGCCTAAAAGGTACAAAACCTTTCTTGGAATCTTGCATGCTGAAACGCTTCAAAATAGTGTCAATGTATGAAGCTTGCGATAAGCCCAACATCCTCTTCTTGCGATCGCGAGTGATTTTGATCCCAAGGATGTGACCGGCTTCCCCTAAGTCCTTCATATCAAATTGTTTTGACAGCCATACCTTTACGTCTGACAATACCTTTACATTGTTTCCAATGAGCAGAATATCGTCTACGTATAATACTAAGAATACCACCGCAGTTCCGTCACGCTTCTTATACACACAACTTTCGAACTCGTTTTGATCAAACCCATAAGACTTAATCACCTGATCAAAACACTGGTTCCAAGTACGCGATGCTTGCTTAAGTCCGTAAATGGATCTCTTGAGTTTGCATACGAGATTCTCTTGGCCTTTTCCAATGAAACCTTTGGGCAGTTGCATATAGATCCCATCAAGACTTTCGTTAAGGAAAGCTATCTTGACATCCATTTGCCAGATCTCGTAATCTGAGTGCGCAGCGATCGACAAGAGAATACGGATGGACTTAAGCATAGCACAAGTCACTAGTAGAAGTATGTTGATAAATGTTCATTTTATTAGTTTCATTAATTGAGTTGTCCCACCAATGTTTTAGCTGGCCAGTGAAACCAGAGACTATAACAGCGACAGTCTGATCTTGAGTGAGATTTGATTTTATACCATAGGCCATTCCGGCCATTCCTATTTCTTGTAAGGTATTTATAATTTCATTTTCAGATTTTTCATCAATGTTCCATTCTTGGATTGATGTTCCGTTAAATTTGGAAGTTTTGAATTGGGAACGTTCTTCATATTGTATGTCAGGAGGAGTAGGTTTGCTATAGTGATTTTTGAAACCAGTATTGTACCTTATTCTATTAATACTTGGATCTTCATCCGACTCTTCTAGAGCATTTATATCCCTATCCAAACAACTAATATTTTCGTTAGTGTTGGAAGAGGATGCTAAAGCAGCAAGTTGGCTATTGATCTTACTAACTATACTTTCATTAGTAACTAATTTAGTTTTGAGTTTTTTTCCAATATTTTCAGGGATACTGATGGACTTGAAATGAGGAGTAGAAAGATTGTTAGGAAAATTACTCGGGTTTTGAATACTAAAAGTTTTAGAGTCAATCTTATTGGATAATAAATCAACTTGGTCGGCAATAGTGTGAAGGATTTGATTAGAAAAATTGTTTTGTTCATGAATTTTTCTAATATCTATCATAGTAGGAGGATCCGAACCACTCCTACCAGTTTTGAAAGGAGCAGCAATGACCTGTTCATCAGCTACTTGTATTTTTATGCTTTGCAAAGGGGGATGTATAGCAGTAATATTATTTCCATCTGTTAATTCCCATTTTTTATAAAGATTTGTCTGGACATTAAGTTGTTCTAAAGAGTAGACATTTTGAATATCCTCGATTTGGCAATAGGTGTCAAACCAATTCAAAATAGGGAAATTAAATTTATACATTTGAAGATCTTTTATCCATTCCTTTTGAAGTCTATCACGAAAAGATTTGTCTAATTTTAAAAACCAATCTCTTCTTTCTTGATTATCAGAATCATTAAATTCTTCATCAAGATATTTAAAGTTAGCAGAGAAGTCGAGAACTTCAATAACATTTATCCCAGCCATCTGGGAATGAGTAGAAGATCCTACCGAGGATTCATTACTTTGATAATTCGTATCTGGTAAAGGGCTTTTGTAGTTAACATTCATTTCATTATTAATAAAAGCATTGGTAGAAGTGGAGGCAACACTAGTCCTGAAAGGATTATTAACACGGCTAGAGTTGTCAGAAAAGGATTGCCTAGAATTAACTTCTCGTATGCATATATTATTCCTTGTTTCTCTAAAGGAATTAAATCTAATGAGTATTCTTCCATCAGAATCTTCAGAGATATTTGATACCTCTCTTCTAGTAATGTTCCTAGGAATTTGAGGGGCTTGAATAATAAATTCTTCTGGAATGGTTATTTCATTCCATTTAAGTCTTTTAGGAATAAAAGTACTCGGATTATCCGCATTTACTTGTAGTAAAACGGTTTCATCTTTGTCAGTAGGAGTAAACATGAATTTAGGATTAATCTGGGAAGACATAACCCTATAATAAACCCTAAAAATAACTGCAAAATTCTTACAATTGTCTTTAAATTCATTATTCTTGAGGTGAATGTCTAAGATTAAAGAATCTAAAATATGAGGTTCAGTAAGGTCAACACTAAAATTTGGGGCACAGTTGAAGTACATAGGCCCGTTGCAAATATTAGTTTGAATCATGGATAATAAAGAGTTTTTATACTTAATAAGTCTATTATCTCTAAGGGCAATATAAACTGGTGCGTCAACTCCCATGTGAACCAAGGGCTTGATAGCTACTTGAATAAGTCCAAAATGCATATATCTAAAAATTTTCTCTAAATATTTTTTAATAGAAACCTTAGATAATAAAGGTATACTTTGAAATTCATTTTGTATAGAGATAGTTTCTTCATGAGTTTTAATGGAGTAAGCAACCTTGAAATCAAGGAGACCAATTTGATAAAGAGAATTGATAGGTTGATCAGGTATAGTCCAATTAGAATAATTAGTAGGCATGGAAATATCACTACTACAGACAATACCAGAATTATTAGTAGTTCTATTTTTGGAAAGCATTGCTCTAAGCCTAGACGTCATCAGTATTAAATTATTAATAGTGTTTAATAATAATTAGATTATTATCAAGTACTGAAGTTTTACTGGAACACAACCGGGAACACCAATCAAGGCTTACCAACGGAATAACGCTTACCAACGTAAAACACCAGGAGATAATAACTAAATATTATTATAGACTATAATAACAAAACACTAATTCAATCTAAGTAAAGATAAATGTTTTCTTAGATAGAATTACTAATAAAAATAATGGCTTTGATACCATCGAAGCAGGAACGAAGTTGTAAGCGGAAATATAAGCATTTTATTCATAAATTTGAATAACAATTACAGAAATTATAGAAACATAAAGACTTACAGGAGTAATCGTAAAACGATAATGAAGCACAAGGATAGAATACTTAGAGAGAGAGAGAGAAGAGGGTGAATATCAACTCAAGCGTGCCTCTCTAAAACACAAACAAAGTCCTTATATAGACAGGGCGGACTTGAAACAGAAATAAACAATGGAAAAGAAAAACTAAATCCGCCAATAGGAGAGGCGGAGAGGGGTCCATTTGCATAATGGATGCGTAGTGGGTATCATCTTTATTTATTACTTTTGACTATTGTGACGAATTTGAGTGGAGCTTTGAGTGTGGGACCGGCGGCTTCACTGTATGAGGTCATCTTGTGTCGGCCAAGTATGAACACTTCGTCTTTTGTACCTGTATTGAGTATTTGAGTAATGACCAGGTATTTTAGATATTGCTTTTCGCTCATTTATCTAAAATATTGATATTCCTGTTTTATGGAAAATATTTTGAGTAATTGATAGGAAATTTAGACATCACAAATTCGTTAATTTGTCTAAATTTTTAATGTTCCTATTCTTTTTAAAGAAAAGGGTCTTGGGCACAGGGCCCACCAAATAAATCATCAAAATCATGATCGGAACTGGCAGGATCGGAGTCCATTTCTGACCCGGATTTCTTTTTGGCTTTCAAGAATTGTTTAGCTAATTTTTGGAATAGTTTCTGATCGTCTTCGTCTAGATCAGAATCAGAAGAGGCTTCTTTCTTGATTTTTGATTTATTTTTTGAAGAAGAGGCTTGATGTTTAGTTTTTTTAGAGGAGGAAATCTTGGATGATTTGCTAGGAGTAGGAGGAGGTCCAAAACATATATCGAAACCTTGGGTATTTGATTGTCTTGAATTAGACACAGTTCGTTGGGATGGAGTATTGGATTGTCTTGGATTATACACAGTTTGTTGGGATGGAGATGCCTCCTTTTCCCAGCTTGGTTTTTCGCCTGTGTCAAAAAACCTGTTAACAACACAAGTATCACAATATTTATCAGAATAATTTACCCACCACTTCACTTTAAATTCTCTGATGATAGAGATGTTGTATGGCTGGGGGTAGAATTGTTTGAATGAGTAATTCCAACATAGGATCCATGGTACTTTGAATTCTGCAAAGAACATCAGGTGTCTCCTGAATGGTTCTTCTTTGGATCTGACAAGAAATTGTTGTTGGGCTAATTTGACTGAGGTTGGTAACATCTCTGTAATCGGCCAAAAAATCCTCCACCATTCAGTAAACCATACTGGGAAGGCGTTATTTATAAAATCTGATTTAAATGTAAAGAACCAGGAATGGTCAAAAGACCTCATGAGGAAGGCCCTAAACCAGGCATTCTTGTAATCAGGATAATTGTACCCTCTCGGGTTGTAACTTTGAGTAAATGGCCTGTTTTCATAAGGCCGAGTCCAATCGTTAAATTTTAAAACTCTTTTGATAATACATTTTGAGTAAGCGATCTTGCTCCTATCTTCTGGATGATAGGTATGAGTAATTTTTGCTGCTCCTGAGTCTACAAGGATGTATTCATAGAACTCTTGGGTCTTTAGAGGATTGTCGGTAAACCATTGACAATCAGGTGGGAAGATATTTTGAGTAAGCTCAACTAGCTTGGATAAGTTTCCTAATACAGTAAGAGTAGTAGGAGTAATATGCTCAACTTCTGGTTTAAGAAAATAGCCATTTTTTAGTGGGATAACCTGGGTTTTGGTTTGGGTGGTTGGAAAAGAAGGGGCTGGTTGAGTAATTGCTCCGGCATATGATGGAGCTGGAATGTCTTCTAAAGACTTGAATTGATTGTCATTGCTGAAATTGGTAATTGCTCTCTGAGTATAGTAACTAGGAGTAGTTGATCTAGGCCTCTGCATTATTTGAATTCTGCAAAAATTCTCTTGTTAGAAAATCAGGGTGGCAGTTATCCTCTCCCTTGATATACTCAATATCAAAATCAAAGCTTGATAAAATTGCTTGACATCTGGCAAATATTCGCTTTGATACGATGTTTTTAACATCCTTTTGAAGTATCTCTTTAGCAGATTCGCAATCAATTCTAAGGAGAAATCTTTTGTTAAAAATGTCGCTCTGAAATTTGGATATACAAAGAACAATAGATAAAACTTCTTTTTTAACAGTGGAGTAGTTCAGTTGAGGTCCAGTCCAGCTACCTGAGTGAAATCTTACTAATTGTTCTTTTGAAACAGTACTATCTGCTTCTGTTTTGCTAACTTGCTTTAATATCCCCCCGAAACCGAAGTCAGAGGCATCTGTTTCTATTATCATAAAAGCATCCTTTTTAGGTATTCCTAAACATGGCAAAGACTTAACTTGTTTCTTGATAGATTTTACTATATTAGTATGGGTATCTGTCCAAGCTGGTGGATTCTTTTTTAATCTTCGAAACAAAGGGTTGCAAATAATGCGAAGCTTGGGGAAAAAGTCTGATATATAATTTAAGCAGCCTAGAAATCTTTGTAGTTGAGTCTTGTCTTTTATAATATCGGGAAATTTGTCAGCAAAATCAATGGCTCTAGCTATTGGCTTGATAGTTCCTCTAAATATATCGTGACCAAGGAATCTGATTTTTGTTTGAAATTTTTTTATTTTCTGGGCGGATATCGCTAAACCATTTTTCTTTGCTATTTGTATAAAAATGTTTAAGTGTTTAAAGTGTTGATCTATATTTTTAGAGTAAATAAGTACATCATCAATATAACAGATAGAGAAATCAGAATAATTATTAAAAATATCATTCATAATATTCTGAAATTCTGAAGGAGCATTTTTTAGCCCAAAAGGCATTACGTTCCATTCATAATGTCCAAAAGGGACAGTAAAGGCTGTTTTATATTTATCTTTTTCGTCAACCTGTATTTGCCAAAATCCTGATTTTAAATCAAATTTAGAAAACACACAGGCATTCTGAAGTCTATTAATAAGGTCCCTTTTATTAGGGATGGGATATCTAATCCATTCTAAAACTTCGTTGAGAGGTTTATAATTGATAACAAGCCTAGGAACTCCTCTTTCTTTTTCAGCTTGATTATTGACATAAAAGGCTGCACAGCTCCAAGGAGACTTAGAATGTCTGATAAGTTTTTTGTTTAATAAGGAATCTATTTCTTTTTTACAGGTATCTAACAAATCATGGTTCATTTGTATAGGTCTTGCTTTAGTAGGAATGAGTTTTTCGTTAAAATTTGCGATGTAAGGAAGAGAAACCGTATGTTTCTTTCTTTCCCAAAAAGCATTAGGAATGTCGGAACATACCTCTTGTTTGATTTTTGATTCTAAATCTAAAATTTTCTTTTGTGTAGATTCGCTTTTTAAATCTTCTTCTATTTTTAAGTAAGTAATTTCTTCTTTAAGGGTTTGGATATGTAATTTTTTATTTTGAATAGAATTGATTTGTTTATAAACAAGATGATTCTGCAGAAGGTATATTTCCCTATCTTTAATAGGATTTAAGAATTTAAAATTTATATCTTTTCCCATAATATTAGTAGTGATTCCATTACCATTAACCATAAAAGGATATATGGTAGTTAGGAAAGGATTTCCTAAAATAATGTTTTGATTAAGATTTTTAACAAGTATGAAAGGTGTTTTAAAACAATACCCTTCATTACAAATATGGGAATTAGTAAGTTTGTATTCTATATTTAAGGGGGTAGCATTAGCTGCTACAAGTCTTTCATTAGTTTTTTCATAATATTTAGAAGGTATAAGCCCTTCTCTTATGCAGTTTTGATCTGCTCCGCTGTCGATTAAACAGGAAACATTGATACGGAAGTCATTAACAACCAAAGTAATAACCGAATACCATTTTTGATAAGTGATACTTTGAATGGCTAATTCAGTTATTCTATTATCTTCTTTTGTTTGTTCTAAAGGTGGGTTTGAGCTTTCTGGTTTTTCATGTTGTAAGTCTTGCGGTATTTCAATTTTCGAGAAATCATATTTTGCTAGGGAAAGTTTTGTCTCTATTTCTAGATCTTTGGTATGTAATGTAGTAATCTCCTTTTGTAAATTATTGATTTCAAATTTAAGATTATTAATTTCTTTTCTTAGATCATTAGTGGAGACAGTCATAGAGGTTTGACTAGAGATGGAAGAAGTTGGTACTTTGCTTAGTATTTTGGTGATGCTAAAGGGTTCAAGATTATTCATTAATTTATTAGTCTTTTTATCACCAGTTTTTTCTTTGCTTAAGACTAGTTCCTTTAGTCTGACAAGATAATTATGTCTATCCTCAGGATTAGGAACCTTTTCTATGAGATCGAAAAGAAGTTCTTGTTCCGAGTTGTCATTAGTGATGACATTTATGGATAAAGGACAGAATCCATTGCAAGATTCATCACTATCACTAGAGGAAGTTTGAGTAATATTATCATCTGCATTATCCTCTTGTTCAGAGGTTTCTGATACTTCTGGAGTGTCAGAAATCATAAGAGCAGATATTTTTTGTTTAAGATCATCGTCATTTTGAAAGATTTCGTCAATCTTTTTCTTAAGGGGGCATACATCTGCTTTATGTCCCTTTTTATGGCATTTATAACAAGTGGGTTGATAGTTTTTTTCCTTGTTAAAATTTTTCTTGAAAGGTTTTGTATTAGGTTTCTTTTGATCAAAAGTTTTATCATTTTTAAAGAACCTTTTCTTTTTATAAGGTTTTGAAGAATTTTTTAACTTTTTCTTTTTAGAAGAAGGGGCTTGGATTTTTTGCAAACCAAAGGCTTCGCAAAATGTTCCAATTTCCTTTTTATAACTAGATTTTTCTTTACCATATCTACTTTGGATTTTGAGTTCAGAACATAGAAGTAAACCTTCCTTTTTTATAAAAGCAAATAGTTGTCCGTAAGTAATTTCATTAAAATTTACTACGTCACAAGCTTCTTTTAATTTTTGATGTATTCTAGTACCAAATAATCTTGGTAAGCCTGCGATGAATCTTTCTTTCCAGAAAGGAGCATTACAGTCAGATCTCTTTAAAACTAGAGTGAGGAAAACATCCTTATACCACCTATAATCGGATAAAGTGGGACAAGAAAGATTTGAAAGAACAATTTGGCTAGATTCGTTATCTTCTCTAGGATTTCCTATGAAGTACATAGCTATAGTTATGATGAGATAATCCGTAGCATCGGATTTTATAACTATGGAACCATCATCCATTTCACTAGTAGAAGTATGTTGATAAATGTTCATTTTATCAGTTTCATTAATTGAGTTGTCCCACCAATGTTTTAGCTGGCCAGTGAAACCAGAGACTATAACAGCGGCAGTCTGATCTTGAGTGAGATTTGATTTTATACCATGGGCCATTCCGGCCATTCCCATTTCTTGTAAGGTATTTATAATTTCATTTTCAGATTTTCCATCAATGTTCCATTCTTGGATTGATGTTCCGTTAAATTTGGAAGTTTTGAATTGGGAACGTTCTTCATATTGTATGTCAGGAGGAGTAGGTTTGCTATAGTGATTTTTGAAACCAGTATTGTACCTTATTCTATTAATACTTGGATCTTCATCCGACTCTTCTAGAGCATTTATATCCCTATCCAAACAACTAATATTTTCGTTAGTGTTGGAAGAGGATGCTAAAGCAGCAAGTTGGCTATTGATCTTACTAACTATACTTTCATTAGTAACTAATTTAGTTTTGAGTTTTTTTCCAATATTTTCAGGGATACTGATGGACTTGAAATGAGGAGTAGAAAGATTGTTAGGAAAATTACTCGGGTTTTGAATACTAAAAGTTTTAGAGTCAATCTTATTGGATAATAAATCAACTTGGTCGGCAATAGTATGAAGGATTTGATTAGAAAAATTGTTTTGTTCATGAATTTTTCTAATATCTATCATAGTAGGAGGATCCGAACCACTCCTACCAGTTTTGAAAGGAGCATCAATGACCTGTTCATCAGCTACTTGTATTTTTATGCTTTGCAAAGGGGGATGTATAGCAGTAATATTATTTCCATCTGCTAATTCCCATTTTTTATAAAGATTTGTCTGGACATTAATTTGTTCTAAAGAGTAGACATTTTGAATATCCTCGATTTGGCAATAGGTGTCAAACCAATTCAAAATAGGGAAATTAAATTTATACATTTGAAGATCTTTTATCCATTCCTTTTGAAGTCTATCACGAAAAGATTTGTCTAATTTTAAAAACCAATCTCTTCTTTCTTGATTATCAGAATCATTAAATTCTTCATCAAGATATTTAAAGTTAGCAGAGAAGTCGAGAACTTCAATAACATTTATCCCAGCCATCTGGGAATGAGTAGGAGATCCTACCGAGGATTCATTACTTTGATAATTCGTATCTGGTAAAGGGCTTTTGTAGTTAACATTCATTTCATTATTAATAAAAGCATTGGTAGAAGTGGAGGCAACACTAGTCCTTAAAGGATTATTAACACGGCTAGAGTTGTCAGAAAAGGATTGCCTAGAATTAACTTCTCGTATGCGTATATTATTCCTTGTTTCTCTAAAGGAATTAAATCTAATGAGTATTCTTCCATCAGAATCTTCAGAGATATCTGATACCTCTCTTCTAGTAATGTTCCTAGGAATTTGAGGGGCTTGAATAATAAATTCTTCTGGAATGGTTATTTCATTCCATTTAAGTCTTTTAGGAATAAAAGTACTCGGATTATCCGCATTTACTTGTAGTAAAACGGTTTCATCTTTGTCAGTAGGAGTAAACATGAATTTAGGATTAATCTGGGAAGACATAACCCTATAATAAACCCTAAAAATAACTGCAAAATTCTTACAGTTGTCTTTTACGTACATTTTTTGCTGTATTTTACGTACATTCATATTGTAACAGAAAATATAATATAGATAGATGTATATGAATCGTTAATAAATATATGAGCAATTATTAGGCCTCCTTGAGTAATTGATTTCCATTTTACACAAATTATGGGACTATGTTACAAAATTATAGGATAATGACAATCATAATTAATATATGTGTCGTTTCTAAGTACATGAAGAATTGTTGTTCCTTCTCGATCAATTGATTTTTCATTCCACACAAATTACTAGAACAATTGCACACTTATGGTATAAAGGCAAATCATGGGTGTAATTGAATTATTTATACGTACATTACATTCTATTGTTATTTATAATTTAATAAAATTTACTGAATAATAACTTTAAAATATTTTATACGAATCGTGATTTTTTTGGGGTAATACTACGTTTATGCATATAATCACTAAATCTCATGCACTCTTTATTAAAAGACAAAGTATAAAGCCGGGTGTAAATTTTTTGGAGAAGAATCATATTTTATATTTGAAGTATTTCAGAACAAAAGAATTTTCATTATTTATTATGAATACAAGTTTATTGGTGGCACAAATCAACGCAAATTTCGTCTCATTTAAATTTGTTAAATTGTTGTATTGCATGAAAATGATTAAAATTTTTAAGAAGTATAATGATATTCATGTCGGAGCAAGAATAATTTTTGTAAGGACCGTAATTTAGGGATGTTAGGAAAATTAGGATTTCAAACCTTTGGGCAGACAATTTAAGGACATTATTGACTTTTAAAAGTCGAGATTTGAGGCCAAATTAGTCTGAATAAAAGAAAATTGGACTAATTGGCCACTTGACTTGAAATTCGCACTTATTGGCGTGATTTAACTTGAATTCGAGTTGATTTTTTACCAAATTCTATCTGAATTGGGCTGATGTGGCAAAGATGAACTATTTTTAAAAATTATTGTCCTTAAATTGTCTACTCCGAAAGCTACGATCCTCATTTTTTTAGCCCGAAGATTTATTGTTCTCATTTTGCCCCTTCCCCCAACTAAGTAAATATCACTTCGAAGAGTTAATATCTATCACTCAATCCTCGGGTGTGTTAATATTTTAAAAATATTTTTTTATAACTAACCGTAACTTTGGGGCAAACAATTTAATGACTGAAATTTCTAAGAGTTACGAATTTAGACACAATTAGCCCTAATAAACCTAAATTGAGCCGGAAATCACCCCACTCAGGCCAAACTGTGTCAGTTAACCCAAAATTTTGATTGGATTAAAGCCCAAATCGAGTCATGTAGCATAGTCTGGTTTGAGTTTATTTGATGGTTTAAATTTTGCCATTAATTTTATTATTATTTAAATGTTTTAAAAATAAATTACATTTCTTTTGTTTTATATATCAGAAAAGAAATATGAAAAATATTAATTATTAATCAAATTAAATCAAATACTATATTTATTATATTTTTTAATAGAATGTAGCTATCTTCCCACACCATTTTAATAAGTTCACCTACTTCTTAACTCATTAAAACGTAGCTATCTTCCTTTTACTGAAATCTTGAAATGTTGTCAATTTTTTGCAGTGAACAAGTCTTGGTGCATACATTGATGGAAGAAATCAAAGCATTTCTATGGCGTTTGGATCACGGGGAGAGAGTTGAAATGTCTGAATTTCATATTTGAAGATTAGGTTTTCAACCCAAAGTATTATTCTAGGATTTTAAAGTATTTTGGGAGCTTTGTTGACTTTGTTTTAATATATGCAATTTTCATTTTGGGCGTAATAAATTGTGCTTTGTTGTAAATCTTTGTGTTAAAAAATTTAATATATCAAAATACCATGCTTTATAAAAACATATAAAGATTCTTTTAAACAAATAGTCAATCAATCTAAAAATTTACCACGATTAATTGAAATTATAGAATTCTTAATAATAATATTGAAATGGATCGATTTGAATCGATTTTTACAAAATTGGGATGATGGTTTCTCAAACAACCAGTATCACCCTTTTTGCAATATTCTGTAGAGAGAATACATAATCTGTAGTGAATGTACTGATGTTTAGGGTCATAACTCTACTTATGATAATAAGTAATTATTTTCTTTTAATTTGGTACCTCGACAAATTAAAAATCCCTAATGATATTTACACATAAAGCTCATGATCATTTAATACTCATATAAGCCCATAACTTAAACCTTAGTGAATTACTTTTAATTGGGCTTCCTTAAGACAACTATGAACATTTCATTTGTCACGTGGAACCACAAATATTGAATATTTCCAACACTTTATCCTTTAGAAGGGTGTGTGTTATTCCCAGATATAATGTTATCTATCTTTTATAAAAATAAAAAACAATAAAAAAATACAATAATAAGTAGTTATAATATTTATTTATTAATTTTTTTTATAAATGGCTATATTAAAGTTTTTTTTTTCAGAACAAAAGTTTTTCCGTATTCAGCACAATTCCATCTATAGTTGTTCATTGTCTAATATATCTTACAGACTTATTCTCTTTAAAGTTTCTCTAATCCTTAATTTTATACAATATTGTCATCGATTCGAAATATAATAAACGAATCTCAGAAAACACCGTGCTACACATATACCATCCTTAACTTCTAGCCACAAATTGAGCTTTTTCCAAATATGTGCAGTCGACAGTAGAAGAAAAGAGCATAACTGGTGTGGCAATTAGGAGTTATAGGAACATGGTGATTAGACAAATTACCTTTTGAGACAATTAATCATTAGTCCTTTTCCATTAAAAAAAATTAAAGTACAGGTTTAGAGGAATATTGAGAGACCAATTTTTTTGCCACCATATTGTTCAAACTCTTTGTCAAAAATATTTTATTCCTTGAGTTGACTAACTTTTCTCCACTAAAAAATACTATATCCAGATTTTATAGAAAAATTCTCTGTAGTATCCGACCTCCATAAATGCAAATCATCACGGTCAGTTCCACAAATGGGAGTTCATGTGAACAATAGCTTCTATTTAAAAAAGAAAACAAATATCTCATTTTTAAAAGATCTTCATTTCAGATGTCTGATGGGAGTAAAAATGATCAACTAATGAATCACTTGATGCGCTTGATTTGAGTCGACCATCATCTTGGTAAATATTGTTTGTGTGTCTGTTTTTTATTAATATAAAATAATTTTTTAAAAATATTTTTAAGGATCGTAACTTTGGGGGTGACAAAGAGAGGACCATGATTTTTTGGGCGGACAAAATGAGGACTGTTACTTTTCGTGCTGACAATTTAAGGACTTTAATTTTTAAGTATCACTAATTTAGACACAATCGACCATAATACACCCAAATAGGACGGACAAAATGAGGACTGCAATTTTTATTTGAAAAATACTTTCTTTGTCTCACTCTTTCTTTCACATTTGAAAGTGTTACGTTGTTTAAGAAAAAGTGTGTTATGTGAGTGTAGACTTAAATAAAATAATAATCATTTTATACTTTATTTATTTTTTGTGATGCAGAATTATTTCTTTTAATGAGGCATGAAAATATTTGTGGAATGTCTTAATTAGGCAAATATCAAAGTAATCATGAGACAAAAAAAAAATCTTCCAAACACCATTTATTTATGTTTTATTGCTCGGTATTTTTCAATAAACTCTTTATCAACTTAAATTTATTTAATAAAAAATTGATCTAATAAATTCTCAATTTTTCAATTTTAACAGTAAAGAATAATTTGTGCATTATGTTTGCCTTATTTGGCATATATAATTTAAATCTTATAAATGAAAAACTTTTTAAATGAAAACTTAACAAAATTCATTTTTTTTAAATCTTATTGTGTTAAAAAATCAAAGCAACCCTGTAAATATTTTAATAACTTTATTTATAATAAAAAAATGAATGATAATATTTCATTTTATTTTTTAGAATATAAATAATTTTTCTATAACTATTAACTTTAGTTATTTTTGTTAAAGAAAAAGAGAGGTTCATTTTAAAATTATTCAAAAAAGAATATAGAATATAGAATAAAAATTTAAAAAAAAATGACTTCCGTGCGAAGCACGGGTAAGCCCGTTACTAGTTATACTAATAGAGAGTTTCTTATGCTTATGTGTCATCACGAGGTTTATTTCGCCTATGTGTCATCGTGTGATTCATTTCGCTTATATGTCGTTCTGAGGTTAACTTCGTGGAAGCCTACATGCCAATATTATGAATCATATGTGTCATCTATGTGTGTCGTCACAAGATTCGTTTCGCTTATGTGTCATCTGAGGTTAACTTAATAAGGAATCTAACAAAAAAATTGTATCTACAAGGATTTGAACCCTAAACCTCATAAGTAATATTCATGATATTTACCAATTAAGCTAAGTTAAGAACATGTTTAAAGTTTGAATACTATTATATATAATTTGAGTTTAGAAAAGTATATTATAAATTTTACTATGATTTACATTTTACTTAACTATATTTAAGATATCCTATATATAAATTTTTTTATTGTGTTAGTAATGCAACTAAGTAACTTAAGTATATTTAATTCTACATACTATTACTAATTTGATTAAATAAATTTTAAAAATTCTAAATATGTGAAATTTTAATGTTTAATTGTGTTATTTTTATTGTTTCACTATATTTGAGGATTTTTTTCCGAAATTTTAATAATTTCCAATAATTTTATGAATATTCACTACATCTTTAGTTGTTTCAATCTGATATTTCGACTTGCACTTTTAGAAAAAAAATAAATAAACGCGTGAGAGTGAATTAGTGCTTGAATTGAAAATCTCCCTACATTGAAGAAAACGTCTTAAGAGACAAAGATAAGTATCTGACGCGTAGTTGAGAAAATTATGTCATAATTTAAAAGTGTATAGTATATAAAAACAAACTATTACGTTAATTTCGTAACTAAATTGAGATCAAGTCTGAAAGTCGTGAATTAAAATGTTATCCCATAATTTTATGAATACATATTATTTGAATATATTTATTATATAATATAATTATATTATTTTATGATGAACAAATTTATTTAAATATATATAACATTTATATAATTATTTTTTACAAAAATCCCGCGTGATACGCGGGCACTCGTCTAGTTAAGAACTATTTGTATCCATTAGAATTTATGAGGGTCGGTAATTGAAAGTATCCATTCCTACTCTCTAAACTTGGACAAAAATTTGTACTGAGATTAATTTCTATCACATGTATATTGTATAGTCCATAAGCTTATGACTTTAGAGTATGAAATTGGTTTATATATGAATCATTAAAGGGTATTAGTTGTTTTCACTGAAAAATATTAGTTGTTTTTACTGAAGAGTATTACTGGTTTACGCTGAAGAGTCTTAGTTCATTTTTACCGAACAACTAAGACTCTTTAGTATAAATCAATAATATTCTTCAGTAAAAACAACTAATGTTCTTCAATGAAAATAACTAATATCCTTCACGGATTCATGTATAAACTAGTTTCACTCTATATTTTGTCATGACTTTATTGGTATCGTATTTTAAATCGAAAGTCATCATGTATAAATATTAAATAGGTATTTATGTAAAAATTAGTGTGTATCCCCGTGAATCTCGCAGACCGAAAAAAAAATGTAATTTTAAATTATAAATATAAATATTTTCTATTTTAAATATCTTGTAATTTCGATATAATATTAAAAATTGTAATTATAATTCGACGGTAAAAAATACTAAACATGAATAAATAGAAAATTCGAAAAATTCTAGCTATTCACACATTTTATCTAAAATTATTATAACTAAATATTAAATTAAATTACACGTTTCTAAAAACTTCTCTGTAGACTACATTTGTTTATACTTGCACGACCTTCTATTAGAATCAAGACTGGTAATTTTCAAACATCTTTTATTTTTAACTCTCGAGACTGTAACATATAATTATCCACGTATAAAAACTAGTTTCGAAAGGTACACACCGACAATGGACAAAGATTGACATTGACAGACAACATATATATATTTTTCCCCTTAATTCAATAGTTCACCCCTAAATTTTATTTGTAATTTTTTTTTTAACAATTGTCGTTTATTCGGATTTTTTTTAACATTGTTCAGTTTTATATATTTTATGAAGAGCAAATCTGAAAACTTATCTATAGACTACATTCGCTGTATACTTGCACGACTTTACATTAGAATCAAAACAGATAATTTTCAAGCATCTTTTACTTTTAACTCTTGAGATTGTAATATATAATTGTTCATGTGTAAAAATTGGTTTCGAAAGATACACACCGACAGTGGACAAAGATTGGCCTTGACAGGCGTATTTCCCCTTAATTCAATAGTTAAACCCTAATTTTTATTTGTAATTTTTTTAACAATTGTCGTTTATTTGTTTTTTTTTTTTTTTTTTTAACGTTGTTCATTTTAATATTGTACGGCGAACAACTTAATTACGAGGGCGAGGGCAAGAACATTAATTGTTCAGTGGTGAAAAGAGACTTTCAAATCAACTAAGAGGGGTGTATTAAATTGGGATTCTATTGGATTTTTTTGGACTTTAAAAAGTCTGTGGATTTAAAAAATTTATAGACTCCATGCAGAGTTTGACTGACTTTTTTTATTGATTTATTTGGATTTTCATAGACTTTACAGGATTGTGGAATACACTTTTTTTATTGATTTACATGGATTTACATAGACTCCGGCGCTGGAACCATTGATGCAAATATATATGGACACACTTGTATATAAAAAAAAAATTATCAAAATTATTTTAAAAAAAATACATTAGTTAAGAAAATACATTATTATTCCATCTTCATTTCCATCACCGTTATACCTCGCCCCATTAGAAGTCTCAGATTGTTAGAAAAGATTTTGGAGAGTAAAATTTATTTATATTTTTTGAAGAGTAGACTTGACAACGAGGCGGATAATCCCCAAAGCAAACAGGGATGGGAAATTTTTTTGCCCCATAGGCGGGGACCGGGATAGTATTCTCAGCCCGGGGGATCCCCGTCTCGTTCCCCGCGGGGAGCCGCATTATTTTTTATATAATTAATATATTTATATATAATTTTAATGTTAAAGTAAATTACAAATAAATATTTCATAGTTTCCTACTCAATTAACTATTTATTAAAAATTACATTTTTTTATTTAATGTTATGTTATTAGTTCCAAATTATATTATTTTCGCTTTAGTATATATGTTAATTAAAAATATTAGAATTGGAGGTTCTTCAAATTGTTTAAATTAATTTTTTTAACACCAACTTAAAGTAATTGTTGTGTATATTTAAAGTTTTTAATTTAAATATTTTTTATATTTTAAAAATGAGATAAAAAAATAAGTAGGCTGGGAACGGGGAATCGCCGCGAGACGGGGATCCCCGGTGAGACGGGGATGGGGGAAAAAAATTCTCATTTATTTTGCAGGGACGGAGATGGGGAATGACCCCCCGTCCCCACCCTGTTAACATCCCATTGGAAAAGAATCAAAGAAAGTCCATAGACTGTTGAATACCTAAAGATTTTTTAAGACTTTTCAAAATCCGTAGAAATCTCTGGTTATTAGAAGAGATTTTGAAGAGTGAAATCTATTCATATTTTGGAAGGGAAATCTAAGAAAATCCGTGGAGTATTAAAATCCATAGATTGTTGAATACCTAAAGATTTTTTAAGACTTTTTAAAATCCGTATTGAATACCTCAGGATTTTTAAAGACTTTTGTAAATCTAGATTAAATACCCCCAAACTTTAAAAGTCTAAAAAAATCCTACAGACTCTATAACCAATACACCCCTCTAAACTTTGTAAAAGGTTGGGCTTAATATAGAATGGGCCTAATTGTAACGGTCAAGCCCAAGCTGTGTTATCTGGAAACCGTATAGTTGAAAAATTGATACTATAAATAGAGAGAGCCCATCTAAGTAGGGTTTTTCACTCGATAGTAAGGCGTCGTCCTCCACAGCAGCGGCTCTCAGGTTCACGCCATTGCCTCTCCCATTTCTCTCACGCATACACATTCTCTGTATTAATCTTTTGCTTGATGCTTTTTCTGTTGATTTGATGGGAAATTGTATGGAATGTGACATTTAAAGGAAAAAAAAAAAAGCCCTGTTTTATTACGCAGGAATGATTCATTTCTAGCATATCGTTCGTTAGTTTAATGCTCTAACCTTGTTTTGTTTCTGTGAAAGAGATTTGATTTCGTTTATGTAACTCATTTTCCGAAAAAAAAAAAAATCTGCTCTTGGTTCTGTGTTGAGTAGGAACTTTGTAAATTAAATGCATTTCGTGTTTTTCGGCTTATTTATCGATTTTTAAAAACTGATTTTATTTTATTTTTTCAGAGTGAAGGAGGTGAAAAATGTCTCACAGGAAGTTTGAGCACCCAAGGCACGGGTCCCTCGGTTTCCTTCCAAGGAAGCGCGCTAATCGCCACAGGGGAAAGGGTACATATTATTTTTCTTCGAAAAAACAATTTCTTTAGATGGCACGCAGTTGCTTCATGATGCAATTAGTACTCAATTGCAAATTCCGAAATAATTTTTAGTATTCCAAGGGATTTTATTTTTATCTTTTGGTGCGGTATTCATCAAATATCAATTGACATAATATCCGCGAGTGCCTGCAAATACGGCTATTTAATTATATACTGTTTCGTTACCAGCATCTCTCATTTATTTAACAAACCTCTATGCCTGGTAATTAGCTGATTTTCCATTGAATGGTACAGTGAAGGCTTTCCCAAAGGATGACCCTACCAAGCCCTGCAAGCTAACAGCCTTCTTGGGTTACAAGGCTGGGATGACCCACATTGTCAGAGAAGTGGAGAAACCTGGATCAAGTAAATTACTTGTTTATATGTATTTCTTGTTGCCCGTATTATTTTATGTTGTCTAGCAATAGCCCATACATGTTGCTTTATGTTTGCTGTCCTGGTTATTGTTCTTGCTGTACGTAGCAAGTGTCATTCTGTGCTGACTGTTTCCCTTCAATTTTTCTACATCAATTCTGTTGAAACACAAAGCCTTGTTTCATTTGCAGCTCATTTGTTGTGATTTTATTTGTTATAAATGTGTTTTTCTTTAAGTTTTTGTTGCTTTTGGTTGCTCATCCACTTCTCAGAAATCTTTATCTGCATTTGATGCCCACATTATCTCTTAGATGTTTCTTGTTATTCATGAAATAAATCAATTTGGATTTATGATTACAGAACTTCACAAAAAGGAGACATGTGAGGCTGTTACTTTCATTGAAACACCACCCATGGTTATTGTTGGAGTGGTTGGATATGTGAAGACACCTCGTGGTCTTCGCTGCCTGAACACTGTCTGGGCTCAGCATCTCAGCGAGGAGGTGAAGAGGAGGTTCTACAAGAACTGGTGCAAGTCCAAGAAGAAGGCCTTTACCAAGTACTCTAAGAAAGTTGAGACTGATGAGGGGAAGAAGGATATCCAATCTCAACTGGAGAAACTGAAGAAGTATTGTTGTGTTATTCGTGTATTGGCTCACACACAGGTATCAACGACCCTTCTTCTCTTAGGGGATTTTATGTGCTTCCTTTGTTTGAATAGGGACTTGACAATTACAACTTTGTATAATACCACATTGTTTTTTAACTTTTTCTTCAAGGTATAACAGCCAGATAGGAACTTAGGGTTGAAAGTTAAATGGATTCTTTGCATTGTGCAGATAAGGAAGATGAAGGGGCTCAAACAAAAGAAAGCACACTTGATGGAGATTCAAGTGAATGGTGGGACTATTGCCCAGAAGGTTGACTTTGCCTATGGTTTCTTTGAGAAGCAGGTCCCAGTTGATGCTGTCTTCCAGAAAGATGAGATGATCGACATTATTGGTGTCACAAAGGGTAAGGGTTATGAAGGAGTTGTTACTCGTTGGGGTGTCACACGTCTGCCCCGGAAAACCCACAGAGGTCTTCGTAAGGTGGCTTGTATTGGAGCTTGGCATCCTGCTAGAGTTTCCTTTACTGTTGCTAGGGCTGGTCAGAATGGATACCATCACCGAACTGAAATGAACAAGAAGATCTACAGGCTCGGCAAGGCAGGAACCGAAGACCACAATGCCAGCACGGAGTTTGACAGGTAATGTTAACAATATGTTGTCTCTAATCTCTCTCTAGATTAAATATTGTATATTAATAAATATTGACTTTCTTTCGAACAAATAAATCAGTGTTGTGGGTATGAAGTTTAACTCTTGACCATGGACAATACTTGCAGGACTGAGAAAGATGTTACTCCTATGGGTGGATTTCCTCACTATGGTGTAGTGAAGGATGACTTCCTAATGATTAAGGGTTGCTGTGTTGGACCTAAGAAGAGGGTTGTTACTCTGCGCCACACTCTCCTGAACCAGACTTCCCGAGTTGCTCTGGAAGAGATTAAACTCAAGTTCATCGATACTTCATCCAAGTTTGGACATGGACGTTTCCAGACAACCCAGGAGAAGCAGAAGTTTTACGGTCGCCTCAAGGCCTAGAAATTCTCCTTTGGTTTTGGTTTTGGTTTTGTTTGTCTGTATCAGTTTTGCAGAGACCCGCATATTTATGTCCTGGATCGATTAATCTCCGGTTGTTTTAAACTTCAGTTTCTTTAAGTTAAATCTTATGCGACATTTGTTTAATCAAAAATCGCCTCACATTCATTTTGTTTGGTGTTGTTTCCTAATTTTATCGTTACTATTTTAGTTATATTTCAGTTTTTAGTAGCAACTAGGGTACATGTTATATTATTTTGATAATCTGTTGCGTTATTTATCCTATTTATATTTATTTCTCTAGTGAAGATGTAAATTAAATACTAATTTTAACACTTTCTAAAGGATAGATAAGATCCAACAAAAGCTTTAGAAACATAACGTATACTTTGAAAATATGCTTTTATTTTGTCTTGTGTAGCAATTGCAACAAAAAAAAATACTAGCATATAACAAGATGTGCAGGAGGGGTTGCCGCATTTCTTGTAATTTGTAACCTATGTTAACCCTTGCCAAACTTTCAAAGGAATTTGATGTTCATATAGACTATTAACTAGTACATTTTGAGATTCATGAGGCGAATGAAACGATGGTCTCTAGTTGCAATTTTCTGAGAGCGGCAGCAAGCTTCAGGGCTTCATTCATGGCGTCCCGAGCCCCGGCTAAGGCCTCTTCCATATTCTGATTTATCAAGTAGTAAGAGCATATGTGATCGAGAATGTGATCATGTCTTTCTTGATATCTTATCAATCTTGCTTCTGCTTCATGCAATGCCTCATTTATAATCTTCAATCTATCCATCTTGATTTTCCTGTGTTGCATTTTCTTGATTTCTGGTAATAAGAGAAACAAAGATGCTGATACCCCTAACAAACTGCATACAAGGTTGTTGAAGTTCATTTCTTTTTTGGTTTCAGAATGGCGTGTCTTTTGAATGGAGTAAATAAAAGAAGATGTGAAATTCTTTGCTTCATACAAAAGGGAACTAAATCTATTTTACAAAAAGTTTGTTAAAATTTGGGGTGTGTGTATATTTCGAAACACTGAAGAATTTAAGAAAATAAACACGAAACGAATTCGTGATAAAACCGAGTCTAGTATTAACCTATTCCCGCAAGACTAAATACGTCTGTATAGTGCTTACGGTGAATGCGTACAAGTCTCCAAAGGTAAAACGGTTTATCAATTCACACTGGTAGCACCACCAAGTATGAATTTCCGGCGAACTAAATCGGAATTATGAGCGTAAAAGGAATTCTGGACGAAAAGGATTTCGGGAATTTTTTGGGTTCGTAAGTATATTCGAAAGAATGGACGAAATGGGATATATATAGGCGGAAATCCGACCCATCTGAAGGTTGCTGGAGTGGAGTACGTGGTGATCATGGATCACCCACGTTCTATAGTGGAGAGAAACGCAATTTCTCATTCTTGGGAAGCAAGACGGAATATTCCAGATACTCTGGAGTGCATTAATCAAATTCGTAGGTGTATTAAGCAAGTTCGTGGGCCGACCCAATTCTAAATGGGTCAACCGAAGTGGGCCGACCCAAGATCATATGGGCCACCCGAACCGATTGGATCCAAAAAGGTATTGGGCTATTTTATATTTTTTGTACTCTAAAAATATGCCAAGAACCAAGAACCCGGGCGCGGCGCGCTCGCGCGTGTGTGGTCCATGGTTAGAGTCTCCATGTCACAATTTAGAGAACATGAATACTTTCCTACTTATATACAAGACAATCTTCTTGTAATTTTCCAATGTGGGATGAAACTTCATTTTCCATTTCCCATTGATTTATTCAACACAAATGATTAATACTACAACTTCCCAAATTAATTTCTCACTCACCGGAAATCGGTTTTGAGATATTAAATATACCACGCTCATCTACTCCGCGAGTAGAACAACATCGTTAATTTTATTTTCCCAAAAACTAACGTTTTTACTCCTAAAAAAATTGGTCATAGTCAGGGTATGAAACCTTTATTAAAACCAATTTCCAACAATCCCCCACATGAGTAAGAATTGCACCTATACAGAGTCAAGCTTCTTCGTTTAGCTCATTTGAGACCTCATTGCTTCCGGATAAGTAACCAATGGTTTTGAACTTTCCGTAGCCCGACACCATCGGGTATACCGGCGGCTTAGTGGACACGATGCCTTGAACTAATCCTCCTTAGTGTACACCTTACAGACAGTGCAGACACAAGTCAGTCTCGATTCCGATTTGTTCTCACGTTTTTGTCCATTTTGGCCCTGGACGCCCTTTGTATTCATAAATATTTGGTCGAAGCGGCCCTCACTTCTCATTTATATAGGTGATCTCCTTTCGAGTATCCCGTCATACTCAGTCCCACATGGACTCATAGGAATCATTAAAAGTTAAAGACTTATCCTTTACCACAACTCACGGGTTCACTAACACTTGACACAGTGCTGTCAGGAACGGTCATGATTTTCAAGTGTTGTACAACTAACATTCACAGTTTAGTTTTCCCTTTTGAACCAAGTTCTTGGGATCTCCAGTCATCATGGTTGGGTTACCACTATTTCAGTTTTATTTGTGGATTTCAGACCCATTCCCTCTATCAGCTTATTCATTTGATCTCGGTTCAAGCTCTTCGTGAGCGGATCCGCTATGTTATCAATTGATCTTACATAATCAATTGTTATAATACCAGTTGAGATCAAATGTCTAACGGAGTTATGTCGACGACGAATATGTCTCGACTTTCCGTTGTACATACTGTTCAAAGCTCTACCAATAGCAGTTTGACAGTCACAATGTACCATTACAGATGGTACTGGTTTGTTCCAACAAGGAATATCTTCTAAGAAATTATGAAGCCATTCAGCTTCTTCACCAGCGTGATCCAAAGCGATGAATTCAGATTCCATTGTGGAACGGGCAATACACGTTTGCTTCGTGGATTTCCACGATACAGCAGCTCCTCCAATAGTGAATACGTATCCACTAGTTGAGAATGAGTCTTTACTATCGGATATCCAATTAGCATCACTGTATCCTTCAAGTACAGCTGGATGTTGCGTGTAGTGTAGCCCAAAGTCAAGAGTATACTTCAAGTATCTCAAGACTCTTTTCAGAGCCTTCCAATGTTCATGACTTGGATTGCTCGTGTACCTGCTTAGTTTGTTTACAGAACATGCAAGATCAGGACTGTTGGTGCACGAATCTAATCGTAAGGATTAGTGGCTGTTTTAATCCATTTTTACCTCACCAATCAATATCGTGTGATTGATTACCACCGTAAATGGTAAATCGGGGTGTGAATTTATCGAATTTAAAGTTGGACTTATTTCGTGTATGTGTAGTGTTGATGACCTTTTCTAATCGATGATGATTAGTGGCTGTTTTTACTACATAAGATCATCAAACAAGAATTAAAATCATAGATTGTATTCAAGGATGAAATTTGCAAGAGTTTGGTCTCTTTTTTTTATTATGGAAAAACCTTTCCCCTTCATGCAAATGAAGGGGTATTTATAGGCATACAAAGATGCTAGGTGTCACCATCTTGATGGCTTAGCCATTAGGATTTTGCCAAGTGTTATGACATTTGTACAACATCTAAACTTATTGTCCAATGGATGGATGCCAAGTGTTAAGACACATTGACTATTTCTAAAGTTGGTGACTCTTGGAGTTCCCAATGTTGTACTTGGTCTTTGGAACCACTCAGCTGCTCTCCTTGGTGACCAGCTACTCGTCTGTATGTCTTCATTGGGTGTTGGAAACCTTTATAACCCCAGTTGCTCGCCTGCTCGTCTACTCACCTCTTGTTGATACTTTGGATCCCCTTGTTCTTGTTGCTCGCCTCCTTATAAGGACCTCTATGACCAGCTGCTCGTCTCCTTCATATGGTCCATTGTCCCTGCTGCTCGCCTCTTCTGACTTGGTCAACTGGCACTCCTGCTCGCCTCCTAGGGCCCTATTCACTGTTGTTCGTCCTTCTCTCAACTGTTTATTTTGTTAATCCAATAAGATCAATAATTTTATTCCCAATCTTGTTGGCCAGTTGTTCGCCTATCAACAATGCCCCCTAGTTTGGCATATAAGGATATATTTTATCCCTTTTGTCAAACTACAGGATAGGCTGTGTTATCCAATAGGAGGCGAGCAACGGGAAAGTGAGTTCCTTCTTTATAGGGAGCGAGCAGCAGGTTTTCGAATATTTAGGCGGGAACTCTGGGAGGCGACCAGCGAGGAGCGACCCTCGGACTTGCGCCGTTTCGCTTCCCGAGGTACGAAATACGAAGCGACACGGTCTGCTCACGCGTGTGCCCCTATAATTGCATCTAGGGGCCTCAATTTTTTGCTTTTCTCAATTTTACCCCCAGATCCATATCTATAAATAGCTTCTTTCTTCCTTTTTTCTTCTTTTTCGATTTCTCGCAAGTAAACCTCCATTGAAGAGTTCTTAAGCTTTTCTTTTTGATTCTTCAAACGATTTCGTCCAAATCGAAGGTGAATTTTTAGTTTTTATTGTTTTCTTTCTTTGATTCCCTGCATTTCTCTTTCGATTTTCTTTTCCTTTGGCGATTTTCGCCGGTTTTACGCATTGCCGCCTTTCCGCCGCCGTGTCGTCGTCGTGCCGCCGTCGTATCGCCGTCGCATCGCCGTCATATCGCCGCCGTGCCGCCGTTGTACTTATTCACTTCTTCGTCAAATTTCATTGTTTGATTTGTACGAAGGATTTTCAAAAATTTCTAAAGATGACGTCACCTTCTTCGAGTAATACGCCATCTGTTGAGTTTGTTGGGAGAAATCTGGGAAAGAGACCCATGGAAGACGAACCGTTAGTCCCTGTTCCTCGCCGCTCGCTTCGGCGAGCAGCTGGGCGAAACCCTAGGACTTTGCTCGTTGACGAAGAGACGGGCTCCGAGGCGAGCTCCGTTGCTCGCTTCATTGACTCTTTCTATGCTGTGGAAAGTTCGGGCGAGCAGGACGTCCAAGGCCCCGTTGCTCGCTCCTCGGCTCGAGAGGGGACTAACTCGGATTTGGGTGAAGATTCTTCCGAGGTCGCTGCTGAAATAGAAGGGATGAGTTCCTGAAGAAACGGGAGCGAGCAGCGAGCACCCGGCAAGGAGCGAGCAGCGAGCAACTGGATCAGGGGGCGAGCAAGTGGGAGTTACATGGGAATTCCTCCGAGAGATAAACTTTCCCGTTTCAAGGCCAATGCCCGAGTCTCTTATTCCTAAAGCTGTAGTCCGAAGGCAAGATTGGATTGACTACGCCAATAAGTATCATAAGACTTTCCCCACTCCTGCTCGACCTATTATGGAAACTCGTCCATCGCCATACACAGCAAGTAAGGTAGTCAGCGCGGTTCTAGAGGAGGATTTAGTTCGGATACGGTCTCGCTATCGTATTCCGTACGATATCCATTTGTATGCCCCCCAACCAGGAGAGAGAGCTGATGACCCACCTCCAGGCTGCACTGCTATCAACCTTGACATACTCAACACGGGGTTCCCTCTCCCTCTACATCCAGTGATCGGGCGATTCCTGAAAGACATAAACCTGACAATCACCCAGATTACTCCAAACGGTTGGAGTAGTCTGTTGGCCTTTATAACCCTTTTTGGGTTGGAGGGGTACCGGAATAAGATCAGCACGGCGGAGATACACTACGCCTTGACCATCTCTTCGGCCGTTAATGAAGATGGGTTGGGTTGGTATTACATCAAAGCCCATAGTGGTGTTAAGTTAATTGAAGGGGTGCCTAATAAAGTCAAAGGTTGGCATAGGCAATTTCTTTATATCGGCGGCGATTGGCGGGCGTCCTCCGATCTTTCGGGAGGACCGGGACGTATAGACTCTCCTACGCATTTCGGCGAAATTCGGCGTAGGTCTTAATTCTCAGTTCATCAAACTTTTAGGTGAACTAATTTTAATCTTTTTCCTTGTTTTGCAGGTCCGCGTATCTTGAGGTGGGGGCATCCGGATTTGAGCGAAGAGTTTTTGTACGTCCTTGCGCTAATTTCTCTGCGGGACGCCAAAGATCGGAGTGTTGAACATCTCTCTCAAGCACACTGCCGCAAGCACGCTCAGCTTACTACTAGTGCTCATCACTTGGAAGCACAGGCGGAGATTCCTGAAGGTAACTTCACACGATCATTAACTTTCTTTGTTGCTTGATTTGTACCCGTTGCTCGCCCCCACCCCTGTTGCTCGCCTGAGCTCGGCTGCTCGCCGTTATCATGCATGTTTTAACTTTTTGTGTTTTTGTTTTGTTTTAGCTCAAAGGGTAACGGTTGCTGTTCCCCCTATTCCCGAGAGTTACCACTTGCTTGTGCGTCGGGTTAAGCAAATGGAAGCCAATCAACCTTCAAGGAAGAAGAAGTTTGATCCTTGTACTTCCTTGATCAGACTTAGAGCTGAAGCAGACGAGGAGGAAGAAGAAGCTCCTCAGGCTCCTCCCCCAGTTCCTCAGGCTCCCGTCCCCGTTCCTCGCCCACTTGCTCGCTCCTCGCCGCCTCCCCAAGACACGAGGGGCAAGAAGAGACTTGCCAAGGAAACTGCCCCTCGCAAGGGAGATGACCGTTCTAAATGGACAAAAGGACAGGGTTCTTCTCAGGTGGGTAAATCTATTGCTCGCTCCTCGCCGGTGGAGGAGGTGACCGAGCAGCAAGTTATTGGCGCGATGATCGCCGGTCAGGGCAGGAGCTCATCCCCTGACAACTCGTATTTGGGCTACGACCCCGTAAAAATGAGGGAGTGAGTATCTTCCTATTCAATTTGATTGTTTATTCCTTTGACTTAGTTTTCTGACGGCTTTTTCCTTCGAACAGGTACCGGAAAAACGACTATCCTGGTCGCTCAAAAGTGCTTCACCAGTTTAGCTGTGTGAAGTCTCCTCCGGCACCCCAAGAGATTAAGGACTCCCACGTCCGCAGAGCCATGGAGTATGTCCCCCGCTCGTGGACCAAGACCGGTGAGGAAATCATTCAGAGCCAGAGCCTTAGTGACAACGCTCGTTTATTGAGCTATAATGCAAACCATCAATCAATCTCAGCTCAACGAGTCTTGGATCAAGCCATTGAGTTAGAGCGAACAAATCGCGGCCTGGGGCGACGGATCGAGCAAGTTGAAGCAGATCGTGATGCTCAACTTGCCCAATTGAAGAAAAAGGATGATGAGCTGAAGAAGAAAGATGAAGAGTTGGCTAAGATGAAGGCTGACTTTGAGAGAGCCAAGCTCACATGGACGCGGGAGGTAAAGGCCGCTGAGGACCGGGAGATGATAGCGTCTAATGCTTCAGAGAAGCTTAGACTGGATTTGGGTGTCGCTACTGATCGTTTGCAAGTCTTGGAGACCGAGCGGGTGGGTCTGGTGGAAAGAGTGGAGTCTTTGAAGGTCCACGTCGACCAGCTGGAAAGGAAGAATAAGCGTGCCATCTCTTACACTACATATGTGCAAGACGTTACTGATAATACCAATCTTCGGTATATCTGTGCGTATGCTGATAGTGTGAGAAATGTGAAGTACGCTCTGGATAATGGTTTGGATGTGATGACTTCGACCATCAAAGACTTCACGGATTATGTCACTGAAAACCCTCCGGCTCCTGGTTTTGAAATCCCGGTGGCTGATTTGGGAGAGATGGGGGTTAATCTGAGTGTTTTCAATGATGACGTCCGTGTTGTGGCCCCCAGGGAAAGAGTGGAGGCAGATAGGGACATGACTATTTTTGAAGCTCTGGGCCCCCTTCTCCCGAATCCTCTTGGTGAAGCAAGCTCCTCTGCTGCAGTAGGCGAGCAGCAGGTCTCCGGGGTAACTGTGCAAGATGTTCCACCTCTTCCTTCTTCCCAAGATCCTTCAGCACCAACTGCTCAGCCAGCTTCCGAAACTTAGAGTTTATCCTATTTTTTGTCCTTTTAGTTAATGTAGTAGGGTAACGATTGTATACGCATCTTTTGTAATTTTGGTGCTAATGAATGAGATTGCACTTTTATTTTATTGTTCGCCTCTTATTTGCCCTTTACTTACTTTTTGCTTAAGTATTTCTTTCTTAATGTCGAAAGTAAAATACTTTTCTTTGCAGATTTATACATGTTCATATATGGGTCTATTTTGTTCTTTAAGAACTTAACCCCTTATCATGCTTCTTTCTATGCCTTGTTGCTCGTCACTTGCTGTGTTTTGTGCTTAAGTGCATTCAGCTTCGGGACGAGCAACTATGTATTGACATGTGCCCTGTTGCTCGCCTCCACAATACTTGTGCTTTATGCACTTAGTAACTTTGGCGAGCAACTCTCTGTGAGGGGGCGATCAGGTGGGGCTTCTGAGTCTCGTAGACCCCGCTGCTCCCCTCATCCTTGACTTGTATTTTTTATACTTGTTTGTCTCCGACGAGCAGTTTTTCTGTTTGGCGAACAGTTGGGTTTTAACACCTTTTGCTTTCTTATGTACATAATTCATCGAACAATCATTTATCTACTTACAAATTTTGCCCAAAAAAGTGTGAAGATTTCATCGATCTTACACTTTACAAAAATATAAACGACACGATAGTCTATAAAAAGACTTTACATTGGTTTCCTAATTATTGATAATATTTCTTCAACAAAGCCGCGTTCCAGGTGTATTGGGCCGAGTTGCCTTCCATGTCTTCGAGATCATATGTGCCGTTGTGCCACTTTTGAGTTATCTTGAATGGGCCCTCCCAAGTCGGTCCAAATACACCTGGAGGTGCTGCTAGGATTTTTCGGAGTACCAGATCCCCGACTTCAAATTCCCTAACTTTTACTTGCGAGTTGTAGTACCTTGCAATCCTTCTTTATTTCTGCTGAGATTCTTTTTTTGTCAATCAGATCCATTTCTGCAGCTAGTGCCTTGTTGTCTTCCTGTTCATTGAACTCGGCTACCCTCTCGGTTGGTATTTTGAGCTCTATAGGTATAACTGCTTCTGTACCGAATGCCATAGCGAACGGTGTTTCTCCAGTGCTTGTTCTATGTGATACTCTATATGCCCAAAGTACCTCGGGCAGTTCTTCCGACCACTTGCCTTTCTTATCCACCAGACGGATTTTGAGGATATGCTTGTATTGACATGTGCCCTGTTGCTCGCCTCCACAATACTTGTGCTTTATGCACTTAGTAACTTTGGCGAGCAACTCTCTGTGAGGGGGCGATCAGGTGGGGCTTCTGAGTCTCGTAGACCCCGCTGCTCCCCTCATCCTTGACTTGTATTTTTTATACTTGTTTGTCTCCGATGAGCAGTTTTTCTGTTTGGCGAACAGTTGGGTTTTAACACCTTTTGCTTTCTTATGTACATAATTCATCGAACAATCATTTATCTACTTACAAATTTTGCCCAAAAAAGTGTGAAGATTTCATCGATCTTACACTTTACAAAAATATAAACGACACGATAGTCTATAAAAAGACTTTACATTGGTTTCCTAATTATTGATAATATTTCTTCAACAAAGCCGCGTTCCAGGTGTATTGGGCCGAGTTGCCTTCCATGTCTTCGAGATCATATGTGCCGTTGTGCCACTTTTGAGTTATCTTGAATGGGCCCTCCCAAGTCGGTCCAAATACACCTGGAGGTGCTGCTAGGATTTTTCGGAGTACCAGATCCCCGACTTCAAATTCCCTAACTTTTACTTGCGAGTTGTAGTACCTTGCAATCCTTCTTTTGTATATCTCATTCTTTATTTCTGCTGAGATTCTTTTTTTGTCAATCAGATCCATTTCTGCAGCTAGTGCCTTGTTGTTTTCCTGTTCATTGAACTCGGCTACCCTCTCGGTTGGTATTTTGAGCTCTATAGGTATAACTGCTTCTGTACCGAATGCCATAGCGAACGGTGTTTCTCCAGTGCTTGTTCTATGTGATACTCTATATGCCCAAAGTACCTCGGGCAGTTCTTCCGACCACTTGCCTTTCTTATCCACCAGACGGATTTTGAGGATATGCTTGATTATCTTGTTAACTGCCTCGACTTGTCCGTTAGACTGTGGATGATATGGTGTTGAAAAAAGCTTCTTGATACCCCACTTTTTGCAGGAATCTCTTATCTTCTTTCCTTCGAATTGCTTTCCATTGTCTGTCACTATTGCTTGAGGAACTCCGAACCGGCACACTATACTTTTCCAGATAAAATTGATCATTTTCTCTTGTGTTATCGTTACTAGTGCTTCAGCTTCGGCCCATTTCGTGTAATAGTCCACGGCTACTACTGCAAATCTGACATTCCCCTTTCCCGTTGGGAAAGGTCCTATGATGTCTATCCCCCACTTTGCGAACGGCCATGGGCTATTTACCGAAATCAGCTCCGTTGGGGGCTTATGTATGTTGGGGGCGAATAGCTGGCATTGGTGACAAGTCTTTGCAACCTTGATTGCGTCTTGTAATAAAGTTGGCCAGTAGTACCCTTGCCTTACTGTTTTGTATGCCAGTGCCCGCCCCCCTGCGTGATTTCCGCATACTCCTTCGTGTATTTCTTTCAGAACTTCCTGGCCTTGCCCCCTTGCTAGGCATTTTAATAGGGGCAATGAAAACCCTCTCTTGTAGAGTTGGTTATCCATGATTGCGAACCTTGCTGCTCGCTTGACTACCTTTGCTGCTTCTTGGGAATCTTCAGGTACTGTGTTATCTTTGAGGTATCTATATATCGGTGTCCTCCAATCATCCTCTGTCAATTCTTCTTCGATCTGATTGATCTTATAGTCACCGGTAGATGGGTTAGAAATTCTTGTGATAGTGACTTCTGAAAGCTTTGCTGATCCCGTGCTAGTAGCCAAACGAGCAAGTGCATCTGCCTGGGCGTTGTTATCTCTTGGTACTTGTTCGATGTAAATTTGCTCGAAAAGCGAAGCCAGGTGAGCAACAATTTTTTGGTACAAGGCCATGTTTTCATCCTTGGCTTCGTATTCCCCACGGACTTGATTGACTATCAGCTGGGAATCTCCGTAAATTTGGACTCTTCGAACCCCCACAGCCAATGCCAGACGTAGACCAGCTATCAGTGCCTCGTACTCCGCCTTGTTGTTTGTTGCCATGAACTCAAATCTTACGGCTGAAGTGAATACTTGTTCGTCTGGACTGATCAACACTATCCCGGCTCCTGCTGCTGTGTTATTTGATGATCCGTCTACATACATGTGACATGGGTGATTATGACCTCTCGTCGGATCTTGAGGGAATGTTAATTCGACAATAAAGTCGGCTAACGCTTGTCCCTTGATCACTGTTCGAGGTGCATAAGTTATTCCAAATTGGCTTATTTCGAGCGACCACTTGAGAAGGCGACCAGCAGTGTCAGGCCTTTGTAAGATTTGCCTTAATGGAAAAGTTGTTAAGACCTCCACCTGGTGATCGAAGAAGTACGGCCTTAGCTTTCTCACACTCATCACCAGTGCATAGGCTAACTTTTCCATGGGCGAATACTTAATCTCTGCCTCATGCAAGGCCTGACCCACGTAGTAAATTGGCAAGTGAAATTTTCCTTCTGCTCGAACTAAGACTGAGCTGATGGCCACCTCTGATGCTGCTATATATAAGTACAGTTTTTCTCCGGAGACAGGTTTTGATAGGATTTTAGTATCACTCAGATACTCCTTCAACTGCTCAAACGCTTGTTGGCAATTATCCGTCCACTGGAACCGTCCTTTCTTAATGGCATCAAAGAAAGGTCGGCATTTGTCTCCGGACCTGGAAATGAACCTGTTTAGGGCTGCTAGACATCCAGTTAGTCGTTGAACTTCCTTAACAGACCTTGGCGGTTGCATATCCATAATTGCTTTGACTTTTGATGGATTCGCCTCAATACCCCGTTGACTGACCAGGTGCCCAAGAAATTTTCCCGAGTGTACCCCGAAGCTACTTTTCTTTGGGTTTAGCTTTATGTTATACGCTCGAAGTATCTCAAATGTTTGTGCGAGGTGTTCCAAATGATCTTCTTTTCTCGGGCTTTTTACGACTATGTCGTCCACGTACACTTCCATTGTTTTGCCGATGTGCTCATCGAACATTTTGTTAACGAGTCTTTGGTACGTGGCTCCTGCGTTAATCAACCCGAATGGCATCCTTTTCCAACATAACAAGTTTTTATTGGTGTAGAACGCTGTGTGCTCCTGGTCATCTGGGTGCATTGGTATTTGATGATACCCGGCAAATGCGTCCATGAAGGTAAGGAGCTCGTGTCCCGCCGTGTTGTCCACCAGTTGGTCAATATGAGGCAATGGGAAGTTATCTTTAGGGCAAGCGGCATTCAAATCAGTGAAGTCGATACATAGCCTCCATGTACCATTTGATTTCTTCACTAACACCGGGTTTGCTACCCATCTAGGACATAATGCTTCTTTGATAAGATCATTATCGAGTAACTTCTTCACTTCTACGTCCAATGCCTCATATTTGTCGGGCCCAAATTTTCTTCTTTTTTGTCTCACTGGTTTCTTAGTTGGATAAATATTTAGCTTATGACAGGCATGCTCAGGGCTGATGCCTACCATATCAGCGTGTGACCATGCGAATACATCGAGATTTGACTTGAGGAACTCTTCCATTCTGGATCTGTACGGCTCAGGGAGCTCAGATCCAATGAATAATTCCAAGTCTTCTCGATTCTGGTCAACTCTTATTGCCTCCAACTCCTCTACCGGGGTTGCTCTCCTTTTTTGGTCTTTCCATCGAGGATCGATAATGGGCCCTTCAAAGTTGATCTCATCCTTGATCATTGGTTCTGCCCCCAGTCTTGGCTCCAAGTCTTCGACCTGATTTAGTTCGGGTACGGCCTCTCTTCCCTGTTGCTCGCCCATGCCCTCCTGCTCGTCCAAGCCCTGCTGATCGTCCACCTCCATTACTTCAGTGTCGACGGACTCCATGATTTCATCTAGAATGGAGGGTTCACCTTCGTCCCTGCTGCTCGGCTGCTCGTCCATCATGGATATTCTGTTGTCAGTGGGTTGAAGTTGCAGGAGGCATTCTCGGGCTTTTCTTTGATCACCTTTAATCGTACCCGATCCTTTTGGAGTTGGAAATTTAAGACAGTAGTAGTACGTCGAAACGGCCGCTTTGAATTCATTTATGAAAGGTCGACCAAGAAACCCGTTGTAGGCAGACTGCTGATTTATAACTAAGAATTCTACCATTCTAGTCAGTCTCCTTTCGGGATTCTCGGTCGATATAAGTTCGACCGCCAACGTAACTAATCCTAAAGGAACGGTTACAGCATCTCCGAATCCTACTATTTTATGATCACATTCTCTAATATACCCCTCACAATCATCTATCTGATCTAGTGTGCTTTTGAACAAGATGTTTGTGTAGGAGCCTGTGTCCACAAGCAGACGGTGAACTCGGGCCCCCATGATATTAGCACAGATGATTAGTGAGTCATTGTGTGGGGTAAGTATCCCGTCCAAGTCCTTCTCAGAAAACACCAACTCACCTGTCTTTTTAGTAGCTTGGTTTACCCCAACTTCCCTGACTTGAGCTACCGCCCTCAGCTCTGCTTTCTTTTTTCTTTTAGACATCGGTGGCCTACCATCAGAACAGCCCCCTACCGGTCTGGATGGCTCAAGCATTAAGATTTCTCGGACGGGTTCGGCTGGGGCTGTCATCGTTTTCTTCCTTTTTTGATCCCTCCTGCTCGGCTGTTCATCGCTCTCATCATCTTCTGAGCCGGAGGATATCGCCACCCTTGGTTTCTTTCCCGGCTGTCGCTTCACAAATTCTGACAACTTTCCTTCTTCGTAAAATCTCCATAACTGTTTCAAGAGATCTCGGCATTCGCTCGTGAAGTGACCTATGGTCTGATGGTATGCACAGTATTTGTTGGGGTTCATCTTTCCTCGTTCTTGTCGTATCTTACGGGGTTCAGATAGCATATCTTTATCCTTCACGTTGTTGTATACAGCTTCAATTGATGTGGATAGGACATGGTTCAACTTCTCCTTCAGTTCGGACCCTTCACTGAAAGCTTTCATGTTCTTAGGGGCCTTGTATTCCCCTCCTGACTTCTTTCCCGATTTCTTGGTATCAGCTTTATCTCCCAGCTCTCTCTGTAGAGTTTCTTGCATCGAGATGTATACACCAGCCTTGTGCCTGAATTCAGAATAAGTTTTAGGGAAAGCTAGGTGCATTTCCTTCCACAGATCTGTCCCCTTCTTAAGCCCTGCCATAACCGCCACTATCTTAGTGTCTTCACTTACTGGTTCTCCTTACAGTAGGACTTTGTCGAATCTCTCAAAGAAGGCTCTATCAGACTCCTCGTCTCCTTGCCTCAGATCTGCCAACCTATGTCTCTGCGTAAGGTAAGATCCGACAGTAGAGAAGTGCGAGAGGAATTCCTTGCTGAGTTGCATGAACGAACTGATGGAGCCCGGAGCTAGGGCGGAGAACCATCTGTGAGGACCGTCACCAAGAGTTAACGGAAAATTCCGACATTGAGTTGCATCAGACACCTTTACCGATATCATGTAATCGGTATACTTGGACAGGTGTACTTTCGGGTCTGAATTTCCTTCGTACAAATTAATGGCCGGGAATTGCACTTTCTTTTGTACCGGCGCATTAAGGATATCCGAGGACAAGGGTGATGATGGCAACATCATCGATCCGTCGCCTTTCTTTTCCTCCAATTGTTTTTGCATCTCTTCCACCGCTTTCTTCAAAGCTTGCCACTCATCTGGAGACGTTTTTCCACTAGAAGGCTGTTCGTCATGATTGGGTTCAATGACCTCTTCATGATGCAGTCCCTTGCTAACGGGACGTTTCTCTTGAGTGGCGTGCCTAGCGATGTTACTGGCTCCATTGGGACCTAATCGCCCAAAGGCTGATCTTCTCAGCCTTTCGTGTACTGAGCGGCGAGCAACATGGTGTGTTTGCCCCGGTGCTCGCTCCTCGCCTCTCAGTTGATCCTCCCTATGCGTTCCGTGATAACTTGCCCTTCTTGTGTGATAGTGGCTTATACTTCTTGTGTCCCCGCTGCTCGACTCCTCACCTGTCCCCGGAGTGGACTCTCCTCGACTTCCAAGTCGTTCACTTAAAGGAGCTTTCCCTTTATTCCTACGGAGTTCTTTGCTGTTAACCTCGTCATTTCGTACGTCTTTTCTTTCTTCACTTCGCTGCTCGCCCGCCCTGTTGGTCGCCGCCTGCGTCCCTGATGGCCCGACCGTTTGTCGCCTTTACAATGCTTGTAAAACAGCAATCGTTTTTGCTAGCTCTTCGGGATTTTGAGCAAGAGCTTCCACTTCCGGCGGGATTGTATCAATGATAACTTGGACGTTTCTTTGCGAAGTTGCTTTTACTGTACGTGCATGTCCTTCAGTAGACGAAACCCTAGTTTTTGACCTACGACTTGGAGACGTGCTCAAATGTCGTTCTTCTTGTGATCGAACCATTTTGGTTACCGAATTACAAGTGGTAAGCAAATGAATGGGGTGATTTTGTCTCCAACAAACACCTTTCTTAAGAGTTACTAGCTTTGTTTGTATGAATATGGTGGTTTGAAAACCCTAGTTCATACACACATGCATTCAAACTCTCAAAGTGATGTATGTATAGATGATTTTGCTTCGAATAGTGTGTATATTTGATTTCCAATGGCTTCCTCCCGGATTCCGGCCAAATTTTGCAGATTCCGGTGAAGATCTTCAACCTTTCTTCGAATTTTTTATGAAACGGAGGTTCGTGCCCTCCTTCTAGCGCCAATTGTTGATGACCTTTTCTAATCGATGATGATTAGTGGCTGTTTTTACTACATAAGATCATCAAACAAGAATTAAAATCATAGATTGTATTCAAGGATGAAATTTGCAAGAGTTTGGTCTCTTTTTTTTATTATGGAAAAACCTTTCCCCTTCATGCAAATGAAGGGGTATTTATAGGCATACAAAGATGCTAGGTGTCACCATCTTGATGGCTTAGCCATTAGGATTTTGCCAAGTGTTATGACATTTGTACAACATCTAAACTTATTGTCCAATGGATGGATGCCAAGTGTTAAGACACATTGACTATTTCTAAAGTTGGTGACTCTTGGAGTTCCCAATGTTGTACTTGGTCTTTGGAACCACTCAGCTGCTCTCCTTGGTGACCCGCTACTCGTCTGTATGTCTTCATTGGGTATTGGAAACCTTTATAACCCCAGTTGCTCGCCTACTCGTCTGCTCGCCTCTTGTTGATACTTTGGATCCCCTTGTTCTTGTTGCTCGCCTCCTTATAAGGACCTCTATGACCAGCTGCTCGTCTCCTTCATATGGTCCATTGTCCCTGCTGCTCGCCTCTTCTGACTTGGTCAACTGGCACTCCTGCTCGCCTCCTAGGGCCCTATTCCCTGTTGTTCGTCCTTCTCTCAACTGCTTATTTTGTTAATCCAATAAGATCAATAATTTTATTCCCAATCTTGTTGGCCAGTTGTTCGCCTATCAACATGTAGGTTAGGGTGTGTTTATGTGTGTATTTTTGTCTGAAATTCGAAATTCCATCAATAAGCTGGAGAACAACTATTTATAGAGGCTAGCAAGCATGAGGTGCTACTGACTCTTGGTCTCCCTAGCTTGCATGCCTGACATGTGTCCTTTGACCTTAGTTTGACCTTATCTAAGCTGAATCTTAGTTACAAAGTCTTCTTTTGGGCCTTATCTCGGACTCATTGTTGTTCGCCTAGGTCGGCTTGACTGATCTTGATGACCCTTCAACTGAAAGTTGTTCGCCTCTTGAGGTTGTACTTTGGAAGTTGTTCGCCTTATGGCTTCGTTCAGCTTGGCTTTGAGATCTTAGTCCTTTGTTCACGTGCACACCTCTTTGGCTGATTGTTGTATCATATTTTGACCAAGTTGCTCGTCATTGGTGACTTCACGGTTGGCTCATCCTTGGTCTCAGGTCTTAAAACTTGTTCGCCTATTAGTTGTTCGTCGGAGGAGTTGTTCGTCACTTTATACACCTCCCAGATTGGTTAATGCACCCAAATCGTGATTTTCTTTGACCTTAATTGTTGTTCGCTCCATATTAGATGATGTTCGCCTATCAACAATTGCCCCCTATCCTGACTAGATGTTGCATCAGACGAGCAACTTTGTGGCCAGCAACTGTAGTTAGGATATTGTCTTGGCCAAGATTTGGACGAACAGCATCTTTGTGACGAGCAACATTGGGATAACCGTTTCGTCTTCCCATGATCTGGAGAGATCACGAAGATGACGCCAGCGCAATGATTGCGCACCGTTCACGCGCGAGCAACCCCGAGGCCACGCGCCCCTATAATTGCTTATAGGCCCTTCAACTTGTGGTTTAGCTCGGAATTAACCCCGTCTTCCTTCAATTTAGTCCCTGAGCTTTTGGGAAATTACGTCTGGGACCCCGTTTTTGCTTGGGGTATAAATAGTGGGAAAACTGAAATTTTTCCCACTTTTTCCCCTCTTGCTACAGTGCTCCGGCGATTTCCACCTTCCTCCGGCGATTTCAAGCTTTCCGGCGTCCGTCCTTCAGCATTTGACTTCAAATTTCAATTCCCAGGTAGTTATTCTCTTTTTTTCATCTTTTTCTCTACTTTTTCTCTCGAAAATTCTATCGCCGCCGTGTGGATCCGAGCGCCACCGTCCTCTCCGGGAAAGCGCCGCCGTCTGCAACACTATCCGTCACCACCTGGATTTTTCCTCTCCCTCCTATGTCTTCGCATTCGAGCAATAAAACTGAGGAGACCTTAGATCCCCTTTTCCCAACTGTTGCTTACGATCCACAACCCGTTGGAGTTTCTTCAGCATCGAACGCTCACGTGGATTCAGTTGTTCGCTCTGTGGAGGACACCGGTGCGGGCCCATCTGGAAGAGAACTAACTGTTGTGGCGAACAACAATTTGGACGAAAACTCTTCGTCTTCTGCTGAATCTGAAGATCCAGATCTTAACGAACTCACCCGCGAGTTCTTGGAGGGTATTAACTTCCCATCCCCAAAGATGTTGGAAAATGAGATTCCAACGGGAGTTGCTCGGCCATTCGAATGGCGAGCATATGCTGAGGAATACGCGAACAACTTTCCTCGTCCACAGAGACAAATAATGGATAAGGTGAAAACCGGATACCAGGCGAGCAAGATTAAAAGTGTTGTTCGCGAAGATGAACTGGACTCTATCCGGAAGGACTATAAGATCCCATATGATATTCACATGTGGGCTCCCCGGAGGAAAGAGAGAGCAGATAGCCCCCCACCAGGATGCATGGCGATCAACATCCATACCTTGATCGCCGGATTAAAGCTGCCTCTTCCACCCATTGTTGGTCGATTCCTGGAGGCGACCAACTTGGCCATCACCCAAATTACTCCAATTGGGTGGATGAACCTCCTAGGCACCATATGCTTGTTCGCCTTGGAGGGGTATGTTGATCGGCTTACTGCGGAAGAGATCAACTACTTGATGACAATTACGAAATGCCCCCTGGGAGAAGAAGGCTATCATTATCTCAAGGCCAGAACCGGGCTGAAGATGGTGGAAGACGTGCCGAACAAGATCCGTGATTGGAAGCAGCACTTCTTCTTCATTGGGGGTGATTGGCGAGCATCTTCCGATCCACACGGCGGTCTTGGACGAATAAATTCTCCAGCAGCCTATGGAAAATTGAAACGTAAGTTCAATTCTTGCTCGCCTTTGGGCTAAGTTGTTCTAATTTAACTTTTCTTGTCTGTTCGCAGGCCCTCGTCTACCCAAGTGGGATTCAGAAGAGGAGTTGAGCTCCGAGTTTCTATTTACTTCGTGCTTGGTTGGCCTCCGCAATAGGGCAGATAGGACTATTGACTATCTTTGCAGAGCAAGGTGTCAAAGAGCTGCTCGCCTTTTGACTTACCCTCACCACCTGGAGGCTCAAGCTGAGGTGCCCCCAGGTATGAAAATTTCTAACTTCTGGTTCAAGTCTTGTTCGTCGTTGACTTGTTTAACTTGCTCGTCTAATTCTAACTTTTTTTTTTAGCCGAGCAAGTAACAGTTGCCGTTCCCCCTTGCTACGCCCTCCTTGAGCAAAGGGTCCTAGAGATGGCGCCTCCAAAGGGACGGAAGAGGAGAGGTGACCCGCCCATGAAGATTCTGGGGATGACGAATAAGGTGGAGGGGGCCAAAGTTCCGCGGCCCGCCGCCCCTCCTGCTCCTGCCCAGCCATCTTCACCAATTTCTCCCCCCCACACGGGGAAACGCTTAAAGAAGGCGGATGGGACTCCGTTAGCCCACGAAGTTCCCATTGCTGGTAAGGGGAAGGAGAAAGTAGGCCACAGTCATCCTCGTCCAAAGGGGGATGCTGTTCGTCGCTCTATTGAGCCTGTAGAAAGAACAGGCAAAGCGAGCAAGGATTCTACCTCTGGCCGCGGGCCTGAGGATCTCACCCATCTGGGTTGGGATGAGCAAAAATTCAAGGAGTAAGTCCATATTAGCTTCTGCCGAGCAAGTTCCATCATCATCTTTTATTATTTTTTCTAAGTATTCTTTCCTTTCTTGTTCGCAGATATCGTGCTGACGATTATCCTGGTCGAGCAAGTGTTGTACATCAGTACGCTTGCTCGAAGACTCCCGTTAACATAAGGGAGATCCCTGGCGAGCATGTTCGCAAGGCGACGGAGTTGGTCGCCCGAGCCTGGACACGTCCCTAGGACAAAGCCATCCTTCAACAGGGGCTAGTGGACAATCTCCACCTCTCAATGATGCTCGTTGCCAACGGCCTCGTCACAGCCCAAAAGGCCATTGCCCAAGTTGCCGAGCAAGAAGAGTCTGCTCGCCATTATGCCAGCACTGCTCGGCAGCTTACTGAAGAGAAGGATGGCCTGGTCGGCCAATACGAGGCTAAGATTGCTCACCTCAACAACCAGATCAATGTTTACATTGATGCTGAGCACAAGCGCCTTGAAGAAATTCAAGGCCTGTCCAAAGAGCTGAAGGGCAAGGAGGCCCTGCTCAAGGATAAGGAGGCCCTGCTCGGCGAGGGGGAGAAAAAGCTGTCCGCAGCTGAACAAGAAAACGCCGAACTGAAAGCAGAAATTGCTCGTCTTCGGGAGACAGAAGCCAACCTCTTTACGCGCGAGCAACTTGAAGAGGAAGTTCAAGCTCGAACTGCTCCCATTTCCAACCTTGGATATATCTGCGCCTATGCGGACAGCATCCGCACGGCCGATGCTTATGACTTCAAGGATCTGGTGGAGGAAATGAGCAAGGACTTGAATGAATTCATGGAGAACTATCCACCGCCGAACAATATTGAAATTCAGTTAGCGGATTTGGCTGTGCTAGGGGTTAAACTTGACAAACTTGACCCCAGTATTTCCATCACTCATCCTCCTCCTCCAGTTGATGAAGGCGAACAAGAGGAGGAGGTGGCCACCGCTGTCGAGCAGAGTGCTAAAGAGGCGGAGGATAAGGCAGCCGAAGACTTGGCTCTAGATATGATTATTGAACCTCCCGCCGAGCAAGCTCAAGATCCTCCCCCCGCCGAGCAACAATAGTTCTTAGGACTTAGCTTTTTCCTTTTCTTCTTCTCTGTAATAGTTGTTCGTTCCTTTTTTGTAGTACTTGTGGCTACTTTCAGCTTGTACTATCTTTTGGGCTTAAAAGCCTTTGATTTAATGGAATGTCTTTCTCATGTTCGCTCATTTTCTTTATATGTTAATTGCCTTTACATTTTTGTCAATGCCTTTGCAATTATAACATATAGTATTGGGCTTTTGTTCGAATTGAACTTTGCCTTTAGTGGAATCCGGGTTCAGCCTTAGGTTCTGTTCATTTTAGGAAACGAACAACCTTTAAGTGGCTTTGGTCCTTAGGTTCTGTTCATTTTAAGAAATGAACAACCTTTAGGTGGACTTGTACCTCGAGCTTTGGACTTTTCCTTTTTGACGAACAACTATTATATTTACATTCGCAAAAAATTACAAGTGTTGTAAGACTGCTCGTCACTAACATATACAAGTCGACGAACAACTTTAAACACTAATCAAAACATGCTCGCTTATAAGATTTTTGCCGAGCAACCTTATCTAAAATTTAAAAAAGATGAAACAGCACTAAACTATACAATGTGCCGAACAACTTTAAATTCTATACTTAGCAAAATTTCAAAAAATTAGGCAAGTTTTTGGCATGCCTTACTTGGTTTCTCTGCCCCCCAAGACAGTTGTTCGTTCAACTAAGAACTTGTTCGCCTTATTGATAATACTTCTTTAGATGTATGGCGTTCCAGGAGTATTGGGCCGGCTTGCCTTCCATATCTTCGATATCGTATACGCCATTAACGAATTTTTCCGTTATACGATACGGGCCCTCCCAAGTTGGTCTCAATACACCTGGAGGTTGGGCGAGCAACTTTCTTAGAACCAAATCTCCAACTCTGAATTCCCTAAGTTTAACATGGGAATTATAGTAGCGTTCTGCTCGCTGCTTATAGGTAGCATTTTTTAGCTCGGCACTCAGTCTTTTTTCCTCGAACAAATCTATTTCAGCAGCCAGAGCATAGTTGTTCGCCTGCTCATCAAAGTTGGTCGTCCTGATTGTGTTGGTCTTTAATTCAATTGGTATCACAGCTTCTGTTCCGAAAGCCATCGCAAAGGGTGTTTCTCCGGTGCTTGACCTGGGAGAAACTCTGTATGCCCATAAGACTTCCGGAAGCTCTGTTGACCAACTGTTTTTGCTTTTCGCTAGCCGTACTTTTAACGTATGCTTGATGATTTTGTTTACGGCTTCGACTTGTCCATTTGACTGGGGATGATAGGGCGTAGAGTAATGTTTCTTGATCCCCCATTTTGTACAGAAATCTCTCAACTCTTTTCCATCAAACTGCGGACCATTGTCTGTCACGATGGTTTGCGGAATTCCAAAACGACAGACAATGTTCTTCCAAATGAAGTTGATCATTTTCTGTTGCGTGATCTTCAACATGGCCTCTGCTTCTGCCCATTTTGTGTAATAGTCGACTGCCACAACGGCAAATCGAACTCCTCCAACTCCTGCTGGGAAGGGACCAATAATGTCCATTCCCCATCTAGCAAAAGGCCATGGGCTATAAACCGATACGAGCTGTTGAGTCGGGGTATGAATGTTTGGTGCAAAAATTTGGCATTGGTGGCAAGTCTTTGCTTTTTTTATTGCATCTTGGCGTAAAGTTGGCCAGTAATAGCCTTGTCTGATAGTTTTGTATGCCAAGGCTTGCCCCCCAGTGTGATTTCCACATACTCCGGCATGTATTTCTTCGAGTATTGCTCGTCCTTGCCCCCTAGGCAAACATTTGAGAAGTGGGAGTGATATTCCTCTTTTGTAAAGTTGCTCGCCTACCAGAGTATATCTGGCGGCTTGCTTTATTAGCTTGGCAGCTTCAAAAGAGTTGTTTGGTTTTTCTCCACTTTTCAAGTATTTGACTATACTTGTTCTCCAGTCTTCTTCTTCACTGGCTTGATCACTTAGTTGGTTGACATTATAACTTGTTGTTGATGGGTCATTCATTTTCGTAATTATAATGTCTGCCAATTCTGCAGGTCCTTCGCTTGTTGCTAGTCGGGCCAATGCATCTGCTTGAGTGTTGCTCGTCCTTGGGATTTGTTCAATGAATACTTGATCTAACAAGGACATCAGGTGAGCAACAATCCGTTGATATTCGATCATATGGCCATCCTTCGCCTCGTATTCACCTCGGACTTGGTTCACAATCAATTGTGAATCGCCGAATATTTGCAATCGTCTGACACCTACTGCAAGGGATAGATGGAGACCAGCAATGAGAGCCTCATACTCGGCTTCGTTGTTGGTTGCCATAAAGCCAAATCTGATTGCCGAAGGGAATACTTGTCTGCCTGGACTGATTAGAACCACTCCCGCCCCCGAGGCTACGTTAGTCGAAGATCCGTCAATATAAAGATGCCAGGGGTGATCAAGTCCTCTCGTCGGATCTGGTGGGAAGGTTAGTTCGACTATAAAGTCGGCCAACGCTTGCCCTTTGATCGCTGTTCGAGGAGCATAAGTCACCCCGAATTGGCTAATCTCTAGTGACCATTTTAATAGACGACCAGCTGTGTCGGGGCGATGAAGAATTTGTCTGAGTGGGAAAGTTGTTAGCACTTCAACTTGATGATAAAAAAAGTATGGTCGTAACTTCCTCACACTCATAACTAGTGCATACGCCAGCTTTTCGGTTGGGGAGTATTTGATCTCTGCCTCATGCAAAGCTTGGCTGACGTAGTAGATAGGTTGATGGAATTTGCCGTCCTCCCGTACCAGAACGGAACTGATGGCCACTTCTGACGCTGCCAAGTATAAATATAGCTTTTCTCCTGGGACGGGTTTTGATAGGATTTTCACATCTTCTAGGTAGTCCTTGAGTTGGTCGAATGCCTTTTGACAGTTGTTAGTCCATGTGAACTGTCCTTTTTTGATGGCTTCGAAGAATGGACGGCATTTGTCCCCCGATCTGGATATGAACCGGTTCAGTGCTGCTAGACATCCTGTGAGTCTTTGCACTTCTTTTATTGAACGTGGTGGTTGCATATCCACTATGGCTTTGACTTTTGTTGGATTAGCCCCAATTCCCCGTTGACTAACAAGATGACCCAAGAACTTGCCTGAATGAACTCCAAAGCTGCTCTTCTTTGGATTCAGTTTCATGTTGTAGTGTCGAAGAATTTCGAACACTTGGGTCAAGTGTTGGAGATGGTCTTCCTTACGGGGACTTTTGACTACGATGTCATCAACGTAGACATCTACTGTATCTCCAATTTGCTGGTCGAACATTTTGTTCACCAGCCTTTGATAAGTTGCCCCGGCGTTGATGAGGTCGAAGGGCATTCTCTTCCAGCACAGCAAGTTTTTGTTAGTGTAAAAAGCTGTGCTTTCTTGATCGTCAGGATGCATTGGGATTTGATGATACCCTGCAAAAGCATCCATGAATGTTAGCATTTCGTGACCCGCAGTGCTGTCCACCAATTGATCGATGTGCGGGAGAGGAAAGTTGTCCTTCGGGCATGCTGCATTCAGATCTGTAAAGTCTATGCATAGCCTTCAGGTTCCGTTTGGTTTCCTCACCAGCACGGGGTTTGCTACCCATTGTGGACAAAGTGCTTGACGGATCAGATCGTTGTCTAACAGCTTTTTAACTTCTTCATTCAGGGCTTGATACTTGTCTGGGCCGTACTTCCGTCGTTTCTGATGGACGGGCCTCTTTGCATGGTTAATGTTTAGCTTGTGGCAAACATGTTTTGGATCTATCCCCACCATATCCGCATGAGACCAAGCAAAAACATCTAGATTTTTGCTGAGGAACTCTTTCATTCGGGATCTGTAAGGCTCAGGGAGCTCAGATCCTATGTATAATTCGAGATCCGGGTTTTCAGGATTAACTTTGAACGTCTCCAGCTCTTCAACTGGAGTTGCTCGTCGTTTTTGTCCTTTCCACCGGGGATCAAGTATTGGTCCCTCAGAGTTAAAATCATTTTCGATGTTCATTGGTTCTGCCCCCAGGCGGGGATCTAGATCTTCTGTTGGCCCTGATTTGTTGTTGGTAGTCAGCATCTGGCCCTCCTGGTCATCATTTGAATGTTGCTCGTCACCTCTCCTTTGTTGTTCGTCAGGATGATGTATCTTATGGGTGGTGAGGAGTTGTTCGTCCAACATCTGTTCGTCGTGATATTGTTCGTCAGTATCCATGTGGTCGTCCATATCCATCATGTTCTCCAATATTGATGGTTCATCAACTGGATAGCTGGTTGTGGCCTCCATCATGGATACTTGCGCATGTTTTGCTTGCATTTGTAAGAGGCATTCCCGAGCCTTTCTTTGATCTCCTTTAACTGTGCTTGCTCCACTTGCTGTTGGGAATTTCAAACAATAATGGTAAGTTGAACAGGCAGCTTTAAATTCATTCAAAAAAGGTCGACTAAGGAACCCGTTGTAAGTTGATTCCTGATCTACGACCAAGAAATCAATCATTCTAGTAATATTCTTTTCGGGTTCCTCGATCGTTACAAGTTGTACAAGCAAAGAAATTTCTCCCAACGGGACTGTCACTGCATTTCCGAAGCCTAGAATTCTATGGTTTGAGTCCCGGATATGGGCTGAAAAGTCTCCCAGTTTATCGAGTGTGCTTTTGAACAAGATGTTGGTATATGCTCCAGTGTCGACCAACAATCTATGGACTCGAGTCCCCATGATCTTTGCGCAAATTACAAGCAAATCGTTGTGTGGGGTCAAAACTCCTTCAAGATCTTTTTCCGTGAAGGTCAGTTCTGCCGTCTGCATGATAGATGGTTTGACTCCCATTTCCTGGACTTGGTCGATCGCTCGTAATTCAGCCTTTCTTTTCCGGTTGGAGATTGGCGGTCGTCCATCAGAACATCCTCCTGCGGGACCTGCAGGTTCCATCATGTATAAATCTTCCAACGGACGAGTAGGGATGGCAGGAACTGGTCGCGCCGGTTTATTGTTCTGAGGTTGATCATCTTCATCCTCAGAGTTGTTCTCCCGGATTCTCTTCCCGGGTTGTCTTTTGACAAAATCGGAGAGCTTTCCGTCCTCGTAGAAACGCCAGAGCTGTCTGAGCAAATCTCTACATTCACTTGTAAAGTGCCCCACGCTTTGATGGTAGGCACAATACTTGTTAGGATTGAGTTTGCCAGTGTCTTGGCAAATTTTCCGGGGAGGGGAGAGCAACTCCTTATCCTTCACATTCTCATAAACAGTATAGACTGACACTGTTAGCACCTGATTCAACTTTTCTTTGAGTTCTGTCCCTTCAGTAAATGCTTTCATGTTTTTAGGGACTCGATAGCTTGTTGCACCAGGTTTTTTGTTGTTCTCCTTGGGGTCGACTTTGTTCTCCCCCAAGTTTGATTGCAGGGCTTCATGCATAGAAACGAATATGCCGGCCTAATTTCTGAACTCGGCATAGCTTCTTGGGCACTTCAGATGTACCTCTTTCCATAACTTTGACCCTTTCTTCAATCCTGCCATTATAGCAACAATTTTTGTATCCTCGCTGACGGGCTCACCCTCCAATAGCACTTTGTCAAACCTTTCCATGAATGTCCGATCTGATTTGTCTTCATTTTGTTTTAGGTCTGACAACCGGTGTTTCTGGGACAAATATGATCCCGCCGTTGAGAAATGAGACAGGAACTCCCGACTCAGCTGAGTGAATGAATGGATGGATGCTGGTGGCAATGCTGAGAACCATTTGTGCACCCGATCTCCCAAGGTTAACGGGAAATTTCGGCATTGAGTGGCATCGCTAGCTCCCACCGAGACCATATAATCTGAGTATTTTGTTAGATGAACTCGGGGATCAGCAAGGCCGTCATATTGAATGCTTGCAGGGAATTGGACTTTCTTTTGAATCGGGGCTTTCAGAATGTAGGTTGATAATGGTGAAGATGGCAATCTGGTCGTCCCTACACCTCTTTGCTGGTCCAATTGTCCCTGCATATTTTCTATCGCCCTCCTCAAGCTTGATAGCTCATCCAGAGATGCCCCCTGACTTGGAGGCTGTTCGGTGAACAAAGGTACAAACCTTTCTGTTCGTCGCAGTCCCTCGCTTGGAGAAGGCAAGTCCTGGAGCTTCTTTTTAGGGTTGCTCGCCGCATTAGGTCCCAAACGCCTGAAGGCAGATTGAGAAAGTCTTTCATGGACCGAAGGGCGAGGCTGTTCAAACGTTGCTCGCCCATGTCCCTCTTCCTGGCGAGCAACTTTCTCTTGTTGCTGGGGTTGGCCAAGTCTGTCCTGGGCACTGGAGCGTGTTGTTCCGTGGCTCGACAATGTTGTTCGCCCGCGAGCAGACTCTGCTTGGCCCTCCCTTGGCTCGTCCATCTTAGCCTTGCCCTTGTCCCGTCTGATCTGGGCGCTGTTTACCTCGTGTTGCTCGCCCCTTGTTGATCTGGCCCTAACAACCTCCAAGGGTCTATCTTTAGGCCTTGCCTGTGAAGGCTTATTCTGTTCTTGCTGTCTCTGAAGAGCCTGGAGAGCAGCAATGGTTTTGGCCAGTTCATTAGGGTTGTTCGCCAGGGCCTCCATTTCAGGCGGGAAATTATGGGTTATGGCCGTGTGCTGTGATCTATTCACATGTCTAGGATTTCGATCCTGGTGGTCGGCCGACGAGGCTCGGGTGGGAGATGCTCTCCTTGACAAACGTGATGCTTGGGTTTCCTTTGATTGAGGCATTTGAATTAGATTGTTCTTTAATTTTAATATTGAAGAACACCAAGAACACCAAGAACACCTTTGCTTGAATCTTCAAGTATTTCTTGAGGTTTTCTTTGAATCTTCAAGTTTTCAGCTTGAAGTTCTTGAGTAATTACACTAACCGAAGGTTCGAACCCTCCTTCTAGCGCCAAATTGTTGGTGCACGAATCTAATCGTAAGGATTAGTGGCTGTTTTAATCCGTTTTTACGTCACCAATCAATATCGTGTGATTGATTACCACCGTAAATGGTAAATCGGGGTGTGAATTTATCGAATTTAAAGTTGGACTTATTTCGTGTATGTGTAGGTTAGGGTGTGTTTATGTGTGTATTTTTGTCTGAAATTCGAAATTCCATCAATAAGCTGGAGAACAACTATTTATAGAGGCTAGCAAGCATGAGGTGCTACTGACTCTTGGTCTCCCTAGCTTGCATGCCTGACATGTGTCCTTTGACCTTAGTTTGACCTTATCTAAGCTGAATCTTAGTTACAAAGTCTTCTTTTGGGCCTTATCTCGGACTCATTGTTGTTCGCCTAGGTCGGCTTGACTGATCTTGATGACCCTTCAACTGAAAGTTGTTCGCCTCTTGAGGTTGTACTTTGGAAGTTGTTCGCCTTATGGCTTCGTTCAGCTTGGCTTTGAGATCTTAGTCCTTTGTTCATGTGCACACCTCTTTGGCTGATTGTTGTATCATATTTTGACCAAGTTGCTCGTCATTGGTGACTTCACGGTTGGCTCATCCTTGGTCTCGGGTCTTAAAACCTGTTCGCCTATTAGTTGTTCGTCGGAGGAGTTGTTCGTCACTTTATACACCTCCCAGATTGGTTAATGCACCCAAATCGTGATTTTCTTTGTTTAGACCTTAATTGTTGTTCGCTCCATATTAGATGATGTTCGCCTATCAACAAGGACGTGTGCAATTTGTAATGTACATCACGCTTCCAATGATCCTTGCATACTCTAACTGATTCACAGGCTCACCTCGGTTCTTCTTCAGATGAACATTCGGGTCTAATGGTGTTTTAGCAGGTGGATCATCAAATGATTTGAATTTCTTTAAGACTTTCTCAACATAATGAGATTGTGTTAAAGAAATTCCATTTGAAGTTCTTTCTATCTTGATTCCTAGAATCACGTCTGCTAAATCCATATCTTTCATGTCAAAATTTCTTTATAACATGTTTTTCGTATTAACGATCACATTTGAATTGTTACCTATGATTAACATGTCATCAACATATAAGCATACGATAACAAATCCATTTGGTGTATCTTTCACATACACACATTTGTCACATTCATTAATTCGAAATCCATTTGACAACATAATATTATCAAATTTCAAATGTCATTGTACAGGAGCTTGTTTAAGTCCACACAACGACCGAACGAGTTTACAAACCTTTCTCTCGCTCCCGGGTACAACATAACCTTCTGGTTGATCCATGTATATCTCAGCATCCATCTCTCCATTGAGAAAAGCAGTCTTTACATCCATTTGGTGTATTTCGAGATTATGCAAAGCAGCAATCGCGATAAGTACACAAATGGATGTAATCCTTGTAACCGGAGAGTAGGTGTCAAATAAATCATGTCCTTCTCTTTGTTTAAAACCCTTCGCAATCAAACGGGCTTTATACTTGTCAATAGATCCATCTGCTTTGTACTTTCTTTTAAGGATCCACTTACATCCTAAGATCTTGCAACCTTTAGGGAGGTCAACCAACTCCCATGTATGATTTTGCAGAATTGAATCATATTCACTGTTTATTGCTTCTTTCCAGAGAGATGCATCTGGTCTGGAAAGAGCTTCTTTGATAGTCCTAGGTTCTTCTTCTAACACATACGTGATGAGGTCTGGACCATAGGTCTTATCGATTCTAGCTCGTTTACTGCGTCTTGATTCTTCACTCTGTTGAGTAGAAGGGCCTGCAGCTTCACCTGATTCTTCATGAGTTCGTTTATTTGAACTCACTTCTTCTTTGTCCCTACACGGGAACACATTTTCAAAGAACACATCATTCCTTGATTCTATTGTAGTACCTACTGTCATATCGGGTATTTCTGATTTATGAATCAAGAACCGATAGACACTACTATTGAAGGCGTATCCTATAAAGATCCCATCGACCGTCTTAGGTCCGATTTTCACTTGTTTAGGAAGTGGGACTTCAACTTTAGCCAAACACCCCCACACTTTGAGGTATTTGTATGAAGGTTTGCGATTTTTCCACAACTCATAAGGAGTCTTATCTTGAGTCTTAAGTGGAATTTTATTTAAAATGTGGTTAGCTGACAGAATAGCTTCCCCCCACATGTTCTGAGGTAAACCCGAGCTGATTAACATTGCGTTCATCATCTCTTTCAAAGTTCGGTTTTTCCTCTCCGCAATACCATTCGATTGAGGTGAGTAGGGAGTTGTCGTTTGATGTATGATGCCGAATTCGGCACATACTTGTTCAAACGGAGCCACATACTCTCCACCTCTATCACTACGAATTGCTTTAATTGTAGTGTTCATTTGATTCTCTACTTCACTTTTATAATTTTTTAAAAGCTTCAATAGCTTCATCTTTACTTCGTAGTAAGTAAATGTAGCAGAATCTTGTGCTATCATCAATAAAAGTAATAAAATACTTTTTTCCACCTCTAGTTTGCACAAATTTTAAATCACATACATCAGTGTGAACTAATTCTAGAGGAGTAGTGTTCCTTTCAACTGACTTAAATGGTAATTTAGTCATCTTTGCTTCTACACATATTTCACATCTTTTGGATGTATCAACATTTTCAATTTTAAGTAAATCCAAATTTACTAAACATTTTATAGATTTTAGATTAACATGTCCTAATCTAAAATGCCATAAAGAGGAACACTCAACGATATAAGCAGAAGTAGAAGCATTCTCATTCATAGTAATGTTTTTGCCATTACGGCTTACAGTCATGACATGCATCTTAAAAGGCCCTTCTCGAGGTAACCTTTCCCTAAAAAGATGCCAAACTTGCTAAGTACAACGATGTTTGACTCAAACACTAGTTTAAACTGACTACTAACTAAAAGAGACCCCGAAATCAGATTCTTTCGGATGTCCGGGACATGCAGCACGTCCTTCAGTTTCAGCTCCTTTCCCGAAGTTAGTTTGATTACCACCATTCCGACACCAGCCACTTCAGACGAGGCTTGGTTCCCCATGTAGAGCTTTCTCCCCTCAACAGGAGAATAAGTGGAGAAGGCAGACTTCTCCGAGCAAACGTGGCAAGTGGCACCAGTGTCCACGAACCAACTTTTCTTGTTGTCCACCAAGTTGACCTCGGTCACCACAGCGGACATGTCCATCTCCGTAAGCTCACGTTCAGCAACGTTCACAGAGTTCTTCTTCCCTTTGTCTTCTTTCTTGGGCTGACGACAATCAGCTGCCCGATGGTTGGGTTTGCCACAGTTGTAGCACTTCCTGCTGAACTTCTTCGGGGCAGGAGCAGCAGCAACAGCCTTGCCTTTGCCCTTGTCGTCTTGACGCTTCCTTTTCTTTGATGGTTCACCTTTCTCCATCAGGTTAGCTTTGGCCTCGATGGAAGCAGTCGAGCCCCTCTTTTCCCTTTTCTTGTTATTCTCCTCGATCCGGAGTCGGGTAACAAGGTCCTCCATCGTCACTTGCTTTCGCTTGTGCTTGAGGTAGGACTTGAATTCCTTCCAAGAAGGAGGAAGTCTGTCAATCACAGTAGCCACCTGAAAGGCTTCAGGAAGCTCCATCCCTTGCACTGCAATATTGTGGAAGATCACTTGCAGCTTCTGCACTTGCTCGACAACAGATTTGTTGTCCTCCATCTTGAAGTCATACAAGGTGGAGACGACGAACTTGCTAGTTCCCGCGTCTTCAGTCTTGTACTTCTTCTCCAAGGACTCCCATAGAGCTTTGGAAGTTGGGTACTGACTTGAAGCGAACATACCAGCTTTCTACTAGTAGTTTCCCCGCAAGAGTACGGGTTCACTGTAGTATGAGTAAGTATAATAACCAAGTATATCGAACCCACGAGATGGAGTGTATGCAAATAGATCCCTGAAGATCTACGCGTCGTAGTTAATATGAGTGCAATGTTTTTGGATTTTTTGAAAGATTAATTAAAAGACTAAAATTATCCTAGGAATGCAAAAAGCAAAATTAAACTAAGAATCGAAGGGTTGTTTTCAAATTAGAGATGGTGATGCTCAGGATAGGAATCCCTACGTATACTAACGGAGCAGGTACATAATCAAAATAACCGTGATGCGCAAGAAATAAACTAAGTAAAAGAATGCAAGGTGAAAGCTCAAGATTCTAAACCCTAATACTTTACCCTAACACTCGACTTCACTAATCCACTAACAAGTTGATAAATTATGCTTAATTAATGAGACCCTAATTTAACTAAGGTGATGCGGTCGTCCTCCTTCGCTAAACTGGTAGATGAATTAACCCTTTCTAAACCCTCTAGTTAAGTCTACTCGTTGTTAAAGAGTGATACGGCCGTCCTCTCTCTAACACTTTTCGAACAAAATTCAAAAGTAAAGTTAAGATTAATTTTAAGAATTCATGAATCAAGAGAATTAAAACCTAACGTCACAAGTTACCCTAATTACGTATCCATAACCTACTTCTACGAGTTCATCCTACCCCAAGCATGCAAGGGTTTAGCCGGACATGGTAATAACAATAACAAAAGCAATTGAATAAGTAACGAACATAAACATGATGAATTGAATTGAAAACTTAGAAAGCATAAACTAGGGTTTTGCAAGAAAATAAATTAAAGAACTGAAATTAAATTAACAAGACGAAATTTAAACGTGTTCAATAACGAAGTATGAAGAAACGAAACTAAAAAGTAAACCTTTATGTGAATTCGTAAAGGAAAACCTCGAAACGTAAAATTAAACTTGCTCATCTTCCTCTCTCTAAAAACTAAGCTTAAAAGTGATTTGGTTCGTGGGTAATCGTGGATTATTCTCTTCAAAATGTGTTCGGGGAGGTATATATAGGCAACGGGTCGAGTCGGGGACGAATGGGCCGAAAATCCACGCTTGCTCGTGCACTAGTGCACGAGCATCTCCAACTCGAGCGCCTTGAATCATCCAGAGGCGAAAATCTGCACGAGCACTCGAGCTCGTGCACTTGTGCACGAGCATATGCATTGCTCGAGCACCCTGCACGAGCACTCGTGCAGGGGTGCACGATCGACGACAACTCGTGTGCTATGCACGACCGCTCGAGCACTAGTGCTCGAGCTCTTCAAGCTTGTGCACTCCAATGATACTTTTGCTCCCTCAAACTAGTACTTTTCGTATTTCTTCGATATCTTCTCATCCGGGAGTCCGTTTGAGTCGATTCAAAGTTCTACGAACTCTTCTTTTCGCCCTCTATCCATCTATGAGCATCAAAGAGACAAATTCATTAATTTATGAAAATGATACGCAAATGACTCTAAATACTCAACAAAATCAACCAAAACTAGGGCATTTCGAGTGACGAATCATGACAATTTCACGCCTAATCAGGTACTCATCGTACACATCACATAGGGCATCAGACAACCCATTCAGAATGTAGTTCCTGCAGAGATAGTCATCGTGGATCCAAGTGTCATAAACGATCCTTGTCTCACGAGTAGCATCATCAGCAGGAGCAATCGGACTATCCTCCTTGATGTATTTCACCAAAGAGATGGTGGTCAAATAGAAGTGCATCTTCTTTTGCCACCTTTTAAAGTCACTACCCGAAAACTTTTCGGGTTTTTCTCCTTTCACTACCACCGGCTTAACAGCCCTTGAAGGGAGGCCTGGTTGGTAGCCAAAAGTGGACTGACTCCGGCATTTCCTACAAAAGGATTGCCGCCAACATTTCCCACGAAGGGATTAGCACTTGAACTTCCCACAAAGGGATTAGTGCTAGAGGTTCCCACAAAGGGATTAACATTTCCCACGAAGGGATTGCCATTAGCTTGGTTTTTCATCCATTCGGCAAAAAAGTTGCCAAAATTCCCAAACTCGAAAGGAGGGATTGTGATTGGATTACCTGAGGTGATATCCTTGGTAGGATCAGGATTACCAACCTTATTAGTGTCAGACGGATCATCCTTAGTCGGTGAAGACACGTCCATCTCGTTGTCAGAGTTATGGTTCAACATATCAGTGTATCGAAATGATATTTAGTCTTGCGATTGTTAAAATTTGGGGTGTGTATGTATATTTCGAAACACTGAAGAATTTAAGAAAATAAACACGAAACAAATTCGTGATAAAACCGAGTCTAGGAATAACCTATTCCTGCAAGACTAAATACGTCCGTATAGTGCTTACGGTGAATGCGTACAAGTCTCCAAAGGTAAAACGGTTTATCAATTCACACTGGTAGCACCACCAAGTATGAATTTCCGGCGAACTAAATCGGAATTATGAGCGTAAAAGGAATTCTGGAAGAATGGACGAAATGGGATATATATAGGCAGAAATCCGACCCATCTGAAGGTTGCTGGAGTGGAGTACGTGGTGATCATGGATCACCCACGTTCTGTAGTGGAGAGAAACGCAGTTTCTCATTCTTGGGAAGTAAGACGGAATATTCCAGATACTCTGGAGTGCATTAATCAAATTCGTAGGTGTATTAAGCAAGTTTGTGGGCCGACCCAATTCTAAATGGGCCAACCGAAGTGGGCCGACCCAAGATCATATGGGCCACCCGAACCGATTGGATCCAAAAAGGTATTGGGTTATTTTATATTTTTGGTACTCTAAAAATATAGGTAAGACCCCAAAGCCCAATTGCCAAGAACCAAGAACCCGGGGGCGGGGCGCGCGTATGTGGTCCATGATTAGGGTCTCCATGTCCCAATTTAGAGAACATGAATACTTTCCTACTTATATACAAGACAGTCTTCTTGTAATTTTCCAATGTGGGATGAAACTTCATTTTCCATTTCCCATGGATTTATTCAACACAAATGATTAATACTACAACTTCCCAAATTAATTTCTTACTCACCGGAAATCGGTTTTGAGATATTAAATATACCACACTCATCTACTCCGCGAGTAGAACAACATCATTAATTTTATTTTCCCAAAAACTAACGTTTTTACTCCTAAAAAAATTGGTCAAAGTCAGGGTATGAAACCTTTATTAAAACCAATTTCCAACAAAGTTTATACTATACAATGCATCATCTTCATGATCACAAGACTTTGAGCCACTTTTCTCATAATCGGATTACACACACCTTCATCTTCATTCCATAGCATCTTTCGACGATAACCATTCAAAGTTCTTTATCATCAGACTCAGATCGTCTGGACAAGTTTATCCTTACCGTTGATTGAGCACTTCATGTTGAATATATATATATGTATCGAGTTTGTTTCTAGCCTAAGTCCTCTTTTAAATGCCCATCTTCTTTGCTTGCAGAATACTGTTAACATCAAACTTCTATTTGAGGCACTCAAGATCAAAATGTTTATATATGTTAAATTCCAGAAGAAGAATTTTATGGCCGCAGGGAGAGATCAAACCTCCCGAGCTCTCTTAACAATTTTTTGTTAGAGCCTTCTCTCTTTGATAAACATAGAAGGGTCAATTTAACACTTTCAAGTAGTAATGGGCATCTCTTAGTGCCTGGGTGCTTGGTATAGTAAACACTACGAGTATGAGCATGAGCATGAGCATGAGCATGAGCATGAGCATGATTGAAGGGAGGAATGAAAAGTCATTCCTTATCTAATTGAGAAGAATGGTGGATGTGGGGAATCATTGTCATACTTCTCTTGCAAAGTATATATTCAACATACTCTTTTGGGGTCTTTAGATCCCAAATTATGTATATCAAGATGACATGACCCCATTTGGACTCAATTTTAATACTCCTTTTTGGAATTTTAAAGCCCAAATTATGTAAATCAAGATAAAAATAAAATGACCTCTTTCAGACCCAATTTTAACTACTCTTTCGGATTTTAATTATTTATACTTCCGGATGATATGACCTTGACAAACCCAATTTTAACATTTTGGGCTTTTAAAGCCTAAATTAGTGGACCTGGCTGAATTGATGAAAGGGTGCAGCTATATATCCCTCCATTAATTCTAGATACACCCCCTAGACACAGAAAAAAAATATAAAAATCCTATATTACCCCTTTCCGTTTAAATACAGAAGATATACCTCTATAATCTAATTCTTATTGCCACCGACGCCGGTTCCAGGCACCACATGCATTTGCTCCATCTTTATTTTTTAAGTCTATCTTCATCTTCCTCTAACTCTTCACCATTTAAACCCTCACCAAAAAATTAGAGAAAAAAAAAGAAAGAAATTACATCCCATGAAATATGAAAATAATCATTTTGAAAAAGAAAAAAAGAGAGAGAGAAACTGGACGGAAAAAAAAATCAAGAGAAAACCGTTGGCGGCGCTCGATCGGTGAGGGAGAGAGAGAGAGAGAGAGAGAGATTGTGGGTGTTGGGCGGCGCTGTGGGCGCAGCTGGTGGTTACTGCTGTGGGCGTTGGCGTTGGCGGTGTTGTGGGCGCGGCCGGCGGTGTAGAACAAATAGCAGAAGGGATAAAGAGGTTGTTGGCGGCGACGACACAGTGGTTGCTGCAGAAAGCCGCTGTAAAATTTATTTGCAGATTTGAAGAAACAAACGAGAGAGGAAGAGACGGCAAATTAAAAGTGTGAGGAAGAGATAATGTAGGTTTTTTTTAGAAGGGTATAATAGGTAGTTCATGATAAATGTAGGTGTATTTATTATTAATGGAGGGGTATATTGCTGGCCCTGGATGAAATGACCCCTTTCAAACTCAATTTTAAAGCAATATTTTGGGCTTTTTAATCCCAAGTTATTTAATTTTGGATGAGACCCAATTTTAACAACTTCTTTTTTTTTTCTTTTCACGTTGGTCCCAAAAAACAAAAGTTAGATTATTTTAAATTAAACATTCATTTAATTCGTACTCAATCAAACTTAAGGTTCACTACGTGTGGATTTCCAACCTAACATTCTTTAACTGTCGTCTTCTAGGTCTCCCTTCCGTGGGCTACATAAACTCAATTAGCCAAATAAAATATTATTTATTAATCAAAATCCAGTGCGCTACTTGGTAGTATTAACAGGCACTTGGACCTTTTTTTTTGTTGCTAATTACGTTGGTTTAATGCTAATTAATGGACGCACGTCCTTTGTATTTATCAACAGTCACCTTATAGTTGCCTTTGGACCCCTAGAAATTAAATTGAAGAAAAGCTTTAAATTAATTGTTGTAGTTTTATATAAATTATATAATAAAGTATACACACACACATAGGCCAGATATGCGATGCAACATTAAATATGGGGCATGTAAGATAGATTATCCTTATTCATGTTCCAAGTAAAATGGGATCAGATCCAAATTTCTAGGAAAACTAACTAGAAAAATAAATAAACAAATTAAAACTCCATGTATCTTTTTAAGTATCTTGAGTTTTACAACAGTCAAGGCTTCACATGGAATCCCCAGCTGACAACATGCACTATTTAATCTGGTCTTGAAAACCATAGCAAAATTTAATGTTCTGTAATATACAATGTCACTCACTCTGGCAATTCTGATCATCACAAATCATTAATTTTACTACAAAATAATTATAGTGAAATCTACGTACAAGGGATCATATTAATTAATTTCGAATTCTCCCCTTAATTTATAACAAACTAATTAATTAAAAACAACATTAAAATTTCGTATATTAATTAAATTATTCGGTGGGTGAATGATGGATAGGGTTACTGGATTCAAGAATCCAAGTCTTATTATCCCTAATGCTGCCTCCTCGGCCGCCTTGGCTCTCGCCTTCTTTGTTAATGAGTGACGAAATGGCTGCCGCAACTGCAACCCTAAACTTAGGATCAGAAGTGATTGCACTTACATTTTCGGACAACAAATTAGTTTTGTTGAAACTCTCTTGATCATGGTGTCCCTTTTCTTGTACTAGTCTATTAGGGTTAGGAAAAAGTTGGGTGTTTCCATTGAAGTTGGCTTGTTTAGGATACCCTAGTTGAGGCATGAGATTTGATGAGGTGGCATTGTTTGTGAGGTCAAGAACAATGCCTTTTGTGGGGTCATAGTAGTTACTAGGGTTTAAGGGTCTTAGGTTTGGCATGCTATTATAAGAAGAAGAGTGATGAGGGTTTGATAGCTTCTCATTGTTGTAAGAGAAAGAGTTGGTGGAATCCATTAGTACGTAGGACGAGGTTGTCGTTGATGCCATCGCGGTTGCCCCTACTGGGAGCGGATGATTGTGCGTTCCTTCGTAGGTTGTGATCAGAATTGATGTATCCTCTAAACATCTTTGGACCTGTTTCATTCATTTAGCTTGTAATTTTGTCATTTCAAATTCTAAATATTATTTTAATTAGGAAATTAACCTGTTTCCTGACGGGGCATCCAGGCGCTACAGTGCAGCGATAGTAGGCTCTAGGGCATGGATTTCCCTTGGCTATCTTTTGCCCGTATTTTCTCCATTGGCATCCATCGTTCATCTAGTTAATTAATCACAAACGCCTCTAATTAAAATGTACTAGGAAACATATATCATTTTTATCCTTAATTATATATATCGATCACTTTAATTTAAAAAAAAATAAATTATTTTCTCTAATTCATTCAAGATCGATGATTTAGATATAGCACAATTCAATCGACTAAGTATGTTGCATATATTAGTCATGAATCAATACAAATAAAGAGAAAAGGAAAAAGAAGAAGAATGATGCTCACAGTGGGTGCTTCACATCTTGCCCTCACAGAAACCCTAGCTCTTTTATTAGGTGGAGAAGTGTTCATAATTATTTCATTCTGACTAGTTGCCCTAAATCCTCTCACTTCTTCTTCTTCAATCTTCTCACTGCTGGGCGCTACCCTTAGGGATAACCCTAGATCATCACCTTCATTAACATTCCCTATGATCTGATCACTCCCCATTCCTTTCGTTTCCGGGTCCTTATAATTATCAAATCAAAATAAAATAATTAAACTGCATCTATATATCTTCATCAACAAAATCATTGATATTCGTTAATCACATAATTTGTTTTTTTATTCCGTTTTAATTAAATTATACATACCTTGTTCTTCATATGTTGTTGTTGAATGGTAGCAAATTTAGTCTGGAGATCAGTGTAATCTTTCATAGTTTGCTCCACTGCGTTCCTTAACATTTTGTTCTCCTCCTTTATGCGACTCATCTTCATCTGTAGAACACATAGCTTTTTTTTTTTTTTTAATAAATTAATTTGTAAATATTAATTCTTTATATATACTGCAGGAAATTAATGTATAAAGAAATTAATTTATATAAACTATAATAATTACCTCTTCTTTTTTGAATTCCTCACGATTTTGATGATGAGCTTCTTGAATCTTTGAGTCAAGGGATTGTGATTTATTTGGACCATTATCGCGCAGCAGGTTCAGTGAGAGATGAGTAATTTCCATTGCTTCACTTTTTTCTTCTTCTTCTTCTTCTAATAATTGTTTTCCCATGGAGATATATGGAGTGTTTATCTCTCTCTCTCTCTATATATATTTAATTATATATAATAAGTGTTACTATTATACCTGGGGCTGGAAGCGCACAAGTCAATTCCCTCGTCCAAAATTAAACTAGGAAGGAAGAGCTGCAGCGAAAGCCATCATCTAGTTTTGACTTTAACCTTCTTATTATTAATTATTTCTTTTTTTATTCTTTTTATGTCATACTCAAGTCACTATATCACCATTACTAACATCGGCAAACACATTTTTTTCCCTCTAAAAAAACCAAGGTGCAAACTAAATTCTTCTTTTAATTTGTTATATCCCGCATTTTATTCTTAATTACACACATCTAATTTTTTCTAGACACAGAATATTTATGCATCTTATACCACTGACTGATAGTATTAGTTTCAAATAATAATATTAGTGGTGTACAGTACATAAAGTATACTGCTTTTGTAAATAATATATATATATATATATATATATGTGTGTATTTTATTTTTTTTAAATTTATATGTATGAATATTGCAAGTAATTAATAATTGGGATTAGATCTAGAAATTTGTCAACTGTAAGACCCTCCAACCTCTTTCCATTTTCCACTCTTCTTGGTTGAAATTCTCAATGTCCTTACTGTATAAAAATACATCTATATATTTTTTAATTATCAACTTCTCCTCCACCTTCTCTCTTCTTGACTTCAACTCAATATTGTATTTAGTATTCGAGCTACTGATATTTATATATATATATATTGTACATAAAATTGTAACATGTTCATTACTTCACGCTAGAGTTTATTAGTCTGAAAATACGTCTACGGTCAACCACATTATTTAAAATGGAAAAGAGTATATTGTACGTATATTTGTGACTAAGTTTTAATTAATTTACCGAAACAGAAGAATTGTGGAATATAAGTATTGTTTATATTTGATTTTGAGTGTCTAAAAACTAAAACATACTATATAAACATAAATTGAAAGAGAAATTAGGAAAAGACAACTAGATTGCTCTGTCAATGGTCCATGGTCATAATTCATAATGTTACTTGTTGAAAATAATATATATATATATATATATATATCCATAAATTATTGGATATTTGTAGTTTATTTTCGTTGTTTACATTTACTCAATGATGACGGCCGGGTATATACGTTAAAAAAAACATACCCAATAATTCGTAGGTATCATTTCATTCCTTTTTTTTTTTTATAGGGAATTGATGATCGGTTATATATGATAGTTGCACCTTTTGATTATTTTATTGTGTGTATATATCCAATTTACAATTCGTGGACTAAGGAAGAGGAAGTGTCGCCTCAGCTAATTCTCTCAGCTTGCTTTTCGTATTAAAACATTGATAATTTTAATATACTACTCCCTCCGTCCCCTCTTAACTTTCATAGGTGGGGTGACATAGATTTTAAGAAAAACTGCTTTATTGACTTTTTCAACCAATGAATGAAGAGTATTTTGAATTAAAGTAGGTGTTGTGAGAGTGTTTTATTTTCATATTTGGGGTGTGAAAGTTATTGTGGGACGTCCCAAAAAGGAAAGTATGAAAGTTATTAGGGGACGGAGGGAGTATTAATTTTCTAAAATGTCAGTATATGTACGACACCGTCCACATATGCATTTCATGCAATAAAAAAAAAAAAAAGTTGAGACTAATATTAATCGAAGGAAAAAAATAGTAATAGTATTATATACTCTTTACAAAATAATAATAGTATTATATACTCTCGTGCACGTTGCAACAATTGAGGGGGTATACGAACCTCAACAAAAATTTGATAATAAACAAATTGACAAAGTAAATAACAAAAATTAGTTGATATACTAATTGAAGACCTGGCCCTAATCTTTCATTTCTTCTTATATAGTGAACTGTGGACTACAGTCTAACTCTATAACCCTAATGATGATGCCCCCCCCCCCCCCCCCCCCCCCCCCCCCTTTAATTTTCCGACACAGGTTTAGGACTTACGAGCCTAAATTGAAAAATGAAAGTGAAATAACTGGCCCATAGTCATCATTCTTGGCATTTTAGTCATTGCAAATTATTCAACATTATTTTAATTTATGTGGTGTACCAGTAGTTCCACGCACGCTTCAGCTGTAAATTTTCTGATTTATGAATATTCTATAAAATAAAATTACGAATACACATATATAATATAGCTATTAATTATATTTCTTTTTTTCCTTTTTTTTTTTTTTTTATAATAGAAGACTCGAGGGCTGACTTTTTGTTTGAATTCATGTCCGAAGCTAGGACTTTTCTTTTATTTCCCTATATAAATCTATTTATACTGTAACAGTGAGTAGATATTTTTGTATAATGTGGAGGTTTATTAGTAATTTACCATGATATGGACCTAAAACTGCATTTGGTCCTTGATTAAGAGATTAATTGCAGACTCAATTAATTAAATCTAAAATTTAATCCTAGCTAGAGAGAGGTCCTTAATGCTAAGTTGAAAATGTGGTAAAGCCTTTTGAGGTTGTAATTAGCTTGGCCAAACCCTCCACACAAAAATGTTTACCTTAATATTAACGTCTTGTCGATAAGAGCAAGTAAAGTACTGCAACAAGCCGCTTCCGACTCTCACTCTACTAAATAAAAGTAATTGTTATCGTATGTAACAAGCATAATATTTAATAGAATACCAACGTACTCATAACTTGATTTTATTGAATTCAAATGTACCGTTACCTCCTACCGGTTATTGCACGCAACATTTTACATTATATCGCCGCCTACTTCTCTATTTGGTTACTTTAACTAACACATATAAATATCACAATACTATTTTGGGGGAAAAAAACACACACACAGACACTATTTTTGACAACTTATTATTAAATGAATGATATTATAAAAATTCAAAATCAAGATTCAAATATACCCAGAAAAAGAAAATATAAAACTATGCAACAAAAGTGCAAATTGTAGTGTATAACTTTACTAAAATTAAAATTGTGATTATACAGTAAATATAACCAAAAAGTTGTGGACGTATTTGCTAACAACTCCTTTGAGTAATACTTTTGTAAACTAAGTTTACTTAAAACTTTATTGCATTTTAACACATTTATTATAAAACAGATCTACCAAACAACAAAAATTTATATATAAACTCCATTTAGAATTTATGAGGTAAGATCAATGAAATTCACAAATCTCACATATGTAGACAAAATTAATATAATTTTTTCTCCTACTCTTTATATAATTTTGGCTAAAAGAGTTCAAGACTGTGACCATAAGAACTCCTGTAAAAATGAATTGGTAAATAAAAGGTAATAACGTCTTTCTGAAACACTGAAAGCTACTGATCATACAAAATGTGTACGAATCAGAGACCATCAATTCATCGACAAAATTCAACAGAAAATGTGTACAAATGAAGTAAAGCATAATAGTAAATAGCTTATTTTTTCACTTTTCTTTTTTCCAAAAAAAAGAAACAATATATCAATTCTTCAAAATATTTCCTATTCAAAAAAGTCAACCAGTGTCACGACCCAGACTATGCAGACAAGCAATGTCTTCGAGTTCGAGCATAGCTTCATAAAAACCTATTTCTACTCTCTTTACTAATTTTTGACCTTATGAAAAAGTAAAAAGAAGAAAAAAACTCCAAAGCCCACAAAGGGCAACGGTCATCAGAAGTCGTCATCACTAACTTATTCCTATTCTACTTCCATGAAACGACAAAACTATCAACTCGCCTTCTCACTTCCTGCACCTGATCCTAAGAAATGAATGTCCACAAACGAAACGAGAAAACAAGACATCTCTACAAAACAGGGACAATCTCACCATTTTCAGTAATCAAGATCCCAGCTTAGTTTTGGATGAACTTAACCCAGCAGAAATGGCCCCAATATGTGAGTTGAACGGGGACAAGAAGTTTGGCTCTTCTCCTTGCAAGATTTTAAGGGATGGCTTCAAATTGATATACTGTTCAACATACAATTAATAATAATTTAAAAACACACACACAGAAAACTGCAAAAGAAACAGATTCAAGCAATACTACAATTACATACCTTAGTAACATCCTTGAAGAAAGTGCTGATTTCTTCTTCAGTCAGACCACCCTCATCAGCATTTTCCTCCCACCCCAGAGAACGTAGGAACGCAGCCTCTTCCTCCTCTGAAATTATAGGGTCAGAGCTAGGGTGCTTCTTTCCATTGCTAACATGCTTCTGCTCATCACAAGCATCACCATTTCTGGTCGAGTCACCTTTTAACTCAAACAAATCCTTCCCACCCAGGCTTAAACCTGAGGAATCAGCAGTCTGAGAAGTATTAGGGGCCTGCACATCATCCATGTCGGAGACCTTATCTGAAAAAGATGGAGATACTGGAGTGGCAGAGTCCAGCACAGATGAGGACATCGATGTGGGAGAATCGGCAATAGAAGCATTCACCATAGATTTCTTCCGTACGGAGTTGAAAAATTCATTCCGGCTTTGAGCTTGGGAAGTGGGTCTCTTCTCCAGCACAGTCATTGCAGGCTTGCGGTCAGAAACAACAGATGGAGAAGCAAGTGTAAAATTTAGAGGTTTGCTGACACTCGTTGGGCTCAAGCTGTCCTTTGCCATTGGAGAAGTACCATTTTTTTCTCTCACTGGCTTGAGAACATGGAGCTTCCCCACATTTGATGCCTTTGAAACATCAACCTTCACAGGCCCTCCCACTTTATGTTTCTGTTTATCTGGAGAACTCAAAACCTGCACAGAATATCAGCATTGCTAATAATTTACTTCATAAAATAATCTAAAATCCCCTGTACAAGGTCATCCACCACAAGTAATCAACTCAAGTAACCACAAAAGTCTAAAAATTACTCAATTTTACAACTTATGGACCACAAATGTGTATTCATCAGACATAAGCCCATTAAAAGAATTAGTAATCCAGCTCCCTTTGTGGAAGTGTGGGCAAAAGATTCTTGATGGTTTGGTCACCATCTTTGATCTAACCAGAAAGCATTACTCCTTCGAAATACTGGAAGGATCTATCAGGGACCTTTTAGTTTATAGTTTACTATAAAAATCTTGCTGTTACCTATTTGTATATAGAAATGGAAAACAACTATTTCAAGTTTTTCATTGTTTCTGAATAGCCACATATCACGATTCAGGCTTACTGTTTGCCTCCACGCCACTAATTACTAAATACTACAGTAAAAAAAAACTAAGTTAACCCTAAACCAGACAAAATTGGTCATGAACATAATTCCACAAAACAGGTTTTCCTGCTTTCTGCATCAACTACAGGTAACCAACCCATGAAATAAAGGGCATCATCAATGGATTTACTTACTCAGACCTCTTTAAGTAAGTTATGATGTATCAAATTTAACCTATATATTGACTCGAGACATATGAAATTCATGCAGGGGACCAACAATAGAAGATCAATCAACAGCTGCACGTGTCATATCTCATATATTAAAGAATTCAAATTTCATATGATCAATCAACATCTCTCCATAAAAGAATTCATGTTTCATATATTAAGCTTAAAAAAACAAAGATGGGTGCAGTTCATGTTTATTAATAACTTGTGTCCATCATAACTCTACATATATAGCTTGGAACATGATGATAACCCCCGCCAGAAAGAAATTCAGAAATATATTCATTTGACTGCAAATTCAAATAGGGTTTGTTAAGAATATCTAGTGAATGCAGAAACTATCCACAGTGACACTGCAAAGACCGCTGAGATTTATATAAAAAGACCACAGATACATTGCATGATGCAGAAACTAAGTATTCACAAACAACTGAAACAATGTGCTCAAAAGCAATTAAAGAAGAACAGAAGAATGCTCTTAAAAATCTAGAAGGATCAACAGTTTTTAAAATTTAACTCATAATATGATCTTATAAGTCTCAACCTGAGAAATTCAACAATTAGCCTTTCCACAGTCAACAATTGTCACTGACTATATAAAGATTCTGCACTTACCTTCCTCAATCTTATTCATCCAAATACCAGTTTGGACCATTGGACAACAGAAACAGACAGAAATATTCATTGAAGAACTACTCCAAAATTGGTCACACTTTAACCAGGAAGATCCAGAGCTCAAAGATGTTTAAGCTTTCAGCGTACTTCACATAGACTAGAGACTGCAACATAATAAACTAGGCCAAGGTACACAAAATGGTAAATCTACTACCAGTCTACCACAAAGCTGAAGAACATATACAAGCTAAAGTTAAATGGGTCATGCAGATCAAAATTGATTGGGGGACTTGACTGCAGTGAAAATTTTGGACTTTTCTATTGAGAATCCTAATGCGAATTTCCCCATTTCCCCTAACATTTACATACATGTGTAAGTTACAAAAGAAAGCCAGTTGAGACTGTAATTATAACATAATTCATAAATTTAACCAGATGATAAGTTGGGCAATTCTCCAAACTACAGCAAAAGGAAAGATAAGCCATAGCTTGAAAGGAAGTGCAGATAATTTCTCTCTTACCGATGCTTTTGGCGTTGATGGCGTCACAGGAATTAATTGCCTAGATTTTTTGATAGCCAATTCTTCAAGTCTCTGAGTTCCCACAGATAACTATAAAAAGTAAAAATTGAGTATCATGTTATTACAACACTTATAGATCATCTCTATGATATGAATAAGGACAATAAAACTTACAGCGGGAATTGTTTGACCACGATTTGGAACCTGAGCTACAGCTTCTGCCATATTTAGACTGCTGGTCGTACCCAAAGCCGCAGATGTAGAACTTAATGGAGCAGCTTGCTGCACGGACGAGATGCCAGACCCATTGCTTCCAACTAATACAGGAACCTCAGCCAAAGCCGATGTCCATTTTTCACCATTGCCAATAGCTGAGGATCCCATGGGTAAGCTCTGAATTACAGAACTTAAGCCAGGAGATGGGACTCTTCCAACCTCAGGAACAGATGTTCTTTCTTCTGCTCCCAGTGATGGAAAATCTCTCTGGAAAAATTTATTTTTCATCCCACCAATGGGACTACCCCTGGTAACCAAACCATTGGCATAAGTTCCACTATTAGTGCTTGCATTAGTTGCAACTTTCTTATGCCAAGTATCTGCAGGTTTATCAGAAACCAACGAATGAGAACGCCTGAATCCATCCCTCTCGAATTTACTTAAGGTGTTTGCTGATGCATCTGAAAAGTCCCAGCGGCGATGGTCCACCACAACTGACTTGTCTCTTTCACGAGAATCATATGCATCCTTCTCCCAGTCCCTATCATGTTGCCTTCTAAAACTACTGTGAGACCTCAGGCGGGCAGAACCTGTACTACTAGAACTTCGGCGGAAATATGACGAGGTAGTTCTGTCAGAGCTAAAAGATCGTCCAAAATCATGACCGTTACTATTCACAAATGACCTATTTCTTGCAAGCTTTGATGAGGTTTGATCATCTAAACCAAAAAATAAAATAGCATTTATAACCAGCAAAAGTAAAAAAAGAAAGAAAAAAAACTGTAATTGCTTGATTAAAGAGGTTCGCAAAAATAACAATGATATTACCTTGATGTGATGTAGAGCCATTCGAGCTTCCTGCATTTTTCAACCATTCCGGTACTAGTGTGGGCTCACCTCTTTCCATAACTAGCACTATTCATTATCACTAGGAAACATATATGAAGAGGGAATCGACTTTTTTGCAAAGAGTTAATGACTACGCATCCACTTCCGTGCGCCAATGCCTAATTATTGCTGAGTCTCCACTTCCAGACAAAATCAAAAATCCGTTGTGACAAGAGTTAAACTAACCTGTATACTAAACAATAAATTCTCTCTATAATGATCGCATTTATCTTTACTTAAACACCCTAAATGGCCTGCTCCAACACTAATCAGCAAGAATTCCCAACAAGAAACGGTCAAAAAGCCATGGGTATAGTCCTCCAATAAACGCACATTCAAATCAATGAATCTGAATGGCGATAAACTAGGTAACTAGGGTTTTTTTAAGCCCAAAATAAACTCTACCAAGTCAATCAACAATAGTTCCACCCAATCAATCCTAAAACACAAACTTGTGCACTTCACAATCCAGGAAAAGCTTCAATTAACAGCTTCCAAAGGCATCGGTGCTCAAGAAAAGCAAGCCAAAAGTACTCTAATATCCCAAACACAATCAAATTAATAAATCCCACTAAAAATTATCCCCACTCCACGCATAAACAACCCCAAAACAGAGCAACCACGTGAATAGATGCAGAGATAATCAAACCCTAAACCCTAAAAGGCATCCAAAAATAAACACGAAAAAAATCCCTAGGGTTTGATATGTTCAGTAATACGAAAAAAATCCCAAAAAATCAGAAACAGTCTTATATATCAATAACTAAATAAATATAGACTGAACCCGGATTTTCTGGGTTCAAATAAAAAACCCAGAATCTATACCCTCAATAGTCGTCTTTATGAAGAAAAAAACCCGAGTCCTTCGTACTCGCCGCCTCTGAGTCCTTTTATGTCGTTTCAGAGTGAAAACATATATATGTAAACAATTTATTTCCTAGAGAGAGAAAAACAATCACTGGTTTTCTCGCTTTTCTGGGCTCTATGCAGACTGTGTAGCAAGTGTGATAGAGGAGAAGAAATTAAATCTGTGTATATCAGAGACGAGAGATTAGAGATAGAGATTTTGTATGTATATGCGTTTGTATTTTGAGGAAGTTGTGTTTTCTGTATCTCTGTTTATAATATTTTCTGAAGAAAGTCAGTTTTATAGCACTTATTTTCCTCTCTTTTCCCTTTTGTTGGCTAATTCCTCATTTTCTTCCCCCTTTTTTTTTTTTTTTAACTTTTCTTTAGTACTTCAATATTGTAGATATTATTATTTTCCATGGTACTTTATTTTATTAGTTAACGAAAAAATAAGTATCATCATCATAGTCTAATAACGAAAAAAAATATCATACATATACTATTAAAAAATAGATTATCTGCTTTACGCTCAAATATTATTTAAAAAAAAACAATGACTGAAGTTGAAATTGAAACTAAAATTAGAATATCAAGTCTAGTTAAATACCAGATGCAAGTCCAAGGACAAAATATATATTTAATTTCTATGGTCATCGATTTCAATGTATCAGAAAGATTTTATAATATTCATAAAAAAAAAGCAAAAAATGTTGATAAATTTTAATATACAGTATCAATATCGATTCATTTTTTTGTACAAATACTATTGGTAAAGATTATTATATATTATATTACTAGTAATTTAACTCGTGCGATAAACGATTATAATTATACATTTAATTTATGGATTCTCAAATTTTATTGTAATTTATTTGTGTAGGTTTAAGAGTGTTTATTAGTAATTCTATTAATTTTTTTTTTCAAATGGATAATATTATTATTTTTTTATTTGAAGGATTTTTTTTAAAAAGAACGTAATACATATGTCAAGAAATTTTATAAGAGACAGTCCTAATACTATATGTATTTAATCATATAATTATTTTTATGATTAACGCAGTAAGAAATTTTGGTAATACCTATTAATCCATATTAAACAGAATATATAAAAAATCGAAAGGACTATATATTTCAAAACACCTCTCTAAAATTACATTTTTTTCAATTTTCGATGAACGTTTATCCTCAGCCACCACACATCAAAATCTTCAAATTATCGTGAATGGTGGCTCTCAAAACATCCACATATGGCTGGTTTTGTGACTGAAAACTTATTCTTAAAAAATATGTCAACAGTAGCGAGCGATTGTCATTGACTCTTATTGATATTTCATATGAAACAACTAATGTGAACTGTCAATGAAAGTATAGGGATAAACACTATCTTATTTGAATTGCTTCTGATTACGACTGTAACTGCCAGAACACCGTCACCTCTATATTTTTATTAGAGTCAATCTAGTTCCATTGCACAATTTTCTTGAATAACCTATATTTCTGAGTTACATAATTGAAGTCTCAACTTTCAAATTCAAATCATGGTTCGACACACCATAACACTTCAAGTTATTCTAGTGTAGCTGCAAGTATGACTTTGTTCTTCAAATAATTTAGACCGAAATAATATCACGGAATATAGAGTTCGTTGGAGATCTTACTTTTTCCTTGCTTTGTAGACGACAAAGTGCATGCATTTTTTTATATGTTAATTAATTAACTTAAAGGTATCTCCAAAACTTATTCCAATATGATAGTCGATAGATATGCTTATACGTATTTGGTGGTTTGCTCAATAGAATATATTTATACTTTTATATATTAATTGTTGCAAAAACTTGTGTGAGACCTTCTCATGGCATGCGACATCACAAATTAACATCATCTTATGGCATGAGACAGTCTCATACAAGACATATTCTTAACTGTTATATGTCTATTATAATCTTTCTCCGAAGTAATTAATTTAGTAATCTCTCTTCTATAAAAAAAACATAGAGCATGTATAGAGTAAAATTGGTTTATATATAAACCACTTTGCAATACTTTTTAGTATAACCATTAATACCCTTGATTGTTTAATGCTCATTTTGGTGGTTTGCCTAATAAAATATATTGATATATTAATTGTTATATAATTACTATAATCTTTCTTCAAAGTAATTAATTTAGATGACATTTCTTCTACAAAAAATTAAGAGCGTGTATAGAGTAAAATTGGTTCATATATACACCACTTTACAATATTTTTTAGTATAACCACTACCACCCTTTAGTGTAATCAACTATTACCCTTTAGCTAAACAACTAATACTCTTCGTACCCTTCAATTAATACCCTTCAGTGAAAATACATAATACTCTTCATAACTAATATTCTTCAGTGAAAACAACTAATAACATCCAAAACTAATACTCTTTAGTGAAAACAACTAATACACTTCAAATTGTTCATGTATAAACCATTTTCACTCTATTTTTTGTCATCTAGATAATCTCTCTTCTACACAAAATTAAGAGTATCTATAGAGTAAATTGGTTTATTCATAAACCACTTTACAATATTTTTTAGTATAATCACTAATTCTCTTTAGTAAATAATTATTACTCTTTGTACCCTTCAACTAATACCCTTCGGTAAAAACAACTAATACCCTCCAAAACTAATATTTTCCAGTTGGAAACAATTAATACCCTTTAGTGAAAACAACTACTACCTCTGTCCCACAACACTTTGCACATTTACTATTCATCTCGTATTTTCGCGAGAGAGTTTTTTATTAGTATTTGAAAGGATAATGTAATTTTAAAATTACTTTATAATAGAGAAGAGGTGGATCTATCATACCCTGCCTTAAAAATTATTTTATCATTTAAAATACTAATAAACAACTCGCTCGCAAAAATACGAAGATAAAGTAACTGTGAAAAGTATTTGGAGACAGAGGGAGTAATACCTTTTAGTAAAAATAATTAATATGCTTCAAATGGTTCATGTATGAACCATTTTTACTATATACTTTGGCAAAAATCAAAGAGTTGTTTTATTCTTTTCTTTTTTCAGATTAATAAATATTTATTTTAAGAGTATGTATAGAGTGAAATTGGTTTATATATGAATCATCTAAGGGTATTAGTTGTTTTCACTGATGAATATTAGTTATTTTTACTAAAGAGTATTACTGGTTTGCATTGAAGAGTGTTAGTTCATTTTCACTAAACAATTAAGACTTGTTGGTGTAAATCAGTAATACTCTTCAGTAAATACAACTAATACTCTTTAATGAAAATAATTAATATCCTTCAGTGATTCATGTATACACCAGTTTCACTCTATACTTTGTCTTATTTTAATAACTTCTACAAACTATATATCAAATTATTTTTATACATTGATCATTCGAAAAAATATTTAATGACTATTATTTAAAATAATTGAAATATCTTTTATACCACAAAATTGAGAGATTTATCATAATATATATTTCAAAGATATATTCAACATATTTTTATATTATTTTTCAATATTTATTATAAATTATATTTTAAAAATATATTCAATATATTTTGCAAATAATTATTATCAATATTTATAATAAAATATATTTTAAAGATATATACCAAAGATTTAAAACAAATAATACTCAATTTAGCAATAATTTTGGCGGAAAACTCAATGGTTTCCAAATGTAGGCTGGTTAGTGTTATTTTATATATATATATATATATATATATATATATATATATATATTTGAAATATATTTTATACTACAAGATACATAGATTTATATATGTATAGATGTATAAATTTATCATAAATATAAAATTTGTTCTAATATATTTTATTACATTTTTGTTTATCGTTATATTAATTTATTTATTGTTATCCAATATCAATTTATATCAAATGATATTTTATAAATTTAAGTTCCTCGTATTTCTACCAATATGTTGAACCTGTAGTTTTCTTAACTTTAATCTAAAGAGAGTGATGAGAAATTTTACAAACAGTATAAAGTACCTCGTTATTTGGGGTGGAAATACACCATGGATGATCTTCTTGGTTGTTTCTGAAAAAACTGAACAACTCTTGCCAAAGACCTGTCGAAGCTCTCGCCGAAGACTTGCAAAAAAATCCGCCAGGAGGGTGCCCAGTGTTGTGCCTCCGAGCTCAAGCCAGTATATGATTTCTTGAGGAATGAGTAATTTTTTTGGGAAGGAAGTTGCATAGAATTTTAAGTATGGAGATAAAGGAGAAGTAGTTACCTTTCACCTTTGGCAATGAGGTACTTATACTTGAAAATCTTGCAGGGGCATATGTGTAATTGAATGTGAATTGGGGGCCAAGAAACCCTAGAAAGGTGGCAGACTATTCTAGAAAGATGAGGGATATTTTCTGATATTGCATTAGAGCACCACCACTCCATTTGTAGAGTATGGTTGTATTATATGTTAGGTCTTACGAAAGTGATAGGTGAGAGCTTGGTTTATGTCTTAGCTGTATGAGTGGGTATTGATTTTTGGGGTTCGAAAAATATATTTGGTTAAACTTGAAAGAGGTTTTTGTGTAGATTTGGAGTCTTAGTTTTGGCCTTTTAGAGATCTGACGTGTCATTTATAGACCTAATTGCTCATTGTAGCTTATTACTTGTAGATTCGCATTTCCAACTTTCGCGAGTTTCCTAATGTATTTTCCCTTATTGAATGATCTTTGCTTGGTAGGTCTCTTGAAGACCTGATTTATTTGTTCGTCAGGTCTCTTGAGGACCTGGCTTCTTTGTGCTTCTTGTGTCTTTTCTTTTTAGGCATGGTGTAATATTGGACTTTGAAGGCTAATTGGAACTTGTTATGTGATGATAGAAAGTGGAATGAGGAGACGCTTGATTAGTAACTCTTCAATGGTAATGAGAGTGAAAATTATTTTTCATATATTCCCCCATAATAAAAAGTGATATGTTGAGGAAAAAATTATTACAATTGTGACTTCGTTGCTAGTATCATGCCTTAATTTTGGAATTAAAGTGGACAACAAATTGTTGTTGATAGAGGAATGTAGAAGTGATTGAGGAGGATGATTGTAGGAAGGGAATAGGGTAATCAAAATGGAGTAGTGATTACCTTATTTAGAAGAGGAGATAGTGATTTTGTTTTATTAACCATCATAATTACACTAATTTTCAATCTCATTCTCATTACCATTGAAGAGTTGCTAACCAAGCGCCCCCAGAACCTCTTTGGGCCAAGCATATTTTCACCTATTTATATAATTTGCTGGCACTTGTTTAACTTGTTTTTTTTTTTTTACATAAAATTAACTTATTTCCTTTTAAAATTCCAAAACCACTCCTGACATTCCTTTGAAATGGTTAAATAAGTCAATCATTAACTCTCTTGTGCAATTGGTGAATGGTGCACTCATCTAATAGTTGAGACTGTTTATACTGAAAAATATGATTTGATTACACTGAAAGGTGTGGTTAGATTATACTGAAAAGTTTACACTAAAAAGTAGTTCCAGTATAATTTAACCATATTTTTCAATGTAATTAGTCTACACTTTTTTGTGTAAACAACCCCAACTGTTGAGTGATTGCACCGTACACTTGGTGTATATAAAAGTGTGCATAAGTCAATTACTAAGAAGTTCTCGATAAGAGGATCAGATGTGTATTTTAAAAAAGAGTAACTCTATTGTACACTAGGTGCATGATGCATTTACTCAGCAACTAAAATTGTTTACTCTGAAAAATATGATTTGATCACAGTGAAAAATGTGGTTAGATTACACTAAAGTATTTACACTGAAAATCGGTTTTCAGTGTAATGTAATCATAATTCTCAGTGTAACCAATCTACACTTTTTAGTATAAACAACTGTAATTGTTGAGTGGGTGCACCATGCACCTAGTGCATATGAGAATGCCCCTTTAAGAAAAATAGAGATACTATAAAGATTGTAAACTATAAATATAAAATAAAACCGAATACTTTCTAGGTCAAAAATATTTTTGTAAACGAAAAATGGAAAAATATAAATATATTTCATATTTTCATTATGTAACATTTTATATGCAATTTTATATCATGAAAATACCATAAATATAAGAGATGAAATAAATTTGTGGTTCACAGTAAGGTTGTAAAGATTCAGAGATACTTAAAGGTTTGTTCATACCTTTCCTCACATCTATTTGTGAATCTTCCAATCATACGTGACAATATAATATATCTAGGTATTGTGTGAAACAGTTTCATGGCATAAGAATGTGGGATGGAGTATAAATTAAAGAGTATGTATACAGTAAAATGGATTTATGTATAAACTTTATTCCTAATAACAAACATGGATCCAAATAGAATCTGTCAGCCCATTACTACCAGGGCCCAACTTGCGGCAATAACATAACAACCCATTAATTTATTTTTTTTTTGGGGGGGGGGGGGGGGGGGGGCGGGGGGGAATATCAGTGTATTAGGTTAATCAAAATTTTCAAAGCAGTGAGAGCTCATAGTAATTCACGATGATGTGCAGTATTACAGACAAAAATAAGAAGATTGAGATGGTGAAACTCATATATCACATATCTCAGAGACGCGATTCTTGAAGAACAAGAAGAAATTTCGGACGCAATTCTCAACATTTTTTTTGTTTAGATGATAATCTAGTGAAATTGTTAATCAGCTAGAGTTGGTAGCTTCAATTTTTGCATTGCAACTATCTGTAGGTACTTTTCATACAAAATTTACAGAATTGTTCAAAGTTTTGGTATGGTTAAATATATAGGTATCTATGTGTAACAATATTAATATTAAAATTTTGGATCGGTTTGAATAAACACTGCTTCGTTGTTATGATTTTGTAGAAAGAAGAACACTAATATAACTTTCAGTGAACTAATACTCTTTAGTAAAGAGAACTAATACTCTTCTATGAAAAGGGCTAATACTCTACTCTCCGGTGGAGGGGACTAATACTCTTCAATGAAGGGGACTAATACTCTTTAGTAAAAGGTAGCAATGATTTTAAATTTAAACGATTTGGAATTCAGTGACATTTGGTTGTGGATTTACTTTTTAAGTTTTATACGCTATAAATTGACAGCCCAGTGTTTATTGTTGTGGAATGAGTTATTCTGTAGTTCATACTCTCTCTCCCCTATACTATTTTGCTAAACTAAAATGAGAGTTTATGTGTTTTCAATTTTCATAGGTGAACCATGTCATAACATTGAGATAGCATAACAAGGTCTTGACATAATGGATTGCACTGAAATAGAAGAACAACATGGTGAAGTTACAATACTTGAAGGATATGTTGAGCCTGCAAATAAAGGTACTTAATATATATATATGGAATAGTGTTACATATATATATATATATGAGTATGTATAGAGTGCTTGGTTCATACATGAATCGTTGAAGGGTATTAGTTGTTTTCACTAAAGAGTATTAATTTTTTCACTGAAGAGTATTAGTTGTTTTCACTGAAGGGTCTTCAGTGGAAACAACTAATACTCTCCAGTGAAAACAACTAATACTCTTTTATTGGTTCATGTATAAACTATTTTCACTCTATACTTTGTCTGTGTGTATATATATATATATATATATATATATATATATATATAGAGAGAGAGAGAGAGAATATTAGTTGTATCGATATACAAAAGTACATATGTGTTGGTAAAATTATGACATATACTTTTTCAAAACAGAACATAATGCAAAATCTGAAGATATTAGTGGTAGTTTAATTGGTATGACATGGAACACACTTTTGGAGATGTACAAATTATATGTTAGTGTACGAAAGGTAATTACTAGACTCTCGACCACGGGGGTGAATTAACAAAACTACTTGTTGACTTGAACGCGAAATACTAGCTTGACTAGTAGTTACCCCACAAGAGTATGGGATCACTGTAGTATGGGCGAGTATAGGGACCAAGTAGTATCGAACCCAAGGGAAAGTTTGTATAGAAATAAATCCTTGGAAATGTACGTCTCGTAGCTAATATGAAATGAATCAAAGTATCAAATCATGCAAGTAATAGTTTTCAAGCTTCAAAGATTGATCACCCGCACAAAAACTCACCCTCTTCATCCTACTCATGGATAATCAATAAAAAACCACCAAAATCAAACATGGATGTGCTCTCGGTGATGTGTTTCACTCCCTCACAAGTGTATATCAGTAATTAGGGACACTCTCAATCAATCATTCACACAAATTAGTGACCATAAGCTTGTAAGCACTCTCAACTTCAACCACATACTAGAATCCATGCCGAATCAAAAATGACTTTTTCAAGGCTGTAATGTACGGCTCTTTGGACATATGGGGTAACTATATAGGATAAACTGACTCAAGTGAATGGAGAAGGGAAAATGGAAAATCATAGCTTCGGTATTTCAATACACGGAACAAAATACTTCAAATATCTTCATACAATGCACTTTCAACTCCATCTACTCCCAACACCTCAACTCTTTTCACTTTTTTTTTTCAATCAATGCACATCATTTTTTTTTCTCAACTATATATGAGCTCATATTTTCTTTTGTTCATTCTCAAATTTTTGTTCTTCCCCACTACTCACAATTTCAATACGCTATTTTCTCATACTCACTCAATCATAAACAATTCCACATTCTCAACTCAAACCCCCTTTCATTCACAACTTTTCCTATTCTCCACTCAAATTGAGACAAAAAGAGTTTAGGAATTGGATAAGCTCAAATATGCTAGCAAATAATAGGCTCAAGCTCAAACAGGCTAACAATGGATAAATGTCATTGGTAGGCATATTTTGGCTAAGTGACTTATCAATTCAAAGATGGTCTTAAATCACTTCCGACATTTCATACGAGACACAATCAAGAAGCGAGAGTACCCACAAGTTCTAGCACCTCTAAGGTGAAGATCCACTCACAAACAATGAGATTATTTTAATGAATTATAATCTCGTATAAGGCTCAAATCTCACGGTTTTTCACATCCATGTGATAGACCTAGTGACTTCTCACTTTTTACCACACAAGTATTCAAAAGGAAAATTCGTAAGTGTACAAATTTCCTTTCAAATCCACTCTACTCACAACACTCACATAATCTAGTCTCTAACTCAATTTCACAAATCACTAACTCATAATTCACACTCAATGATAGCAATCAATAAGCAAAGAAGAGTTAATAAACATAAAATCATCAATAGCACCAAATTAGTTCACAACTATAGCTCAAGTACCTATCAATGCACAATATATAACTCAACTCAACTCAACGAGAGGGCGTGCACCTGTGCAATGTCAATTGAACCTCTCAAGTGCGTCGGTGCATATGTATCACCATAAAACTTATAAACACTCCACCCCCCCCCCCCCCCAAAAAAAAAAATTCGGCTTTGTGAAGCGGTCTAAGTTTGGGGTTTGGGGTTACCTCATACGCATAGAAATATAGCACACTCCATTTTCTTGAATTGCTCCACTTCATCACTCATTGGAAATTCGTGTATCCTCAAGACAAGCCTACAATAAAAATACTCAAGAACGAGGTCAAAATCACACGAACACAAAAACACTCAAACATTAAAAACACTCAACAGGAGGCAATGCCACTCCATCATAGTACCGTTGTGGCTGCGCTGCAAATCTTCCTCGAATAGCCATATTCTGATCTACGTTCTGAGGAATGTGCTGCAGATTAGCAGGTGGTACGGGTACTTGTTGGGGTGGTGGTTGGTAAACAGGTGGTTGATTGTAAACTGGAGGTGGAGGATACGGGTATGGTGGATACGGATAAGGTGGGTATGGGTAAGGTGGATAAGGTAAGTTATTTTGTGGTAAGTTAGGATGTGGGTAAGCAGGGTTGTTATGAGGGTTTTGAACAAGGTTGTGAGCTGGATTGTCTACGTTTTGTGTATCCGGGTTTAGGCTCTGGCTATCCCCTAAAGGAACTTGATTCTAGCTACCACTAACTCCAGTGCCTTCAACTCGGCCCAATTCCTGATTGAATTCATTCGCAGCATCATCCAACTCATTAGAGATGTCCATTGGTTCTTTCCCTCCTCCGGCAGTATTCATTCTCCTCAAGAAAGCTCAGTTCCTTCTAGCTATCGTCTCCGGGTCCAACGATATTCTCTTTTCGCTCATATTGCCTTGTGAGCGTGTTTTCATATACCTGACACACTAGCAGAAGGATCAAAACGCAACTGCCGAATGAATAAAAATAAAAATAAAAACTGAAAATAAAGCACTCACTACTAACTACTAAGCTATCTATAAGTCCTATTCAAAAGACATACAACGCCATCCCCGGCAACGACGCCATTGACTTGATGCGAAAATACTAACTTCTACTAGTAGATTCCTCGCAAGCGTACGAGTTCACTGTAGTATGAGCAAGTATAATGACCAAGTATATCGAACCCAAAGGATGAAGTGTATGCAAATAGATCCCTGAAGATCTACGCGTCGTAGTTAATATGAGTGAAATATTTTTGGATTTTTTGGAAAGATTAATTGAAAATAAAATAAACTAATTAAACTAAAATACTAAAGAGGACGAATTAACTAAGGTTTGTATGCAAGTATGTGATGGTGATGCTCAGGATAGGAATCCCTACGTATACTAACGGAGCAGGTACATAATCAAAATAACCGGGACGCGCAAGAAATAACCTAAGTAAAAGAATGCAAGATGAAAGCTCAAGATTCTAAACCCTAATACTTTACCCTAGCACTCGACTTCACTAATCCACTAACAAGTTAATAGATTATGCTTAATTAATGAGACCCTAATTTAACTAAGGTGATGCGGTCATCCTCCTTCGCTAAACTGGTAGATGAATTAACCCTTTCTAAACCCTCTAGTTAAGTCTACTAGTTGTTAAAGAGTGATGCGGTCGTCCTCTCCCTAACACGTTCGTACGAAATTCAAAGGCAAAGTTAAGATTAATTTTAAGAATTCATTAATTAAGAGAATTAAAACCTAACGTCACGAATTACCCTAATTACATACCCACAACCTACTTCTACGAGTTCATCCTACCCCAAGCATGCAAGGGTTTTAGCTAGACATGGTTATAATGATAATAAAAGCAATTGATGAAGTAAAGAACATAAACATGAAAATTATAACGATGAAAAGATAAATCATAAACTAGGGTTGCAAGAAATAAAGGAATAACTTAAATTAAATCAATAAAACGAGTCTCAACGTGTTCAAGAACAAAGATATGAAGAAACGAAACTACAAAGTAAAATCGTGACGTGAATTCGTAAAGAAAAACCTCGAAACATAAAATTAAAGCTTGCTCCTCTTTCTCTCTCTAAAAACTAAGCCTAAAAGTGATTTGGTATGTGATAATTCGTGGATCCTCCTCTCAAAACGTGTTCGGGGAGGTATATATAGGCAACGGGTCGAGTCGGGAACGTATGGGCCGAATTTCCACGCTTGCTCGTGCACTAGTGCACGAACACCTTCAACTCGAGCACTTTAATCTTCTAGAGCCAAAAAACTGCACGACCACTCGTGCTCGTGCACTAGTGCACGACCTGCACCTCCTCGTGCGCCTTGCACGACCACTCGAGCGCTAGTGCTCGAGCTCTTCTAGCTTGTGCACTCCAATGATACTTTTGCTCCCTCGAACTAGTACTTTTCGTATTTCTTCGATATCTTCTCTTCGAGTCGGGAACGTATGGGCCGAATTTCCACGCTTGCTCGTGCACTGCTCATGCACTAGTGCACGAACACCTTCAACTCGAGCACTTTAATCTTCCAGAGCCAAAAAACTGCACGACCACTCGTGCTCGTGCACTAGTGCACGAGTAGCGTTTACTCGTGCACTAGTGCACGACCTGCACCTCCTCGTGCGCCTTGCACGACCACTCGAGCGCTAGTGCTCGAGCTCTTCTAGCTTGTGCACTCCAATGATACTTTTGCTCCCTCGAACTAGTACTTTTCGTATTTCTTCAATATCTTCTCATCCGGGCATCCGTTTGAGTCGATTCAAAGTCCTACGAACTCCTATTTTAGCCCTCTATTCATCTATGAGCATCAAAGAGACAAATTCATTAGTTTATGAAAATAATACGCAAATGACTCTAAATACTCAACAAAATCAACCAAAACTAGGGCATTTCGAGCGACGAATCATGACAATTTCACGCCTAATCAGCGGGGAACGAAGAATCCCCACGCCGGGGATCCCCGACGAGGCGGTATGGAGGGGGAAAATTTCCAATTTATTTCACGGGAACGGGGATGGGGAATGACCCCCCGTCCCCGCTCCGCCCCATTGACATCCCAATGGAAGAGAATCTAAGAAAGTCCATAGATTGTTGAATACCTAAAGATTTTTTAAGACTTTTTAAAATCCGTAGAAATCTCTGATTATTATAAGATATTTTGGAGAGTGGAATATATTTATATTTTGGAAGAAAATCATAGAAAATCCATGGAGTATTAAAATCCATAGACTATTGAATACCTAGAGATTTTTCAGACTTTTTAAAATCTGTATTGAATACCTCAAAATTTTTAAAGACTTTTGAAAATCCAGATTAAATACTCCCAAACTTTAAAAGTTCAAAAAAATCCTATAAACTCTATAACCAATACACCTCTCTAAAAGCAATAAAGTGAACTACTACTACACTTTAGTAAAGGAGACTAATACTCTCTGTAAAAATATTTACACAATTAAGTATCAACTACTACTTTTTAGTGAAGAAAACTAATACCCTTTAGTAAAGAGAACTAATACTCTTCAATAAAGGGGACTAATACTCTTTAGTAAAGGGGACTAAACTTTGTAAAATCATTTATAGAGTTAAGTTCCAACTACCACTCTTCATTGAAGAGTTCTAATACCCTTCAGTGAAGGGGACTAATACTCTTCACTGAAGACGACTAATACTCTATCAACTCATTTATACAATTAAGTACCAACTACTACTCTTTAGTGAAGACAACTAATACCTTTTAATGAAGAGAACTAATACTCTTCATTGATTGAGACTAATACTCTTCAATATCAAATACTACTCTTCAGTGAAGAGAACTAATACCCTTCAGTAAAGGGAACTAATACTATTCGGTGAAGGAGACTTATATTGTACAGTAAAGGGGGCCAATACCCTTCAGTGAAGAGAAGTAATACTCTTTAGTGAAGGAGACTAATACTCTTTTAAATCATATATACAGTTAAATACCAACTATTATCCTTCAGTGAATAGAACCAATACTCTTCAGTAGGAGGGGCAATACTCTATAAATCATTTATACAGTTAAGTACCAACTACTACTCTTTAGTAAAGAAAACTAATACCCTTCAGTAAAAAAGACTAACACTCTTCAGTTAAGGGGACTAATACTCTTCACTTAAGGGGACTAATACTCTTCACTTAAGGGGACTAATACTCTGTAAAATCATTATCTTCTTACTACAACCAATACCTCTCGATGAACAAAGTTTTGACCTCATCTTTAATAGAAATATAACTTCATGCTTCTTCAATCAGCTGAGCTTATAATTAGCAATAGAAAAATCGCCTCCAACTCAAAACCACTACCCATCAAACTTATATAAATAATAAGCATCACTTAGTTTCTAACGAAATTGGGTTTAATAGAAAACTAGGGTTTAAAAGACTCACAGAGTAAGAAAACCGTGAAGGCGCCACAAAGTCCCCACAAATCAACATAAATCGCCACGAAACAGTCATGAAATGCTGAAAAGTTGTTGTAAACCTCCATGAAACCGCCACAATACCACCGAAACCACAAATATAACAACATAATAAGAAAAATGAGGAACAAATAAAGAGGAAGAGTAAAATCGAAGGAGAAAGAGAAACTACCGATAGCAGAAGGGAGCGAAATGGTGGAAGGTAGGGTTTGAACAAGGGGGAGAGCTTTAGAAGCCCGAAATTGAATGAGAAATTAGGAAAACGCGTAAGAGAAATGGAATATATATGACCCGGTAAGGATCCGTTTAAAGTTTGCGGATCCAGATGCATTTATATATCCATTTCACCGTATACTTTGTCTAAATTAAAAATGACGCGTTAATGCGTTGATATGGGTGGATGATAAATTACATTGTCATGTGTAATGAGATGGTCTCACACAAATTTTTTCCATATAATATTTTTTCATTTTCTATCAGAGTCCATGTGGCACCACCTAAATCTCATATTTAAGACTTTAATTTTTTCATCAATTTCAAATCATGAAATACAATTAAAGATTAATCACAATTAATGCATTTTCAATTTATATTTACAAAATTTTTTATCTATCATTTTACACAAATTGTTATATAAAATATTCTACGTATATAAGATCCATAGGATAATTCATATTTAAAAAAATATTGCGGATCTTGACTGGGTCGGGTTGGATTTTGTGAATTTTTCCCAAAATCCCGCGCAAGTCTAGTTTCAAATTTTTTGCTTCAAGTTTGTGTTACTATATGGGCAAATGCATGTTACCGAAAGACAAAATTGTGTGTTACTATTAAACTAAATGTTATTTTTCACCAATTTTTGTGTATTTTTACTGAAATAAATATTTTTCCATACAATATAAGAGTAAAATGTATGTTAATATCTATTCAAATATTGATTTTCACAAATATTTATTTATTTTTTCATACAATAACACAGTTAAGGTAGTGAAAATGTATATAATAACACAAATGACTTATTCAATGGATAAAGATATATTTGTACAAATGCGTAAAAGCACCCTCCCAGGTTGTGTTAGCATAAGGACAATCATATGTTACTATAAAAGCAAATGTGTGTTATTGTTGGAACAAATATGTGTTAGTGTTAGAGTAAACGTGTGTTGATGTTAGAGTAAATACGAATTACTGCAAATGTGTGTTAATGTTAGAGAAAATGTGTATTACTATAAAATATGTGTTACTATTGGAGCAAACTAGTGACTAAGCCCGCGAGATGCACACTCATAATTGTACAATTAATTTATAGATTCCCAATTTGTATTGTAGTTTGTTTATTTATCATCTTAAATACTAATAAAAAAATTGTTCACTAAAATATTAGAAAACAGTAACTGTAAAAATAATTTCGGGACAGAGGTAGTATAATGAGCGTTTCTCTTATTATATACTCCCTCCGATTCAAAATGGGTGAAATTTTAGGATTTGTTGTCAAAATTAATAAGTGATGTATGTGGATTATTATACCCTTATGCTTTATTGAAAGTATTTATCACATTTTTAATTGTAGTTACTTCTCTTTGCCTCAAATATCTCTTCTTTTGTATAGATTGACTATGATCAATTGTTCTATTTAAAAAGTAGAAGTAATAAAAGGTATGGTAGAATTTGAAAGATAATTTAGGGGATTGAAATAGGGTATAATAGAGAAATAAGATGAAAAATATGTAAAATATCGAATAAAAATTACGCTCACTCCACTCATTTTTCAACCGTGTATATATATATATATATATATTTTTTTTTTTTTTGGACATTTAAAAAAGGAAAAACTCCTTGTTGTCAACTTATTACTCACGTGTAAGTTCTAAATCAATGCTCCATCATTAAATAAAGAAGAAGAAAAATGTGAATTACGTAAATATTATCTGAAACTTACCCTTTTGCCACTTTGGCGGGAGGCTTTTTGGAACTCTTAAATAACCATATTCAACAACATGCCACGTGGCACCGCGTTGATATCCTTCCCCATCTCCCCCTCCCCCTCCCCCGAATCTGGTCAAACATTATACTCCAAAACCCCAATTCGCGAAATCTCAAATTCAACCTCTAGAACGCAGTGTCCTATGGTTTTTCACGCACAACACACACTCCCCTTTACATTCACCCAACTCTGCGCGTAGTCGCGTATTTCATGCGGAGAAAGGGTTTGAGTGAAGGATGATGAACTCGAAGCTCAAACGGAACAACCTTCACCAGCATCGGCCGCGGCTTGAGCGGCGGAACGCCATAAAGAACATAGACTACGATGCCGGTGAGTCTTCATCTTCAATTTCTTCCTACGAGGATCGATCGGCGTACAAAACGCGGTCGCTCGACCTATTGCCTCTCTCCGATCGCACTTCCTTCCGGATGGAAGGAATTGAAGGAGAAGTCGATCATATTTTCCGGTATCTTGGACTCAGTCCCGACGATTTATCGATTCCTGTGGCGGCTTGGGAGGCGAGAAAGAGTTTATCCCCTTCGAGTAATGTTAAAACTGTGAAATCCGGAGATATCGGTTGTTTGGCTGAGTCGCTGAACACTTTTGGTGCTAGGATTAGGGTTAGCGATGGTCAAGTGGAAGATAGAAACGACTTGAATTTGGATGATTTTCAAGTTAGCATTGACGTGGGTAGTGAAAACGGAGGGGAAGGCAAGTTGATTGGTCAGGGTGAATGGGGAATTAAAGGCATTAGACCATCAAAATCATCGCCTCCTCCAGTGATTACAGCATATATTATGGATACTACTCTCAGATCAGATGGGTATAAGGAGATTGGTGATGGTGAAACAAAGGATGTAAATGAAGTTAGAGCCGATAAAATTAGTGAAAACCTAGTGACAAATCAGTTTGTAAGCAATGGTGGTTTAGGGATTAGAGGCAGTAGGCCACCACAATTGGCTCCTCCACCAGCAATGATGCGGTCGGTTGTGGACCACATGAGCTCCACCTGGGATATACTTGAAGGGTTTGGCCCTCAAGAGGACCAGGATATAAAGTCGCCACAGCATGTCATTAGAAATCTGGATGTTGAAGGAGATGAGGATGTTGAAAAGGAATATATTTGTGGCAGACAAGAAGAGAGTGAGGATGATGTGTTAAATGAGAGGGCTGTTGGCTTGGCATCATGTTCAAATTCTTCAGATGATGAAAATGGTGGCAGTTCTGTTTCCTTGGTTGGGGAGAATAATTACACTATCTCGCCGAGTGGTTCATTTAGATGTAACATCGCATCTTGGCAAAAGGGTGATTTCCTTGGACGTGGATCATTTGGAACTGTGTATGAGGGATTCACTGAGTAAGTCATTTCTTTGGTGGACATATTCACGTCATATTATTTATGAATGAAAAGAAGTAAAGAGAAAACTAGTTACACATTTTGCATCAAAACTTGGCATATACAGTTTGGCGCTTAATTGCTTTAACTTTTTTTTTTTTTATCCTTTTCTTTCTTTTGAGGAATTATCCGTTCAAGTGTAGGCTGTGCTTGCTATCAATGTTTCTGAGTAAGTTTAGATTTTTTATTTTTGTTTAGTTTCTGGCTACATTCCTCTAATTGCCTAGACTGGTGCGAGAACACGTATGATATGAACTAAAGAGAAAAGTAGCTACACAATTTGCATCATAAAACTTAGCGCACACAGTTTGGCGCTTAATTGCTTTCATTAATTTTCTTTTTTCTTTCTTTTGTGGAATTATTGGTTCCAAGTCTAGTCTGTGCTTGCTATCAATGTATCTGAGTAAGTTTAGAGTTTTTATTTTAAGGGTTTTTTTAAAACTGAATATTTTGTATGCCAGTGAATGAAACTGTTTATTTATTTAATACTCCCTCCGTCCCCTAATAACTTTCATACTTTCCTTTTTGGGACGTCCCACAATAACTTTCACACCCCAAATATGGAAATAAAACACTCTCACAATACCTACTTTAATTCAAAATACTCTTCATTCATTGGTTGAAAAAGTCAATAAAGCAGTTTTTCTTAAAATTTGTGCCACCACCCCTATGAAAGTTAAGAGGGGACGGAGGGATATATTTCTTTATTGTTGTGTAATACCCTTGTGATAGTACCATACTCTAGATCCTAGAATCTGCTGAGGTAAATTGTTAAAGGTTAAGAATGCATATGGTAATTCATGGATGTAGTTTGGTTTACTAAGAAGTTCTATTGGTTCCGCGCTGAATGTGTAGCATTTAATGTATATTTTTGAAATTACTGCTGGGAAACACAATATTAATTTTTCATTTCTTGATATGGATTATCAAGCTAGTTGCTTTTGTACTCTTTTGGGTCATAAAAATTCATACCTTTGCTGCAGTGATGGGTTCTTTTTTGCCGTGAAGGAGGTATCATTACTGGACCAAGGCAGCCAAGGCCAGCAAAGCATTATTCAGCTTGAACAAGTAGGGCAATCAATGTCTAATTAATTGTTGCTCAAAGAGCTCAAAAAGAGAGTTTGTAGATGCCATGACAACCACTTATACTAACATTTCTTGCTTTTACGACATGAATTGTTCAGGAGATATCTCTTCTAAAACAGTTTCAACACGAGAACGTTGTTCGTTACTTGGGCACTGACAGAGTATGTTATTAACTTTAAAGAAAAGTCTCTTGTGTATCAGAGCCCGTGTGGTCTTACTAAAAGATGGCTGTGATAATTTTAACTTGAACACATTTTTGTAGGATGACGCAAAACTCTATATCTTCCTTGAGCTTGTAACAAAAGGTTCCCTGGCAAAACTCTACGATAAATATCAGCTTAGGGACTCGCAAGTCTCTGTATACACAAGGCAGATTTTAAGTGGGTTGAATTATCTTCACAGCCGAAATGTGGTCCACAGGTGCTTTTCCTCATCTTAATATATGAATTCATTATTACTGCTTATTGTTTTATTTTTCTTAGGGCTTCATATTCTCCCTCTAATTTTCACCTTAGGATAGTTAATTTATCACTCAGTCTCTAGCCAATATATCTGGAGCAGATATTATAGTCGCGTGTTTCTTATATCCTTGTAGTACAAAGTTGTTATATTTCTCTTTCAAATAGCCCGCTAAATTGTGATTGCCTTTCTGTAAAGTTTGTGTTGAGGTTGTATATATAAATCCTCACATTAGGGGGTTCAGCCAGTTCACTTCTGCTACTCAAGCAGTTTAGTAACAAGTAGTTTTTTTCTCCTTATTATGCCCCTTACAAAACTCTGTGTCTCTCTCCTTTACAAGGGACATCAAATGCGCCAATATATTGGTGGATGTAAGCGGTTCTGTGAAACTGACAGATTTTGGTTTGGCAAAGGTGGGTTTCTGGACATAAAATATGATATGTTACTGTGCTTGATGCATTATGGATGCTTATGAAAGCTTCTTCCATGTATTTTCTCAGGCAACTAAACTGAATGACATCAAATCTTGCAAAGGGACACCATTTTGGATGGCCCCAGAGGTGACTTCCCTTGTCGCATCTTGACTAACTCACATGTTAAAGTTATTTTTTCTAAATATAATTTTTGCATATATACAAGCTGCAATGTTTCAACCATTTACTAGCTCTTATACATGTTCAATTGAAGTATGAGCAAGCAACTAGTTAAAAAGTATCCTTAATACACATGTAACAAATTTATCTAAATATGCTTCATGTATTCAAATTTTTAGTTCATGTCAAATTACAAATCAAGAGAAAAGAAACCACTATTTTCTTGTTCATTTATTTTGGCTTCTGATCCACAATAATTGCTTTGCATTAAACTTGAGACTTGATATGCCAGGTTGTGAATAGAAAGAACCGTGGGTATGGACGTGCTGCTGATATATGGAGCCTTGGGTGCACTGTGTTGGAAATGTTAACTGGTCAAATTCCTTACTCTCACTTGGAAGGGGTATGCTGTGTTCTCCATCCTTTTTCTTTGTCCTCTTTTATCCCTTTTTTAGTTTTCTGGACTTGAGTGTCCTGTCGCTTGTGAGGGCATTAAGAGTGCATCACTCCACAGGGAGGGTATATCCTGATGCCATCTCTTGGAGATGAACTAGATACAGAAGTAGTTATCTTGCTACTATTAGCTAAAACTTCTTTATCATTAAATGCCTTTATGCAATGCCTATAGCTGCTTCTCAGATTTGAACAATTTGAGATAGTATGCCAGCAATCTAAGGTTTGTATTTGTTTTTATACCTTGATCCAGTTTGGCGATACTTCTGTGAAATGGACCTACACATCTTTATTCCATGTATCTGATTTTTTTTTTTTTTTAACTCTTTATGGACGATACAGTTGATCATGTGCCTCGATAGCTCATATTCGATCAAAATCATCAATTTTATTGTTCTTCCAGAGAGCTGACAAGCTTATATCACTTACTTATACACTGTCCTATGCATTATACTTGAGCTAAGGGTACAAGAAAGAAATTTTGTAACATAGGTTGCCACTCGAAGGGCTGAGTGACAATGTTGGACGGAAAATCCGAAGTTTTCTGCTGTTCGGAAAGTTGTCTCATCATTATTTGTAGTGTTCATAATGATTGTGTTGAGAATGTCAACTGCTGTCAAAGTTGTTGTGGCTTCCTGGCTGCTACTTTCTTTTGCTGCAAGTTGCTAAGAGGAGCATATAATAGCATTTTTAGGCTTTAACTGTTATTCCTTGTATGATGGTTGTAATACAAACATTAAGTTCATATTCCCTACTCAAATTACGCAAATTCAGCCTTCCACTAAATTTTCCCCTAGTTCATGTCAGATTTGCATAGGGTGAAAAGGAATCGCCTTCACGAATAACATATGACAGATTTGAATTTGATGGTTCATTCATAATTTTTAGTTGTATATATATTTTTTTTTTTCACTTTTTCTGTCGCTCAAGATTTTTATCCACAGCCCAGAAATTGCACAGCATCTCTATTTTGCACTCATAGTTAATTTTTTCCCAGTCTTGTTCCATCATTTCCGAAATGGTGTAATATATCTTACTACATATGTTTCTCGATAAGAGTGTTGTTGAGATTTCCTTTTTTCCATTTGTAACAGATGCAAGCATTATTCAGAATAGGCAGGGGCGAACTTCCTCCAATCCCTAACACGTTATCAAAAGATGCTCAGGATTTTATCCTCAAATGCTTGCAAGTTAACCCAGATCATCGCCCTCTGGCTGCTGAACTATTGGAGCATCCATTTGTAAAAAAGCTACCTCCATCTTTTCCAAGTCCTGCATCTCCACACTATGCTATGCGGTTTCACGAGAATCCATCAAGATTTAGTGGTTGAAGATGGTAAGATGGATATCTTAAGTCACACATCGTATTTTTATCTTATGGAATTTGACTCTTGAGTAAATTATAATATTTGGAAGCTCCATAAAGACCTTATAAGAGCTCATTAGGTTAAGACATTGAGATTGGTGTTTCATTAATCCAGTAATGTCCTGTATTCCAAGATGAAGCTTTGGTCTCCTTCACACACCTAACAACACACACTGAACTGTAGGGGCTAGTAGGAATCCCACTATCCTGCTCTCAAAACAGTTTTATCCTTAGCAACTTCTCGTATTGTATATGAGCATTGGGAGATAAATATCATCATAGTGAGATCGAGTGTTTTTTTTTTTTTTTTTTTTGGCTTTTCGTCATCTGACATTTCCTTCTATACTTGATAGGGAAACTTTCTTAATCCATTCAAAAAGGTCTTGATGGAGAGTCACGTGCCCATAAAAAAATCAAAATCATGAAAACCCAGTTACTCGACCAGCATCTAACAAGGGCATGAAGATGCAGGGCATTGGGGTACATATTGTGAATCACTCTGGTAATTCTTGGTGGTATTTCTTAAATTTATCTTCTTTAGATGAGATGTGATCTCTGAATGTTTCAGAAATCTAGCTTGGGCAATCAAGGTGAACAAATAGTCTGATCTAATCCCAGAGGAGAAACTTCTGGGATTTAGGTTGTTTATAAAAAAATTGTTTATTCTTCATTGTATCTTGCTTGTTTGCTCATTTTTTTGGCTTGTTTTAGGGGTCAGGATCCTGATCTTTGTTTAAGTGGCGTAGTTGCTCAATTAGAAAATTTATTGTATATGAGAATAACTTCAAATAATAAGTTTTCTTGTAAATAGCTCATCTATTTATTACGTGAATGCTTCGGAGTTTAAAGTACTGAATGTATCGATATTTGCTGAGACAGTTTTTGGGTATATAATCTTATATAGTGCTTTCATTGATAGTGGGAGGCTGAAACCTGTAAATTCATGGTTATTTTCATGCTATAATAATAATAGAAGTAATTATTATTTTTTAATTGTTTGTGGAGTAATATTCATGACTGTTGTACTTTAAGATTGCCGGAGAATTACAGGCATTTATCATGTTTCACGGTGATATATTCTTGCATTTTGAATGAGAAAGAAACAGCGCCTTTAATCATTGGAGGTAAAAATTTATATGACACTGTTTCACGGTGGCATAAAAGTTCCATCTCATAATTGGAGTATTGTTTGGAATTTAGGGTTGCAAACAAGTAGGGTAAAATATTAGTTATATGATTCTTTCCTAAAAATACCGAGATGAGACGCAATTATGATTATTTCCAAAAAATACCAAGATTTTTCCAAAAATATTTGATTAAATAAATTTTATAATGTAATAATAATAAAAAAGTTTTTTTTTTTTTTTTAAATGACTAAACGATAATAGAACGTACTATTATTTGGGCTTTGGAGTCCAATCAGGAGAGATGGGCTTCCACATGAGCCCAACAATATCTCCCAAAAATTCAATGGTTTGATATATAAACCCTTACATGTTTCCAAACTAAATCTCAGATGTCAGAAATCGTCTTCCCTCCAATTCTCTTCGAACCCTCCGCACCAATCTCCACCTACCTTTTCAAACAAAACCTCCGGTGAAAAGGAGCGGAATTGAACCGCAGATCACAATAAGCCAGGATTCTACGCACAATTTAGAGAGAGAATGGAGAGAGACGAGGATGAGATGCTTAGGGGCGAGATGGAGGAGCGACTGATAAACGAGGAGTACAAGATTTGGAAGAAGAACACCCCATTTTTGTACGATATGGTCGTCACTCACGCTCTCGAGTGGCCGTCGTTGACTGTTGAGTGGCTGCCCGACCGGGAAGAGCCGCCGGGAAAGGACTATTCTGAGCAAAAGTTGATTTTGGGAACCCACACTTCGGAGAATGAGCCCAATTACTTAATGATTGCTCGGGTTCAGCTGCCCCTTGCGGATTCGGAGAATGAAAATCGTCAGTACGATGATGACCGCTCTGAATTCGGTGGATTTGGTTGCGCTAATGGGAAGGTGGTCTCTTGCTCTCTCACACACACAGTCACACACATTGTAGTTCAAAGTGTCCCTTCCTTTGCATTTTAAAGAAAAAGATAATATGCTGTATTTTGTGGTCTGAATATTAGACGTTTATGCGGTAAAATATGTTGGAATATGGATTAGCGATTTGTTGTGTGGAGGTCGGGACAGGACACTATGATGGGATAGAGATTGTTTGGTACCAAATTTTAGAATACATAGATCAGAAAAGCCTTTTTTTTTTTTTTTTTTTAAACATAGGTCATGTAAGAGTAGCTTCTTGCTTCAAAGAATGGCCTTTATCTTCCATTTTGTGATTGTTTGTCTGTGTTGTACTCTTTTGATCTCCAAGCTAATAATCTTTGAAAGATTGGTACTTGGTGAGATTATGTTTTGAGATAAAAAAAAAAAAAAAAAAAAAACATTGCAGTCGATGAGTTTAATCTAAATGCATCAACTCTTTTATGTAAGGCAGTAAATGTTTCTGTACTCAAGTTAGAGGTGGAGATTGTTTAATAAGAAGTTGTAGTGGTTTAATCTTCAGGGACTCAATTCTGGAGTTTAAATTATTAATTGTGAATTGTGATACTTTCTGGTCAATTGACTGTGCAATCTCTTTATCAAGATTGCTTTCTAAGGTTCCAAAACTATGTAGTCTTTTCACAGTTATGCATAAGAATGTCTTTGCAGGTGCAAATTGTCCAGCAAATAAATCATGAAGGGGAGGTCAATCGGGCCCGTTATATGCCTCAAAACCCATTTATTATCGCCACTAAAACAGTTAGTGCAGAAGTTTATGTGTTTGATTATAGCAAATATCCATCTAAGCCTCCCCCAGATGGTGCATGTAACCCTCTATTGAGGCTACGGGGCCACAATACTGAAGGCTATGGCTTATCATGGAGCAAGTTCAAGCAGGGTCATCTTTTAAGCGGTTCTGATGATTCCCAAATATGTTTGTGGGACATAAATGCAACTCCAAAGAATAATTCTCTAGATGCAATGCAAATATTCAAGGTATGTTAAATATAAATTTAACTTCAAGTTTTAATATATGTTTAACAGAAATCTGGAAATTTTATTTTTGAAATATGTTAGCCTGGTTTCACTAACTATGTGCTAAGGGCAGATTCATGAAGGTGTTGTCGAAGATGTAGCATGGCATCTCAGGCATGAATACTTGTTTGGTTCTGTTGGAGATGATCAATATATGCATATATGGGATCTCCGGACTCCTTCAATCAACAGGCCAATGCAATCTGTGATTGCTCATCAAAGTGAGGTCAGTTTCATGATTATGATTTAGTTAAACTGAATAACAAACAAGAAGCACAGCCATTGTTATGTTGCATAGATCGGCAAATATCAGCTGGCCAAGCCAGTTTTTTTATAATTTGTAAGGAAATTTTCCTGTTAAAGATCTAGGAATGTTATAGAAAGCTTGCCTATATATGGAAATTGTTTGAAAGGCCTTCAGGAGATTTATACATAGTGGGTGTTGAATCATGATTGAAGGGTTTTTTCATTACAAGAGGTTACTTACAATTTGATATATAATCCAACATACATATACAGTTGAGTCCCCACTCCCAATTTTCATAAGGGACCTCTTTTTCCTGACCTATCTCCTTGAATAAAGTAATAATATTGGAGAATATGACACTTTTCTACGCAGAAGATGCAGTGGATAACTATTGACTACTGTATTATGATTTTCTAATGTTACATCTTTCTAGAACAGGCTGTTTAAGATGGAGAAATTTGCCTCAGGTTTGCATCATATGTTTGCTTCTTGGGACACCCTGTATATGATATAATTGCTTCCAGTCATCAGATTATCTAATAGTTGTAGTATTGTACACATGATCAGTTCGTTTCTAATACACAATTTTTTTATAGGTTAACTGCTTGGCTTTCAACCCATTTAATGAGTGGGTTGTAGCCACTGGGTCCACTGACAAGAGTGTCAAGTTATTTGACCTGCGAAAGCTTTCTACTACTCTCCATACTTTTGGTGGTCACAAGTAAGCCTCTGGTTTTCCCTTAGGAGATTATGATTGTATACAATTTTATGTCTGCATTGAAATAATTGCTGACACATACTATGCTTACTTAAACCTGCTGCACTGTTCGACAGGGAGGAGGTTTTCCAGGTTGGATGGAACCCAAAGAATGAGACGATCTTAGCTTCATGTTGCCTTGGTAGGAGACTGATGATCTGGGATCTTAGCAGGTAATTTCTTCAGCCAAATCCTTTTTAGTTCTATCATATGTTTCATCACTTTACCGTCTCCAGATTTTGTTGCACATTCACCTAATTCTATACTTTTCATATTTACTTGATAGGATTGATCAAGAACAGACAACAGAGGATGCTGTTGATGGACCACCCGAGTTGTTGTTTATTCATGGTGGCCATACGAGTAAAGTTTCGGACTTCTCATGGAACCCGTGTGAAGATTGGGTTATTGCTAGTGTGGCGGAGGATAACATACTACAGATATGGCAGATGGCTGAAAACATCTACCATGACGAAGATGATGTTCCTGGAAAAGACCCCACACAAGTTTCTTAGTTCTCGGTTTTCCAGATGAAATTTTCTGTCTAGAATGAGGAGCCAAAGTGGTTGGTAGATTTTCTTAGCATCTAGCAAACTCTTGCTATTTTCTCTTTTTTGTGCATCTGTAATTCTAATAACTCTGAGTTCTAATTTATCATCCTAAAACTTACTGCTTTGCTCTTATTGCTTTAGTTTTGGCTGCTGGAAATTTTCCCCAACCCCTCCCCATTTTCATCAATTGACTCAAGCCCATATGACCACACTGGCCTTGGTAGTGGTACTCTTACCACTTAAGCCATCTCACTTTGTCATTTGGCTGTTATAAATTTCTTGTAAAGGATTGGCTTAACAGACCACATCATTTATCTTAGCTCAATCCAAAAAAAGGAAAAAAAAAAAAAAATTGTGCTTGGATCAAAGGATTGAGAATGAAACGATCTAACCAGCATAATTTGAAGAAAAAACATTGACGCAGAAGGCCCAATTAATATTTGATTCGACTACTCATATGTTTGACTGAGGTAAGATAGTTGCCTACATTCATTTTATATTTTTATTATAGCATATTGGTATTTTAAAATAATGTAAGAATTGTCATAAGTCGTAATATAATACTCTCTCCATCCTTTTTTAAATTGTTAAAAATTACGGAAAAACTGTTCTACAATTTAAAATTAATCACTTACAAATATCCCTCATTTATACGGTCACATCACTCCATTTTACAATATATTGTTAAACAATAAACTAAATTTCACTAAATAAAATAGAAATGACAAATATACCCGCAATTTCACCTCTTTTAATATTAATATATAATTTTTTCAATTAAACTTACACTATTCCATATGAACTATCTAGGAAGGGACGGAAGAAGTATAATAATACGGTGGAGAATAAAACTACAATAGACTTAAAATAAATTTTTAAAATTTAAAAGAGTTTATTAAATTGGATATATATTATCTTGCAAATAATTTTAATTGCGACGAAAGGCTACCTCAAAAAAAAAAAAAAAAAAGAGAGAAAAGAAAAAGGGTCCGATTATATACCCTCCAATATTTGAAAACACACCTATATATATTAGGAACTACCTATTTTACCCCACCCACAAAAAATATTAAATTTAATGCACCAATTTTACGCACATGACCCATTCATTTTCTGCCCCCCCAACTCTCACAAACCCCGCATACTTTTTCCCCAGCCCAATTTCCCCCAGGCCCCAACCCCTAGAGAATAATTCCCCTCGCCCCCTCCAATTTTTAGTAAAATCAAGTTATTTCATTCGCACAATACAGACGGTGAACCCTATGTGTTCTTTTTTTCTTTTTCTTTTTGATGTTCCATAGCAGGATCGAAAAATAAATAAATATTTTCTTATTTTAATCGAACAAGTAATGATTATTTGATTGTTGTATTTGATTGTTGTGATTCAAGTAAACAACAAATTTTAAATTTTGTTTTCAATTAATTATTGTTTTTTGGAAATTCTGTTGTTAAAATAATTTTTGTCGCTTATTTATTATTTTAATTTTGATTATAGAGTCATGGTTGTGGAGGCACCGATGTAGATGCCGCGACACAGTGGAAGGTGACGGTCATATTAATAGAAAACCAATGTTTCTCCCATGCGATGCACGGATTGAATATTACAAATTTTAAATGCGAAATTGTATAATGAAAAAATTATTGAAAAAATTAAAATTAAACTTATTTTATCCATAAGTTAATTAACATGGAAAAATTATATTGTATAGATATGAGTATTACAATTATATAATTAATCATACAATTTTTAATTATATACTAAATTCACATCAAATTTTAAAATTCATAATATTATTTTAATATTTAACAACTAAATAAAAATTATTTAAATTCAACCAATCATATAGTTAAGTCAATAAAAGAATACTTTAAAATAATAAAATAAATATTTTAAATATGATTCTTTTATATGTGCAATATATATGTTAAGTTAAAAATGTTCAAAAAGGCAATTAATTTGATATGTAGTGTATTGAAAATAGATTCAAAAGTAAAAAACTTTTTTCTTTTTAAAATTATTGGTGCAAAGCAAAAGGAAAAGAAATTGGTAAATCTAATCCACTCTTTTTAATGGAGAGCGAGACTCACTATTGCATCAAAAAACAAATGAACTTCACTTGCTTCAATAATGACAACATTTTATCTCTCCTCACTTCTATTTATATACATATATATAAATATAGATATAGATATATAGGTATAGATGGTTGTTGAACTATTGTTGCTTTAGTGGGTATGCATGTTTTGGGTTTCACCCTTATAGACTTTGGACTTTGCGATCCATGCTCTATACGAGTTTGAGATTTAAAACCAAATTTTCAAATCTCAAACTCAATCACTACCTATAACTCTTTTACTACTTTTCACATAATTAAATACAATCACATCATCACTTTTTATCATTCAATCAATCTCTCTCCTACTTTTATCTCACACAAGACAATAAAATAATACAATATCTATCACTATTAAATATTGATTTGACATAAAGTAAAATCTCACCCTACTAAAATCTCAAAACAAACAAATACTTATATGTGGTAATACTCCAATATACCCACTTGCAAAAATTTATTTTACCCACTTCTAACTAAAAAAAATTTTTTATGCCAAATTCTACCTTTTTGATATTTTTCAAGACATAAATACCCTCAAAATGGGTATAATAAATTTTTACAAGTTAAGGTGGTCCCCTCCAAACACACCCAACTCCCCCATCCCCCCCCCCCCACAATAAAATTAGAAGAAGGAACACATATTTCAATATATAAATATTAATTAGTGTTAATTAGTACAAATATTATAAATAATAATTGATTATTAAATTTATTAATAATTAACAAAATTACTATAATTACCAAATAAAAATAAAAAATTAATTAAATTATTATTCAGTGGGTTAGATAAAAATAAGATGAAATCTTATTTATTTTTGGATTGTAGTGGGTAAAATAAATGTTTTAAAATAAGGGCATTAAAGTAATTTCATGTTAAAATGGGTAGAAAAGAATTTTTGCATTTGAAGTGGGAAAATAAATTTTAAGTTTATGAAAGTGGGTATTTTAAATCTTCTCCATACTTATATTATTCATCAAGATTTTTACATCCTAAGATTTCAAAGTCATGACTTCCCCCGCACACTTAAATCCCAAAACAAATATATCCTAAATGTATTATGTGTGAAAGGGGTAAAATAGGTAGTTTATAAAATATGTAGGTGTATCTACTTAGCCGGACCCAAAAAAAACTCGCCCAGGAAGGGTTGGGCCTGGCCCATAATAATTCCTATAAGGAAGCTCAGAGGCTGCATAATAAACAAGACCATCCCTGATACGGCGCCGCTTCGGAGTCTTAATTAGGGTTTTAGCATTCTCCATATACCCTCCAAATCTTTCCTCCACATTCGTGTCTGCTCCCTGAACTTCACGAAGATGCCCAAATCAAAGCGCAATCGAGCAGGTCTCCCTATTCTGTTAACTTTCGCATCTTCCCTTCTGTGAAAATGTTTAATCCATTGATTGAATTTTTTCCATAAACAATAATATGTGTTCTTCTTTATTTTTTGGGTGAAAATTGATTTTGAATTTGTGGATTTTGTTCGTTGCTTGATTGTTATGCAGTGACTCTATCAAAAACTAAGAAGAAGGGAAGGGAGCATAAGGAAACCGTGTTGAATTCGATACGTGATGCTGTTGAGAAGTATGAGTCTGCTTACGTTTTTGCTTTCGAAAACATGAGAAATCTCAAGTTTAAGGAGTTCAGAGACAAGCTCAGATCTTCAAGCAGGTCCGGAAAGTAGTTTATATGTGTGGTTTTTGTTTAATTGTGCTCGAATATCCTTGACTGCTAGTATTAATGGATATGTAATGTACCTATATTTATGAGTTATGTGAAGCATGGTTTTCTTGATGCTAGGTTTGTTACAAGTTACATGAATTATTGATGTATTCTGGATGATGTTTGTGATGGTGTTTGGGACGTTGGAGTAGCATGTAGTGTTGATAATTGTTGAAAATTATGAGTGAGGAAAAATCTTTGTATGTTCATGACCTTTAAATCATAGGTAGTGGGGCTCTAACCACTTGAGCTACACCACTTTGTTAGTGGTTTACCAATTCTTTTGTTGTATAAAGTAGTAGACATAAGATACACTTTTCTCATTGCCGACTATCTTAAGTGATTGTTTAAAATTATATCCATTCTATGTCTCAGGTTTTTCCTTGGATCAAACAAAGTTATGCAAATTGCATTGGGTAGGTCTGCTTCTGATGAGATCAGGCCACGCCTGCACAAGATATCAAAGGTATGTAGATGGACCTGTGTGCCTTTGTCCCTTTATTGTTGTTTTGGTGGCGGTGACTCCTTCCCATTACACCTTATAAAATATATGTGCATTTTCTCTCGTGCTTTTCCAATTCAGTTACATTTCTTCTATGCAGCTTCTACGTGGAGATACAGGACTTCTTTTAACTAATTTGCCCAAGGAAGATGTGAAGAAGTATGTTGAAATAGTTTTTATTGTTAACTTGGAGTATATTTGTGAAAAGATAGTTCTCAGTTCCCACAGTCATCTGGTTTATAACACACTACATTTTGACTCATTATCTTATCTACAATTAATTAAATGTTTACTCGCCTGCTTCTTATAAATGTTATGCTGGGAAAAGGTTGAGAGAGAGAGAGAGAGAGATAGATAGAATCAACAGAAAAATATTGTAATAGTTGTTGAACAGAGTATCTAAATTCACATTATAGTGGAAACTATGGCGTTGTACTTGTGAAGATTTCATATGATTTAAGACCTCTTATTAATACTGTTTGCTTAACACCTTTCCGACTTTTTCCAGACTATTTGATGAATATGAAGATTATGACTTTGCTAGAACTGGAAGTCTTGCTACAGAAAAGGTATTGCATATATACAATAAAATTGGGAATATCGAACTCCTTAGTATTTTAGTTTATTCATCCCTGAAACCTCAGATTTACATGCAGAGAAAGTAAGTAATCTTCATATTTTCTGAAATTTGGTTCAATTCTTTAGGTGGAGCTGAATGAAGGCCCTCTTGATCAGTTCACACACGAGATGGAGCCCTTCTTGCGGAAGCAGGGGATGCCTGTTCGTTTAAATAAAGGTTTGTCTTGATTTTGTGTTCTTTGTTGGAAGTGCTCTATACACACTCATTAAACTTTATGTGATGCAGGTGTGGTGGAGCTTGTATCTGACTTTGTTGTTTGTGAAGAAGGGAAACCTATATCACCCGAGTCAGCTCGAATTCTGGTGAGTGTAAAGAACATAAGTTTAGTCATGAATCTTTGCTATGAGCTTTCACTTTATGCTGTATAATATGGAATTAAAGCCATTATTTATTTCGTACTCATAATGTGCCTATTGAGTGATGCTAACCAATAAACATTGTGCTCTACAGCGTCTCTTGGGTATGAAGATGGCTACCTTTAAACTCCACTTGATATGTCGGTTGACTTTTGAGTCTGAGGATTTCGAGGTTTATAGAGAAGTATTAGAAGATTCAGACATTGAATCTTCATAGGATCGTGGAAGTCAGTCATGTTTGGATGGAAGCTTTACACAGCTGGTTCGGTTCGTTCATACGTTCAAAATCTGTTTGCTTTGTATCCTGAAGTTTTCTGCAACATTCAGAGTTGAAGATGGAGATCTGTTGTTGTCTAAATAGTTTTTTGTTTCTGTTTGAGAGAGATTTAATGTGATGTCTACAGGCTTAACAATCTCAGCAATAGTTCAGGAAAGCGGTTTGTTTATTTTTTAAAGTTGCTGGTACGTGTGGTGAAACGCGATATTTAAAAGTTATTTATTCTCTCATCTTATGCCTTTAAGAACATTTCTTTTCTGTTCTAAATATATGAATTTGTTTCAATGGATTTTATCATTTCTTATGTTTGTTGAACTAGTCAATTGTCAATTTGCCATATAACTTGAACAATATTAATTGGGGAATTTTATTTTACTTTTTTAATCTATAATTAAAGTTTTACATGTTTAACTTATTAATGAAAATTATATGAGCTCAATTAAATTCTATTAAACTCATGAGCACGATTAACCTCTATTCGATTAAATTCAAAATTAATAGCCCAGCACGAATAGCCCATGTAGTAGTAGCTAAGTGGAATAAAATAGGTCTTAAACCAGTTTCACTGTACATCTCATAGTGGAGTACTAGTTTTAACAAAATAGTGAGCATTGCTATCAAAGTAGTACTTTTTATAAAAAAATTAATAATATAAAAAATCACACAGATACAATAAATTTTACAGTAAAACTACTCATCGGCAATTGATTTCATAAATGGACAGTCATCTTTAAAATGTGCTACGCTAACTAACAGGACTCAATTTCAAACAAAGAAAAACACTCACAAGTCATTAAAAATTACTTCAATCCTGGCTGTTTCATTGTGTGTTCATATAGAACATCATCAAGATGTGGTTGATCACAAGATCGAGCAGGCAAAGCAGCAAAAGAGGCAATTTTAATACCAAATCATCGAGCATCCTGGAAACGTAAACCCCTCTGCTGCCATGTTTATAGTCCATTAGTGAACAAGGAAAGAATTACAGTGCATCCCACATCACGGAATTGGTTCTCCTAGTTCAGCTTTCTTATCTTCCAAGAGCTTCAACTCGTTGCGCCAACCTTGTAACTTGGCAAGCTTCTCCAGTTGTTCTGGTTTCATCTCTTCAGCCACCGACTTTTGCTGCTGTGCTTCAGTCAACCGAATCTAAACAGAAGCAGAAATGATATAGTATCACATATTATTACGATTAAATCATGTGGCAACAGAGATAACTGTTTAGAGCATTTAAACTGCAAGCAGAAAATCACTCTAGAAATCGGCAAATTTGGATTTGTCTAATCAAATGTAGCTACATTGCCTTATCCTTTTTCATCATCTAACCCTTCTTTCTCATATTGTAAATAATGCAGCGGACAATTTATAATGAACTTCATTTCTAGAACATAAATAACAATTGTGTGAAGAAACTCATAAACTGAAGTAAGCTCTACATGGGTTATATATTGGGAATCTGGGTTAATCTGAAAATGTTCGGGGGCAAGTCCAGTAAGTTGTGGAGAATAATGCACCAGATAATTAAATAACAGTCAGCACAAAATACTGCTGATAGATTAAAAAATTTACCTTCTTTTTTAGTGCTCGCATCTTCTTATCAATATCTTGACCTTGATCCTCTGATGTTGGGCACTCGGTGGAGTTTGTAAGAGGTTTAACCGAAGAGGCATTTCCAGAAAGAGAAAGCTCGTTCATCTTAGACAAAACTGGCTCCATATTTTCAGGCAAGCTATTTGAATTATCAGCAGACGAGCCATTATTTTGCTCTGAATTCTCACCATTTTCAAGGGCAGCCTGAGATTAATCATGTCACCAGAATTCAGATATTCAGTACAATTAAATAGAGTTAATTTTAAAATGATTAAATTATTAGTACGAACCCATATGGGAAAATAATTTTACCTTAAAAATGATAAAATTATTATCATGCACTGTACCAGAAAAAATAATTTTACTATGTACTAAATAGAGTTATATTGTAAACTTAATTCTTGTTAAAACAAAAATTGTGTACTGGCCTCCAAGAATTTCCTGGCTTATAGAGTAGCAGACTAACACACTCTTCAATAAAATCCTACCTTGCTTACTACTTACAAATTTCTAAGAGGGTACTGGAGAGCTCTCATACATTCGCAGAAGAAATAACACCAATATGGTGGACTGGATATCATATGGTAATGCAGAAAGAAGATTGTTTTTTGAAGAATGATATCGTTGGAATCGAAGCCAAGATATTACAAAATGTCAGATATTAGGCAAATTGCTACTCAAAAACCAAACCTGTCGCTTTTCTTTCTTCCTCTCATTCCTCTTAGCCGATTTCGACTTTGGTTTCGAATCCACCACCGGATCATAGCCAGGCGGCACCTCTTCCAGTGCCGTCTTCTCCTTCTTCCACTACCACAACCAATTTATTGAGAAAAACAAACACAATAAATCCAAAAAAAAAAAAAAAAACCCAGCAAATACTTACCAGAGCGCCTTTGGATTGATAAACAGCAACTTCATCCTGGGGCAAATAACCTGCCCTAATCCGAATAGGCTTGCGGAGGGTTCCGTCAGGCCGCCGCGTCGGCGCCAGGATTCTCTCCCCTTCTTTTAGGGTTTCGCCCACCTCCGCCGCATCTCCGCGACTGCACATCCCTATGATTTCTACGAGCGATGGAGGAGTAATTGATTACTTTGGTTAGTGATTAATTAGCGAGAATTCGATATACTTTTGCCCAGATAAAACTCTGGGAGTGGTAATATTGGAAAGGTCGCATCTTTATGGGTTTTACCTTTTTTTTTTTTTTTTTTTTTTTAAATGTCCGATTCCGATCGATTTAATTTTGTTATCGACCTTTTTATATTTTAAATCGAATGAATAGTTTGAAATCAAGGTTGATCATAAATCAATAATTTAACAATTTATTCCAAGATTTATTCAATAACCCACCAATCCATTTTATTTAATCATCAAAATCAACCAAGTTTGTTGAAGGCAATTACTATTGGTTGACCACCTAAGGCTAAGTCCCCACACTCAACTCTGCATGAATTACACACACTAGGACAAGGCACAATCTTCTCGAATTGGCCATCCGCCACACAGATGGTAATGTTCAAATCACTATGCATGTAGCTGTTTATTATCCTATCCACTGGGAAGATCTTTAGAGAGAGTCCCATGGAAGATTCGTCGGCAGGGGATGCGCCGCGGTGGTTTAGGGTTGTGTTGGTTTCTAGCTGATTGCCATCCACATCTAGGACTGAGGTGTTTGTGGGATGTTGACTCAATACTAGGGAACAAGAAATTGTGATTAGAGAAATGATGATATAGCTGATTCTAATTTTGGTTTTCATATCTTGTGTGAATATGTGATGCTTCTGCTAATCTAGAATCGTCCAACACTTGATAGGAGGAGTCATTATGATGTCTATATAAATAATACTGCCACTCTTTCAAGGAAGCCAACTTTCTCCTTACATTTATATAAAACTATATGACAAAGTACAGTGAAGCTGGTTTATACATGAATCTATGAAGAGTATTAGTTGTTTTCACTTAAAAATATCAATTATTTTCATTGAAGAGTATTACTAATTTACATCCAAGAGTTTTAGATGTTCAGTGAAGACAACTAATACTCTTCAGTGAAAACAACTAATACTCTTCAACGATTCATGTATGAACCAATTTCACTCTATACATACTCAAAATATATTTAAATCACTCAATCATACCATCATCATAAAAATATAATCACATACAGTAATAATAATATATAGGGAATTGCCTTGTAACTTCTCGTAAAGAACTTATCGCTGCTGCCAAATGGTAGCTGATTGCCTCGTCTCCTGGGACCTAATAGTTGGTGAAATATTGAGCATAACAGTGAAAACGAAATTATAACAAACTGCCAAAACACAAAATAACAGTATTCTAGTTTAATATAGAAGGGAAGAGAGGCAATGCAATATCTGAAACCCAATTAAAATATAATTACAAATCAAAACCGATGACACAACTTCCCACAAGAGGTAACTTACTGTAATAGGGCAGGAAATTTTGCGATGAATCAATGTTGTGTGCTTCATATTGGTCTCTACACTAAATTTACATAAAAAAAAAAAAGAAAAAAAAAAGGGAAGAATTAATTGTGCAGAAGTAAAAGTATACAGGGACCTTCAAAATCTGTTTCTCTTTCTACAGCAAACAATCATTAGCTTCCAGTTCCATCTCTTGCACGAGATAAATCATCAAAGATCGATTGTGATTACTCCCTCTTACCTTCTTCCTCGGCTTCTTCTTCATCAGAAGTGCCATCGTCCTTTCTTTCTTGCTTGACTAAACTGATGCTACCTTTCGGATCTTCTCTACATAATGAATCTGTTTCTTCATCGTCTGTATCTTCTCCCTTATTGTCCATATATGCATACCTGGCAAGTGTTTACGTCCCAATATAAAAATTATGAAGCGTGGTCTGAAGAAAGCATAAAAAGACGCCTGCTCAATCTTCACTAAACATAGATATTATTCTTTTCAATGAACATGCTTAATATGATAAATTGCTATGTTTTGTCCAGAGTGATGTGTGAAAATTTCCACATAACTAGTTGATGAGTTTTAAGAGAAAATTTGATTTGCAAAAACGGAAATGGAATTTATTCGAACCAAACTGTATCCATACCTTTGAGAAGTCTGTGATGGAGCCCAGAGGTAGCAGATAACACTGAGCAAGGCAAATGCAAGAACATCCCAGAAAGCTGTGATCATCCAGGCACTCTGCCACCTTTCATTGAAGGGATCTGTTGCTTTGAAATAAACCTGCAGGAATAAAATTGGCATGTGTGATGTAGAGTTCGCATGCGATATAATGTGTTTAAAACAGAGATGGTGGGGAAAAACCAATCATAAATGGAGCAAATATATTTTCCACAAACAACCTTTCCACAGTAAAATAATGTGCAACAAACATAATTCACACCTTAATTTAGGGTTATGCTCATTATGATCTGAGATTCAAATATTTATATCCTGCTTATTCCTGCATACTGTTCACATAGTCTTCCTGATAATTTAATGTCTTATAGGCAGTGAGATAGTGGACTTATGGAATGTATCGAGAAGCTGGTGCAACAAGATGAGCCTCATAAAGTTCCTATAGACTGCAGTCTATAAGAAGATGAGTTCAAACTGTGTTTTAACATCATACTGACCACGTCTTTGCATAGACTAATTTATTTAGCTTTTCCACAAATATAATATTCATTATAGTATTCTTTGGGCTTTCAATTATGAGTGATTAGTATAGAAACTTTGAATAGAATAAAAGGTAAACCAGAACCAAAACACACAAAAGAAATTGAAATGGGCATGTACCTCATATCCTATCCACACAACGGAAGCAATAACAGCAACTGCTAGAGCATTTGAGAATTTTCTGTATATCTCCAATTTAATAGAACTTCTTTTAGCCTGGAAATGAAAAAAAGAAAAAGGAGAATTCTCGTTAGCACATGGCGTATGGTAACAAGCAGGAAATAAACTCAATGGTCCAGGTATACAACTCATCAAAGAGTGTGAAGAGAGAAAATACACACACTACCTGTAGTTGCTCGAGGGTTTTAGAAAGAGAAGTGAAAATCCACAAAATCAAAAATGCGTCCAAAAATGCAACTGGAAGGACAAAAAATACTCTTGCTCGTCCTGCTATATCATTTATGCTTCCCACATTCTCTGCAATGTTAAGCATTTCTGATGCCAAGAGGTAAGTGACTCCAATGAGAAGCACCTTTGTTGTTAGACCACCGAGAGTTGGACGGACAACACCATATCCCATAGCAACAGAAAGTATAAGAATACGTGAAACTGTTCTTCTTATAGCTCCAATTGTCACAACCCAGGATGTAATTCCAACTGGCCTCGTTCCAGTGCTATTGAAGTAAGCATAGTCAAAGTACCAGAAAGTCATCTCCAACAACCCAAGAGCAATAACAGAAGTGATGCAGTGTTGCAGTAGCAAAACGTCATTCCAATGTTTAACATACTGGAAAACCCAGATAGCACAAAGGATTGCATATGCAATAGACATAAATACATAAAACTTCATCAGAGGAGACATTCTTCCAGGTAAATAGCCAGAAGGGTTTTTCCACACTGTCCTCCCAGTCACCCTCATTCCCTTGAGTTTTGGATCACATGTTATGAAGAATAAATTGTACATCCCCGTGTTTTTTATGTTGACATCTTTACTCTTTTTCATGTGGGTGGACAACGCGTTTCCTCTAAAATAAACATTCAGAACAACTGGCCATTTCTTATCGGTTGCAGATGGTGTTCTTATCACTTCTCCTTGTTTGCACCCTTCCAATTTGGCAAGATCAGGGGTACAACAAATCGATCTCTGCCCACCATAAGCAGATCCACCAATATTGTCACGATTAGATGCCTCAAAAATAACAACTTGAACCAGCCCACCATTGTATGCCAGAGTTGGGAGATGGTCAGCAGCTTCTTTAGTCCTCCAGAAAGTTATGTTCTCAAATCTAAGATAGTTTCAAATAAATTAGAACAAGCAATGTTGCTATGAGATATTGCCAATAAATGCCTTGGTTAGAATCAGAAAACATAATTGTAACATTGGCAATTTCTCACACTAATATGTAGGATCGCAAGACGCACACATAAGATGGCCATAACCTACACAAACAACACAACACACCAAAGAAGTCTAAATGTGTGTTAATTCTCAGCCTATATTGTATGCAATTCACCAGCAGTCACTTCAACCGTAAAGCTAGTCGAGCAAACTCTCAACCCTGTAGCCCACAAAGATAGACCCCAGCCAACGAGCAATCTCAATCCCAATACAAATCTAACACAACATTTATTTTTCAAGTTTCCAATTATACACATCATCCACCGAAATCCAATCCAAAATGGATATTTCAAGGCACTGACTAACCAATTCTAGCTCAACTTGAGAACTCAGCATCTTATACACGCTACACGATTGCATCAAGAATTAAGAGCAACATAAAATAAAAATAAAACATAATTTCTTTCTTCAATAGAACAACCAATCCCCAAAGATTTAATGCCCATAATAGTAAGACTAGATCTGACTAGAAACTGCAGCCGCCCATTCCACATACCAAAAAACACAGATGAGGAAAATAGCGATTAGATTACCGAATATAAGAGCGACCGAGGTGGTCGTTGGCGGTTATGCCTTCGCTGCCGCCAGAGAGGAGAAGAGCATTGCCGACTTCTCGGAATGGATCTCGGTCGTAGATGTGAATCGATGCCTCAGCTAATCCAATGGTTGATATAAGTAGCGAGAATATGCAAGATTTAAGGATGGCGCAGCATTGATCCGAAGGGCTGCTGGCGAAGCCCATGGAGGCAGGGGAGCGTTTCCCGGAGATTGTAGAAAGAGAAAGAGTGACCGACACAGAAAGGAGAGAGAGAGAGAGATCGGAGGGACAAAAGATTTGGTGCGAGGTAGAGTGATGATGCAGCAACTAAACACTGAGCATGAAAATAGACTTTAAGTATTGACTTGATGGTGTGAACACGCTCCTATAACGCGCGTGATTACTTTATTTCCCGGTAGTTTCGACATGAAGGTTTAGTGAAAGATCTTACAAAAAAATCACAAATGGTCCTACAACTTCTTTCAAGTCCTGTAACTTTTTTTTTTTTTTAATCAATTTTGATCCTTTTTGTTTCAATTTTAGTCATTTCTGGTAAAGAATTGAGGATTCTGGTGATTTTGTCCACATAATATGTCAACTCATTAAAAAAATGTCACCTCACATCCTAGTCACCAAGCCTTTCCGGCAAACAGTTGGGGATTCTGGCGATTTCTTTAATGAATATTATATTGATAAATAAATGCAATATATTATGGTTTATTGTAGTTTTGTAATGGAATCTGAAGGCGATATATCAAGTTATTTACTATGCCAAACACTTATCTGTGATAATCAGATTCTACCATCTACTTCATTTAAAATTTTCACCCAAGTGCCAGAGTCCGTGACATTTTTGCAACTATGAAATAATCAAATTCAAACCGCAAAAAGGGGAGAAAACCACACATGTATACAAATCCCAACCAACGAAGAATCAACAAAATCAAATGCAGAATGCAATTTGCTTGATTGAGCCATACATACCAAAATCCCAAATTGTTTCTTTTTGTTTGGGTTCAAAGCCCAAATAGAGGAAAGAAGATACCATCAAATTACTTTAGCCCTTCTTGGCACCGCTGATAAAACCATGAGAATGCGTAATAGCGTGTATTTTGAGAGAAGAAGAAAGGTAAACCCCCGTTACATAAGAATGGGTAGCAGTACTTTTTTCTTTTCTTTTTTAAATTTAAATTTAGTCAGCCTATCTAATCATTTACCCATTTCTTAACAGTTGCGTTCAGTTTATTTTACCCATTACTTTACAAATAAATGACAAATAGCAGTCACAAGTTTAATTAAATGAATTTTGGTGCTTATCTTTTTCTTCTCTTCCTGCATGCACCAAAACAACCTGTTATACTATTAAAGATATATAGTTAGTTAGTTAGTTTCAAAAGTCCCTTTTTCTCCCTAGTTTGTTAGAGGGAAGTTACTCTTTTAATTGCAAAGTTAGTTGTGAGGAAATGTGTTCTATAAATACCTCACCACATTATCTTGTAACTCACTTTTTGATAAATACAACACTTTTGATATGAAATACTTCTCTTTAGTCCAAAAGTGTTACTTGTAGTTCAATATGGTATCAGTTTTAGCCTAGGTCTCCAATCGCTTCCCCTGATCGCGACTTCCGCATATCTTTTATCTTTTCTTGGTCTTCTTGGTCTATCCAAGCTTGAGATCCCCTTCTCTTCAATTCGATTGCTCAAATCGATCTTCGCCTACATCGAAGCTAAAATCAAATGGCAGAAATCAATCCGCCTCTCAATCCAGTACCAAATTCAACCTCGCTGAATCCGACATTGAATCCCCTCTCTCCGTTGGCGCTCCATCATAACGACAATCCAGCGGTTTCAATAGTTCTCGATCCTCTGGTAGGAGCTAATTTCGTCTCTTGGAGTCACTCAATCAAGAGAGCGCTAAGCGTGAAGAACAAATTGCCACTAATTGATGGTACTCTCTCGGTGCCTGCTGAAAGCGATCGTGAAATTTTCGCGGCATGGACTAGGGCTAACGATTTGGTACTCAACTGGATCCTTAACTCTATTTCTTCTGATATTAAACGTTCTTTAGAATACTTTACAAGTGCTAGAGAAGTTTGGCTTGAAATAAATGCTAGGTATTCTAGGTCTGATCTTACTAGAGTTTTTCATTTGAAAAAGTCCTTTTGTACAATCACCCAGAATTCTCAGTCTTTGGTTTCTTATTTCAACTCCTTCAAAACCCTCTGGGATGAGTATCAAAACTATAGGTCTATCTTAAAGTGCAATTGTGGCACTTGTACTTGTGATCTAGCTTCGAAACAGGTCACTATTAATGAACAAGATGCAGTAATGCAATTCTTAATAGGTCTAGATGATTCTTACTCTGTGCTAAGAAGTCAGTTTCTGATGCAATCTCCATTCCCACCCTTAGCCAAAGTTTATTCAATTCTGCTCCAAGAAGAAGCTCAAAAAGCACTCACTAATCCTGTTACTATTCCTACTGATTCTGTAGCAATGTTAGCTAAGAACTATCCGTCCAAGTCCTTCAAAGATAGGAAGAAACCCCTAGTCTGTGACCATTGTGGTTTTAATGGTCACATTAAGGATAAATGCTTTCAAATAATAGGGTATCCTCATGGTTGGAAAGGTCCAAGAGCTCCAAGGAATAAAAATGATTCTTCTGCTAATACTACAATAAATGATCAGATTAGCAATGGTTATGTGCCTATTAATGCAAATTCTACTAATCCTCTATTCAATCAAGAGTTGTTTGAGCAGTTTTTGGCCTTTACAAAGAAACAAAATTCATCCAATGATCAAACTGATCATTCAGCAGCAATGGCTCAAGTCACTAATGCAAACACAGGTATATATCCTTTTCATTCCTCTTTAAATGCTAAAGTTCAAACTTATGATGATATGATATGGATAATAGACACTGGTGCAACAGATCATATGACTTGTGACTTTTCTGCTTATAATAATCCTCCTAGACCCTCTAATGTGAAAATTAGCCTACCTACTGGTGCTATAGCAATTGCAACTTTTATAGGTGATATAGTGGTTAATGACAGCTTGATATTGCATGATGTTTTATATGTCCCAGATTTCACATACAACCTTTTGTCTGTATCTCACTTAACAAATAACTCAAGTTGCATTGTGAGTTTCCAATCTTCTCATTGTCTTATACAGGACAAGACATCAAGGACTGTGATTGGTTTTGCTAGCCAAGCAAATGGTCTTTACCATTTTAGTATGTCAAGGAAACCTACTAGTTGTAATAGCTTACATAGCATAAATACAAACTGCTCTACTAGTTGTTTTTCTGATTGTAACATTTGGCATACCAGGCTAGGGCATGCTTCTCATAAAGTTTTGTTGCAAATCCCCTCAATAAATGTAAAAACAGATTCTTCAATGAATAAAGTCTGTGAAATGTGTCCTTTAGCAAAGCAAAGAAAGAAACCCTTTCATCATAGCACTTCTGTTTCTCCTTCTATTTTTCATTTAATCCATTGTGATGTATGGGGGCCTTTTAGTACAGAAACTAGGAATGGCCATAAGTTTTTCTTAACAATTGTAGATGACCTTAGTAGATGCACCTGGATCTATCTTATGAAACAAAAATCAGAAGTAGGACTTGCCATTGAAAATTTTAAAAACATGGTTGATACTCAGTTTGGTACTTCCATAAAAATATTGAGAAGTGATAATGGAACAGAATTCTTACTAAAAGATTTTTACCATAAAAATGGTATTATACATCAAACATCTTGTGTTGAGACACCTCAACAAAATGGTATAGTGGAAAGAAAGCACCAACATCTCTTGCAGGTTGCAAAATCACTTTTATTTCAATCATGCTTGCCACTAAAGTTTTGGGGAGATTGTATACTCTCAGCTGCTCACATCATCAACAGATTACCTTCTACAGTCTTGCAAGGTAAATCCCCCTTTCAAATTTTACATAATAAAGTACCTGATTATGACTATTTCAAAAATTTTGGTTGTTTGTGCTTTGCTAGCACACTCTCTGTCAAAAGACATAAATTCCATCCAAGAGCCACTAAATGTGTTTTCATTGGTTATCCCTTTGGTGTAAAAGGCTATAAACTACTTGATTTAAATTCTGGTAATATTTTCATCTCTAGAAATGTTGAGTTTCATGAGCACATCTACCCCCTGAAAGACAAGAAACAGTCTGATTTGTATATAGAACAACTTTTTCAAAAGACAGACTTAAATAATATGTCTATAGATTCAGAAAATGATGCCCCTGATAGTTACCTTACTCATCCTGAAACTTTTCATCAGCATAATGAGTTAGTTGATGAACTTAATGAATTCTCTAGTTCTGAAATCCCTGAACCTCAAAAAGAACAAGATGAAATCAGAAGATCTACTAGAAGTAGGCATCCTCCAGCTTATTTAGAAATCTATAACACCACTTTACCAGCTTCACTTAGTCACTCTAAAACATCTTCTTCTGAACCTACTGCTGGAAAACAGTATCCTATTGCTAACTTCTTAGCAACAAATAGACTCTCTACTTCTTATAAGTCCTTTACTGCTTCTATATCTCAAATCACAGAACCAAAGACTTACAAGCAAGCCATTAAGGATACTAATTGGACTAAAGCAATGAAAAAGGAACTATATGCTTTAGAAAAGACAAACACTTGGACTTTAGTACCTTTACCTGAAAATAAGCACTGTATAGGATGTAAGTGGGTCTATAAAGTGAAATACAAAGCTGATGGATCTATAGAAAGATACAAAGCAAGACTTGTTGCCAAAGGTTACACTCAAGAAGAGGGAATAGATTATTTTGACACTTTTTCTCCTGTTTCAAAGATCACAACTGTTAGAATTCTTCTTGCTATTGCTGTTTCTAAACACTGGCACATTCACCAATTAGATGTAAACAATGCATTTCTACATGGTGACCTAGTGGAAGAAGTATACATGCTTCCTCCACAAGGATATTATGAACCAAATGATAACAGAGTTTGCAGGTTAAACAAGAGTCTCTATGGCCTAAAGCAAGCCTCAAGACAGTGGTATACAAAACTTACTGAATCTTTGATTTCTTTTGGATATACTCAATCCCAGTCTGATATTGCTTTATTTACTAAATCTGATGGTAAGATGTTTACTGCATTATCTTGTTATGTGGATGACATTATCCTAACTGGAAATTCACTAGATGAAATACAAAAGGTTAAGAATCACCTTCATGCTCAATTAACTATAAAAGATTTAGGTAAATTAAAGTATATACTAGGCATAGAAGTTGCAAGAAATGAACAAGGAATGCAACTATGCCAAAGAAAATATACTTTGGATTTACTTAATGATAGTGGATACTTGGGAAGTAAACCTTGTTTTAGTCCTATGGACAGCAAACAACTCTTTACTTCACAAGAAGCACCAATACTTGATAATCCACAAGAATATAGAAGAATAGTTGGAAAGCTGTTGTACCTTACTATAACAAGGCCTGACATCTCTTATGCTGTGCAATGTCTTACTCAATTCATGAGCAATCCTAACACTTGTCATTTAGCTGCTGTCCACAGGTTACTTAGATACCTAAAGACAAATCCAGGAAATGGTTTATTCTATCCAGCCTCAAACAATTTCCAGCTCCATGCTTTCAGTGATGCTGATTGGGCAAGGTGTGAGTTAACTAGAAGAAGCATAACAGGATATACTGTCTACCTAGGGAACTCTCTCATATCATGGAAGTCAAAGAAACAAAACACAGTTAGCAGAAGTTCCACAGAAGCAGAATACAGAGCACTTGCCACTACAACTTGTGAAGCTCAATGGATCCTCTACATTCTAGAAGATTTAAAGATCCAACACAAACAACCTGCTACTGTTTATACAGACAGCAAGTCAGCCTATTGCCTAGCACATAATCCTGTTTTTCATGAGAAGACAAAGCACATCGAGGTGGATCAACATTTCACAAGACATAAAATTCAACAAGGAATCATCAAACTAGTGCAAATTCCTACCCTAGACAATCTTGCAGATATTATGACCAAACCGTTGGGAGGAGAACTATACAACAACATGAAGATGAAGCTAGGAATCCTGGATATACATTCCCCAACATCTCAAGACTCTCAAGCCACAAAGACAAAACATCAAGTTGATGCAAAATGATTCCTTATCATTATCATTTTGAGGGGGGATATTAAAGATATATAGTTAGTTAGTTAGTTTCAAAAGTCCATTTTTCTCCCTAGTTTGTTAGAGGGAAGTTACTCTTTTAATTGCAAAGTTAGTTGTGAGGAAATGTGTTCTATAAATACCTCACCACATTATCTTGTAACTCACTTTTTGATAAATACAACACTTTTGATATGAAATACTTCTCTTTAGTCCAAAAGTGTTACTTGTAGTTCAATATATACATCTCTTCACCTCCACATTTTTTGGGGGAGCAAAGAAAGAAAAACCACACTACCATTTCTACATTCTCTCATTTTCCTAATCACCACTTCGGCCATTGCAAGAAAGAAAAAACAGAATTCAGTTTCTTTTCTCTTTTCTCTCCTCACTTCCTTACTTTTCCGGATGGGGGCAGAAACACAAGGCACCTCTGGTTTCTCTCATCTCCAAAATTTTGTTGGCTTAGAAATCTTTCTTGTGAAGGTATTAATCAATTTCGCATAGTTGATAAGGGTGCAACCTGTTATATTTGATTTATCTACCTAGTTGATTATTTAGTAACAAATAGGATCAACCATGCCTTCATTTTCTTTTCACTAAATATCAAAGTTTGTGATGTATGTATATTTCTTTGGTAGAAGGTGCTTAGATGTGACTTTCTTATATACATGCACATTTAAGGTAGCCACAAGGGTGAAGGTGATTAAATTGTATTGCCTAGATATTTCCTATTATTTTCTGAATGAAAATCAGCAGTATGATATCTAGGTAAGTTTTAGGAGTATCAAATCTATGATACTGCCCATTTTTGCAATGAGTCAAGTGCAGCAGGTGTGAGAAGCTTTTGCCTTATGGAGGGCCTCTTTAACATATAGTTTAGTTCTGCAATCAGTTTTTAAAACTAAAAAAATTGCCAAAATTGAAACCTAAATATGAATTATCATGAGCACTATAATTTATCAATTAGGTTATTTTAGTTTGGGTTAATTCTATTAATTTCTATAAATGGCTTTTGTGTCTATGCTAATCAAATATCTACGAATACTAATGCAAGGCGACGACAATACCGAGGATTAGTTCATACGAGATTTCCACTTAACACTTCTTGCATTCGGATTCGAGGTGGGGTTTTATTGAATTATTCTCTACAGTGGTTAGTAGAGCTCTATTGCATGTGTTATTCGGTGTATATGTTTTAAATAAATTGTTAAGTTATTTACTATGTGAATTATTTTTCCATTGTTATGCAAGTGTTTATGATGGAAAAGTTACTAATAGCCAGGGGCCCTATTTGTGGTCCGGGACCGACGGGTCTTCGGGTGAATCCCGCCGTGCTCGGCAAAGTCTAATAGTCAGGGGCCCTATTTGTGGTCCGGGACCGACGGGTCTTCGGGTTTAACCCGGCGTGCTCTAATGCTCTATGGCGAAGTTCTATGACAAAGTTCTATGGCAAAGTTCTATAACAATGTTCTATGGCAAAGTTCTATGGCAATGTTCTATGGCAAAGTTCTATGTGTAAATGTGAAAGTGGTTTACAAGTGATTACTTAATTATTTATCTCTAACATTAACTCTGCATAACGTGACTCCACTGAGTATGCTTCCATGCTCACCCCCAATATTTTTTCCCCTTTCAGGTTGAGGAGTTGGAGGGCGAGGAGTGGTGATGGGAGACAAGCTTTAGATATTATCTAAACCTAAAATAAAATACTCAAGTTTAAAGTTGACTAAGTTTCTACTATTTTTACGTACTTAGACTTACTCCTTACTTTCTTCAGTCTTTCGAACTACGGGTGTTATCAATTTTTAGTTAAAAATATTTTATTCAAATTTGATAACCGTTGCTAGTTACCGTTAGAGTGTTTTTAAATTATAGTTATTTTTCTTTACTGTTATGCATTTAAATTTTAAATTTAGTCGCGCTCAAATTAGTTAATATAACTACTTTTTAGGATGTCCATTTCATGAAAACTAGGGCGTGACAAGAAAAAATCACGTTTTAATCTTCTTTTAAAAGTTGAGGTGGCATTTTTTTTTTATTAGTTGGCAGCTCACGTGGACAAAATCACCGGAATCCTGAAATGTTTGTCAAAAAGGATAAATATTGAGATAAAAAGGACTAAAATTGAATAAAAATGACCAAAACTGGTAAAACAATAAGTTACAGGACTATTTATGGACTTAAAACAAGTTATAGGACCATTTGCAATTTTTTCTTGAAAGATCTTAAAATTAATTAATACTACTATATTTAACAAGTATTAATTGAAAAAATATATATTACTAAAATTGCATGTATTTGACCGTTTATTTGTATATTGGTTGATATAATTTTCTTGTAAAAGTAAATTGAAAAATGAAAAATATCCATGAATTTTTTTAAACAATCAGTGAAGATATCAATCACATAAAAAAGGATATAATTTTGAACAACCGATTAATCATTTTTACGTTTGTCCTTTAATTTTTCAATTTCCAGGTCAACTAGTACCTTTAAAGACATTTTGAATAAATTTGACTAAAAACAATATTTATTAAAAAAAAAAATTGACAGGAAATATTTATTAAATTATAAATGACTAAAAAAATGAAATATATAGTTCTAAAAGCGACCATACTTTTCCTATTTCGACTATTTATTTTAGCGTCATAGCAGAATTGATTAGGATATTCTCATATAATACTACCTGGTAACCCTATCATTTTCATTTGTGTGTTGTACTGCTTTTTTAAAGAAAAAACAATGAACTTAACTCACACTTTATAAGCTCGACGTAACTCCTTACCAAAAACAAAAAAACAGTACCAAAAAAGGCCAAAATGAAGATTTTGAAATATAAATGTTCTAAATTTTTGGACACACATGTTCCACCCAAGGAGAAATATATCAAGGATTCAAGATGTTCCGGATACGGTTTAACGACTTTATCCATCGTCATACACAAGAATTTATAATCTAAATACAACGCCAGCTTAAAAACTAGTTAATGTTCTTCATTAGTAAGAAATTTCATGAGATATGTGGATAAATTGTTTGATAAATATCTTAGCAAGTATGAATTATTGTGCATCTGTCATATATATTAAAGCATTATTAATATTGGTTTACATTCTTCATGGATTTCTGGTTAGCTCAAGCAACAAATCCTTCACATCATCAGCTTCCACACGAGTCCCATCGTTTTTTCGCTGCAACCAAGCCCCGCCCCCCCAAAAAAAAAAAAAAAAATTAATATTCACATTAATTATAATTATTGAAATGAACTTAACTAACAGGGGAATCAAACTGTTAATGGGAATAAGGTTGAGAATAAAAATCAGTAGAAATGATTTTGAAGTTACCTCAACTCTGAAAATACTTGATATCAGGCATGTGTGTCTCGTCGTATTGACATTCCCTACTTCCAAGCCTAACGAATTCAATGCCTCCAGCAGCCTCACAAATCCACCATTTCTATGCTCACAGAATACCTTCACCAGGAACTCGTTTCCAACGAGTTGCAGGACTTCGACTTGAGGCTGAAATTTCATTTTTATCAAGTGTTAAAATAGAATAAGATTGAAATAATTTCATTTTTTAATCAAGTGTATTTATCGTACCTCCATTAGTTGCACATTCGGATTATCAAGTTCGTGCTTCAGGTGGGAAACGTTGGCATCATCTCGTGTCATTTCTCTTGTGTTGTCCTCGTTTTCTGTATGTTCTGTGAGCTCCATTTTTAGGTCCTCTGATTGTTTCTTCAGCTCTTTGACATACTCAATCGCGTCTCCAAGAATCGAGGCTCTATCTAACTATAATCACAATAATAGTATTACCATATATATATAGACTAAAATGTGATGGGGTTTTTACCTTGGAGATGTTAGGGACCAAGGCTCGCAGGGCGTAGAGCCTATCGTTAAGCTTCTTTCTCCTCCGCCTCTCAGCCTCAAGATTCTTAGACTGGGGCCCCTTCCCGTTTCGTCTTCTAGATTTGGTATAATCCTCATCATCATTAGGATCAGAATCATCTGAACGGTTATTTTCACATATAAAGGAGTCATCATTCATCTGATCTTCCATAGTCCCTCTTCTGCACGATGAACTGCTCATCATGTTATTCTGTGTGACTTCCGACTCCTGAAACGTATTCTCAATCATGGGAGTGAACACGCTCGAGTCGTACGCTCTTCCTTCCAAGAATATGCCATTTTTGTCATCATTAATCATTGTTTGTTGTTCCACAAAAAAATTGCACTGGGTCCTGATAAAATCTATCACTGCTTGATCTTCAAAAACCTGGGACTCGAACAAGAAAAAAAACACTATTTAATATTCAGACATAAGATAATGATTGTTATCCAGTTTATTACATGGGAAAACAAACATACTTGTTCAGTCACAAACAACTCCAACAATCCAAGAGATAAAGGGATTAAAACTCGAGTGCCATTTGTTTCCTACAAATGAAATCCATTTACACATAAGGAATGGCATTAGCTGATTTTACAGTAACATTTACGTTAGTCGAAAGAGATGAAAGATCAATAAACAGACTACATACTTGTGATAAACTCGAATCTGAGTAGTTGAGCCAACTAGTTTGGTTTGACAACAAGGTTTGTGCATGAACTCTACAAAAAAATGATCAATATATTCAGGATTCTTTCTCAATCCCTTTTAAACAATTTAGAATTTCTTTGAGAGGTAGATGTTAGAAAATCCCCAGTATTGGGGCCTAAATAATCGTCAGAAAACAACAAAATTTGTAAGCTTACCCTGAATCCAATACAATGGAAGAAGGAAGCATGTCGAGTAATTCACAGGATTTGATCCTGGGATGTGGAAACATAACATCTCTACAAGGAAGAGTATTAGAAGAAGAAAAACATTGAAAATGCATAAGCTCTTCTCCACCATTTTCGATATTCTCACTTCCAGCACAACAGCAAGCCGTCCACTCAATGCATCTATAGATAAGCCAATCATTAAAAATTACAGAAAAATCCCACCATTTAACGGCGGTTTTTCCTAATGTCATAAGGAACTTCTACCTGTGATCATTGCTCAACTTCCATAGGACTATGTAATCCCAGTTATTATTCCCCACCAAAGGTCTAAGCCTCTCTGTAAAACTCTGCACCAACATTTTCCCTGTCAAACAGAAAACAACAATCAAGGAGGTGAATGATGGTGCTTCACATACAAGGAAAACCGAGTATTAAATTATTAATGAATGACGTCATTATATTCCATGATTTTGATATCAGTAACCTTGAGAATGATACTTTGTTAGTTAGTTTCTGATACTGTGATCAAAATCATACCTTTTTTTTTTTTCAGTTATTACTAATGTTGGTAGGTGAACAACAAATCATGCATTCTTAAGGGGAGAATGGTTAGCTTGTGAAGTGGGTGGTTTTATACAAAATGATTAATAAAATATTTCAATAAATTAGTGTTGAAAGTAATACGGTTAAAATTAAATTATATATATATATATATATATATATAGAAGTACGGATTGAAATATCATTACCTCTTCTATTTGTGAATCTCCTCTCTCCTATGTGGCATGTCCCATTATAAATTATTTCAAAATCCTGCGATCACATGACTTCTCTTCTTAACTTCCTGTCCATTTAACTTTCTATTTTATTAATTCTATTAACTTCTATTTTAAAAATTCTAAATTACTTAAATTAAATTAATAACTACCACCTTTGAATTAATCCACTGTCATCCACTCCTATTTTTTTATATCTCAGAAAAATTCCACATTTATCTATAATGCACGCATATATATATATATATATATATATATATATATATATATATATATATATATTTGTGAATCTCTCCACCTCTTTCAATCATTTATTTCAAAATCCTACAATTTTATAACTTTATACTCCCTCTGATTCAAAATAAATGTCGTTCTAAAATTTTTAGGACAAATTAAGAATTATAAATTTTGACATATATACCCCACCTAAATCTCTAAAAAAATATTATATTTTGATAATATCTAACAAATCTGTTATATTTTAACATAATCCCTAAAATATCTCTTGTATTTTGAATTTGAATTCGGGGTAAATTGGGAAAGCACGTGAAACAATAGTTAAAACGACACTTATTTTGAAACAAACTGTAACCTCTAAAACGACACTTATTTTGAATCGGAGGGAGTAATATTTTTGGTAATATTATATATCCTATATTTATATTCATACCCCTCTTCACTTATTTTTACTATATAACCCACCTTTTTTAATTTGCATGAGTTAGTTAGAATAATTTATTATATTTTTTAATTACAAATTGATATTTTAATTAAATTAAAAAAATAATATATTTTGATTGAATTAATATTTAAAATATTTAATTTAAATATTTTATATATATATATATATATATATATATTATTAACCCGCGTAATACGCGGGGATCTGGGCTAGTGCAACACTACAAAGATAAATCTGTTTGTACACCAGCTTTACTTACGTTTTCAAACTCTATATTTCATCTCTTCATTTGCTCTTGAAATCATTATGTACATTTTATCTATCTTTTCTCATGTAAAATTCAATGTCTTAATATAATATTCTATCTAGCTAAAGAGCGTGTTAAATTATCTCTCCTAAAACTGCGCAAAGACATTTTGCATGAAGGAAACCATCACAATAATCTCAACTACCTACCTTCACAAGGCGGGTTCAAGTTTCTCCATTTCTTTTTTGCCTCGAATACTCACTGCAAAATCCAAAAGAACTAAAAAGTACTGTTGCATAGGGAAACTACTTCAAATTCAAATGTTTTTGTGTCAAGAAATACGCAACATATTTCCACCAATATATACAAATTCAAACACTTTTTCTGAGCTCCGGGCAAATATTCTAACTCTTCTTGCTCCCCCTAATTTTAAACATTTAAGATTAGATAACCGAGATTGGATCCCAAGAAAAGAATCTTGCTAAATCATGTAACATAATAATACACTTAACATAAACATTAACTTGGTGAATTTTATAACTTTGGAGAGGCCAATACTGAAGGGCAACTAAAATGAAAAGTAAATGAGTTTAGCAATGGTCTTCTAATACTTTGCTTCACATCCAAATGTTTAGAGGTTAAGAGTACATAACTTTCTAATGAGTTACACCATCTTATCCTATTCCCAACAGACTTAAACTTCTCCGGAGACAATCACAAAATGAGCAGAAAAACATTTATCTGCTTAATTAGTGCAATTTATATGTTTATTTTACATTATACACAAGTGTGGTACAATCCAACAAATGTTTAAAGAAACATTTTAGAAATGAAAAATCTAAATCAAATCAACAACTCACATATAAATGCAAAAACACATGCATGAAGTACAATCAAAGAACAAATCATGTGTAAATGTGGTCTTTTACCTACTCCTCTTACTCACCAATTCAATGACTTTCATCTCGGTCTTTCGGGTTCCCCTCTATACTGTGCTTTTAACTTTATATTTAAGGATGTATACCATTTGCTGATAATAACACATTTTTCTTCGTGTAAGAAATCCAAAGAACTCACCAGTTCCTACAAAAAGGACAATCCAATTTTGAGAATCACTAAATAAAAAAATTGGAGGAGGTGGGAGGGCTGAGCAAGATCTGATAATAAAGACCAATTTAGACAAGAACGTCAATTCATAAGTTTTTCTCATGGTATAGACTTGATAGTAGAATAATAATACTTGTTTTGAAAAGATCCAACCATCAGAGAGACATAGCTAACATTGTTTTTTAGAAAGAAAAAAAAAAATGTTATTCCCTGCTCTAGATTCGCTTTCTACAAAATACACACATAATCACAACACAATTTGCATTGGAATCAAAAGCAATTACTTTGAAACATCAATTACTTCTATGCTTGGCATTGGCATCATCCTCATAGGATCAAAATCATCCAATCGGTTATTCACAAATAGTCATCATTAATCTGATCTTTCTTGGTCCCTCCTCTGCATGGCGAACTGCTCATCATGGTTTTTCCTTCCAAGAATATGCCACTATTATCATCATTAATCATTGTTTGCTGTTCCGCGAAAAAAGTTGCACTACGTCCTGATAAAATCAATCATCGCCTGATCTTCAAAAACATGTGATTAAAATAAGAAAAAGCTCACAAGCAACTCCAGTAGTCCAAGAGATAATGAGATCAAAACTCGGGTAACAATTATTTCCTACAAATGGAATCCAATACACACAAGTAACAGTACAAAACATATGCATAAAGTGCAACCCAAGGAACAAATCACTACTTGCAAATGTGATCTTTTACGTCTTACTCAATGATTTTCATCTCCCTCGTTCGGGTGCCACCTCCATACATACTCTTACTCCAAGTTTATGGATCTCTACGACATAATTATCGGTACAAAACGTATGCATAAAATGCAACCCAAAGAACAAGTCACTTCTTGGTCTTTTACGTCTTACTCACCACTTCAATGATTTTCATCTCACTTGTTCGAGTGCCACCTCAATACATGCTCCCACTCCAAGTTTATGGATGTCTACTACATTAGTTGATAGTACCACCTTTCTTTTCCCACAAGAGGATGGATATCACACAAGTTCCTACAAAAATCAGAATAATTTTGAGAATCACAAGAATACAAAACTGGACTTGGGGGAGGGTTGCAGGGGGTTGACAAACTCCAATATATGTTTAGTGCATGAGAAAGAACTGATTCATTCCACAAGATTATTCATAATAAATTAGTTATTCATAATAAATTGATAAGCGTAGCAGAAGTAAGTTGTTCCTGGTTGGAACACAATGCCACGAGCTGAGATACTACATTTCATAAGAGCATCATTGTCTGGAACTAGTATCAAACAAAGATAGCACTAAAATAATACTACCTCCGTCCCAACATTTCTTTCACACTTGCTTTAAATAGACGTCCCAACATTTCTTTCACACCCCAAAAAAGGAAATAACTCTCTCACAAAAATCAATAAAGCACAAAGTTACCATTATTTTATTCAACTTCACACTCACATACTCTCTTTTTTCTTAAGAAATGTGTCCATCCCAAGTGTGAAAGAATTCCTGGGACGGAGGGCGTATAACATAATAACTTAATAACACAAATAAGATGAGAAAAGCACAAAGCCACCAATCGCAAACAAATTAACTCCATATTTGTTACACACTGGGTTATTAGGTTTGTGCTTCAGGTTGGAAATATTGGCATAATTTGTCATTTATCTTGTGTTGTCCTTGTTTTCTAGATGTTATATGAGGCTCCATTTTAGGTCCTCCAATGGTTTCTTCAGCTATTTGACACACTCAATCGCATCTTCAAGAAATGAAGCTCAATCAGTTTATCTTACAATGATCAAAATAATATCATCAGTATTGAAATCATATATGACTGAAACTTGATGATGGTTTTTACCTCAGAGATGTTAGGGACCAAGGCTCGGAGTCAGAGGGTGTAGAGCTGATCATTAAGTTCCTTTATGCTCTTGCTCCAGCCTCAAGATTCTCAGAATGGGGCCCCTTCGAAGTTCGTCTTCTAGACTTGGTATCATCCTCATGTCATTAGGATTAGGATTATTGCACGGTTATTGTCACATATAAGAGTCATCATTCATCTGATCTTCCATGGTCCCTCTTATGCATGATGAACTGCTCACCACGGTTTTTCCTTCCAGGAATATGCCATTTTTATCATCATTAATCATTGTTGGCTGAGATCTCCAAAAACCAGAGATTCATTTAAGATAAAACATTAGACTATATATAATGATTGTTTATCCAGATTATTACAAGGAAAGAGATACTTGTTCAGTCACATTACTCCAGTAATCCAAGATAAAGGGAAAGGGATCAAAACTCGGCCGTACCAATTGTTTCCAGCAAAATGGAATCCATTACACACAGTATTCGGGTCTATGTATAATTGCAAAAAGTTTGCACTGAGTGCAACTCAAAGTACAAATCCTTCCAATTGTTTTCAGAGCAAATCGTTACCCCAAGTTTTTAAACACTGCAATCAAAAGAATCTGTATTATTTTCAAAATATCACCAAATCTGCATCCTTAGACCCTAATGTACTCCATGTTTCTGAAAGAAAAAAAAAAAAAACAGAGATGAAGGAACTAACCGGTACTATCACACCCAATACCTCAGCGCCCTTAACGACATTGCCGCCGTCCGGCTCCTCTCCGGCCAACCGTGCTTCGCTGCCTCACCGCCGACATCGGATCGCTCCGTCGCGTGTGACTCTACATCCCGTTCTACCGCCGTCGATGACTATTTTGCGTCCAACCCAGGCCACTCAAACGCCGTCATCGCTGCGCCCCCAGTCGCCGCCTCGACTCAACAAATCGGAGAACAATGAAAGATGAAGATTGTTACTGTCTGTGTTCAATAAACAAAATTCATCCAGAATTTGATATTCGTAATTTTCAAGCTGATAATTTTTTATGAATTCTTGGAACCAAATAAGGGCGTATTTATAGGTGGTAAAAGAGCCGTGGATAATCGGGGGATTTTCACAAATGGATCCGTAATCGGGTAGGAAAAGATCCGTTGGAAATCCTGCTGTTTTACAGTTGGATAATGGATGGACCCAAATACGGACCTTATTTTATGGGCTGTAATCCTTAATTACTACTACTACTTTCCTCAAGGCCACGGTTATTTGCACTAAGCTCTTGGTTAAATACACTCCGCAATGGTAATGGGAATAAATTTAAAAAATTAGTGTAATTATGATGGTTCATTAGAACAAAATCATCATCCCTCCTCCTAAATAAGGTAATCAATAATCTATTTTGATTACCATATTTCTCTCCTACAATCATCCTCCTCAAACACTCTCTTATTCATCCACCAACAATCACCAACAAACATTTGTTATCTACTTCCATTTTAAAATTAGGCATGCCACTAGTAATACAACCACCATTGGAACAATCTTTCCCCAACATATTATTTTTATTATGGGGGTATAGATGGAAAACAAATTTTCATTCTCATTACCATTGAAGTGTTGTTAACCAAACGCCTCCTATATTATGAAATATATAAGAAATGTCAATTCATATATAAGAAATGTAAATAATAATGCCCTTGATTGATTACCTTCCAAAAAACATGTAGTAAATACACTCCCTCAATTTTTAACCCATACTAGGTTGAAAGTCATGCAAAAATTCGAAAAAAACAAAGAAAATTTTGAACTCGTGAATTTGAAGAATCACGGACGAAAATCTGCATGTTGTATGGTTTGTTGAACGCCTATGTACTCAAGCTGATGAATATTCCAAGCCCTAATCACATATATGTAAAGTGTTCATAATTTTTTTAAGATCTAGGTTATTTAAATCTTGAATATGATGATGTTTGTTGAATTTAGGCTTGTCAACGGGGTGGGGCAAGGGGGCTAATCCCCGTCCCCGCGGTCACGGAGAATCCTCTTCCCCGTTCCCGCGAGCTTCACGGGGAAAATTCGGTCCCCTTCCTCGCCTCTGCCCCCGCGGGAATTTCCCGTCCCCGCTACTTTATTTTAATTCCAAAAAATTAGTAAACCAAAGGTCGACGGTGGTGGTCCTATCGGTCGTAGAGTGTGACTGTGTGAGAGTGAGAGATGAGCGAGAGCGATGGGACTGGGAGCGAGAGATGAGCCGTGAGCAATGAGTGATGAAAGGGAAGCGGGCATCTTCACGCCGTTTTCTTGGATTGAGAGATGAGCGAGAGATGGACGGCCAACGATACAAAGATGAGCCACTATGAGCGAGTGTAAGAGAGGGATTTACAGAGATGGGGATTGATGCGTGGGGGAGAGAACAAATAAGGAGAATGAGAACGGTGCTGGCAATGGAAGATTTGGAAAGAAAGTAATTAGGGTTCAAGGTTTCTGTAATTTTCTTTATATATTTATATATATATGTTTAGGCGGGGCTCCGCGGGGAATGGGGCTGGTAATACAATCCCCGGCCCCGATCACGGGGCCAAAAAAAATTTCCGTCCCTGTTTGGTTCGGGGATTCCCCGCCCCGATCCCCACGGGGACCGGCGATTCCCCGCCCCACTAACAAGCCTAGTTGTATATGGGATTTTTTTTATGCATTTATTTGTTGTTTGAGAATATTAAATTGAATTGGTGTGATAATGTTGTTGTTGGTTGATCATATTGAGTGTTAAGTTTTCAAAAAATTAAGACATCAATGTTCAACAATGGTTCTATAATTTCCAACTAGACTTTCGAAAAAAAAGTTTGAAATTATTTAATATTTTTGAATTTATTTTTTTCGAAACTTGTGACCAGTTCTGGTTCTTCAATTTTAAGTGTCATATTTGAATGTGTTTTTTTTAAAATGTTATGTTTAAAAAAAATCCGAACGAATGTGTTCGAAAATTTTTGCCGATTTTTTTTCCAATTTTTCATATTTTATTTTAAAAAAATTGTTACTTACCCATGGCAAAAAGGTGAGCGGTTGTGACAGACATGCAACAATGACGTACGGGGACGGCGGGAGCACGGTGGCGAGAAGAGGAGGCGCGACTTTACGTTTTTTCGTTCTTTGCTTTCGAAGTAACTAATATTGGGAGATATTTGGGAAGTGTATGGGTATATGAAAAGGGCATCTTAAAAATGAAAAGTGTAGTATATTTCTCCATAGGTAGTGTGTTCATCTGGATAGGGTATTTGTGAGAATTGGATAATTGGGACTCCATTCACCGTTAATGAGGTGATTGGGTATCAATCTTATTATATAGAATATGTTTACAATAATATGATCCGAAATACAAGGAAAAGATCAGTAACAAAGTCAAATCAAATCAAAGATAATATGTACCAAGATACAAAAAATATATTCTTGAAGAATATCACGTATATTCCTTAATACACCCCGTCAAGCGCTGCGTGGGATGAGGGCAAACACAAAGCTTGGAACGTAAGAACTCAAAAGCTGGACGAGGAAGACTCTTGGTAAAAATATCTGTCAACTGGAGATTAGAAGGAACGGACTGAGTACCGATTTTTCCTTGCAAGACCAAGTCACGAACAAAGTGGCAATCGATGTCAATATGTTTTGCCCTTTTGTGGGCAATAGGATTTTGACTCATGAAAAGAGCACTTTTGTTGTCAGTAAGGAGCAATGGTTGAGTAGATGGGCGAATATATAACACATTCAACAGATTCGACAACCAGAGAAGCTCCGAGGCTGCATTAGCCAAAACACGATACTCGGATTCACAGCTAGAACGAGCTACAGAAGTCTGTTTCTTGGCACTCCAGGACACAAGATTACCACCAAGAAACACCGAGTAACCATACGTAGAACTACGTGTCTCGATACACAGAGCCCAGTCGGCATCCGAGTAACCAATAATAGAGAGATCCGGTCGGTATTTAAAGGAGAGACCAAATTGAATCGTTCTCTTAACATACCGCAAAATTCGTTTGACAGCCAAAAAATGATCAACTGTAGGGGAATGTAGAAACTGACTGACATGGTTGACTGCAAATGATAAATCCAGGCGGGTGATGGTCAAATACAGCAAAGCACCGACTAAAGATCGGTACAAGGTGGGATCAGAGAAAGGAGTGCCATCACTAGAAAGCGAGTCACCTGCAACTAGAGGAGTGGCAATAGGTTTAGAATCCGATAGTTGAGCCCGATCCAAAATATCAAGTGCATACTTGGATTGGCCAATGAACAATCCATCAGAGGTATATGAGATTTCCAAACACAAGAAATAGCTGAGCTTCCCAAGATACTTGATAGCAAATTCACGCTGAACACGACGGATGAAACGTTGAAGAAAGTCAGAATTATTTCCAGTGACAATAATGTCATCGATATAAAACAAAAGATATATAACTGTTGTACCCTTATGCCAATGAAAGAGAGAAGAGTCTGACCGACTCTCTAAGAAACACAAGCTGAGGAGAAATGAGCTAAAAAGCTGAAACCAAGCAAGAGGAGCTTGACGAAGACCATAAAGAGCCTTCTTCAAGCGACACACATGATCGGGGAAGCGAGGATCAACAAAGCCAGGTGGCTGAGCCATGAAAACAGGTTTGGCGAGAACACCATTAAGAAAAGCATTCTTCACGTCTAGTTGATGCAGAGGCCACCCATGATGAACAGAAAGGGCCAAGATTACTCGAACAGTAGATGCCTTAACAACAGGGCTGAAAGTGTGACTAAAGTCAGTACCAGGAATTTGAGTGAACCCTTGAGCCACTAGACGAGCTTTATATCGCTCAATAGAACCGTCAGCACGATACTTTGTGCGATAGACCCATTTAGAACCCACAATGTTTGTATATGAGGGACAAGGAACCAAAACCCAGGTGTTATTATAGTGAAGAGCATCCATCTCTTCTTGCATAGCAGATAGCCAATGAGGATGCTTAGCAGCAGACTTGAAACCACGAGGCTCAGAAGAGCTAAATAAAGCTTAAATGAGAGCAGTAGAAGCAATATTGACGGAGTGACGAGGTTTGAAAATACCTGATTTAGCCCGTGTAACCATAGGATGAGATGGTTGAGGGACCAGAGGCAGCGGTGGGGAACCAGAAATGCCAGGCGAGGGCGATTGAGGAGCAGGTTGTGGTAGAGGCCCAGATGAAGCTGGCGGAGATAAAGGAATATCAACATCTTGGGCCACTGGTTGCACAACATGCGGAGTGGAGTCAATGCAAGAGCGGCAAGGTAATAGTTGTGCAGGCGGATGAATCGGGCCAGAGGAAGGTGGTGGAGGTCGTGATGTTGAAATCAGACTCTCAGAAACACCATCCAGAAAGCTTGAGATGTCTAGATGATCTAGATTTGTCTTGGAATCAATTCCGGAGAATGGAAAGGAATACTCATCAAACTGAGCATGTCTCGTGATAAAAACACGAGAAGTATCAGGATCGTAACACGAGAAACCCTTGTGAGAACTACTGTATCCCAAGAAGATACATGGGCGACTTCGAGGAGCCAGCTTGTGAGCAGAGTAATCTCGAAGACACGGAAAAACACGTCAGCCAAATGGTTTGAAGTTGGAATAATTTGGTGCATAACCATAAATAATTTCAAAGGGAGATTTATGCTCCAAAAGAGGCGTAGACAGACGATTAATAACGTATACAGTAGTAGCAAAAGCGTCAAACCATAAGTTAGCATGAGCATATGCATGAAACATCATTGAGGGACCAGTTTCAGAAATGTGGCGATGCTTACGCTCAGCACGACCATTCTGCTGCGGAGTATAAGGATAAGATATTCTGTGATGAATGCCATGAGAACTCATAAAAGCACTAACACGATTATTCACAAATTCCAAGCACCGTCACTTTGAAATATTTTTAATGTAGTGGAAAACTGATTACAAACAAACGTGTGAAACTTCACTAGAATATCATAAAAGTCTGATTTAGCACGCATGGGAAAAAGCCACATAAATATGGAATGATCGTCAATAAATACAACATAATATCTATAACCATCAGAAGTAGTAATGGGAGATGGTCCCCACAAATCACAATGTACCATATCAAGCAAATTAGACGCACGTTTATCATTCAACTGAAAAACCAGCCTCTTGCTTTTAGCCAATTGGCAAGAAGTGCAAACTCCCGGATTGGGTAACAAAGAGGTAACAGACAAATATCCATGTTTATTAAGAAATGAAATAACCGAAAATGGGACATGCCCCAAGCGTAAGTGCAATAAATCATAACTAGCAATTAAAGACTTGGACTTAAGAGCAGTAACCAATGCAGAATTGCCACGATCCAAGATATACAAGCCCTGTTCACGTCTGCCCTGAGCTAGAATTGCCTTTGAAACTCGATTCTGAATGACAAAGAACTTATCAGAGAACGTAACATCTACGGGATAATCACTGGTTAGTTTACTGATAGATAACAAATTCTTTGTTAGGCACCACTAAAACATCGAGTAATTTAACATCTTTAGATAAACTGCTAGAACCAATATGAGATATAGCGAGAGAATTTTCGTTACCAACAATAACTGAACCATTACCAGAATACGGTCCAAAGGAATCCAATGAAGAAGTGTCTGCAGTCATGTGCACAGAGGCGCCAGAGTCAACGTACCAATCCGGAGTTGAGTCAGAAACTTTGCATGAAGCATGAAACGCCTGAGTGAGATTTGCTGGTGACGAAGATGAGGCTCGGGCATTGAGAAATTGCGGACATTTATCTGCATAGTGATCGCCTTTGCATATTTGGCACCGTGGGATATATGGCTTACGTGGGGGACCCGACGATCCTCCACGTCCACCACCAGAATTTCCAGAATGGCCACCAGCTTGTCCCGAACGTCCACTAAAATTCCCAGAACGGCCAGAATTGTCGGAGCGACCAGAATACCTGTTGGAGTTTGAACGCATAGCACCGCGATCGGAGGCAGAAAATGCCGATTGCGGTTGCATTGGTGAAGACTCCATAGCCTTGTGCATGAGATCAAATTGAATGGCTTGGTGGATAAGAACCGAGAATGTTGGTATCGAATCCATGGCCATCCGTGTATCGGTGAAATTAGTGAACTGTATACCTAGACCACGAAGGAACCAGTGACTCTTGTCCGAGTCATCAACGAGTCTACCAATTGCGGACAGTTGGTCACAGAGGGACTTAAAGGCCTTGCCATAGTCCTGGACAGAAAGAGAACCCCGCCGGAGGGAAATGAGTTCCTCCAGTAGTTGATTGGCATGAGACGAAGAGGAGAGAGAGAAAGCCGTTTGCAGTGCAAGCCATGTGTCACGGGCCGTGAAGCAATCTACGACCTCAGACATGGCTTCATCTGAGAGAGAGAGAGAGAGAGAGGAGAAAATAACACCAAGTACCTTTTGGTCCTTCGTATGCCACTTGATGTATGCTGGATTTGGCGTCGGTTGGGCGCCGGAAGAGGAGGGAACAAGTTTAGCCAGAGGGATGGACGTGTCGTCAATGAAGTCGAGAAGATCAAAGCTCGCGAGAGTCGGCATGATCTGGCGTTTCCACAAGAGATAATTAGAGGAGGAGAGTTTTATCGTAACCATATGTATCATAGTTGCGATAGGAATAGGATCAGTTGGGTTGGTAGTTGACGCCATGGAAGATGATCGAAGGGGGCCTGTTCGATCAAAAGTTTGGATAAGTATGTGGTGCTGGGACTGAGACAGATTCCGGGGATGACCAGGTCGTTGAGAAACGTGGGGAGGAAACGTGGGTTGTTGAGAAATATAAGAAAGATGTATTGGAGCGTGTATATATTTAACTATGAATGGATTGTGTATATATATTACTATATGTATGGAATTGAGGATAAAGGAATTGGTGATGGGTGGCTATGGCTATTTGAAGAGAAGAGAGAGAAAGTGTCGTGAGCAGGAGAAGGGAATTAGGGTTTCGGCGGTGAATTAGGCTGATACCATGTGAGAAATGGATAATTGGGATTCCATTCACCGTTAATGAGGTGATTGGGTATCAATCTTATTATTAGAATATGCTTACAACAATATGATCCGAAATACAAGGAAAGGATCAGTAACAAAATCAAATCAAATCAAAGACAATATGTACCAAGATACAAAAAAATTATTCTTGAAGAATATCACGTATATTCCTTAATAGTATTTAACCCAAAGGCTAGTGCAAATAACCTGGGCCTTTCCTTAATTGTATATGTAACCGTTATATTGGGCCTTATTTTACCCAAATTCTAGGCTTCCGTATTATAATAATGTCAAGGTTAAATGTATTCCCTTCTTTTGTTAATACAATCCACTAAAAAGATTCATAATTTTTGTTTTTTGAAAAACTTGACAATTTTCGGAAATTTTGTCCGAAAATTCAAAACAAAAAAGAACATTTTTGGAAATATTTTCCGGAAAGTTATCAATTTTTTTGCATTTTTTTCCAAACATTTTTTTGGTTGAGTGTATTAACAAAAGATGAGATTGTAGATAACATGAGTCTTATTTTCTTTTTTATCGGTAATGTTAGTTGTTAGTAGTTAGAAGTTAGTTCACCAATCCCCCAAGTACTCCAAGAATTCTTCAAGTCACCTTATATCTCCATTAATTCGTTCCCAAATGGAATCAAACCTGAGTCATTCACTAAAGTGAGGAACCCAGTGGTCAGATGGACTAAGCCACCTAATTTGACATGAGCCTTATAATAATTATGGGTCGATGAGTGCAAATAATAATTGAAGTAATTTATTTACTTAATTATTATTAGACAAGTTATGTTAATATTCTAAATTTCTCCAATTTAAATGACAACATAAACTCGATTTCTTCAAGTATCACTATTATGTTTATACATTATCATTGTTTTGCTTTCACACTCTCACTACGTCGGACCAATAAACCATCAACAAAATTGTTTCAAAAAAATTGGGGGGTAAATTGAACCAAATGTCCAGAACCATATCTTATTGGGCTTCTTCTCCATCTGCATTTCCCACTTCTCGTCGTCTTAAAGCGTTGATGTTCATCCAACCACTGGTTTTAAGGTCTGCTTCCCCCTGCCAACTGTTGTCATCTACCGTTCAAGAGCAACAACCTCACTTTCATTGTCGAAGATGTTGCACGAACCTTGATGATCTCCGAAGATCCCCGTACAAGAAAAATCGCATGTAACTAATGGAGCTATTGAGAGAAGAAAGAGAAAAAAGAGTTTATGTTATGGCTTTCATTTAATACATAAGGGTATTTTTGTCAATGACCACGACTATTTGGGCTACTATAACTTCAAAAGATTTTATCTGATCAAATTGGACAAACATCGTACCAAGTGGAACAAGTAAATAAGAGCATCTCCATTGATGGGTAGAAACCTGATGTGGCATGATTTCTACCCATTGTGCACTGTTGGGGAGTTGGATAGAAAGTAGGAGAGAGAAAAATGGGGTAGAAATAATTTGTGTACACTAAATATGACAAGTGGACCCAAATTCTATTTTTTTTTTCTATTTGTTTATTGCATATACAAGTAGACCCAAATTCTATTTTTTTCTATTTGTTTATTGCATATACGGTGCAAAGTTCAAACAAACATATATGCTTTTTTTTCTTTCTCTACCGTGTGTATGCCTACAATTTTTTTTCCCTTTTTTATTTTATTTTATTTTGCATGGAACCATGATGTGTGTATATATTATGTGCGGAGTAGTGTATATTTAACTTTTTAAGAAAATATAATTATTTTCTTTTATTTTAATATTGTACATGTTTAATATAAATTCATAATATTTATTTGAACAAATTAATATAATTAAGAACAAAATAAAGTAAGAAATATTAAATAGATAAAATATGTATAGTGGAGCCCTGAATAATAACATTTGTATCTGAAATAATTAGGGATTAGATATATAAATTAAAGGGATATAATTAATTTTTGATGTGACAGTTGATATAACAAAAATTCAGAGGCAGACGGATGGAGGTGCCCTAAGGGCGAGGCTTGCGCCTCTCTTGGGCCTTGCCAGTGCTACCAAACATCTGTTAATGGTCGATAATATATTTATTGTGGTCGAAAACAAAATTGAACCTAATTAGTACATATTTTTTATACTTCTGCCAAAATAGTCAAATCATTCTTATTTAACTCAATGGAAATCTCAACAAAAATAAAACAACAATAATAATTATAAATAAAGGATGAGAGCTTGCTACTAGAAGATTCAAAATTGGTTTTTTGTTGTTGCTATTTATATTGTTTTAATAATATCAATACAGTATAGAATTTATTTTCTTATTACTTGAGATAATTATTTATTAATTTCGTGTCATGTAACAAGATTAAAAAAACAATCTCTTTTTGTAAAAGCCACGTTATGAAAAAGCGGATGGACAGCCTATTGTTACCGCCTTACCTGTAAAATGGCGAAATTTTGAAATTTTATAAGTGTAGGGGTTAATTTCAAAGTAAAAAAACTTAGGTTTAAAATAAAGTCAACAAAATTAAAAGATAAATAAATGACTTTACCCTACAATATTAAGGGGCGTTTGGTTAACAACTCTTCAATGATAATGTAAATGAGATTGAAAATTAGTGTAATTAACATGGTTCATGAGAACAAAATCACTACATCTCCTCCTAAATAAGGTAATCGCTACTCCATTTTTATTACCCTATTTTCTTTCTACAATCCTCCTCCTCAATCACTCCTCCATTCCTCCACCAACAACCATTTATTGTCAACTTCTATTCCCAAAATTGGGGCATGACACTAGCAATGGTGTCACCATTGGAACACTTCTTCCCCTAACATATCATTTTTCTTATGAGGGCATAGATGAAAATAAATTTTCATTCTCATTACCATTGAAGAATTGCTAACCAAGCGCCCCTAAAAGACATGTAGTGCGATTACCTTAATTTAAATGTCGAACATGACGAGAAAATTAATTATTTATAATGTAATTTCGCACGTTATATTTTAATTTCTCACTAACTCCAAATTAAATTTGAAAAAGTTAGCACACTAAATATATCAATTTTTAGAAGTTATATTACAGTTCAATTGTATTGAATTTTATCTAGATTTGACCGCTTGAAAGTAAAAATCTATCGAGCCTATATATGTTCAATTTGACACCCTATCTCCAAAAATTGACAAAGTATTGGAGTGAAAATGGTTCATATATGAATCATTGAAAGGTATAAGTTGTTTACACTAAAAGTATTAGTTTTTTTTACTGAAAGATATTAATTCATGTGTCTTAGTTTATTTTCAGTAAAAAACTAATACTTTTCAGTGAATACAACTGATACTCTTCAGTAAAAGCAACTAATACTCTTTAATAAAAACAACTAATGTCCTTCAATGATTCATGTATGGCCCAATTTCACTCTATACATACTCCGAAAAATTGACAATCTCTATTTATGGTGGATACATCTAGCCATCTCATGCGTACAGTGGATATTTTGAGCGAGTATGTATAGAGTGAAATTGATTCATATATTAGTTGTTTTCACTAAAGAGTATTAGTTGTAATATTGAAAAGTCTTAATTTATTTTCAGTAAACAACTAATACCCTTTAGTGAAAACAACTAATGTCCTTCAGTAAAAAGAACTAATACTTTTTAATGAAAACCACTAATATCATTCGATGATTTATATATGAATCATTTTTACTTTATACTTTGTCATTTTGAGCTATGAAAAGTGAAGAAATGCATTTTGTTTCTCAACTAATATAAAATACAAAAAAAGAAAAAAAAAAAAAAAAACTCACCAAATCAATGAAGGCGGCGGTGCATACGTTTTTGGTGTGAGGTTTGAGAGAGATCAGATCAGATCAGATCTTTAGGAGTTCTCAAAGAGAAACTTACAGTGCTAGTTTAACAACCTGGCCACCTCCGCTTAACTTGCTTGATTCATCGTGGGTCAGGATTCCCTCTTGTACAGTCCTGTGATTCCTGACTCCTAAATCACACACAGATATATGGGTGTGATCCAAAAGTCAGAATCCTGCACAGGAGGATCTAGATCCTGTGTGTGGAGGTGGACAGAATGCCAAAATAGCTCTGCAACATTACTCCTGAGAAACCCTCTAGAAGAACACAAGAGAAAGAGAGGAGTGCATTAATTTTGCACCTGGAACAAATTGGCGGTATATGTGTGAAAGACTGGAAATATGTCTTTGTTACATCGATTCTAAGAATCAAGAAATATACATCAAAAAGTACCATCATACGTAGTATTAAAAAATAAAACCAAATTGAGTCGATGGAAAAAAATAGATTGTGGGCAGGGAAAAGTATAATGGTGACTTTTTGGGATACAGTTGAGTTAGTGGAGTTGAAAGAGAGTGCATGAGCGTGCATGGTGTTTGTACTGGGACTGGGAGTGGGTTTCTTTTCCTTGTTTGAATCATTTTGGCATGTTACCAACTTTCCCAATATTATTTACCATACTTTTCATCACCTTCTGCTTTGCATGTTTCTACCTCTGCTCTATGCTCTGCAACCAAATAGCTACACTTGTCCTTTTCTTTTCAGTATTATTAATTTTCTTTATATATAAACACTAGTGTGTATCCTCCAATTTTTTTATTATATATTATTATTTCAAATTATAAATATTGATTTTTTTAAAATTATTTGTAATTTCGATATAATATTAAAATTAAAATTAAAATTATAATTCAACGAACAATAAAAAATATTAAACATAAATAAATAGAAAATTTAAAAAATATTAACTCATTAACACATTCAATCTCAAATTAGTATAACATAATATTACATTTATAGTATAGTTGCATGCTCAGTTTCCCCCATAGTATGAAGATACATTAACAATCAAACACAAAAGTTTAACTCTAAAGATAGAATCACACATTTTAAATCTAAATTTAACATTTGACAAAAAAGACGTCATAAATTAAAATGAAATATTGTGTAGATGTGAAAAATTGATTAATGTGTTGGTATTTATAATACACAATTCAACAATAAAAATTGACGTTTAAGCGTCAATCTTAGTTTGTTTTAAAAAAAAAAAAAAATCAATTTTCCTCCTAGACATTTCAGATATACATATAATCTGCAAAAAAAAAAAAAAAAAAAAAAAAAAATTGAAATTATTAAAAAAAATCGAAATGGTACTCTACAGAACAATATCTATATTTTACAGTTTCAAATTCAATTCTGCAGGTAGAATTTTATCAAAAGAAAATTTGTGCTACAATCCATTATTGAGCAAAGTATTATATGAAAATAATTCATGATAAGTTTATTATGAAACTATATTAAAATATCGAATATTTGACCAGGAATATCATTAAGTTGGATCGGTGGTATTATATTATAATTGTTGTAAATTTTCTTGAATTCAGATTAATGATACTTTTGGTGAGATTATCGATACTCTTGATCAAATATTCGATACTTTAAAACATGTATTAATTGATAACTACTATTGGGGGTTGAGGTCAAACTATTCCTCAATTAGTTTGGGTAAAAACAAAATTTTACTAAAGAATTAGAAGACAGGCAATGTTAATTTTTGTTAATTGTAACCTAATTATATACTAAGATGAGTGTAAAAGGTTTATGTATATACATGCGACTTAGTTTGACCATGGATTCTGATTGCTGTTTTCATGTGCTTTTTTGACTTGTTGCAAAAGTAGAGAGCAAAATGGACTGTCATTGTCCCCCACTCAACTAGGTTTCAATGTCAACTTATATATTTATCGAAACTTTAGTTAGTTATTGAAATATATTATAATGGCAAATTATTATATGAAAATAGTTCATGATAAGCTTATTATGAAAATATTTTAAAGTATCATTGATATCATCGGAAGTATCATTAATCTCATTAGGGGTATCATTAGTCTGAGTTCAAGAAAATTGTTTTAAATTTCCTTGAACTCAGACTAATGATACCCCTGACAGGTTTAATGATACTTCTGATGAGATTAATGATACTCTAAAACTATTTCATATTAAGCTTATTATGAAGCGTTTTCATATAAAACCTACTATATTATAATTATTAATTAGACGTCGTTTCTTGTGCAATATTACACATACAATATATATATATATATATATATTGACAAAGTATAGAGTGAAAATGATTCGTACATGAATCATTGAAGAATCTTAGTTATTTTCACTGAAGAGTATTAGTTGTTTTCACTGAAGAATATTATTTCTTTACATTAAAAAGTCTTAGTTGTTCTGTGAAAATAAACTAAGACTCTTTTGTGTAAACAACTAATACTCTTCAGTGAAAATAACTAACACTCTTCAACATAACCAATTCATATCCTTCAATAATTCATATATAAACCAATTTCACTCTATGCATACTCATGTTTGTTTTATCAGGCAAAGAAATTTTTATTACTTTTAAAGAACAAACAAGGATTTTTCTTAGATCAGACACTCTATCGAGTTGTCTGATATCAGTAATGCTCTATAATTGTGCCACGTATCATCGTACTGTGTCACACTAACCTACTACCTGTTGAGTGCACATATTATTTGAAAATAACTTTTTAAAATGTAATTTTTAATTTACTTTTATACCCTTTTAAAATAAAATTATATAAAATTATTATTATTAATACATTGAAATAGATGAACTAATTAATTCTAAATATCTCTGTCCAAAAAAAAATTGAGACCTAATAAAACTATTTGCAGTTTTGAAATCATAGAATCTCAATGGGAAAAAAGGCTCTCCCACCGCCACTCCCTCGTCCAGCGCCACCACCGCCACCCGCTCCAGCCGCCTCCAGTCTCACAGGCCGCAGCCAGTGCCCCACACGTCACGGCTGCTCCAGACCCCGCCAGTCTCACAGGCCGTTGCCGCTCACACCTCTTCTTCACCGTCCGTCGCCGCCAGTATCACAGGCCTCCGCTACCATCGCTCTGGACGCCAGTCTCACCTCCCGCCACAGCTCACACCGTCAGTCTGGATTATAGAGCAAATCCTTGTAATCTTTCTAAATACACTTGTTTCTCTCCTTCCACAACGCCTACACCAAACATTCCTATATTGCCACCCCAACATTCTTCTATTTCCTTTTGTGAAGTAAACCCGAAAAAATAAGAAAATGATCAATAACCTTACCCGAAGGGGCGGTGGGTGTTTTGACCCATCCCAAGCAACAATTCCATATATTTCCCACCATGCGACATTTTGTAAAAAAAAAAAAATATTGTGCAGTCTCCTCTTCCACCCTACATACTATACACATGGTGTCGTTGCTCGCTTCTAATATTCCTCTTCTTGCTAAGTTGGCCCGAGCCGGGAGTCTATCATGAAGTAATCTCCACACCATCGCCGTCACCTTCAAAGGCACTAGCTTGCTCCACACCAGATTAAACTCATATTTCTTCTCTGTGTTTAGGCTTCCCCCAAGTCTCCTTACACTTAGAAGATCGTATGAAGATTTGGTTGTGTACCCTCGACCAGGTTCTAGCTTCCACAACCAGCTATCCTTCTCATTATCCACCAACCTGCAACAATTCACTTTATCTACAAAAGCATTAAACGAATTAGTCTCTCGATCAAATAAATTCCTCCGTCACTTCCACTCTCATCTCCATTCTCCATGATGGTCCCGTTTTCGAATACCAAAATGGGAATTCAGGAGCAAATAATTTTTTTAAACCTTTGCGTTGCGCTCTGAAAGAGTTCAGTGATAGAATACTCAAGTCACTGCGTTGCTAAGAGGCTGAGCTACCAAGTCAGTGAGACTTGAAGGCTCATGCTCTTAGCAACACAGTGACTCGAGAGACTGAACTCTCGAGTGCGTTGCCTGATCTGGTCAGTGAGAGGAATCTCCCTGACCTGATTGCTTAACCAAAATTTTCTTATAACAAAGCTCAGTGAGCTGACTTTCGCAATACTTTGGTTAATACTTTAATGAAACAAACGCTCAGTTTAACGTGGTTCAGAGACTCAAGCTCTTACATCCACGGGCCTGATTTAACAGGAAATCCACTACTTGGGATTCTTATTTTTAACGTGCCAAGGTGCACTTACAACTGGACTCACGCCACTCCCTGGGTTGCCCCTCCTTTCTCACTGACAACTTACTCCTAACAAACCTAACTAGAGGGTTTTGGTTTCGGTTTGGTTTCTCCAACTATGTGAGATTTTCCTTTACAATGTGTTAGCCTTAAGCTAAGATTAGGAAAACCTCTCTAAGCTAAGAGTTACAAGCTTGACATTCAATGGATATAAGTGATAACCTTAAAGGCCAGTGTCGTGGGTGTGAGCAACACTTCCTTATGACTCCCTAACAACTCACACACTCTTATAGCTTGTAGGTGTTGATTTTTCTTTCTACACACACCCTTACAATGAAGCTATGAGCTTGTATTTATAGTGTGGATTCAAATGTAACCGTTGGAGGAAATTACATTTGAATCCATACAATTAATGGTTTCAACCACTTTTCTTGGAATGTGGCCTTTGTCAGTGTCAGAGTTGCTGCCTCGTGCTGATTGGTCCACGTGGCCTGGATTCACGGATCTTTGACTCAGTGGGTTGACCAAGACCCACTGACTTTAGGTAGCTTCCTCCTTCACTGACTGATGATCTTCAGTGGACTGAAAGTCTTCAGTGTAGTTGTCCTTCAGAGGCTGTTCGAAGATCATTCCAAGAAGTTTGTCATAAGGCTGAATGACAAACTTCCCTGACCACAGTAGCCTGACACCTTCAGGGCCTACTTGGTGCAGCACTGATCCTCTTGATCATGCTCTTCACTGAGTGGTCCACCTGACTTAGCTTAGATCAGCCCGGTTTACACTCAGTGGGACATCCTTCAGGCTTCCCTTCAGGTTCAGGTCTCTGACTTGGCTTCAGTCTGTTCTTCTTGATGTCAACTTGATATCCTCAGGCTGTGTTGCTGAGTTCCCCCTCAATTGAGTGTTCCCTCAACTGAGTTCTTCTCACCTAACAGCCTATTCTTCTGAGAGCTAACCTAGCCTGACCTGAAATAAAAGATACTGTCCTGACTGCTTTCAAGCCTATTACATGTTGTTTTGGAAAATCATCAAAACTGAAACATATCCCAACACTCCCCCTACACACCTTCCTATGGATTTGATACTCCCCTCCTTATTATCACTCAATGCAAACAACCTCGAAAATTGACTCCTAAGAGACTCGCCCCCCATCCACACATCGTTCCAAAAATTTGTTTCCTCCCCATCACCCACCTTTGTAGCGAAAAAAATTCACAGGTCATGTCGGGTCAAGAATGTGTTAATGAAGGAGTATGCATGTGTTATTATATCAGAAACAGTGTAAGGTTGCGAAAAAACAGAGATTTAAATCACGAAGAAGAAAAACTTTAAAAACACCAAAAAAATCTAAAAATATTAGATAATCATAACATCATAATTCTTGATTCATATGTTACTATATGATAATGGAAGAATCTGAACAATAAAAGACTATATGATTAAGTAATGCATGTATTACTACATGAACAAATGAGTATTGCTACTAAAATAAAACAGTGTTACGATATGAACTAGTAACATAATTTTGCTCATGCAGTAACACTCATTTGCCATACAGTAATATAATTTTCAGCAGTATGAAAAATCAAGTACATGACGCAAAAAAGCCCAACAGTGATGAAAATGAAAAAAAAAACGTGGCTAAACTCGTAATGGAAGCTTGCAGGGAAGAAAATGAAAATAGATTGAAAATGAAACACCATGAAGACAAGAAATAGGAAGAAAGGTTGCGCGAATAAACGGTCATGGAGGCGCAAAAAAAAAAAAAAAAAATTCATATTGCACGGATCTATATTTGTGCAATATTGTATACAAATTTTTATATATTAATTAATATTATAACGGGATACAAGAAAGATATATTAACGAGAAATAACGTCACAAAATATACATTGTTCATTATGTGATTTTAATGATTACAAACTACAAATGACAATATATCAAATTATATTTAATTTATAAACCTCCAACAATCTAAGCCTGAAAATAGATCCAAAAGTCAAATTAAGTCCAAACATAAGAAGCGCCGTCCAAAACAGTTCATAATAGGATTCAAGATAGATAATATGTTTAGGTCCAAGTTTAATACAGTCCTAAGTTTTTTAATACACTCTACCCAAAATATATTCGGAAAAAAAATCCTAAAAACATAACAATTTTCGATTTTTTTTTCTGAAAATGTATTTGCTTAGTTTTTTTTTCTTTCTGCATTTTCGGAAAAAAAATTCGAAAATTATCATTTTTTCGGAAAAGAAAATTCCAACTTTTTATTAGGTGTGTGTATTAACAAAAGGTAAGACAGTATTTAACCTGGGTCTTATGTTAAATAATATGAGTATTTAACAGATTGAGCCTGAAAATAAGTTCAAAAGTTAAACTAAGCCTAAACATAAGTACACCGTCTTGACCAGCTCATCAGTCATCAGAGGGTTGAAGGTATCCTAACAATAATCTAAATTTAATTTGCCATCGTGTTTAAATTTATTTATTGAGCCCATTAGCTTTGTATGTACTAGCAATGTTAATTGTATGTTTAATTTAGTATGTATATTATAATATAATAAAGACAAATGGTAAAAACAGGATTTATCTTTACCACTTATTGCACTTAGAGAATCGAACTTTTAAATTTTGCAGGGCAAGTACCGAACGATCAAATTGTTGCAAAAAAAGGACCTCGGTCATTTTTAAAGATAAAATAAGGGAGAAAAAAAAAATTTTGGTCCTATAACTTATCTAGTGTCCGATTTTCACCCCAAAAAATTAGCAATTCCAAGTATATCCAATAACTTATTTGATTCTCAAATTTTTGTCATTTTCACAAAAAAAAAAAAAAAAAAAAACGACATTGTTTTGAATCACATGAAAGTCTAGCGTTGGCCGAATTTGCAGCTTTTAGGTGAGTTGCTGATATGGAGTGTATGTGTATATTTTTAATTGATTTTCCTTTTATTTTAACCATTAAAAATATTAAAAGCCATTCACATCAATTTGAATTATATAGTAAAAAATTTGAAATTTTAATTTTAAAAATAGAAATTAAATTTAAAATCAAAATATTTAAAAATTTAGTTAGTAATAATAATTAAAATTTGAAATCAAATAAAAAAAATCTTGAAATAATAAAATAACATAAGGGGAATTGGGTTCTGGGAGTTTTGGGGAAAAAGACTGAGGTGGGATGGGGGTGGAGGTGGGGGGTTGGTTAATTATAAGACTAAAAATAAATAAAAAATGACGTGAATTTTCTAATTCAAAATAGGTGAAAAAAATTACTCAAAATAATAATGGGTGTCATCTAAGCAAAGTCGTCGAAAATTCTTAAATTCGGCCGACATATGACTTTTAAGTGATTTAAAACTATGTTTTTTTTTACAGTAAAAATAATACTATAATTGTACTATCAAATAAGTTACAGAATTTAATTGGAATTGTTAAATTTTTCGAAACAACAACGGGACACTAGATAAGTTATGAGACAAATTTTTTTCTCCCCATATTTGTCCTTAAAATTGTCCGAGGTCCTTCTTTTGCAAAAAATTGATAGTTCGGTACTTGCCCTGCAAAAGTCGAAAGTTCGATCCTCAAACTGCAATAAGTAGCAATATTAAGTCCCCTTTTTGCAATTTGTCCATATTAAAACATGAATGAAGATGAGATGATGACTAGTCAGAAAATATCATATCCACGACAATGGTAAATCAATAGCAACAGATACACCGAAGAAGATCCTTCTCCTTTTTTTTGGGGGAGAAAGATGGGATACAAACAAAATCAAAGAGACAATTAAATTAAGAAATTGAGAACAATGACAACGATTATATACACGAGAAAGATGTTTCTGTTTCTTCTTGCATCAATTTCACTTTATGTAGAGTACATAATTATACAATGAGTAATTTTTTTTAACCGTACAACTTAAAATGACATTAGTTGTTTTTATTATAATGTATTACTATCAAATTGGTATGTTTTAATAAAACAACTTTACTGAAAATAAATATAAAATGTAAACAAGTTTCACAGTAAAACTAATTTACATTAGGCTTTGTCTTGTACAAAATTTGACATACTTCTTTTCCACCACGACTGTTATTAGTCTTTAAGATCTTCCTTTTTAATCATTGGATTTAAATCTTAAATTTAAATCAAGTAAATATCAGGTACACTATAAATATTGGACTAAAATCACATTTTATACGACTAAAATCTTAAACAGTTGGTGTTATTTTTAGAACAATTACCCATTTTTCAACCATAACTATTTAGTGCAAACAGTCGTAATTGTTCAACAAAAATAAGGAGTTTTATCAATCCAGAACTTGAAAGATTGTAAGATTATCAATTTAAGGTATGGAAGATTTTTCCTATAGATTCAGGGCCTAAATGATTGAAAATTATCGATTCAGGACCTGGAATATAGAACTATTAATTTATGACTTACTATAATATTTTATAAATTATATTTCCAAAAATATAAAAGATATATTAATTTCATGTGATTGAAAAAATAAGAAACAAAAGAATTAATGAAAGAATAATAATTTATATTAATAAAATAAGAAAATAAATTATAATATGTCAAAGTCAAACATGGTCTTAATATTCTTGAGCCTTAAATTGAAAGTTTCTATCTTTCAGGTCCTGGATTTATAGTTTTCTATCTTTCGGACCCTAAATCGATATGAAAAATCTTTTAGGCCTTAAATTAATAGTTTTACCATCTTTCAGGCCTTGGATCGATATTATTCCAAAAAATAACTATAACTATTTGAAATTGCACTTAAGTTGCACGGTGAATTTGATGCATACAAAATCTTGTCTAATACATATATATTATTGTGATAAGCGATGACAATGAGAAAGGGATAAATAACTTCGTCATGAGAAAATGGAAGATTAATAATATTGGTAATCAGTTCTAATCTCGTGGATTAGTGACTATTTTTAACCGAAATTAAGACCACCAAATAATTTCGTGTGATTGATTATTACCGTTTATAGTAAATACGATAGATCGGATAAGAAAATCGTAAATACACGTATTGATTACGTATTTATTTCGTATGTGTGCATTTTGTGGTGTATGAGTGTGTGTAGGGAAATTTTTTTGTATTTGAACTTATTTTTCATTAATGGAGAACAACTTATTTATATATCATATCAAGTAGGTGGTGGACAAGATCTTTGGACTTTCAAGCTTGCATGCTTGACATGTGTCCCTTTGACCTAGTTTGATCTTTTCTAAGCTTAAACTTAGTTATAAAGTCTTCATTTGTGTCTTATCCCGTCCATAGAGTTGTTTGTTTGGGCTTTATTTGCTGATCTCCATCTTGTGCGCCGCATTGTTAGTTGTTCGCCTCTTGGGAATGATGGGTGTAAAGTTGCTTGCCCATCATCTGATCGTGGATTAGATAATCTGGATCTTCATTTTTAGTGGGAGTTGTTCGCATAGAAGTTGTTCGTCAAGTATGCTGGTGGACATTATATATACACTCTTCCGGTTGATTGATACACCACCCTTTCGTCATACTTATTCGTCATCTGTGACTTGATTTAGTTTAATGCCATAATCCTCGCTTACGCTCCAAAACCTGTTCGCTCAAAGCTAAATGTTGTTCACCTATCAACAGTTGCCCCCTAGCCTGACCTCATGTTGATTTAGGACGAGCTACTTCTGGGCCGAGCAACTGAGGCCAGGATATTAATTTGTATGGGAGCTTTGACGAACAATTTTCCCTGGGACAAGCAGTGATTAGGCGTGAAATTATTATGTTTTGTAGCCCGATTTGTCCATTTTTTTAGTGTATTTGATGAGTATTTAGAGTCAATTGAGTACTATTTTTATAAACTAATGAATTTGCCTCTTTGATGCTCATAGATGGATATAGGGCGGAAAATGGAGTTCGTAGGACTTTGAATCGACTTAAACGGACTCTCGGATGAGAAGTTATGAAAGAAATACGAAAAGTGTTAGTTCGTGCAAAGAAAAGTGCTAGTTGGCTCAAGGAGGAAGTGATCGAGCAGCCTAGGTCGAGCACCTAGGCGCTCGAGCTATTAGGGTCAAGTGCTATACATGTTCTGGAAAATTTGAGCGCACGACCAATGCAAGGTCGAGCACTAGGCGCTCGACCAGTGAAGACTCGAGCGCTCGTGTTCCGCTAGAGAAGGGAAGCGCACGACCAGGTGCAGGTCGAGCGCAATGTTGATGCTGTGATGAAGAGGCGCAGGACCAAGAGGCGCAACACCCCAGGTCGAGCGTTTGCGGGGATAGTAGGCCCAATTCGTCCCAAAGCCTATAAATACCCCTTCCAAGCATATTTTGAGACACTTTTGGACCACCACTTGATACCATTAGATAGATTTGGAAGGAGAGAGCTTGGAGAAGGAGTTTAGCAACGTTTTTTTTATTTTGTAATCGAGGTTTTAATTTACGAATTCATAGTTTAGCTATTTCTTTTGAACCTTTTAGTTTAATTATTTCTTTCTTGAATCTTTAGGACTTATAAACCCTAGCTTTTCCAAATTTATATTGAGATTTTGAGTTACTCTTTGTTTATGCTTTTCAATTCCTTTGATAATTCAATTATGCATATGTTCATCGTTCTTATTATTGCTTTCGTTCTTCATACAACCATGTTAGGTTAGAACCCTTGCATGCTTAGGATAGGATGAACTCGTAGAAGTAGGACGTTGGTACGTAAATAGGATAATTTGTGATGTTTAGTTTTGATTCTCTTAATTATTGAATTATTCTAATAAATTCTGGAATAATCTTGGAATTGAGTACGAAATTTTTTAGAAAGAGGACGACCGCATGACTCTTTAATAACGAATAGGCTTAAGGAAAGAGTTTTAGAAGGGGTTTATACACTACAAGAAAAATGAGCTTTTACGACAGTGGATAGACAACGGTTCCGGAAAAAAGTGTTGTAGAAAGTCAAAAATGTGTTGCATAAAGTATAACCGTTGTCTTTCATATGAGGCATTTGATGATATACGACGGGTATGGACAACCGTTGTAGTTCCACATTGTAAATTCCCGAAAAATGGGTCATATACAACGGTTATACACCGTTGTAGTTCCACATTGTAAATTCCTGAAAAATGGGTCATATACAACGGTTATACACCGTTGTATACACCGTTGTAGTTAATCGTTGTTTTTTTTAAGGAATGAATAGAAAGACAATGCTTTTCAACCGTTGTATTTCCAATTTGTAAAATTGCGCACATCTTTTTTCAATGAAGTATTATAACAACGTCTTTTGGGCATTGTCTTTCCACAATTTTAAATCAAGTATTATTGACACGGGACGATAACCGTAGAAGACAAACGTTCTTCGTACGAAAGAAAAATTAGTCAAAAAGTGCGTCTACAATATTCGGTCTCACTATTTAAAGGGGGCCAGAACAAGCCCTAAAACGAAAAACGGAAATAAACATAATTGCCGAAAATAGAAAAATAAAGTCCCAAGATCATATATTAAGTTCAACACTATTAACTATGAGAAATAACACTTTATTAATTTGGCATGACACTTTTAGGAAATTGAATTAACAGTTTACAAATACACGTAAAAAAAATAAGAATAACAGTTTCAACTTTTGGAACTAGCACTTTTAAGCATTTTTGAATTAACACTTTTACAAATACATGTATTTGGAATGACATTTTTACAAATACATCTTTGAAATAACGCTTTTATTCATTTGGAATTATACTTTTAGTAAATTGAATTAACACTTTTACAAATACACATAAAATAAATAAGAATAGCAATTTCAATTTTTTGAAATAACACTCTTAAGCTAATATTTTTAATTAACACTTTTAAACATTTTTTAATTAACAACTTTTTAAAAAAAGAGTAGCACTTTAGAAATACATAGACAAAATCCACTTTCAATTTCCCCCTCTTTTCACAATTCACTTTCAATTTCCCTCCCCCTCATCTATCGACCGTACTTCATCGGCCATCTACCGAATTTCTATCCATCGTCCTCCATTGCTGCCACCACCGTGCCCCATCGCTGCCTCAATCGTGCTCCATCATCTCACCGCCGACGTCGCCTCCCTCCGACACGCTACTTCCACCCTGAAATCTAGGTGATACAAAAAAGATGGGTTGAGTAGGGCATTGAAGCGGTCATGAAAGAACTGGTAAGCAATTTCTCTACTCTATTTTTCTATCCCGCTCTCTCTTTAACACTCGTAAGTGATCATGAACGAATGGGTAAGCGGTTGTGTCCTGTCCAGATTTAGAAAAATAAATTAATGCGTAGCTGTCTATTTCTTTGCCCTAACTTGTGTGAAGAATTTATATGGAAAATTTTGAGATATTCATGAGGCATATAAGGTGTTCGAGAAAATGCCTGAGAGAAATTTAGTGTGTTGGAATATTCGTGCATGCAGTTGATGCAAGAACAGTGAGATATGCATATCTAGAAACACCTGAAATCATTAATCATATTTTCTTTTCGGTTGCAAAACAAAACAATTCAAAAAAAATCTTCCCTCTTTCCAGTACAGTATTTATTATGTTTAAGGATTTAATATTTATTATTTAGAACTAATTAATATGTTGGTGATTTAGCAACATACTCTATTTAGTCTTGGTTCTCCCAAACCGGAATTTTATGAGTACCAGGAAAGCAGGTGATGGATAGGAGGACCAATAGAGAAGCAGAAACGAGCAAACGGAAGAGAGGACGATAAGAATGCAACAGATTCTGCGTAAACTTAGAAGGTACCGTGCTTCATCCTTTCCCATTTCACAATAGCAGTTTTTTAAATTAACCTGATGGGGGAGACTTTGGCAAGCCTTCTTTTGATCTTGATCTCATGAATAGTTTGCTTGGATCTAAATTTTTAGGAAGACTTTGATCAAGTATTATATTGTGTGCCCAGATTTCAACTACAATATAGTAATTAAGTTATCAGAAGATGGAGTTAGTAAGAAGTCTCTAAATTAGTGCCAGACTGTTAGATTGGAAGGGACTCCATTAATTTTGTATCAGTTACTTACCTAATCTTGACTTATTGATGTAATTATAATAAATAAATAATAAAATAACACACTAAATCATTTTAATTAGTTTCTCAGTACAGTACAATATTTATTATGTTGGTGTAGGAGGTGGTATTGCTAAGCAAAGAGCCTGTGATGCTTGATGCAACTAGTGTTTGTTTAGGATTTTAGTGAAGCTTTGAGTTTAGCATTGGGCCTACTTTACCCATTCTTGTAAAAGCCACTTTTGACCTTGCATAACAACTTTTGACAATGCGTTCCAGAGAATGTAGGAGTTGCCATAAAATGTAGAAGCTCTTCCACCCATGTCTCAAAGTGTTGGGCATTGTTTGGCACTGCATAGTTGGGCGATGCCAACCCCTTCCTTTCTCGAGTCCATAATGTTTTCCAGGTAATTTTATAGTTGTACCATTATTTGTTAGGGTAGATTACAAAATCGACTTGAGTTTTTCCTATAAACCGTGTTATTTTTTTATAATACGTACTATAACACCTTTTAATGTTTGTATTTTCTTTACAAGTACCCCATTTTTGGTGCAATTAGTATAAAAGAAGCAAAAAGTAGGTATAAATTACAAGCTTTACGATTTTCTTTTATTACAAGTAGGTTTGAATAAGTGTCATTTGTTACTATAGACGTCGAAAGGAACATGTGAAGAATCTGCAGGAACAATGTAACTTGCATCTTCCTTGTGCGTACATCCACATGACATGTCTTGATTTGTAAAAATCTTTTAATCCACCTTTTGGCTTTCAGAATTTGATAATTGGTTGCTCTGCCTGATTGGTTTTTGTTGTTGTAAAAGTGAATAATTAAATTAGAGATAGTTACTCATTTTCTGAATAAATTCCTGTCTTTAAATGATCCAATTTCTTCTGCCTTTTACTAGCAAACTCATTTTGATCAAGCCTCTAATATAGCATTTGTGTGAGGCTAGTTTCAGCTTTATTCTGTCTGAATTGCATTAAACATATATTATAAATTTTGTATGGAACTCTATCCTCAAGGAGTTTTTTCTGTTATATTTCACTGCTGAATAGTTAAAAAATATTTTGTTATGTAACTAACACCATTGTTTGATTTATTTCTGTTATTCTTGGAAAGCAGAACAAATAATTTGGTAACTTTGAATTTGATTTAAGGCATGAGAGTGTATATAATGAAATAGGTACACTTTTGATTCATTTATCTTTTGTAGACTTGAAACTGATAATATGTTCTTTAGTTATTGCAATTTGTACGTCTTGATTCTTCAGTAGCAAATAGCAATTATTATTCATTAAATATGCTAACCAAATGAATCAGCCACCTTTGCAATTTCTAGCAGAGTCCAAAATTGCTTGTATACGGAACTCCAACTACTTATCAACTGTACTATCCGAATACCCATCCGGATCCAAATAATGCTGCGAGACTTGTGCTGCTGTTTTTATGGAGGTGAGAGTTCCGATGATCGTGAGTCGGTCATTTTGGTGTTGGGTATTGCCGGTTCAATCCTCAATTCAAAGCCCAAGAAATTTGGGGTTGGAGACCTGGGTATGGGTCTGAATATTATTAGCTAATTTGGAGTTCAAGAGGAAGCTTTGGTCCATTTACAATCGCCAAACATGTTCTTTTCTCGGCTTTTCTTTTGATTTTTGAGAGTGTTTTATTTATGTAATTTTTGTAGGGTATACGGAGCCGTTGGATGATAGTACTGAGATTAAAGTGCCTCAAGATGATTATGGCCTTTATGCCATTGATATTTTGGACCCTTCAATTGTAAGCTTTTTTTTTTCTCAATTTTCTATTTCTGCACCCATTTACTTCATTTGTAATACCGCTTTCCCTATTTGTGCTCAGAAAATTGTATGTAATCAAAGAGGTTAAAGTAGCTCTGACTATCATAAACTTGATGTAATTGTTGTTTATTTGCTTTACAGCTAAAATTCTTTGAAATCCCTGTGAATTGTGTTGGCACATTTATTTCTAGTTACTGCGCTTATTCCCATTTTCTCTGAATTTTGATAATTTGTTACTAAGTATCTATTAACTTATCTTTGCTGAAGCATGGTTTCTTTTCTTGTTGCCATTTGTTCATTATTTTCCAGTATTGTATGTTTTATAAGTGTCTCATATATATTTGATATAGATGCATAATTCATTTGTGTTTTATAGTTTCCAAAAACTACAGCTTATTCTGTAAAAGAAATTGATGAAATGCGGGCTGAATGGACTAAATTCATTCAAAGAAATATGTCTGAATAGATCGAGGTTTGTTTAGCTACTTCTTCATTTTTTTCTTGGAATTAATACTTGTAGCTGTAATGGTTTAATAGAAAGGATTGGAACAATAGAGACGCAGCTACACCTTATTGTTTTGTGGAAATAATTTATTTCATTATGAAGATTAATTTTATTTTTGTATGTTTGCTAAAATATTATTCATTTTTCAATGTAGTGACGAGAGCTACGAAATGGGTGCATGTAGCAGAAGAAAAATGCACAAGTTGGTTAAAATTTTTGTAATTGAATGTTAAGGCATTCATTTAATTAGTAGTTTAAACTTTTAAAAACTCATAGTTATGGTATTTTGTTGATGATGTAGAACATTTTTATGAACTTCTATTATACAATAATTGTGTAGTATTTGGAATGAGTGTTGATGGTATTATGGTTATTTTTGCTTAAATTTTGTCTTGAAAATTTATTGCAGGTTTTATTATATATTTACATAATTGAAATATAAAAAATACAATATAGCTCATATTTAGGAAAGACAAAGGTGCAAAACTGATGTAAATATAAATAGACAATTGTTTATAACTGTTGTCTATCCAAGAAATTTATGAAATATCTATGTGTATTTTAATGGAAAGACAACGGTCCAAATACGATGTAGTTAACATGAACAGACCACGGTTAATAAACATTGTCTTTCCTTCAAATTTAAAAAAAATATATGGTACAACAACTTCTTTTTTAAAGAAAGACAACGGTTATAAGACATTGTATGTGTTAAAGAACAACAACGGTTGACAACTGTTGTCTATTCCAATATTTATGAAATTATTATGTTACAACAACATATTTGAATAGTAATACACAACTGTTCTTGACCGTTGTAGTAATTGAGGAAATACGACGGTTAGTTAACCGTCGTCTAATTATACCCACCTACTACAACGTGATCTTCTACATCGTCTATTTTTTTCGAGAGACAATGGTTTTGAACCGTTGTAAAACCTCTTTTTTCTTGTAGTGATAATTTACCGATTTATCTAGGGAGGACGACCGCATCACCTTAGTTAAATTAGGGCCTCAATAATTAAGCACAATCCATATAATTTAATTAGTGGATTAGTGAAGTAGGTTGATAGAACTAAGTATTATGATTAAATTTTTAGCTTTTATTCTTTCAATCTTGTGCTAGATTAGGGAAGTTGATTGTCTAGTACTAGTACACTTAGGATTATTACTTGCACATCACGATTATTTTAGTTATTGTACCAACACCGTTAGTATACGTAGGAATTCCTATCCCGAGCATCATTATCCCTTATTTGCATTAAACTTATTTATTCAGTTTAAATTAATTATTAGCATAGAAATAGAATATAGAGTAGTATAATATAATTCTTAAACCCAGAACATACATTCATATTAGCTATGAGACGTACATCTCCAGGCATTTACTCTTGTACAAACCTTCCCTTGGGTTCGATACTACTTGGTCTCTATACTCGCCCATACTACAGGGATCTTATACTCTTGTGGGGTAACTACTAGAATAGCTAGTATTTTGCGTTCAAGTCAAGCAGCTTGGGTGCGACGTTCTGTATCCCGAGATTTTAGGGCTCGTCCGAGGGATGACATGGGCGGCATGATGAGGCGCCGCCCACGCGCACGCGTTATCAAGGCCATGCACTTTCTTATTGCAAACTAACCCTTTAATTTTTTACTTTGCTTGAAAAGAACCCCATTTTTTTTTACATTTTGGCCCTAGTATTATTTTGGGAATTTGGGTTTTACCCCGTTTTCCAATGGATATAAAATGGGAAGTTAGATTTTTTTTCCCACTTTCCAAATTCTATTTTCGAAATTTTCGGCGATGATTAGCCTTATAGTTGCATATAATTGTGTGTTTTTAAGTCCTTTTATGCACTAATTAAGCTTGATTTATATATGATTAGTGTCTTGTATCTCTACATTTGGCTTTGTCTCTTGAACTTACCCTTCGTGCGACAAATGAAGTATTTCAGGTCCAAAAAGATGAAGAATCGGAGAAAGAATGAAAAGAGGAGTTAAAAGGCCAAAAAGGAGACAAAACAGAGCCCACTCGGCCATGAAGGGTAAGCACTCGGCCAAGCAAAAGGGGTTTTGGCCGAGTAAGATCTCTGGAAGATCCACTCGGCCAAATTAGATATATACTCGGCCGAGCAAAGGGGGGTTTGGCCGAGCAAATTCTCTGGAAGAAACACTCGGCCAAAATGAAGTTTTACTCAGCCGAGCAAAGGCATTTTGGCCGAGTGAGGCAAAAACGTGAGGAACTCTGCCAAGAGAAGAAGCACTCGGCCGAGTTGAGTCAGCACTCGGCCGAGCATACCTTTACTCGGGCGAGCAACTCAGTTTTGGGCGAGCAAAATGCTGGCAAGCCCGAAGAGCGCGATTTCTAGAAAATTCGAGGGTTAAAATATAAAAAACCAACTTTTAGCTTTGGCTTGCGACTATAAAAGGGTTTCTAACTGATTTTGGAGGAGGTTACCATTCAGTTTTCATAGATTTCACACGAGAGGAGAGCTCGATTCCATATTTTCATTAATTTCCCTTAGATAGTGTTAGATTAGTCTCTTTTATTCAATTTCTTCATTGAGAAGTAACTTGTATCTTGATTTAAGCTTGAAGAGTAGTTAATTGGCATATTCCATGGTTGTAAACAAGTGGTTCTTGAAGATGTTCTCCAAATTTCCTTCATCTTAGGTGATATTACTCTAATTTCTGCTCATTGTTGTTAAATTCTTAGTTTTTCCATGGCTTTGTTCATTATTTTAGTTTCCTTAGCCCTAGCTATGTTAGGATAACTCTCTATGCTTTGAATGATGAAGAATATGTGAGAGTTAGGGTTTAGCATGAGTATATGCTTAGATTTTGTGAAGTTGAATGATTAACTTCTCTGAATTCGGATTAATTGAGCTTTGATAGCATGTTGATTTCGATGAGTATTTAGAGTCAATTGAGTACTATTTTCATGAACTAATGAATTTGTCTCTTTGATGCTTATAGATGGATAGAGGGTGAAAAATGGAATTCGTAGGACTTTGAATCGAGTCAAACGGATGCCCGGATGAGAAGATATTGAAGAAATACGAATGGTATTAGTGCGAGAGAAGAAAAGTGTCAGTTTGAAGAAGAAGGAAACCACTCGAGCTGGGAGGGATCGAGCGCCACCGCTCGAGCAAGTGCATGGATCGAATGCCCGGACTTATAGAGAACTTTGGGCACTCGAGCAAGTCGAGCGGCCCCATTCGAGCCTTTGTACCGCTCGAGCCCAATCGAGTCATTCTTCCATTCGAGCTGGGTAGCTCGAGCGCCCCTTGTCCACACAAGGCTTCGGCCCGTTAATTCCCGAATCAATCCATGGCCTCTATATATCCATTCCGAACACGTTTTTGGACACCACTTCATGCATAGAGATAGTTTTTGGAAAGAGAAACACACCAAGAGTTCGAGCAAGCATATTTTACGTTTTATCGAAGTTTTGACGTTACAAATTCGTAGTTAGAGTTGGATTTTGATTTTCTTTTTGTTCTTTCTTGGATATTTGACACTTGAAACCTTTGACTTAGTATTTATTAAATTTTCGTTCTTAGATTTAATTTATTTCTTATAAACCCTAGTTTATGCTTATTAGTTATTTAATTCAAATCGTCATGTTTATGTTCGTTGTCGCTAAAACCATGTTAGGCTAAAACCCCGGTATGCTTGGGGTAGGATGAACTCGTAGAAGTAGGACATTGGTACATAATTAGGGTAACATGTGATGTTTAGTTTTAATTCTCTTAATTAATAAACGCTTAAAATAAATTCCGGGTTTACCTTTGAATTTAGTACGAAAAGTGTTAGAGAGAGGACGACCTTATCACTCTTTAACAACTAGTAGGCTTAACGAGAGGGTTTAGAATGGGTTTATTCATCTACCGGTTTATCTAGGGAGGACGACCGCATTACCTTAGTTAAACTAGGATCTCTTTAATTAAGCACAATCTATTAACTTGTTTAGTGGATTATTGAAGTTGATTGTTAGGATAAAGTATTAGGGTTTAATTCTTGAGCTTTCCATCTTACAATCTTATACTTAGGTTATTTCTTGCACATCACAGTTATTTTGATTATGTACCGGCTCCGTTAGTATACGTAGGGATTCCTATCCTGAGCACCACCCATTCATATTTGCAAACAACCCTTAGTTAATTAGTTTCATTCATTCTTTAGTTTAATTAGTTTAATTTAGATTAGAATTAATTTCTTAAAAAACCAAAAACATACACTCATATTAACTACGACGCGTAGATCTTCAGGGATCTATTGCATACATTCCTTCCCTTGGGTACGATATACTTGGTCACTATACTTGCCGATACTACAGTGAACCCGTACGCTTGCGGAGTAAATTCTGGTAAAAGCTAGTAAAGTTTGGTTAAAGTCACATGTCTTTGGTAAAATTAGGAATTCATTGAAGATAGCAACATGCGAGAGTTGAGCTATCCTTAGTAAGTTCTAATTTGAAGGGGATTATCTATCAAAGCCTATTGTTAGATGCTTTAGGTTATCGAGAGAGACCTAGAACATGAAGAACACTTCGAATTGAGCATCGAATCATTTAGACGAGAGTTTTAATGGTTAGATGAGATTGTATAATCTAGGTTAATCATGATATGGAACTCAAGATAAGTATGTGCTCTCGCTACTCCCTAATACTCGTATATTTGGATTCGTTCAAAGCATACCTCAATCTCTTGCACTTCGAAAGAAGTTAGGTTAGTTTTTCATTTTGCAATTGAGAACATTTAGTAGATAACAACAAACCGAACCATTTATTTTTCTGTAATTTTGTGTTCAAGCATTCAATTTAGTGGATATCTAAGAACTAAATACGTTGTCTTTTTGTTCGATATTTTACTTGGTTAATTGCCTACTACACAACGATCCCGTACACTTGCGAGTCGTTCAATTTTGTGCTTTAACGAAATTAGCAATCAGGCGATATCCACTCTTTCCGGCGATTGCTTAATTTCTCCGGCGTTTTCTTCAATTCTCCGGCATCTTTTCACATTCCAGTCACTGCTTCATCTTCCAAGGTAGTTAATTTCATTCATATTTTTATTTTTCATCTCTTTCAATTTTACTCTTTTTGTTCTTCTCGAATTTGTGAACCGCCACCACCACTAAGAAAAACGCCGCCGCTGCCATTCTTTATTTTGATCAAACTGGAAAATCATTCATCTTCTTAATCTCTCTAAAAAACCCCCATGTCCTCCCAATCAAGTAACGAAAATCCTCTTCCAAACCCTAAAAATCGCCATCTCGAAGTCGTTCCTTTCGAAGGGCAACCTCCATTTGAGATTTCCTCAGAAACAGAGCAAAATGTTGAATCCATTGTTAGATCGATGGAGGACATTGTTGCACGTCAATCCGGCGAGGAGGTAGTCGAAGTGGTACATAGAGAATCGGGCGAGGAGGAATTAGCAAGTTTTGAATCTGAAGAAGAGCCTGATCCTGAATTTGACGAGCTGACTTGGGACTTCTTGGAAGGGATCGAATTTCTAAGCCCTAATTTGATGGAAAACAAAATCCCTACTGAAGTTGCTCGCCCATTCGAGTGGCGAGCATACGCGGAGGAATACGTGAACAACTTTCAACCTCCAGAAAGACGAAAATTCAAATTGCCAAGGACTGATTTCCAAGCGAGCAGTATTAAGAGTGTTGTTCACCAGGACGAGCTCAATTTGATCTGGGAGACTTACAAAATTCCTTACGACATCCATATGTGGGCTCCCAAGAAGAGAGAAAGAGTTGATTGCCCTCTTCCTAGATGCACGACTATCAATGTTGATACCTTGATCGCAGGGCTGATGTTGCCTTTACCCCCAATTGTTGGTCGATTCCTTGTGGCGACCAACTTGGCAATTACCCAGATTCCTCCTATCGGCTGGATGAACCTGCTCGATATTATGGGCTTGTTCGCCCTGGAAGGGTACTTCGATCGCATTACCCCAGATGGGATCAACTATATGATGACAATCACCAGGTGCTCGCTTGCCGAGGAGGGGTATTATTACCTAAAAGCTCGTCCGGGGCTAAAAGTAGTTGAAGGAGTGCCGAACAAGATTCGGGATCGGAAACAACACTTCTTCTTCATTGGGGGTGATTGGCGAGCTGCGGCTGATCCATGTGGTGGTGGTTCACATGGTGGTTCACGAATTAACTCCCCTGCCGCTTACGGAAAAATTAAACATAAGCAAGTTTCTCTCCATACTTGAGGTATATAGGGCTAATTTAACTTTTCTTGTTTGTTTACAGGTCTATGACTGCTTAAGTGGAACACTGAGGAGGAGGAGATAGGCTCAAAGTTTCTCTTTACTTCGTGTTTGGTCGCCCTACGTAATCGAGTTGACAGTTCGTTCTTCCTCCATTTGTTCTGAGGAGGTTCCTCGACTGAGAAAATGTTGAGAGCTATCATTCAGAAAGAGATTGTCCTCTTTGGAGTATGATGTTAAAGAGTAGCATAAAAAAAGTGATCAGCGTGATCAAGAACTCCAGAAGAGAGATGTAGAGGTGAATCGAATTCAGCAAGAGAACAATAGGCGGTTCACTTCTATGGAGTACCAGATTAGCCAGGTCGCAAAATCATTGGGTAGAGAGCCGGGTAAATATCCTTCTATGCCGGAGGGGAACCCGAAAGAGCATTGCAAGGCAATCCAACTTAGAAGTGGGACCAACTATGACGGTCCTCAGATGCCTGCTGATTCTGAGACGCTCCAAGGAGAGATTGAGATAAAGGGAAGAAGTCGAAGGATGAAGAGGTGAAAAATGTGGACGTGGTCCAGTTGGAGATTAAAGGAGGAGTTAAGAAGAAAAGGTCAGAATTCAAGAAATTGATTAGTAAGACTCCTCCAGATAAAGGCGAGAAGAAGTTGAGACACCCACCGCCCGAGGTGAAGGATGGGAAGAGAACAAAGAACTTAGACATCTTCTCTTATGATAGTAAGGGAGGTAATTTTGAGTATCATGTCCCATAAGCTCCTTTGAGATCGGTCCAGCATGAGGACCTTAAAAATAGCGCTGAATGGGAGATAACCCATTTTTTATTTGCTTTTGAGAGTTTTATGTTATTAGGGTGTTGTTGAATCGTAAGTTTTAACCTCGTACTTGAGAGTTTTATTTTGTAGGCTTGCCTTGAGGGTAAAGGAGTGGAAAAGAAGTGGAGATTGAAGGGACCAACTCGAGACAAGGGAGTGTGCCAAGTTGTTAGGAGAAACTGAATTATTTGGATGAGGTAACCCACAACCCCAAACTTAGACCGCTTCACAAGGTTGAAGTTTGGGGGGTGGAGTATTTATGTGTTTTATGACATATGCACAGGCGCACACCCTCTCTTTGAGTTGAGTTGGGTTATATATTGAGCCTTGAGATGCTCCTTGGGCTGATATTGATTTAATTTGCTACTGCGTATTTCATGCCTATCAACCATCTTATGCTTGTTGATTGCTATCTTTGAGTGTGAGTATGAGTTAGTGACTTGTGAAGTTGAGCTAGAATTTTATTGTGTGAGTGTTTGAGTTAGAGTTGATTTGAGAGAGAACTAGTATGCTTGCGAATTTTCCTTTTGAGTTCTTGTGTGATGAGAGTGAGAATTCACTAGGACTAGCATGGATGTGAAAGCCGTGAGATTTGAGCCTTTTGAGATTTTGATGCATGAATTGATCTCTTCGTTTGTGAGAGGATCATCACTTTAGAGGAGCTAGAACTTGTGTGTGCTCTCACTTCTTGATTGTGTTTAGTTTGATATGCTGAATGTGATCTTAGGCCATCTTTGTTTTGAATGAGTCACTTAGCCAAAAAATTTCCTTACCATTGATAATTGTCCATTGTTAGCCCCTTTGAGCCTTAAGCCTATTTCATTTGCTAGCACATTTTAACACTATTCCAAGTTCCTGAACTCTTGTCCCAATTTGAGTGGAGAATAGGAAAAGTGTGAATGAGAAGGGATCGATTTGAGTTGAAAAATGAGAGTTGTTATTGCTTGAGTGATTATGAGAAGAAGGTGTGATGAAGAATATGAGTTATGGGAAAGAACAAAAGAATTTGAGAATGAGCAAAAGAAAAATGAGCTCATGTGTTTGTGCTAAAAAGAGAAAAAAAAATTGAAGTGTTGAGAGTATTGAAATTGAAAGTGTGTTGATTGAAAATGTTTGAAGTATTCTGTTCCTAATCTCAAAGTACCAAAGTTTGATTTTCTATTCTCCATTCACTTAAGTCACTTACCCATATTGTTATCCCACCTGCCCAAAGAGCCTACATTACAACCTTGAGAAAAGTCCTTTTTGATTTGGCATTGATTTCTAGAGTATGGTCGGAGTTGAGAGTGCTTACAAGCCTATGGCTGCCGATATGTGTGATTAATTGTTTGAGTGAGTCCATTATCATTGATATACACTTGTGAGGGAGTGAAACACATCGTTGAGTGCACATCCGTGTTTGATCTTGGTGTTTCTTGTTGTTGTTGCATGAGTATGATGAAGGAAGGTGAGTGAGTATACGTGTGATTGATCTTTGAAGCTCCATTGACTTGAACCGAACTTTACTAGCTTCTACTAGAAGTTACCCCACAAGAGTATGAGTTCACTGTAGTATTGGCAAGTATAGGGACCAAGTATTATCGAACCCAAGGGAAGGTATGTATGCGATAGATCCCTGAAGATCTACGCGTTGTAGTTAATATGAGTGTATGTTTGGGGATTGAAAATTATTAAAGATAAACTATTCTACTCTACTATTGCAAAAGAAAGAAATGAGTTATTATCTAAGGGTTTTGTCTCAAATATAAAAGGGTGATGCTCAGGATAGGAATCCCTATGTATACTAACGGAGTTGGTACGGTAACTAAAATAATCGTGATGTGCAAGTATTAATCCTAAGTGCATTAAAACTAGGCAATCAACTTCCATAATCTAGCACGAGATTGAAAGACTAAAAGCTCAAGAATTACCCCTAATACTTCGTCAAATCAACCTACTTCACTAATCCACTAAACAAGTTGTATGGATCGTGCTTAATTATTGAGACTCTTATTTACCTAAGGTGATGCGGTCGTCCTCCCTAGATAAACCGGTAGATTATAAACCCCTTCTAAAACCCTCTCGTTAAGCCTATTCGTTATTAAAGAGTGATACAATCGGCCTCTCTCTAACAATTTTCGTACTCAATTCCAAGATAATTCTAGGGTTTATTTTAGGAATTCAATTAATTAAGAGAATTAAAACTAAGCATCACGAGCTATCCTAATTACGTACCAACATCCTACTTCTACGAGTTCATCCTATCCTAAGCATGCAAGGGTTCTAGCCTAACATGGTGGTTTGAATAATAAAAGCAACCACAAGAACAATAATCATATGCATAATTAAATTAATGAAAGAAATCAAGAACATAAACGAAAGAACAAATTAAAGTCTCCAAAGAAATCTATATAAATCTGAAAAACTAGGTTTAATCGTCTCAAAGAGTAAAGAAAGAAAGAATTAATCTAATACGTTTAAAAGAAATACTAAAACTAAGAATTCATAAATTAAAACCTCGATTATAACGTATAAAATTCTTCAAAACTCCTTCCCAAGCTTTCTCCTCGCTCAAAATATGTAAAAATATATGTTTCGATTGTTGATATGCCTGGAAAGGGGTATAAATAGGCTTGGGGATCGAATTTGGGCATTTTTGGGCCAAAAATACGCATCTACTCGAGCACAGCTCGTCAACTTAGTGCACGACCTGATTCCACTCGTGCACAGTGCACAAGTGGTCGTGTACTGAGTGCACGACCAATTGAGCTCGAGCACTTTTCGGCAGCTGTACACATGTTCGTAAAATCTTCATATCTCCTCAACTGGGAGTCTGTTTTGGCCGATTCAAAGTCCTACGAACTCCTCTTTTCACCCTCTATCCATATATGAAAATAAAAGAGACAAATTCATCAGTTTATAGAAATTATACTCAAATAACTCCAAACACTCATAAAAAACACTCAAAACATGGGCAAATCGGGCACCAAAACATAACAATTTCACGCCTAATCAGACGATCGACCATCTGAATGAGGGAAAGTGTAAGAAAGCTGCTTGCCTCTACACTTAACCTCATCATCTTGAGGCTCAGGCCGAGGTGCCCCCTGGTATGATAGAGAATTTTCAAATTTCTTCCTTTACATACTTGCTCGTCTTAATAATATTTTTTTTAGCCGAGCAAGTCATAGTAGTTGTTCCTCCCAGCTTCACCTTACTCGAGCAAAGAGTTAATGAGATGCTGCCTTCTCGTGGGAGGAAGTTCAAGGGTGGCCCCCTACCAAGATTATCTCCTTAGTAACAAGAACTGTCGGAGCACAAGCTGCTCGGCAAGCTGGTCCGACCCCTACAGTGCCTTCTCCACCGCTAGCTTAATCGTCACCACCCCCACATGGGAACAAGAGATTAAAGAGGAAAGATGGGACCTCCGTCTCCCCTGCAGTTCACCCTATCGAAAAGGGGAAAGGGGTGGTGGGCAACACTGTTGTTCGCCATTCCGGCGAGGAACTTGCTCGCCACCCATCCTCGAAGGTGGTTGAGCAGGACTGAAAGGGTGTGAAGAGCATCGAGGTCTGACCGAGGGGCCCGGAGGATACTACATACTTTGGTTGGGATGACCTAAAATTTGCCAAGTAAGTATTACCTCTTACGTTCTGATTCGTACACATTTTGTTATTTTTCCTAACTCTTTTTCCTTTGTTCGCAGATATCAGCCGAATGACTATCCTGGGTGAGTTGAGATGGTGCATCATTTTGCATGCTTAAAGTCATCATTCTATCTCGGGACATCCCCGGAGAACATGTTCGCCGAGTAACGGAGACTGTTGCTCGCACTTGGACGAAATCGTTAAATTCCATCATCCAAGCCCAAGGCCCGACGGACAACTATCATCTCTCGATAATTCAAGCCGCCAACTCCCTTGTATCTGCTCACAGGGGTTTGGCTCAATTGGTGGAGATTGAAGAAGCTGTTCGCCGCCACACGGCTACTATTCGACAACTGACTGAGGAAAAAGAGGGCGTTGTTAACAAGTTCAATGCTAAGATTGCGCGCCTCAACACTCAGCTCAAGCTTGCAAACAAAATCGAGTAGAAACAGGTCGAGGCTTATCAAGAGCTCTCCGCCGAACTAAAAGCCAAGGAGACTGAGCTTGCCACTTCCCAAGCCGCCCTTGAGGAAGAGGCCGAGCTGGAGGCGAAAGTTGCTCGCCTCAAAGAAGTGATGGTTGGGATGCTCACCTAAGCCAAATTTGACGCCCAGCAAAATGCCCATATGGGCCCCTGCTCGAACTTGGGCTACATATGTGCCTATGCTGACTGTATCCGTTCAGTCAGTAAGCATAATGTCCCCGCGATCGTAGAGGATATTGGCCAAGACTTAACCGAGTTCCTTGAAGTCTATCCTCCTACACTAGGATCAACCCTCCAGCTGGCCGATATGGTTGGTTATTGGATCAAGTTGGACTTTCTTGATCCCAGCCTTACTTTGGTTCGTCCCCCAGCTATAGAAAAAGAAGGTGATGATGGTGAGCTGGCTGGGGCTGAAGACCTGGTCACCGAGATGCTGGTGGACAATCCTGCCGATCAACCCCAAGACCCAGCTTCTACCGAGCAAAGTCAGGAATAGGCCTTAGGATTTTCTTTTTGTTTGCTGTAATAGTTGCTCGCTTCTTTTGGAGTTTTCTAGTACTCTTTTTGGGCTTCTAGCCTTTATATTCATGAATTTATCTTTTTTGCTCGTCACTTCTACATATGTTAATTGCTTTACATTTATTTTAATGCTTTGCAATATTAACACATGTAATTGAGCTTTGTTTGATTTGAACTTTGGCTTTAATAGAATAAGGGTTTAGCCTTAGGCTTTGCTCGCTTTTAAAAAACGATCTGACTTTCAATGGCTTAGATCCTTAGTAACAGACTTGTACCTTGAGCTTAGATTTTTTCTCTGAACGAACAACTATTATTACATTCATAAAAAAAATTACAAGTATAGAAAGATTGTTCATCACTAACATATGTATTTTGATGAACAACTCTAAACACTTTTACAATAATTATAAGTGGAAACTTGTTGCTCGCTCATAATGAATTTTGCCAAACAACTTTTTATATCAACTTGTACCTGGCTACAATCTATGTTGTTCGACCTATACATTGTGCTGAACAACTTTTTGTACAAAACTTAGCAAAAATTTAAAAAAAATAGGCAAGTTTTTGGCTTAGGCTTACTTGCACATGTTAAGACTTGTTCGCCCTGGTAGGGAATTTGTTCGCCTTATTGATAGTACTTCTTTAGATGAACTACATTCTAGGAGTATTGGGCCGAATTGTCTTCCATGTCTTCAATGTCATAGACACCATTGGGTAACTTGTCAGTTACCCTGTATGGGTCCTTCCAAGTCGAGCTAAATACACCTGGAGGTGGGGCGAGCAACTTTCTTAGAACCAAATCTCCAACTTTGAATTCTCTGAGTTTAACATGAGAATTGTAATAACGTTCTGCTCGCTGCTTGTATGTAGTATTTTTAGCTCGGCATTCATTCATTTTTCCTCGAGCATATCCAGTTCGGCAGCTAGAGCAGAGTTGTTCGCTTCTTCATCAAAGTTGGTCGTCCGTATGGTTTTGGTCTTTAACTCAATCGGAATAACAACTCATGTCCCGAAAGATAATGCAAATGGTGTTTCTCCGGTGCTAGACCTGGGAGAAACCCTATATGCCCATAAAACTTTCGGGAGCTCTTCAGACCAATTACCCTTGCTTTTCCTCAATCGTATTTTCAACACGTGCTTGATTATCTTGTTGATGGCCTCAACTTGACCATTAGACTGGGGGTGATACGGGGTTGAATAATATTTTCTGATTTCCCACTTAGTGCAGAAGTCTCTTAGTTCCTTCCCATCAAATTGCGGACCATTGTCTGTCACGATTTTTTGTGGAACTCCAAATCGACAAATAATGTTCTTCCAGATGAAACTAATCATCTTTTTTTGCATGATCCCGACTAAAGCTTCTGCTTTTGCCCACTTTGTATAATAGTCGACTGCCACAACGGCAAACCAAATATTTCCTTTCCCGGTAGGAAAAGGTCCAATTATATCCACCCCCATCTTGAAAATGGCCAAGGGCTGTAAACTGAAATGAGCTCTTGGGCCGTAGTATGAATATTTGGGGCAAAAATCTGGCATTGGTGACAGGTCTTGGCTACCTTAATTGCATCTTGTCGTAAAGTTGGCCAATAATAACCCTGCCTAATAGTCTTGTATGTCAAAGCTTACCCCCCAGTGTGATTTCCACATACTCCAGCATGTATCTCTTCAAGTATAGCCCGTCCTTGCCCTCTAGGCAAACACTTGAAAAGTGGGAGGGAGATTCCCCTTTTATAAAGTTGTTCACCCACCAGGGTATACCTAGTTGCTCGTCTGGTTAACTTGGCAACTTTAAAGGGTTACTTGGTTGTTATCCACTTCTCAAGTATTTGACTATTTCTATCCGCCAGTCATCATCTTCTGGCTGCTCGTCTAGCCAATTGCCTTTGTAGTTGGTTGTCGAAGGATTTGTTAGGATAAAAGTTGTATAGTTTTGATGAGTTAAAACAAACCAGAAGATGTAATAGGACTATCTGTGCCTGTTAGCCAGATGAGAAAATAGATTAGGACTTAGTCTAGGGGGAACTGCCAGACCAGAAGACTTCACCAGAAGAGTCACCAGAAGACCCCACCAGAGGACTCCACCAGAAGACTTCACCAGATGAGATCAAGACCAGAGGCAGAAGACCTTCCCCAGACCAGACGAGTCTGGTGAACCAAAAGATGCTCAGAATCATCTCTAGATTCTACTGAGTATTCTGGTTCTTAACCGACTCTGGACCAGAGGACACCGAGGTTACCTGGTGTCTGGTCCTGCCTTCTCTGGAAGAATCAAAGTTGGGCATTGGAAGCATTTGACCATTGGTGATTCAAATCAAGTCAAACAAGATCAGATTGGAAAGTATTTGAAGTCAATCAATCCAAGGATCTAACCAACCCAATCAATCAATTAGGGAATTGATTGATTGAGAGCTTCCTTTTAGAGATCTGATTAGATTAGCTCTCCAACGGCTAAACCCTAATCATCTCTATAAATACAAGAGTGCAGCTTTGAAGAAAGGCTCTAGAGAGTTTACACGCGCACGAAGTCATATTCAAGCCTAGCTATTATCACGCCTCAAGCACTCTTATTTTGTTCATACTTCATATACACTCATTAAGGAGTTGTTGGAATCTCAACCTGTTCATCTGTTAAGATAAGGTTGAAGTTTGTAAAGCTTTAGATCGAAGTTAGATCTAAAGGCTGTTGTAAGAAGGAACTGGTACTTCTAAATTCCAGTACGTACGTTGATTGGTTGGTTGGTTAGTGAGGCCCCTTTGATAAAAAGGAGAGTGGACGTAGGATTTTAACATTCGAACCACTATATATCGTGTGTTCTTTATTGTTTTCTTTATTATTGCTTTAAATTGTGCTCTAGTAAAAAGACTTTGAAAAGAACTTTATTTTAAGTTTAAGCTTCCGCAATTAATCTATCAAGTGGGACCAATAAGTGGTATCAGAGCAGTGTGTTCAAGACCACTGCTTTGAAAAGCTTTTGATGGTCACTGGGCAGATCCATTGCTCTTTGATTATTCTTTGTTCTTTGAGTACACCACATGTTGTTTTTTATGAATCTGTTTTTTAGTGCAAGGTGGACTTAAAGTCTTCTGATGAGACACATAATCAGACTACTCCCAGAGTAATCAAAAGGTCAATCCACCTATTCTTGATTTAGATTCAGATGGTGACCCATCTTCTGGTTCTCTGAAGCAGAAGCCTCCACAAGGAGCAGAACCAGAAGAGGTTGGAACTCCTGTAGGGGGAAACTCTCCTGTAGTTAGTGATAATCACCAAGGTACTGCAGCAAATGGTCAATCAGGCAAGGCCAAGGGAAGGAAAACCCTGGTTGATCACCCCAATGAGTTAATTATAGGAGATCCAGCTAAGGGTGTCCAGACTAGGAGGACTCTTAACTTAGCTGCCTTATTCAGTTGCTATGTGTCCTTGATTGAGCCCAAGAACATCAAGGAGGCACTGAAAGGATTCAAATTAGATTGTTGCTATGCAAGAGGAGTTGAATCAATTCACCAGACAGGATGTTTGGGAGCTGGTAGACAGACCAAGACATCAAAAGGTGATAGGCACTAAGTAGGTTTTCAAGAATAAGAAAGATGAGAATGATGTCATTACTAAGAACAAGGCTAGTGGCTCAGGGTTATTCTCAGTCTGAAGGAATAGACTATGATGAGACATTTGCTCCTGTTGCCAGACTAGAAGCCATCAGATTATTTCTAGCATATGCTGCTCACATGAAGTTCAAAGTATACCAGATGGATGTGAAATCTACCTTTCTTAATGGGATTCTCATTGAGGAAGTGTATGTGGAACAACCTCCTGGTTTTGAATAAGGTGACAAGGTGTATAAGCTTAAGAAGGCTCTTTATGGGCTTAAGCAGGTACCCAGAGCATGGTATGACACTCTATCTCAATTTCTTCTGGACAATGGTTTCACTAAGGGAAAGATTGATAGAACCTTGTTTAGGAAAGAAGAAGGAAAGGACATCCTTCTGGTCCAAATATATGTTGATGACATTATATTTGGATCCCTTAACAAGAAGCTGTGTGAGAAGTTTGGTGAACTCATGCAGAGCCAGTTTGAAATGTCTATGATGGGTGAGATGAATTATTTCTTAGGTTTGCAGGTTAAGCAATCAGAGAAGGGAATCTTCATCAATCAAGCAAAGTACATCAGAAACATGTTAGAGAAATTTGGAGTAGGATCTAGCAAGGCAGCCAAGATTCTTATGATGACAAATTTCAACATGGATCCAGATGAGTCTGGAGAGAGTGTGGACCAGAATCAGTACATAGCACTTATTGGTTCTCTTCTGTACCTGACTGCAAGCAGACCAGATATTACTTTTGTTGTGGGTGTGTGTGCCAGATTTCAAGCTAATCCTAAGAAAAGTCACTTGGAAGCAGCTAGGAAGATATTGAAATATCTTAAGGGGTCAGTGAATTTGGGGTTATGGTATCCTGCAGATGACAATTTAGAGTTAAGTGGTTATTCGGATTCAGATTATGGTGGGTGCAGAATAGATATGAAGTCTACAAGTGGAACATGCCAATTTTTAGGGAATAAATTGGTATCTTGGTTTTCTAAGAAGCAGACTTCAGTTGCTACATCAACAGCAGAAGTAGAGTACATGGTTGCAGGTAGCTGTTGTTCACAACCACTCTGGATTAGTCAACAGCTTAGGGACTACCAGATTAGGGCTAAGGATATTCCAATATTTTGTGATAGCAATAGTGCAATAGCAATCACCCAGAATCCAGTTCTTCATACCAGATGAAAACATGTTGATATAAGGCATCATTTTATCAGAGATCATGTTGAGAAGGGAGATATAAGGATGGAAAAGATTGCAACAGAGAAGCAGAGAGCAGATATTCTCACAAAGCCTTTGGCTGAGACCAGATTCAGAGAGTTAGCATTTGAGTTAGGTTTGTTGGATCCAGAGACAGAATTGGTTTAGGGGGAACATCAGAGAAGTATCCTTTATTTCAATTATATCTTATTCTTATCTGTTATACTAACATGCCTCCAGGTTAGATATACCAGAGAAGTTACATCTCCAGATGAGGTATGTACCAGATGAGGTACAAAGTCAGATTCCAGAGAAATTCGGAGTCAACTCTGACCAGAACCAGATGTGTTCCATCAGATGAGATGTAACACCAGACTAATCGAGGTATCATCTGATTATAATATCAGATGAGAGGTATGTATTTACTTCTCTGCCTCTGATCATTGGGATACACTTTTCAAATTCCTAAATACACCCAAAACGTTTCATATTCAGAGTGTATTTAAAACTAGGGTAGAGGGCCTAGGCAATCATTTCACTTTTCCTCTTGACTTCCACAAAATCCCCTCAGACCCAGTCCCAATGACCATGCCACGCACACAATTAAATCTGTAACTTGCCTAATTTAATCCTGGCCGTCAGATTTAATTAAAGTGCAATATGTCAATCAATTGTTAAATTGATTTTGTCCCCAAATTTAATTTTGAATTTACACGCGTTCACACCTCATTTAATTTCAAGCACGCGTGTATTCCCCTTATAAACTCAAAATTCTTTCACTTCTGTCTCTTCATTTTTTTCAGACCTTTCAAACCCTAACCTCTCTCTGCAAACACAAGTCTCTCTCTATTCTTCTCTATTCTACAGATATGGCACCAAAATATAACTTTGACCCAGATCACATTTGCAAGAAACTCAAAACGAAGATGGTGGTTGAATTCTATTCCACTAAAAATCCAACGGCGTTGGTGTTAGGATATAGATTAGATATTTTGAAGATGTTAAAACAAGAACTTATAATAGGACTAGCTGAACCTGTTAGTCAGCTACAGATTAGTCTGGGTCTAGAATAGGTCTTTGGTTAAGGGGGAAGAAATATGTGCAGACCAGATGAGGTGACCAGAGAAGGTACCAGAGGAGGTGACCAGAGAAGGTACCAGATGAGGTGACCAGAGAAGGTACCAGATAAGGTGACCAGATGAGATGAGGTGTCTTGACCAGAGCAGAAGAGTCACCAGAGCAGATGAGGTCCAGAGGAGTCTGACCAGAGGAGTCTGACCAGAGGAGTCTGCCAGAGGAGTCTGCCAGAGGAGTCTGACCAGATGAGGTCCAGAGGAGTCTGACCAGAGGAGTCTGCCAGAGGAGTCTGACCAGAGGAGCCTGCCAGATGAGACCAGACCAGAAGACCCCAGACCAGACGAGTCCTGACCAGATGAGAGAGACATATTAGTTCACCCACATGGAGGCTGCGTGTAATCTGGAGACAAGTAGACTTTGGAAATTCATGATGGAGAAGAAGGCAATCTGGAAGTCAACTGATGGAGGATCTGATTGATTGATTGCTTGATTAAAGTCAACTAATCAATCAATATAATCAATCTTTGATTGATTATATTCCTCCAATTATGGTTGTTTGAATTGCTAGCTCTCCAACGGCTAGTTAATTCACAACTATAAATAGGAGTGCTTGGATTAGTTCAAGATACAAGAGTCGCGCGAGAGCAAACAACAAGAACACACGAACTCTTCCAATCACTCACCTTTGTCCTTTCTAGTTTATATACACTCTATTAGGAGTTTAGTTGGATTATTACTCAACCTGTTCATCTTGTTAGATAAGGTTGGTGTAAGTTGTAAGAAGGAGCTGGTACTTCCGAAATTCCAGTAGTAAGTAAGTTGGTTGGAGAGTGAGAAAGACCCCTTTGGAGAAAGGGAGAGTGGACGTAGGACAAGTTGGTCCGAACCACTATAAATCCTTGTGTTCTTTATTTTCTGCACTTTAAATTTCTGCAATTTCTTTTAGCATTTCTTTAAAGGGTTTTCTTAAAAATAAACTTAAAAACGCTTTCCGCTGGATATTTTTGGGACCAACAAGTGGTATCAGAGCAGTGTGTCCTACAGACCACTGTTTTGAAATTATTTCGGTGGTTACCAGGGCAGATCCATTTTTTTAAAACCCAAATATTTGTTGTGCTAACAAATTTTGCAGAAATGGGCTCAAAGAGATGCAGTAGAAGAGACACCATGAGGTACTCCAAAAGAAGCTTAGCAGATGAGGAAGAAGAGGTATCCACTTCTGGTTCATCATCCAATTATGGACCAGACGAAGAGATATGTCTTATGACAGATGAGGTATGTAATCGAACTCCCTCTTCTTCTTCTTATTCTTCTTTTTCTGAACAATCAGAGGAGTCTGATATGCAGAAGATGCTATTAGATCTCCAATCTTCTATACAACTTTGTCAAAAATTGGAAGAAGAGAACACAAAGTTGAAAGCAGAAAATCAGAAGCTTTCACAATGTTTTGGCAACCCAACTGATCTACCAGCTGAACAGGTTCAAACATTGGTAGAAGAGTCCACTGACTTGAAAACTAGATGTGATGAACAAACTAAGCTGATAGAAAAGTTGCTTGGTGAAAACATTGAGAAAGATAATGAATATACTCTGCAGAAAGCTAAGTTCGATGAACTCTTCCATCAAAACAAAATTGTAAGAGAAAGTGAGGACAAGCTCAAGATGAGAGTGGAGCAGCTGACTATAGCAAACAATGCTGTGTCACATATAGCTGCCTCATCTCAAAGAGAGCATGATAAAACAGGCCTTGGTTATACCAAACCTGAATCCTCACATGTTCAGAAAGAAGAACAGACTAGTAATTTTATTGATAAGGGTAAAAGGCCAGCTGACCAGGCAACTCAGCCTAATGGGCAGATGAGTCCTAAAACTCAAAAACCCAAAAGGCAGAGGAGGAATTTTAAGAAGGGCTATACCCAGAATAAAAGACCTCAACCAGGCCAGCAGAGTAGAAGACATTCTGGATCTTCTCAAAAGAGGCAGAACCAGATGACTCCTACTCACCTGCAGAAAACTTTCAAGTCATCTGCCAGACCAGCTGGAACCTTTGATGGTTCTAGTAAAACTTATCCTTATCAAAAGAATTTCAAGTCTGTTGCTTTAAGACAAGTTACTTCTTCTACTGGACAAGCTCATAAGAGAAGAAGAGCCTCTAGAAGAAATAACCATGTCAAAGCTTCTTATGTTCAGTGTGTTTTTGTGGATATGTATGGAAGAAAGATAAGATCACCTGATTCAAAAAGGGATGATCTATTCTTGTGGCTTCCTAAAAATTGTGCTAACCCCCCTGGACCCAGAAGGGTACCAAAAAGTTGATTGCCTGCAGATACACAAGAAGACCAGCTGATGTTTTGCCCCAAAATCAGCTGAGCATACTTTGAGGGGGAAGATCAGTTGACCCAGCCTGCTAGATTCTCTATTTGTTATTTCAATATTTTCTTGTCTTGTTTTATTTAAAGTTCTTCCAGTTTTAACATCATCAAAAATGGGGAAATTGTTAGGATATAGATTAGATGTTTTGAAGATGTTAAAACAAGAACTTATAATAGGACTAGCTGAACCTGTTAGTCAGCTACAGATTAGTCTGGGTCTAGAATAGGTCTTTGGTTAAGGGGGAAGAAATATGTGCAGACCAGATGAGGTGACCAGAGAAGGTACCAGAGGAGGTGACCAGAGAAGGTGACCAGAGAAGGTACCAGATGAGGTGACCAGAGAAGGTACCAGATAAGGTGACCAGATGAGATGAGGTGTCTTGACCAGAGCAGAAGAGTCACCAGAGCAGATGAGGTCCAGAGGAGTCTGACCAGAGGAGTCTGACCAGAGGAGTCTGCCAGAGGAGTCTGCCAGAGGAGTCTGACCAGAGGAGTCTGACCAGATGAGGTCCAGAAAAGTCTGACCAGAGGAGTCTGACCAGATGAGGTCCAGAAAAGTCTGACCAGAGGAGTCTGACCAGAGGAGCCTGCTAGATGAGACCAGACCAGAAGACCCCAGACCAGACGAGTCCTGACCAGATGAGAGAGACAGATTAGTTCACCCACATGGAGGCTGCGTGTAATCTGGAGACAAGTAGACTTTGGAAATTCATGATGGAGAAGAAGGCAATCTGGAAGTCAACTGATGGAGGATCTGATTGATTGATTGCTTGATTAAAGTCAACTAATCAATCAATATAATCAATCTTTGATTGATTATATTCCTCCAATTATGGTTGTTTGAATTGCTAGCTCTCCAACGGCTAGTTAATTCACAACTATAAATAGGAGTGCTTGGATTAGTTCAAGATACAAGAGTCGCGCGAGAGCACACAACAAGAACACACGAACTCTTCCAATCACTCACCTTTGTCCTTTCTAGTTTATATACACTCTATTAGGAGTTTAGTTGGATTATTACTCAACCTGTTCATCTTGTTAGATAAGGTTGGTGTAAGTTGTAAGAAGGAGCTGGTACTTCCGAAATTCCAGTAGTAAGTAAGTTGGTTGGAGAGTGAGAAAGACCCCTTTGGAGAAAGGGAGAGTGGACGTAGGACAAGTTGGTCCGAACCACTATAAATCCTTGTGTTCTTTATTTTCTGCACTTTAAATTTCTGCAATTTCTTTTAGCATTTCTTTAAAGGGTTTTCTTAAAAATAAACTTAAAAACGCTTTCCGCTGGATATTTTTGGGACCAACAGTTGGCAATTTTGGAATTGCTACAAAAATCTGGGGTCGAAGAATTGATCTCCACAGTTCCCAAGGGATTTCGCACTTTGGATGGGTATGCTGCCCAGTTTCTAGTGATGAATCTGTTACATGAAGATCATATCTCGTCCAAGATTGATAAAGAGGATGTGGTTTTCTCAAAGCACGATTTCTGCAAGCTTTTTGGAAATATCTCGTCGGAAGGAGTTGATCCGTTGAGATACAAGGAAGCCGAAATCGTTGAGTCTTTCAAGATCTTTGCCAGATCTTCCTGCCAGAATTTGACAAAGGGATTTCTGGATAAGCATCTCAGGCAGAAGTTCAAGGTCTTATTTGATATTGTGGTGAAGGTGCTGATGTGTGAGAATCACAACACATATGCGATTTTCAATGGCCGTATTTGTGTGATGAGAGCTATTTTCGATGGTGTCCAGTGCAATTGGGTTGAGTTCTTTTGGGAAGTGTTGAGGAAGAACAAGGCCAAGGTGTAGAAGGAGGAATGCCCCAGCAAGCAAGGGGAATTGCAGTTCTACTTCAATGTCAATATATCATTGGGTACGAAGCTTACCTTGATTCTGGACTCCATCTTCCCAGACAAGGTGTGGAAGGGCTCCTGGTGTAAGGGCTTCCACAAGTCCAAGATCATCTTCTCCAAGGATGGTCCTCTTCATGGCCATCCTGACTCTGATGGAGAAGTAGCCATTCGTGCCCCCCCCATCCAAGCAGTGTCATCCCCTGCTAAAGGACAGAAGAAGAGGAGTTTGAAGAAGAAGGATGAGGCTCCTGCCTCTTCCAACTTAATGTTTTCTGGCTCATCAGAGGATGACCAGATCCCCCTCAAGGCTGCTTTGAAGAAGCAGAGGGGTGATGGTGAAGAAGCTGCCAAGAAGGCAGGTGCAGCTAAGAAGAGGCCGAGGAAGGAAGAAGGAGGTGCAGGCAGAGCCTCAACCAAAAAGCCTAGGACTTTGAGGAAGGCTTCCAAGAAAACCCTTCTGGTGGACGAGCCATCAGAGGAGGAGGAATCAGAGGAGGAGGAGATTCCTCTGAAGAAGAAATCCAAGGCAAAGAGGGCAATTCTTCAAGATCCTGACTCTGGATCTGATCTTGGGGATGCCTTGGAGCAGGCAATTGAGGAGGCCTCTCAGCTGATGGAGGATGCTACAGCTCCAGACCTATCTGTTCCAGCTGATGTTGACTCAGCTGAGGTAAACCCCTCCCCCTCTCTTGTTAATCTTGTTACCTCCTCCACTTCTCCCCCAGACACTCAAACACTCCACCCTGCTTCTAGTTTGCAAGCCTCTTCACCTGAGTAGACCATCCCTAACACTCCCCTATACACTCCCTCTACCTTACCTACTCAAACACCTTATCCCCCTTCATCTCAAACACCTCTACCCACAGACCCTTCACCCCCTCACGCAAACCCTGTACCAGAGGTGCCCTCAACCTCTTCTGGTGCAGAACCATCCTTTCACACAAACCCCTCCACTTCACAAACCTATGTACATATCCCTCCCCCACCCAAGCTGACTAGAACCTCTCTTCTTCCATGGCTCTGGGGTTCCCTGGTCCTCTTGACTCTCCCGCAGTTTCTATCAGCGATGATGGTGAAGATGAGGATGCTTCACTGGAGCCGGAGGTCTTAGCACCATCCTCCTCTGCCTCTGGGCCCAAACCCTTCACATTAAATACTGATGATATGGGTCCCATTAGGCAGAGTATGAGTGTAAGTGCTCAGCTCTGGCTAAGACAACATTTTCCAATTCTTTTGGAGCACTTACCCCTTCTGGCAGATTTGACTGATGCCAAGGTCTGGAGTAAGGCCAGATTGGAAAACGTGAAGGATCTGGTCTTGTTGTTGGATGAGATGACCGCCTCTGCATTCACTGCCTGGGAGATTGATCTCAAGAAGAAGCTCAACATCCAAAATCCTGTAGAGCTTGAATCTCCAGAGGTAGCCAAGGTTGTTGTGAGGACCCTGCTGATCCAGAAAGGTGTAATGTTTCCTCCAAAGGGCCCCTCTTACTCTTTTGGCCCTCACTTCTCCTTTCCTCAAGAGCTCTATTCTGATGAGGAGGACTTCGACGTCTCCCCTGCTGTGCTCCAGAAGATGAAGCTATTCTTCAATGAGCAGATCCAGCAAATTGGCCGGTTCTCTAAGGTCATGCAGCATCTGGCGCCTACTCTGGTTGAGCACCAGATCAAGGAAGAGAGGAGGAAATTTCTAAAGCAGATCAAGACAGTCTTTACCTCTGCTAAGGCATCCTTCAAATCTGACTGCCTCTACCTCAAGATGGATATTCATGAGAGTCAGAAGCAGCTTCAACACTATGTCTTGGATCAGATGCGGCCTGTCTCTGTGCTCAAAGTGGAGATGGCTTCTCAAATGCTCGAGACTGCCAAGATGAAGGACTCACTCCAGGAGATGCTGGCCAAGCAGGAGCGTTTAGTTGCTGAAGCTCAAGCTTATCTGGATGAGGTCAAGAAGCTGCGTGATCTTCACTCTTCCTCCTCCACCGAGTTGCCTGATCTCATAAGGCAGGTGGTTCAGCCCCTTATTGATGAAGTTAAAAAGGGGAAGAGAAGGCCAGAACTGATCTGGAGAAGAGCACAAATGAGACCATGTTCAACCATGGAGCTCGCCTGGACCTGTTAGAGAACACTCTGGCTCAAGCTGAGTTGCAGAAGAAGAAGAAAGAAGAGCTCAAGTCTCTAACAATGGCTAAGCAGCTTGTAGCAGAGGAGGAGTCTCTTGACTCTGAGCAAGATCCTGTCTCCATTCCTGGCCCAGCTAAGAGAAAGATCAGAAGGGTCAAGAAGAGCTTCATGGAGCAGGTAGTTGAAGAGGCAGATAAGAGATTCAAGGAGGAATCTGAAGAAGAAAAGCTTGCCAGGATAAGGAAGAACATAGATGAAGAGCAGAGGCTCAGATATGTTAGGAGGCAAAACAAGAAGGCCAGAGAAGCTGGAATCACTCCTGGTGCCAGTGGATCAAGTCTGAGGAAGAAATGACCTGTTGAAGTGATGGATATTCTGCCACTCAGGACAGAAGGGTCTTTTGACTCTACTGTGCTTGTTCCTCTTTTTGAAAAGTGGAGAGAAGCCAAGACTTTCTGGTTTATCCAACACTACATTCAGAGACCCCCGCCAGAGGATGATGCACTTATCAACAGGACTTTCCATTCTTGGATGAAGGCTTATGATACAGACCTGTACAAGCAGTTGATGGATTCTACAATTCAGTTCAACCTGGAAGTAACTGCCCCTGAGTTCCATTATCTCAACACTCCTATGATCGGGGACCAAGTTGATTGGGCAGAATTGAAGAAGCTGTACAAGACTAAGGTGTTGGTAAATTTCACCCCAGCATCTTCTGCTGAGCTCAAGGCTGTTCAAGACAGATTCCTTGATTAGTTTCTGGTGCCCAAGGAAAACAGAAGATATGCATAGAATAGGACTTGATCTAAATTGTATTTTGTAATCATTTTGTCCTTTATTATTAATGAAAAGCCATATCTACTCTGTCTTAAAGACAACTCCTTGTTGTCTTCTTGTTTGCCTGATAAGATCTATTCTAAGGTCTTATCCTTTTATTTATTTCTTGCTTAAGTGTTTTTTATCAATTCTGGTTGTGTTTTAACTCCATCAAAAAGGGGGAAATTGTTAGGATAAAAGTTGTATAGTTTTGATGAGTTAAAACAAACCAGAAGATGTAATAGGACCATCTGGGCCTATTAGCCAGATGAGAAAATAGATTAGGACATAGTCTAGGGGGAACTGCCAGACCAGAAGACTTCACCAGAAGAGTCACCAGAAGACCCCACCAGAAGACTTCACCATAGGACTCCACCAGAAGACTTCACCAGATGAGATCAAGACCAGAGGCAGAAGACCTTCCCCAGACCAGACGAGTCTAGTGAACCAAAAGATGCTCAGAATCATCTCTAGATTCTGCTGAGTATTCTGGTTCTTAACCGACTCTGGACCAGAGGACACCAAGGTTACCTGGTGTCTGGTCCTGCCTTCTCTGGAAGAATTAAAGTTGGGCATTAGAAGCATTTGACCGTTGGTGATTCAAATCAAGTCAAATAAGATCGGATTGGAAAGTATTTGAAGTCAATCAATCCAAGGATCTCACCAACCCAATCAATCAATTAGGGAATTGATTGATTGAGAGCTTCCTTAATTAGAGATCTGATTAGATTAGCTCTCCAACGGCTAAACCCTAATCATCTCTATAAATACAAGAATGCAGCATTGAAGAAAGGCTCTAGAGAGTTTACACGCGCACGAAGTCATATTCAAGACTAGCTATTATCATGCCTCAAGCACTCTTATTTTGTTTATACTTCATATACACTCATTAAGGAGTTGTTGGAATCTCAACCTGTTCATCTGTTAAGACAAGGTTGAAGTTTTTAAAACTTTAGATCGAAGTTAGATCTAAAGGCTGTTGTTAGAAGGAACGGGTACTTCTAAATTCCAGTACGTACGTTGGTTGGTTGGTTAGTGAGGCCCCTTTGATAAAAGGGAGAGTGGACGTAGGATTTTAACATCCGAACCACTATATATCGTGTGTTCTTTATTGCTTCCTTTTTTATTGCTTTAACTTGTGCTCTAGTAAAAAGACTTTGAAAAGAACTTTATTTTAAGTTTAAGCTTCCACAATTAATCTATCAAGTGGGACCAACAAGATTAAATATTTTAGTGATAACAACGTTAGATAACTCTGCAGGGTCTTCATTTGTTGCTAGTCGAGTCAATGCATCTACTTGAGTGTTGCTTACCCTAGGTACCTATTCAATGAACACTTGGTCTAACAGGGACATAAGGTGAGCAACTATTCTTTGATACTCCATCATTTGTTCATCTTTGGCCTCATATTCACCTCGAACTTTATTGACGATCAATTGAGAATCGCCGAATACTTGTAATCGTCTAACACCCACAACAAGCGATAAGTGGAGACCAGCAATTAAAGCTTCATACTCGGCTTTGTTATTTATGGCCATGAATTCAAATCTTACTGTCGAGGTGAAGACTTATCTGTCGGGGCTTATAAGAACAACACCTACCCCCGATGCCATGTTTGTGGATGATCCGCCAACATAGAGATGCTAGGGGTGATCAAGTCCTCTCGTCGGATCTTGGGGAAAAGTTAGCTCGACTATAAAGTCTGTTAATGCTTGACCCTTGATCACTGTTCGAGGTGCATAAGTTATCCCGAATTGGCTAATCTCTAGTGACCATTTAAGTAAGCGACCCGCTGTATCCGGACGGAGTAAAGTTTGTTTGAGTGGGAAAGTTGTTAGTACTTCGACCTGATGATCGAAGAAGTATGGCCTTAACTTTCTGACACTCATAACAAGTGCATATGCCAACTTTTCTGTTGGAGAATACTTGATCTCTGATTAGGCGTGAAATTGTTATGTTTTGGTGCCGGATTTGCCCATGTTTTGAGTATTTTCGACGAGTGTTTGGAGTCAAATGAGTATCATTTTTATAAACTTATTAATTTGTCTATTTGGTTTTCATAGATGGATAGAGGGCAAAAAGAGGAGTTCGTAGGACTTTGAATCGGCCAAAACGGACTCCCGGTTGAGAAGTTATGAAGGTTTTACGAACATGTGTACAGCCAGCGGTCGAGCGCCTCGCTCGACCTCTTGACCCGCTCGACCACCAAGCTCGAATGGGGCGCTCGAGCTGCACCTGCTCGAGCGTTTTTGCGTGTTTTTGGCCCAAAATCGCCCAAATTCGTCCCAAAGCCTATATATACCCCTTCCAAGCATATTTTCACATACCAACACATATTTTTACATATTTTGAGCGAAGAGAAAGCTTGGGAGGGAGATTGGAAGAGTTTTATACGTTGTAATCGAGGTTTTAGCTTACGAATTCATAGTTTAATTATTTCTTTCGAACTTCTTAGATTAATTCTTTCTTTCTTTGTTCTTGGAGATTAAAAACCCTAGCTTTTCAGATTATAAAAGATTATTTTTTAGACTTTAATTTATTCTTTGTTTATGTTCTTTGATTTAATTATTGATTCAAGCATGTTTATGTTTCTTATTATCGTTATTACTTTTGTTCTTTCAATTACCATGTTAGGCTAGAACCCTTGCATGCTTAGGGTAGGATGAACTCGTAGAAGTGGGTTGTGAGTACGTAATTAGGGTAATTCGTGACGTTAGTTTTAATTCTCTTAATTAATGAATTCTTATAATTAATCTTAACTCTACCTTTGAATTTCGTACGAAAGTGTTAGAGAGAGGACGACCGCATCACTCAATAACAATTAGTAGTCTTAACGAGAGGGTTTAGGAGAGGTTAATTCATCTACCGGTTTAGCGAAGGAGGACGACCGCATCACCTTAGTTAAATTAGGGTCTCATTAATTAAGCACAATCTATTAACTTGTTAGTGGATTAGTGAAGTCGAGTGTTAGGGTAAAGTATTAGGGTTTAGAATCTGAGCTTTCACCTTGCATTCTTATACTTAGGTTATTTCTTGCACGTCACGATTATCTTGATTATGTACCGGCTCCGTTAGTATACGTAGGGATTTCTATCCTGAGCATCACCATCACATCTTTGAATACAAACCTTAGTTAATTTGATTTCTTTAGTATTTTAGTTTACTTAGTTTATTTTAGTCTTTTAATTAATCTTTCCAAAAATCCAAAAACAATACACTCATATTAACTACAACGCGTAGATCTTCAGGGATCTATTCGCATACACACTTTCCCTTGGGTTCGATAATACTTGGTCATTATACGTACTTATACTACAGTAAACACGTCCGCTTGCGGGTGAGCGACTAGTAGAAGTTATTATTTTCGCTTCAAGTCAATCTCCGCTTCGTGTAATGCTTGGCTGACATAATACATTGGTTGGTGGAATTTTCCATCAGCTCGCACTAGTACAGAGCTGATCGTCACCTCTGATGCTACCAAGTAGAGATATAACTTTTCACCTGGGACTGATTTTGATAGAATTTTTACATCCCCCAGGTAATCTTTTAGTTGTTCAAATGCTCTTTGGCAGCTGCTCATCCATAAAAACTTACCTTTCTTGATGGCTTTAAAAAATGGACGGTATTTATCTCCCAATCGGGATATGAACCTATTCAAAGCTGCTAGGCAGCCCGTCAGCCTCTGAACTTCCTTTACTGGTCGACAGGGTTGCATATCCACGATTGCTTTTACTTTCAAGGGGTTGGCTTCAATCCCCCGTTGACTAACAAGATGGCCCAGGAGTTTCCCCGAATGGACCCCAAAGCTGCTTTTCTTTGGGTGTAGTTTCATGTTATATTGTCGGAGAATGTCAAACACCTGGGCGAGATGCTGGAGATGGTCTTCCTTCCTTGGACTTTTGACTACGATGTCATCAATGTACACCTCCACTGTCTCTCCGATATGATCATCGAACATCTTGTTTACCAGTCTCTGATATGTTGCTCCTGTATTTATCAGTCCGAACAACATCCTTTTCCAGCATAGTAGATTCTTGTTTATGTAGAACGCTGTATTTTCCTGATTGTAGGGATGCATGGGAATTTGGTGGTAGCCAGCAAATGCATCCATAAAAGTTAGCATTTCGTGCCCTACTGTGTTGTCCACTAACATGGTCGATGTACGGAAGAGGGAAATTATCCTTTGGGCAGACTGCATTCAGATCAGTAAAGTTTATGCATAACCTCCAGGTTCTATTTGGCTTCCGCACCAAGACTGGGTTGGCCACCCACTATGGGCAAAGAGCTTGCCGGATTAAATTATTGTCGAGCAACTTCTTTACTTCTTCGTTGAGGGCCTGGTATTTGTCTAGTCCGTATTTTTTTATGGACTAGCTTCTTTGCTGGATTGATGTTGAGCCGATGGCAGGCGTGCTTTGGATCGATCCCCACCATGTCTGCATGTGACCATGCAAAAATATCTAAATTAGAGGAATTCTACCATCCGGGTTCTGTAAGGTTCTGGGAGCTCGGACCCAATGTAGAGTTCTAGATCCTCATTTTCGGGATTAACTCTGAGGGCTTCCAGCTCTTCGACTGGAGTTGCTCGTCGTTTTTGTCCCTTCCAACGAGGATCTATTATCGATCCCTCAATGTTAAAATCATTTTCGATGTCCATTGGGTCAGCTTCAAGATGGGGTTCAAGGTCATCTGCTTGCCTTGGTTCAATATTGTTCGCCAGGTTTTGGCCCTCCAGGTCATTGACAAAATATTATTCATCAATGTCCATATGTTGCTCAGCAAGTGCAGGTATTTCCCCCTCTTGCGCAAGTAGTTCCCATTGGGTAAATATTGTTCGCCCAGTGTAGAGAGCTGCTCGCCCAACTCCATATGGTCTTCTTTGGATTCCAATATATCGTCCAAGACAGATGGCTCATCTGTTGGATAGCTGGTGGACGCTTTCATCATTGAGACTCTTTTTCGTTGGATTGAAGTTGGAGGAAGCACTCTCTTGCTTTCTATTGATATCCCTTCAAAGATCCTGCATCCTTCGAGGTCGGGAACTTTACACAGTAATAGTAAGTTGAAACTGCCACTTTAAATTCATTTAGAAAAGGTCGACCAAGGAACCCGTTATAGGTAGATTGTTGATCTACGATCAAAAACTCTACCATTATAGTCAATCTCTTTTCCGGGTCCTCGGTCGATACAAATTTGACAGACAACTTTATTATCCCTAGTGGGACAGTTACAGCATCATCGAAACCTAATATTCTATGATTACAATCTTCGATGTAGCTCGTATAATCTCCAAGTTGGTAGAGCGTACTTTTGAAGATAATATTGGTATAGGCTCCGGTGTCGATCAGCAGGCGATGCACCTTAGTCCCCATTATACTTGCACATATGACCAGAGAGTCATTGTGGGGAGTAAGGATCTCATCCAGATCTTTCTCATTGAAGGTCAACTTCGAAAGTTGCTTGACCGCGGGGTTGACTCATATTTCCTGAACATGAGCTACAATACGTAACTCAACTTTCCTCTTTCTCTTGGATATTGGAGCTCGTCCATCCGAGCATCCCCCAATGGGACCTGAGGGCTCCATCATAAGTATTTTCCTAGTTGGACCTGCTGCTGTGGCTGAGGCTAGTCTCCCGGGATTATTGCTCTTGATGGGTTGTTTATCTTCGTCATCAGAGCTTTGATTGTTGTTAGCCCGAAGTCTTTTGCCAGGTTGTCTTTTAACAAAGTTAGACAACTTGCCCTCTTCATAGAATCACCAGAGTTGCTTTAGCAAATCTCAACACTCACTCGTAAAGTACCCCACATTCTGGTGGTAGGCACAATACTTGTTCGGGTTGAGCTTGCTAGCCTCATGGCGGATTTTCCTGGGTAGGGTGAGCAAGTCCTTCTCTTTTACATTGTTGTATACCGTATCAATGGATCGGTAAGCACCTGTTCTGTTTTTCTTTCAATTCCATCCTTCGTTGAATACTTTCATATTTTTCGGGACTCGGTAGGTTCCTCCGGGTTTTTTCGGGTTTTCCTTCGGGTCCATCTTGTTGTCCCTCATATTTGTTTGTAATGCCTCGTGCATGGAAACAAAGACTCCGGCTCGATTTCGGAATTCAGCGTAATTCTTTGGGTAGTTTAAGTGCATCTCTTTCTAAATTTCGGTGCCATTCTTTAACCCGACCATGACGACTACAATCTTCGTATCTTCACTGACGGACTCCCCTTCTAACAGCACTTTATCGAACTTTTCTATGAAAAACCAATCCGATTCATCATCAGACTGTTTTAGGTCGGACAATCGATCTTTTTGGGAGAGGTACGTGTTGGAATTTATAAGCACGAAAACATGCGCAGCGGAATATTAAAGTTCACCAACAACGAACGATTAATCGCATATTAATTTGCAAGAATATTAAATGAGATTCTTACAGAGCTTCGTATGCGGAGTCCTCTACTACGGTATCCACGCAACAACTATTCACCGATTTGCACCAAGGTGCCAGCTTTGAATCTCTAGACGAACTTGCTAGGAAAACTCGAACAAGAGATTTTATGGAGAAATTATATTTCTTGTGTGTAATTCTGAATTCCCATGACACATATTTATAGGGATTAACTTGGCTTAATTCCTAAGCAAGATATCGGGCCTAGCCCGTAATATAATCTCTATAGATTATATTTCCCTAGATACGTTCCTACGAATAATATCTTTACCATATCTATTATTCTTATATAATAATATTCCAAATATTTTTATTGGAATTTCATATTTAATTAAATCTAATTTAATTAAATAATAATAATAATTAATTCCAAATATAATTATTATTATATTCTCCATAAATTAAATATTATATCCAATATAATACTTAATCAACCAACTATAATCGGCGAACTGCCATTGCTTGTTGTGTGACCCATAGGCCCTCGCATATCGAGCGATTAGTCAAACTAACGGTCTTAATTGAACCCTAGACAATAAATCAGACATTCTCAATATACGAGGTACGTTGCGAGGAAATCTGCAACTACCTGTAATATTGTAGGCTATTGTGATATCTTTCTTTCATTCGCGAATACTCGATTAAGTCTTGAACATGATGAAGTGTCTATTCAAATAACTTAATCATGTTATCTCAAATCACTAATTGATCGCTCGTGTCGCACTTGGCCACAAAGTCCAAGTCGACTTGCATCGGCCGATGTCTTAGATCCAATCATGATGAGAAGACGAGTATTCTCTCTAAATCCACATTGAGGAATGAATCATATTCTTGGCTCAACTACCACGCACATGTATTTTATGATGAACCCCATCCATGCTATATCTACCTGTGGAAGGGTGCAAGCATCGGTCATGGTCAAAGTTAACCACTCCACACATGTTGTGCGTATTGACCTCAAGTCAGAGGAGTATCACATCGCTCACACTAATCAAGACACCCGTAGACACGTTATGTGGAATTACATCAAACGGTTTCTCAGATGGGTTTACCAATACCCTCTAAGGTATCTGTGCATCCATCATGAGATACCCGGTATCTTGTAGTAAGTGAGATCTTACTACACTCTTTAAGAGTATGATGCAGATCGCACACCAATCTCAATTGCATCATCAATATCTCATTCTTGATGATCCTTGATCGGGGCTATTTGAGCATCGTACTTCGGTCATCTGAGTTCTCACTCACTCAATGACAGTATCGATTCAAGGGAACACATATATGAATAATGCAAACAATCAAACATAATATTCAGATAAGTGTAAAGCCATATATTTAATATTAAACCAAACAATAATATTAAACCATAAACTGAATATCATCTTAGTATTATGTCCTTACAAAGGATTGCCTTTAGGACACTAACACTAACAATCTCCCACTTGGACTAGAGCCAATCACCCACATGTCTAACACCTAGACCATCAAAATATCTAGTATGTACATGAACACTCAAAGCCTTGGTGAATGGGTCAGCCAAATTATCATCTATGGGAATGCGCTCAAACTCTATTTTCTTGTTAGCGATCATCTCTCTTATCAAGTGATAACACCTTGGTACATGCTTATTTTTATTGTTGGATCTCGGTTCCTTTGCTTGTGCAACCGCACCAGTGTTGTCACAATACCACTTTATTGGACTACTAGCACTTGGAACTACCCCTAGTTCAGTTAAGAACTTTCTTATCCAAACAGCTTCATTGGCAGCCTCTGCCGCAGCTATGTACTCAGCCTCAGTTGTTGAATCCGCGGTTGTCGCTTGTTTGGAACTATTCCAACACACCGCACCCCCATTGAGAGTGAAGACGTAATCTGAGTGCGACTTGTAATCATCACAGTCGGATTGGAAACTTGCATTAGCGTAGCCGGTGACGACTAACTCTGATTGCCCACCGTAGATAAGAAAATGTTCTTTAGTACACCTGAGGTACTTAAGAATATTCTTGACAGCAATCCAGTGAGGCTCACCTGGATTCTGTTGGTATCTACTCGTGATGCTGACAGCGTAGGCTACGTCTGGCCTGGTGTAAGTCATGGCGTACATGATGGATCCAATTGCAGATGCATATGGAACATCCTTCATGTGCTCGATATCAGCTTCGCTAGAAGGACAATCCTTCTTCGATAACTTTATCCCATGATTTGCTGGAAGATACCCTCTCTTAGAGTTCTCCATTGCAAAATGCTTCAACACCTTATCTACGTAGGTGGATTGTGACAGCCCTAACATCTTCTTGGATCTATCCCTATGGATCTTGATCCCTAAGATGTAGTATGTTTCACCAACATCCTTCATCATGAAGGTCTTTGATAACCAATCTTTCACGGCCTGCATGAGCGGGATGTTATCTTCTATAATCAATATGTCATCGATATATACAACTATAAAGACAATACTCTTCCAGCTGCGTTTACAATAAATGCATGGATCTTCCGAATTTCTAATGAAGCCAAAAGACTTAACAGCTTCATCAAATCGGATATTCCAACTCCTAGAAGCTTGCTTCAATCCATAGATGGATCATTTAAGCTTGCACACGAGATTAGACTTTAGCTTAGATGTAAAACCCTTCGGTTGAGTCATAAACACGTCCTTATCAATGTTTCCATTGAGGAAGACTATTTTGACGTCCATCTGCCAACTCTCATAATCATAGTGTGCGGCTATCGCAAGTAAAATACGAATGGACTTGATCTTTGCAACCGGCGAAAAGGTCTCGTCATAGTCAATGCCTTCACGTTGACTATACCCTTTCGCCACCAACCTAGCCTTGTAGGTTTGTACATTGCTATTTGCATCGGTCTTTCTCTTGAAGACCCACTTGCAACCTATGGGTTTTACCCCTTTTGGCAATTCAACCAAGTCCCAAACTTGATTGATGTACATCGAGTCCATCTCGAATTTCATGGCTTCATGCCACTTCTCTGAGTCAACATCTAATGTCGCCTCAGTGTAAGTCTTAGGTTCGTCCTTATCCGGTATTTCCACGTCATCGTGTTCCTCCACGAGGAAGCCATAATACCTATCAATTGGATTATGAATCCTAGTTAACTTACGGAGTTGTGGTTGTGCAGGCTGTATATTCTGATCATGAAAATTTTGTGGTGCAGCGACTTCATCGTTGACCGGAGAGTCCTCAAGAGCGACACTTTCAGATGCCTCTTGGGCGGGAGTTTGAACTATGCTATTCTCATTCAGCCTACTTGGAGGTTGTTGCGAAGGCAACACAACTCCAATTACGCTCCCACTGGCTGAAAGAGGATCACCTAGTGATAAACTTCCACCATGAGAGTCGCTGAATACTCCCACTGATTCTTTGTCATGTTGCTTTGACAAGTCATCAGTCTCTATGTTAATTCATGGTTCTTGAATTTCTTCAAGTTCTATCTTCTTACGGCTTTGTTCCTTAAAAACATACTCGTCTTCTAGGAATTTTGCCTGCCTAGAAACAATCACTGTTTATTTCTCCGGTAGATAGAAATAATATCATCTAGTCTCCTTAGAATATCCTACAAAATAACCCTTTTCACCTTTGGATTCCAACTTATCAGTTTGCATCTTCTTCACAATTGCGGGGCAACCCCACGTTCTTATGTGTAGAAAAGTTGGCTTCTTGCCACACCATAGCTCGTATGGAGTTTGCACAACTTATTTGGATGGAATCCTATTCAGAATGTAGATTGAGGTTTGCAATGCGTGTCCCCAAAAGAATGTTGGAAAAGAGGCAAAACTCATCATGGACCGCACCATGTCCAACAGGGTTCGGATTCTCCTTTCGGACACACCATTCATCTGAGGTGTTCAGGGAGGAGTCCATTGTGACTGGATCCCATGAAGCTTCAAGTAATCCATGAATTCATGGCTAAGGTATTCACCTCCTTGATCTGATCGAAGAGTTTTGATACTCTTACCAAGATGTTTCTCTACTTCGGTCTTGTACTCCTTGAATTTCTCAAACGATTCGGATTTGTATTTCATAAGATACACGTATCCGTACCTTGCGTAATCGTCTGTAAAGGTGATGAAGTAGCCGAATTGACCCCTAGCTAGAGTGGGCAATGGTCCACAAACATCGTTGTGGATCAACTCTAGAACTTCTTTGGCACGCACCTCTTTCCCGGAAAAGGGTTTATTGGTCATCTTACCCATGAGACAAGATTCACAATTTCCATAAGACTCTAAGTCAAATGAGGTTAAGTAGTCCAACTTTCTTGACCGTGCAATTATTTTCTCGTTCGCATGACCAAGTCTACAATGCCACAAGTAAGTCGGGTTTTCATGATTACTAAGCTTGAGTCTTTTATTTTGTATATTAAGAATATTATATCCACAATGTAACAAATATAAACCATTCACAAGAGGAGCATTTCCATAAACATTACCATTAAGCGAAAAATAACAAGTATTATTTGCAAAACAGAAGGAAAATCCCTCAATGTCTAACATAGGAACGGAAATAATGTTACTAGTAATAGACGGAACGAAATAACAATTATTCAATTCAAGTCTAAAACCAAAAGGTAAGTCTAAAACATAAATCCCAACACGTTCAGCAGCAACTCTTGCTCTATTCCCCACGTGAAGGGCGACTTCACCCGGTCTAAGTGCTCTACTGTCCTTGAGCCCCTGCACATTTGTACAAATGTGTGAGCCACAACTGGTATCCAATACCCAGCAGTTAGAATCATTTGTGGATATGTTTATCTCAATAACAAACATACCTGTTCCAGTGGCTGAAGCACCTTGTGCCTTCTTTTCAGCTGCTAGAACCTTGCAATCCTTCTTCCAATGCCCCTTCTGCTTGCAGTGGAGGCATACATCCTCATCTATCCGCTCCTTCTTTTGAATTCCACCTTTCGGCTTGAGGAAATTAGGCTTAGAGCCTTTCTTAGCCTTGCTTCTATGCTTCTTCTTCCCTTTAGGGGCAGAGGAACTAGAAGCACCCACCATGAGCATGGGCTTTTCCTTAGCAGTGGAAGACTCAAAAGTCTTGAGCATGTTATGAAGCTCAGGCATGGTCGAAACTGTCTTGTTCATATTGAAGTTTACAACAAAACTCGAGTATGAATCGGGTAGCGACTAAAGAATGACATAAACAGCAACATTGGTCTGCAGCTCAATGCCCAAACGACCAAGTTTCTCGATTAGCCCTATCATCTTCAAAACATGAGGGAAGACTTTCCCTCCTTCAGATAGCCGACATCTAAACAGATCTCTCACCACCTCAAAAATCTCGGAACAAGACTCACAATCAAAAAGATCCTTCAGATGTCTCAGCATCTCATAGGGAAGCATCCTCTCGTGTTGCCTTTGCAACTCGGGAGTCATGCCGAGCAACATAACACACTGAGCCTTGATGCTTCTTTTGAGCTTCGGCGTCAAACGCTCCGGCTTCCTCAGAACCAGCCTCAGGGGTAACAGGGATTGGCGTGTCCAACACGTACTCAATCTTTTCTTGCCTAAGCACCAAACGCACGTTTCGGTGTCAGTCCAAAAAATTTAGCCCAGCCAATTTGTTTGTTTCCAAAACACTTCTCAACGACAAGTTATTCATTTCAACAATCCTAGGAAATAAAATTTAAACTAGAATTAAAACACATAATTCCTATGATCAATATTCAGCAATCAAAATAAACATGGCCTTTTATTTATTTTGTCTCCATTATTTTCACATACTCAACGACCTTATCGGAAGAGTACGAATTTATATCTAATATAAATTGTAATGGACTAGGATCCACATTCCTGCTATTGCAATGACTGCTTGGGCTGAATATTGCAACAACAGAATTGGTAGGTCTCTAAACCAATTGTCTCACGTAATTCATAGTTGATTGAACCTAGTTCAATCGGATGTCACCTAATTCTCGTTTCCCTGCTTGGGCTGGTGAAATAAAATTAAGTTGGTTTACAACCATTAAGCGGCGACAAAACATGTCCCTATAAAAGTCCCATTAGATGTAGATCCGAGCAAAAGACTTGGGCCTTAAATACTCATTGGAACGAAATCTCCGATTTACTTTTAATTTTAATGGAAGACATCATTCAGTTTAATGAAAAACCATATTTTATCGAGGAACATTTTAAAGGTGGTGTATTAATTGCTTAATCGAGATCCGACATGTTAATCTATATCATATTTGAGCAATTATAGGGTGCCGCCTACCCAAACATGATTTTATGCGGAATAACATTTATTTGGGCGCCGTCTACCCAAAATATATATAATTGTCCAACAATTATTGGGCGCCGCCTACCCAAACAATTATAATGCGAACTATAAAGTGTGTTAACGAATTTAAAATAAGTTAACCAAGTGGGAATTTAACAATTAACAAATTATTAAACAGAAATTAAAAGCTAATTTTAATTTTGAAACAATAATTTTTAATTATTAAAAAAAAATTCTAATTGAAAAAAATATTTAATTTTGACTGGCCCAGGAATTAATTCATGTTAATTAAAACAGGCCTTCTAATTTCACTTAAAAAAAAAAACAGGCCCAAAACACTTAAAATGGCCCAGCCATTCACATTCAATTTAAGGCCCTTTTTAATTTAGAGCACGGTTATTAGCACTAGCATCTTTGTTAAATACCCTACCCGGATGAATACACTATCAATTTTTCCAAAAAATTGAAACATTTTCGGCAAAAAATTCCGAAAATAAACATAAAATTCGAATTTTTTTTCCGAAATATTGTGAATTTAGTTATTTTCGGAAAAAAAGTTCGAAAAAATGAAAAAATTTCGAAAAAATAGTGTATTCATCCGGTAGTGTTTTTAACAAAGGGGCTAGTGCAAATAACTTGCGCCTTTAATTTAATACATCAATGTCCGCAGAAGCCCACATGAGCCCAAGATCAAAATTAATTACATCAGGCCCACTTCTGTCTTCTTCCCTGTCGAGAGTCACCGCCCAGATTGGTGAATCCCAGGCACCGATCAGCCGCCGTCGCCCAAAACAAAGGTCTTGCAGCACCGGCGATACTAAGAGGGTGTTTGGCTAAACTTATTTGAAACATCTTATAAGCTCTAACATCTTATAAGTTGTTTTAAGAGCTTATAAGATATAATTTTTAAGTAGCTTATAAGTTGCTAAAGTGTTTGGCTAATACAATTTACAAGATCTTTGATAATTTATAAAAAATATTTTTTAAATTTATAAAAAAATAATTTTTTCTATTTTTTATGTTGAGGTAGGGTTGGGTACGGGTTGGGGAGGGGTTGAGTGGTTCCAAGGTGAGGTGGGTGGTTGGAGTGGAGGTGGTTAGGAAAATAAGTTGGGAAATCCCAACTTATTTTTTTATAGCTTATAAGATGTTAGGAGCTTATTTTATGATCTTATAAGCTGTTAAACATCTTATTTTGCCAAACACATTGGTAGTACTTATGAGCTCTTAAACAACTTATAAGATGTTTTAAGGAGCTTATAAGCTCAGCCAAACACCCTCTAACTGGTACCAGAACCGCGACCTTGCCATTGACGGACGCCCAGCATCGTGAACCTGGTTGCGGACGATACCCAGCGCCGCCGCTTTGGATCTGCAGCGCGCGGCGGCTCCAAGCCGATGGGGTTACTGTGGTCGCGTATCTAATACGCCTCACATCTCCCCAGTTTTTTTCAGCAAGTCTAATTTTAAAAATCCGAATTTATTTCCTAATTTTGAACAATAGAAGCAATCCAATTGCATTGCTGAATAAAATCAGAATATTGACCCAGTCAACATTGACTATGACCACGTTAAAATAAAAACTATGCAATTAATCAAGAGTCTGTGCTCTGATATTACTGTTGGAATTTATAAGCACGTATACATGCGCAGCGGAATATTAAAGTTCACCAACAAGGAACGATTAATCGCATATTAATTTGCAAGAATATTAAACGAGATTCTTACAGAGTTTCGTACGCGGAGTCCTCTACTGCAACAACTATTCACCGATTTGCACCAAGGTGCCAGCTTTGAATCTCTAGACGAACTTGCTAGAAAAACTCGAACAAGATATTTTATGGAGAAATTATATTTCTTGTATGTAATTCTGAATTCTCATGACACATATTTATAGGGATTAACTTGGCTTAATTCCTAAGCAAGATATCGGGTCTAGCCCGTAATATAATCTCTACGGATTATATTTCCCTAGATACGTTCCTACGAATAATATCTTTACCATATCTATTATTCTTGTATAATAATATTCCAAATATTATTATTGGGATTTCATATTTAATTAAATCTAATTTAATTAAATAATAATAATAATTAATTCCAAATATAATTATTATTATATTCTCCATAAATTAAATATTATATCCAATATAATACTTAATCAACCAACTATTATCGGCGAACTGCCATTGCTTGTTGTGTGACCCATAGGCCCTCGTATATCGAGTGATTAGTCAAACTAACGGTCTTAATTGAACCCTAGACAATAAATCAAACATTCTCAATATACGAGGTACGTTGCGAGGAAATCTGCAACTACCTGTAATATTGTAGGTTATTGTGATATCTTACTTTCATTCGCGAATACTCGATTAAGTCTTGAACATGATGAAGTGTCTAGTGACTTGAAGCGAACTACACTAGCTTTCTACCAGTAGCTTCCCCGCAAGAGTACGGGTTCACTGTAGTAGTGGCAAGTATAGGGACCAAGTATTATCGAACCCAAGGGAAAGTGTGTATGCGAATAGATCCCTGAAGATCTACGCGTCGTAGTTAATATGAGTGTATGTTTGGGGATTGAAAATTAAAAGAATTAAGTCTAAACTAAATTACTCTACGAATGCAAAAGGAAAATTAAACTAAGTATCTAAGGTGTGTATGCAAGTATGAGATGGTGATGCTCAGGATAGGAATCCCTACGTATACTAACGGAGCAGGTACATAATCAAAGTAATCGTGACAAACAAGAATTAACCTAAGTAAAAGATCGTAGAATGAAAGCTCAAAATTTCTAACCCTAATACTTTATCCTAGCAATCGACTTCACTAATCCACTAACAAGTTAATAGATAGCGCTTAATTAATGAGACCCTAATTTAACTAAGGTGATGCGGTCGTCCTCCTTCGCTAAACCGGTAGATGAATTAACCCTTTCTAAACCCTCTCGTTAAGACTACTAATCGTTATTGAGTGATGCGGTCGTCCTCTCTCTAACACTTTCATACGAAATTCAAAGGTAAAGTTAAGATTAATTATAAGAATTCATTAATTAAGAGAATTAAAACTAACGTCACGAATTACCCTAATTACGTACCCACATCCTACTTCTACGAGTTCATCCTAACCTAAGCATGCAAGTGTTTTAGCTAGACATGACGTTAACAAACATAAAAGCAATAGAAGAAACAACGAACATAAACATAATGAATTGAACGAAGAAAAGATGAAACATGAACTAGGGTTTAAAGAAATAAATACTAAGAACTGAATTTGAATTGATAAAAACAAAGTTTAGAACGTTTAGAGTAATCAAGCTAAGGAAAAGAAACTGAGAAACGAAATTAAACTAAGAATTCGTACGAAAAACCTCAACAACGTAAAAGTAAAGCTTGCTCGTTCTTCTCCTCTTCCTCTCTCTAAAAACTAAGTCTAAAAGTGATTTCTAAAGTTCGGGATCCGGTGGTCGTTTAAAATGAGTTTGGAAGAGGTATATATAGGCACCGGGTCGAAACGGGCTCTCATGGGACAAAAAACGAAATCTGGAAAAATGCCTTGGAGGCGCTTGAGCAGACCCGCTCGAGCGGGTCGCTCGAGCTAAAGTGGTCGTGCAGTTCTTGTGCTCGAGCGGGGCGCTCGAGCTCTCTTGGTTGAGCACTTTTCAGCATCCGTCACTTGTTCGTAAAATCTTCATATCCCCTCAACCGGGAGTCCGTTTTGGCCGATTCAAAGTCCTACGAACTCCTCTTTTCGCCCTCTATCCATCTATGAAAACCAAAGAGACAAATTAATGATTTTATAAAAATGATACTCATTTGACTCCAAACACTAATAAAAAACACTCAAAACATGGGCAAATCGGGCACAAAAACATAACAATTTCACGCCTATTCATCTAGTCAAATAACTTAATCATGTTATCTCAAATCACTAATTGATCGCTCGTGTCGCACTTGACCACAAAGTCCAAGTCGACTTGCATCGGCCGATGTCTTAGATCCAATCATGATGAGAAGATGAATATTCTCTCTAAATCCACATTGAGGAATGAATCTTATTCTTGGCTCAACTACCACGCACATGTATTTCGTGATGAACCCAATCCATGTCATATCTACCCGTGGAAGGGTGCAAGCGTCGGTCATGGTCAAAGTTCACCACTCCACACATGTCGTGCGTATTGACCTCAAGTCAGAGGAGTATCACATCGCTCTCACTAACCGAGACACCCGTAGACACGTTATGTGGAATTACATCAAACAGTTTCTCGGATGAGTATAACAATACCCTCTAAGGTATCTGTGCATCCATCATGAGATACCCAATATCTCATAGTAAGTGAGATCTTACTATACTCTCTAAGAGTATGATGCAGATCGCACACCAATCTCAATTGCATTATCAATATCTCATTCTTGATGATCCTTGATCGAGGCTATTTGAGAATTGTACTTCGGTCATCTGAGTTCTCACTTACTCAATGACAGTATCGATTCAAGGGAACACATATATGAATAATGCGAACAATTAAACATAATATTCAGATAAGTGTAAAGCCATACATTTAATATTAAACCAAACAATAATATTAAACCATAAACTAAATATCATCTTAGTATTATGTCCTTACAAAGGATTGTCTCTTGGACACTAACACTAACAGTACGATCCGGCTGTAGAGAAGTGGGATAAGAATTCCCGGCCCAGTTGGGCAAAAGGATGAATGGATACTGTTAGCATTGCTGAGAACCACTTATGCACCCGATCCCCCAATGTTATGGGAAAATTCCGGCATTGGGTGGCATCACTGGCCCCCATGGAGATCATATAATCGGAGTACTTTGTCAAATGAACCGGGGGGTCTGCTATGCCTTCATATTGAATGCTCGTCGAGAATTGAATTTTCTTCTGGATCGGGGCCTTCAAGATTATAGATGATAATGGCGAAGTTGGCATGTTGGTCGCCCCAATCCCCCTCTGCAAGTCTAATTGACTTTGCATATTCTCAACTGCCTTCCTCAAGGCTATCAACTCATCCAAAGATCCCCCCTGACTCGGATGTTGTTCAACGAGCAAGGGTACATGACCCTCAGCTCGTCCCAGTCCCTCGCTCGAAGGAGGAAACTCATGAGCCAGCCTTCTAGGGTTGCTCTCCGTATTTGGTCCCAGACGCCCGAAGGCAGATCTAGATAATCTTTCATGAACCGATATGTGAGCTGGTTGGGGAGCTGTTCGCCCATCTCCTGCTCTCGGGCGAGCAACTTCTTGTTGTGGCTGGGGTCTACCCAGCCTGTCCAGAACACTGGGACGTGAAGTCCCCTGGCTTGACCCAGCTGCTCGGCTTGGAGCGTTCTCAGTTTGTCCCTCTCTTTGTTCCACCACCTTGCCTTCCCTTTAGCCCTCTGGACCTGGGCACTGTCCACCTCTTGATTTGTTCGTCGCGAGCTAATCTGGGCATGGTGGTATCAACAGGCCTCGTTCTGGCCTTTATTTGCAAAGGGTCAGCTTGTTCTTGCTGCTTTTGCAAAGCTTGCAAGGCAGCAATGGTGCGAGCTAGCTCACCAGGGTTGCTAGCCAGTGCCTCCAATTATGGGGGCATAATATTTGTGATGGACGATAATCTAGCTTGATTCATTGGTCGTGGCTCTTGTGCTCAACGGCCAGTGGATGAAGCCCTGGTCGCCAGAGTTCTAGCCGAGGGATGTAAGAGTTAGTTTTTTTTTTTGGATTGAGGCATCCTGATTATATGTTTATTTGCATCTTTAAATCTTCAAACCTTCAGTTGAAGAACACCTAGAACATCAAGAACACTTTCCTTGAGTTTATGAAGAAAACCTAAGAAATCCTTTGAATCTTCAAGTTCTTGACTTGAATCTCTTGAAAATTTAAACACGAATCGAAGGTTCGAACCCTCCTTCTAACACCAATTTATTGGTAATCGTTTCTAATCTCGTGGATAAGTGATTGTTTTTAAACAAAATTAAGATCACCAAACAATTTCGTGTGATTGATTACTATCGTTTATAGTAAATACGATAGATCAGGTAAGAAAATCGTAAATATGCGTATTGATTACGTATTTATTTTATATGTGTGCATTTTGTGGTGTATGAGTGTGTGTAGGGAGAATTTTTGTGTATTTGAACTTATTTTTCATTAATGGAGAGTATCTTATTAATACATCCTATCAAGTAGGTGGTGGACAAGATCTGTGGACTTCCAAGCTTGCATGCTTGACATGTGTCCCTTTGACCTAGTTTGACCTTATCTAAGCTTAAACTTAGTTACAAAGTCTTCATTTCCCGTCCATAGAGTTGTTCGTCTGGGCTTTATTTGCTGATCTCCATCTTGTGCGCCGCATTGTTAGTTGTTCGCCTCTTGGGAATGATGGGTGTAAAGTTGCTCGCCCATCGTCTGATCGTGGATTAGATAATTTGGATCTTCATCTTTAGTGGGAGTTGTTCGCATAGAAGTTGTTCGTCAAGTATGTTGGTGGATATTATATACACACTATTCCGATTGATTGATACACCACCCTTTCGTCATGCTTGTTCGTCATCTGTGACTTGATTTAGCTTAATGCCATAATCCTCGCTTACACTCCAAAACCTGTTCGCTCAAAGTTAAATGATGTTCGCCTATCAACAAATAACACTGCAAGAGAAGAAAATTTTTTGAAGGACATATGGATAGACAGCGCAACAAAAGACCAGAGAAGGAAAACAAAAGAGAAAATAACTGTGAGATTTATGTTAATTGAGATGCTAATTTAAGTGATTCCAATCTAAATTTATACAAATTTATATAAAAATATTTTACATTAATATGATATGTATCAATGAAATAAAAAATAAAAAATACAAGTCCTCCGACGTGTGCAAGGCGACAACCTTAGGGGCTGTTTGGTTTGAGGGATTGTTGTCTTTATAATTCCAGGTAATCTCATGTTTGGTTTGAGGGATTGAACAGGATCATGTCCCTAGATTATGTTAAATTTTAGACATAATTCAATCCTACAATCCAAACATACATTCACACTCAAATAACCGCATCTAATCAAATCCATTTAGTCTAATCCTATCTAATATAATCCTATCTAATTCAATCTTGTTCCGTGAACCAAATGGCTTCTTAGTGTATGTTGATTTAAAATTTAAAAATTGAATTGTAATTTTGAAATCTAAATTTGTTTCTACTTTGAGATTTTAGAATCTGGTTAATTAAATACTAAATACATATAAACCATATAAATAACATTTTTCCCTACTCTTATGTTATTTATCACTTTTTCTCAACTTCTATTTTCAATTTTGGCTTCTAATTACTAACAATTATATAATCGTTATAATTATAAACACCAATAATATAATAATACAATAATACAATATCAACACACTCTTACATATCAATTTGATATAAAATTTAATCATAAACTATTTAAATCACATAACAAACAGACAATGCTGTTATTTTTTAGGATTTTGAAATCCATATTTCAAAATTCTCAAATTTTCAAATCAAACACACCCTTACAGGTGATTGGTTTAACAATTACAACTTTTGTTTTTTTTATTTTGCATTCACGTTAATATTTCACCAAACATTATTCTTTTATTTAATTATTATTTCATTCATCCCACAAAAATAGATTTATTTTATATTTCCGCCCGTCCCACAAAGATAGGTGATCAATTGTTATGTTTAACATATCATCTTAATCTATTGGACTAACTTTTTCGTTATTTTTGCTTGTACTAAAACTAATTCTTTAATTGGAAATAGTGCATTTAATTTTTAATAATGTATTTATAGGGGGTGCATTTATCTCATAGTGATAGAATAACTAAGAAGGTTATTTAATGAATATTAAGTGAAGATATTATATTTTAAATGTTTTTTCTTAATATGTAAAAATAAAGATAAGAGCAAAGTAATTATGTGTTTCTTATGCACCGTACACTATTAATGTGATTATTTGCAAAAAAATTAATATCATTGCTCTTAAAATTAGTACTTTTATTTGTAAAAATTAATATTATTGGTTAGTAGTGTATGCCTACAAGGTGCACATAATATATATATATATATATATATATATATATATATATATATATATATATATATATTACATTCTAAAAAACAAGTATCAAATTGATGGAAAAAATATTACATTCTAAAAAAACAAGTATCAAATTGATGGGGAAAAAAGTAGAAATGTGCATTGACATGCTTTATTCCTGATTTTCATGTACGCCCATATCTCCTTGTTCTTTCACTTTCTTCGCACATTTAATAGCAGTTTCTTTTGCTTTTTTGTTTTGTTTTCAAAACGTCATTTTTTTTCCCTTTTATTTAGATTTTAATTAAGTGTATAGGGTTTATTTATAATTTTTATTTTTTCACATTTATAATGACAATTATATATAAAGGGCTAACTGCTTTATAAGGATAATTAATAAATTTAAATAATTTCAAATGATACTTCTTAAAAAAAAACCAAGCATAAGAAATGATGTAGTTTGGGAATTGGGATTAATATAAAATATACACAATAGGATTAATATAAAATTAAATCAATATAAAATTTTATCTCTAATTTACACTTAGCATAAAGAATATGACCTCCCTTTAGAATGGTAAGAAATTTCAAATCAGTGGATTGCATTACATAAAAAAATTAAATAAAGTTGGTATGTATGTGTATTACCGTTGGAAAAAAAAATACAAAGTTAGACAGCTAATCTCATGAGCACTCAGAGTAAATGCACTTTAAGGCGACCTACTCCATATTTTGTTTTATTATACTGTCACACAATTGGTTCCTCTATTTCAAACTGTAATATACCTAAATTATATTATTTTGAATGCACATTACACGTATTTCAAATATATGTGATGGTAATATAAGAATGAGAGATAAACATTTTATAATGTTTGAGAAATTATCACATCAATCTACACATATATAGTTGTACACTCAAACCAATACTACCTTGAGTGTGAAACTTCAATTTCATGTTTATAAAAATATGTTTCCCTAGTGTGTGGGTATCTTGAGTTACATTATACATCTTTCACTCTGATTGAGTCGGAAATCATGAGAAAACAATGCCCTTGTTCCAACTCCAGAATTGGATGTAAGTTCCTATTAAATGATTATTTATAAATCTTTAATTTAATTGTTAAATCTCTCTAGTTTAGCAAAGATCTGTTGTTCTATAATTCAACTTTTTACGAATAATTAAGTCTTGTTTTGATTCATCAATTGAGACAAGTCCATTTTGAGTTCTAATGTGTAACTCACAAGTAATACGAAATGTTTTTTTACTGTATTATATGTATCTTTAACTCTTGTTTTATCTTGTATTTGCATACAATGTATTACAATGTTAATTTTCACAATTATTAATTCTCGATAATTCGTCTCAATGCGTACAAAATTTGTGTATTTTTGTTTATTTATCTTTTATGATTTAAAGTTTATTTTGAGTTTTCAATTTGCAACTCGCAAGTGTAATTGACTTTTTTTGTTGTTCATTTATATATGGTTTATTACAATATTGATTTTCACAGCTTGTGGATTCTTGGATAATCTATGTTTGTTTAATTTTAAATGATTTCTTGGTTTATTTCAGCTTTTTAATGTGCGAGTTGCAAGTGTTACTGAATGTGTTTTACAGTTTATATATATTTATTATGGTTGTTTAATCCTACACCTGTATATGGTTTATTACAATGTTGATTCTCACAATTATCAATTCTTGACAATCTATGTTGGTTTATTCATCTTTAATGATCTCAAGATATGTTTTGAGATATTAATAATGTGCGTGCGATCTTGAGATATGTTTTGATTTTCTTATTGCTTAATCATGCACCTATAAATAATTTATTACACTGTTGATTTTTGTAAGTACTGATTCTCGATAATTCTAATACTTATAAATTAGTCGTGTTGTGCAGTAAGTTGCAATCGATGCATATCAAAAGGGGCTAAAGAAGATCTCAATCCTTCCAAAAAATTCAAAAATGAAGGTGCGACAATTAATTTATCAAGATATTTATCTTTTGATGATCACATAAGTCCCTCTAACTCAAATATGAACGAAAATGTGGATGTTCAAGTTTCACTTGCTCAAATTGAGATGATTTTTGGAAATATACCTTTTGAGACAACTTCAGTCATTCCAATCAATTTTGGTCATGGTAAGCGTGAGCCAGTGGTTGGTAATCATGGTAAATCACAGGAGACAGAGGTTGGTGATTATGGTAAATCACAAGAAGTAAATGTTAAAATTGAAGAATATACTGGTGATGAAGATTGGAAAACTGAATTTCAACACCCGTTTTTATCACGTGTGGATACCAACATTCAGATAAAGCAGGAACGAGGTAAATAAATATTGTCATTTATTTGGTTTCACCTTCTCAATTACATCCTGTATATGAAGTTATACATATTTTGTGAACTTAACATTTGAATTTTATTTTTAAAATTTATTGGGTTCATTTTCTAGGTCTTTTGTACACAAAGTGCACAATGTAACTCAAGTGCATTTTTAATCATATAAGTCGTTTTCACTGAATCGTACAACGCAAGTGCATTTTAAACAATATCATTTGTTTTTGTTGAAAAATGCAGTTATTTTTATGGAAAAGTGAAAACAATCAACATTTTAAAAAAATGCACTTGAATTGCACGATACACCTGGAGTATACAAGACTTTTTCTATAACTTATAATGAATCAGATGCAATGAATTAATAGTAATATTCAATTTTTTACGTTTGATTTGGATTCATAAAATTTATTATAATGGTAAGATTGTTACAGATTGTGAGGAGACATTATTAGAGGCAAGAAGTGAATCAATAATTTGGGACACGAACAACGTTCATAAGAGGAAGAGATCAAAGCTACCTCAATACAGCTTGTAGATTCTCGGTAATTTATGTTTGTTTAATTTTTAATGATTGTTGATGACCTTTTCTAATCGATGTTGATTAGTGGCTGTTTTTGCTAAGTAAGATCATCAAACAAATACTAAGATCATGGAATTTAGCTAAATATAGAACAAGAAATAAATTGACAAGAGTTTGGCTAATATTTTGAATTATGGAAAAAACTCCCTTCTTCATGCAAATGAAGAAGTATTTATAGATGTACAAGGTGACTATGTGTCACTATTTTAATGGCTTAACCATTGGATCTTTGCCAAGTGTCAGGACACTTGTACAACATCTAGGCTATTGCTCAATGGATGAGTGCCAAGTGTTAAGACACTTGGACCATATCTAAGTATGGTGACCTTTGGAATTCCCAATGTTGTACTTGGTCTTCATAATCACTCAGCTGCTTTCTTTGGTGACCGATTGCTCGCTAGTACATCTTCGTTGGGCGCTAAGGACCTCTTGCTCGCCTCGTGTTTGGACTTGATGCACGCTTGCTCGCGTGATCGCAAGGTTGTCCATCTTTTGCCTTTATTTTTTTGCCTTGGTTATGTATTTCTTTTGTCCTTTACTCTTTTGGTCGCCTAAAATGTATCTGGTTGCAATCCTGCTCGCCCGTAGGGTTGATTCTCCTTAATACTCTGATGGTCGCCTGCTTCTTTATCTTAGTCCATTGACTTCTTGATTTCCGATCACTGTTGCTCGCCTAGTCGCCTATCAACATTGCCCCCTGACTTGTTCTTTGTTAGGAAAACTGTTAGACTAATGAAGAGCAAGGCATGATTTTGATAGAATGATAGTTGTGTATGTGTATGGAGCGAGCAAAAAAATTTTGAATTCTTTTGAGCGGGAAAAACGGCGATCATCAGAGCATTTAGGCGAACACTGGAGCATTCCGAGCGTTGGTGACGGTTGAGTTCTCGATGTTCTCGGGAATCGAAACGTCGTGGGCGGTCGATGACGTCATCGCCGCCCACGCTTATTTTCCTTTTTGCGTATAGGGGCCTATAAAGTTTTCAAAAATTCCACTTTGACCCCCGATTTTAAGCTTTATAAATACCCATCTTCATTTTTTCATTTCACTTTTTCGAATTCTTGCTTTCTTCTCCATTGGAGCTTTTCTTCAAGCTTTGGCATTTCGATTTCCAGGAGATTCTTGGTCTATTTCTCGTAACTTCTTCAGGTAATCATTGATCATTGCCCTTAATTTTGTTTTTGTTTCGCTTATTTCTTCGATTTCTTCATTTCTGTATTTTCCGTTCGCAACTCCGCCATCGCCGCCGTCTGGACGTTGCCGTACTCCGCCGTATTCTGTCGTTTTCATCGTAATAGTCTTTTATCTTTGGTTTCTTCCTTGAAATCCCTCATTGTTTCCTTTTAAATGGCTTCTTCGAGTGACACCCCTTCACTTGAAATTATCGAACGTAATCCTGGGAAACGTCCCATTGAAGAAATCTCTTCCCCTGCTCCTCGTCGTTCTGCTCGCCAAGCCTTTTCTAGAAACCCCAGGACTTTGCTAGTGGACGAAGAGACGGGATCTGAGGTGTCCTCGGTTGCTCGCTCAATTGAAGGCCAGGCTTCAGATAATTCTGGCGAGGAGGAGGTCCAAAACTCTGCTGGTCGCCCAGATGCGGAAGGAGGGACCTCCTCAGACTTGGGAGAGGATTCGGAGGAAGTGGCCGCGGAAATCGATGCTGAGGGCGACCATCCCGAAGTGGAGCGACCACGGTTGGCTGTAACTTGGGAGTTTCTTAAAGAAATAGGTTTTCCTACTTCCAAGGTAACTCCCGAGTCTCAGATCCCAGAAGGCGTTGCTCGCTCCAATGAATGGGAAGACTACGCTGCTCGCTACTCCGAGGCCTTTCCTGTTCGCGCCAGAGAGTTCATGTCCGCCGAAGTAAATGTTTATACGGCGAGCAAGATCTCGAGCTTGGTCATAGAGGACGACTTGGATAGTATAAGGTCACGGTATAAAATTCCTTATGACATATTCCTGTATGCCCCCAAGCAAGGAGAAACTGTTGATCGCCCTCTGCCTGGCTGTACGGCGATCAACCTCAATATCCTCAATACGGGGTTTCCGTTGCCTCTTCACCCCATCATTGGTCGCTTTTTAGAAGATCTTAACTTGGCGATTACCCAAATCACTCCCAATGGGTGGAGCAATTTGCTCGCTTTGATGACCCTCTTCGGCCTCGAAGGATACAAGAATAAACTCAGCACGGCTGAGATTTTATATGCCTGGGTTGTCTCGGCTTGCAGCGAGGAGGGGGTAGGTTGGTATTATGTCAAGGCGAGGACAGGGGTTAAACTTATCGAGGGAGTTCCCAACAAAGTTAAGAGTTGGCACAACCAATTCTTATTCATTGGTGGTGATTGGCGAGCATCAGTGGGATTCTCAGGCGGTCAGGCGCGCATAAATACTCCCGAGCGATTTGGCATAATTAAACGTATGCTTTTCTTCATCTTCCCTAGGACCGCGTTGGGAACTAATTTTAATTTTTTCTTTCTTTTTGTTTTGTAGGTCTAAAGGTGCCGAAGTGGGGTAATCCAGGCCTTAGTGAAGAGTTTTTATATACATTGGCTGTGATCGTACTCCGGAATCCGAGTGATCGTGACGTTCTGCACCTTTCAAAAGCTCATTGCCGTAAGATTACCCAACTTTTCACAAGTCCTCATCATCTAGAGGCTCAAGCCGAGATTCCCGAAGGTAATTATTATTGACACTTTACATTTTTGTTCGCTTGGTCGCTTGTCTTGGCTAACTCTCCTGCCCGACCCTTTCCATTTTTAAACAGGTCAAAGTGTGACTGTTGTTGTGCCAACCATCCCTCAATCTTACCACTTGCTCGCCGCGAGGGTTAAACAAATGGCTGCTGAAGAGCCAACTAGGAAGAGGCAAGACCCGCCTTTGTCACTCATGCGCCTTCGGGCCGGAGAAGAGCCAGGCGCTCGTCCTCGCCCGCGAGCATCCACTGCTCGTTCCAAAGGGGCCTCTAAGACAGCTTCTTCTTCACAGGCTATGGAGAAGGACAAGGCGAGAAAGAAAGCTCCGCGGGGCAATTCGCGCGAGGAAGGGGAGGGAGTCGAGCGAACAACAAAGCGCTCTAAGGTTGTCACGGAAGCGAGCAACCGTGCTCCTCGCTCCCCTGCCTCCAAACATACTTCTCTCGAAGTCGTGAGTGAGCAACAAAATGTTGCCGCTATTTTAAACAAAAAGGCACGATCCTCCAGTGATCGCTCATATCTGGGGTATGACCCCGTAAAACTGAGGGAGTAAGTTTTCAAATCTTTACTCTGATGATCGCTACTCCGCTATATACTGTACTTATGTTTGTTATTTATTTATTTTTTAGGTATAAGCCTGAGGAGCATCCTGGGCGAGCAGAAGTGCTCCATCAGCTCAGTTGTGTAAAAACTCCTCCTCCTTATTTAGATATTGCAGATTCCCACGTCCGGCGAGCAACTGAGATGGTCCCTCGTTCTTGGACCAAAACCTGTGAGGAGATCGTTCAGGGGCAAACGCCAAGCGATAATGCTCGCTTGCTCACGTACAACGCTAGTCACCAGGCTGTGATGACTCAGAAGCTCCTGGATCAAATTATACTTCTAGAGAGGACAAATCGTAGCCTTGGTCACAAGATTGAAGGCTTTGAGGTGGAGAAGGCTGTCGCTTTAAAGAAGAAAGATGAGGAACTTGCGCAAGAGAGAGCTGAGCATTCCAAAGCAGTGGCAAATCTGGAACAGATGTATGACGCTTTTGTGGCTAGCGAACAGTTTGCACTGAACCAGTCAGAGAAACTCTCTCTTGAACTGGGGGTGGCCGACGAGCGAGCAAGGGCTTTAGAGGTTGAAAAGACGGCCCTGGTCGCCCAGATGGAGGAGCTACAGGCCGAGGTTGCTCGCCTCAAAGAAGAAAAGGTCGGGATGGTCGCCTACGACCTTTATGCTCAGGATGTGGCTGATAACACCAACTTAGGATATGTCTGCGCTTATGCTGAAAGTCTAAGATCAGTGAAGTTCGCTTTGGACCACAACTTAGACGTGTTGGCCACTGCAAGGAAGGACTTCATTGACTATGTTAAAGATAATCCTCTTGGTGAAGGGTTTGTGCTTCCATTGGCTGATCTTGGGGAAATGGGAGTCCCCATGGATATTTTTGGGGAAGGTGTTGAAATTGTTCCTCCCCAATCTTCCGGCGAGCAGCCGAGCAAGGAGGCAGACATCTTCGACGGCCTTCATTCTCTCCCCTTGACTCCCATTGATGGGGCGAGCACTTCCGCCGTGGCGACCACTGCTGCAGCTGCCACTATTGAAGAAGCATCTCCAGCTCAGGCGACCACGGATGCGCCTCCAGTTCCTCCAGCCTGAAGATCTTGTATTTTTTGTTTCCTTATATTTTGGACTTTTGTTAGGGCTTGGTTGTACTTTCGTTCTCCTTTTGCTTGTAACAGATTGCTCTTTTTATGAATGAAAAAGGTTGAACGAAAACACTCTCTCCTTTGCATCAATTTCTAATTCTTTTGTTACTTGCCATATACATTGTTGTTCGCACATTTTTCTTTTTTCTTTTTAGAATAAGTACCTCTGTGCCCTAATGCTCGCCTGCTCGGCTTAAATGGGCTATTATTGTCTTTTAAAAAGACTTAGCCTTAAAAAATTAGGCCTTGTGGTCTCTTCGTGGACTTGGCTTGGCATTTCGTTTGCATTCAGCTCTATTGCTCGCCCCCTGCATGGTGACTTTTGAGCGAGCAAAAATGCTTTGTAGAGCGAACAACTTAGTAACAAAAATTCTACATGTACATAAATACTTACAAGATCTTGAAAGTTTCATTGTATTTACAACTCTGTACAAGTGATGCAAAAACTGAATAAATTCTTACAAAAAATGCCAACCAAGACTTGTCTATTGATAATATTTTTTTAACAAAGCCGCATTCCAGGAGTATTGGGTCGAATTGCCTTTCGTGTCTTCCAGATCATATGTGCCGTTATCCCATTTTTGAGTTATTCTGTACGGGCCTTCCCAAGTTGGCCCGAATACTCCTGGTGGTGGTGCTAAAACTTTCTTGAGCACGAGATCCCCAATCTTGAATTCTCTGACTTTCACTTGTGAGTTATAATATTTTGTGATCCTCCTTTTGTAAATTGCATTCCTCATTTCTGCCGATATTCTTTTTTCCTCAATCAAGTCCATTTCTGCTGCTAGAGCTTGGTCATTTGTCTGCTCGTCGAACGTCGCTGTTCGTTCTGTTGGGACCTCCAATTCTATGGGTATCACTGCCTCGATGCCGAATGCCATTGTGAATGGAGTTTCGCCGGTACTCGTCCTGTGAGATACTCGATACGCCCATAACACTTCTGGCAGCTCCTCCGACCATTTTCCTTTCTTATCGACTAACCGGATCTTCAGTATGTGTTTGATTATCTTATTGACTGCTTCGACCTGACCATTGGATTGGGGATGATAGGGAGTTGAGAAATGTTTCTTTATTCCCCACTTCTCACAGAAACTTCTGATTTTCTTGCCTTCGAATTGTCGCCCGTTGTCAGTCACAATTGCCTGTGGCACTCCAAACCGACACACGATGTTCTTCCAAATGAAGCTGATCATTTTTTCTTGCGTAATTGTCACGAGTGCTTCTGCTTCGGCCCACTTTGTGTAGTAATCCACGGCCACCACTGCAAATTTCACATTTCCCTTTCCTATTGGAAAAGGTCCTATAATATCGATTCCCCATTTTGCGAATGGTCATGGACTATTAACTGCTATCATTTCGGTTGGTGGTTTGTGGATATTGGGGGCGAATATCTGACATCTGTGATAGGTTTTCGCAACTTTGATAGCATCTTTTAGCAATGTAGGCCAATAATATCCTTGTCTCACTGTTTTGTAGGCTAACGCACGTCCCCCAGCATGGTTTCCACATACGCCTTGATGAATTTCTTGCAGGACTTCTTGGCCTTGTTCTTTTGTTAAACATTTCAACAACGGGAGCGAAAATCCTCTCTTGTACAATTGTCCATTCATTATAGTGTATCTTGCCGCTCTTTTAGCTATCTTGCCAGCCTCCAACGGGTTGTCCGGTTTTTCATCGTCTCGTAGATATTTAATGATCGGCGTCCTTCAATCATTTTCATCCATTTCTGCGTTGACTTGATAAATTTTGTAATCCTCGGTGGATGGGTTGGACATCCTGGTTAATGTAACTTCGGACAATTCCGCTGGTCCGGTGCTTGTTGCTAATCGAGCGAGTGCATCTGCTTGCACATTGTTGTCTCTTGGTACTTGTTCGATGTATATTTGTTCGAACATGGAGGCCAAGTGAGCAACAATTTTTTGGTACAAAGCCATGTTTTCGTCTTTTGCTTCGTACTCTCCCCGAACTTGGTTAACAATTAGTTGAGAATCTCCGAAAATCTGTAATTTTCTTACTCCCACCGCTAATGCTAGCCGCAATCCAGCGATCAATGCTTCACATTCAGCTTCATTGTTTGTCGCCATGAATTCGAAACGAACAGCTGAAGTGAAGACCTGTCTGTCAGGACTTATCAGAACTATTCCTGCCCCCGAGGCCGTGTTTGTGGACGACCCGTCAACGTGCATGTGCCAGGGATGACTATGTCCTCTCATCGGATCTTGGGGGAAAGTTAGTTCGACTATAAAGTCGGCTAATGCTTGCCCCTTGATCGCTGTTCGAGGAGCATACGAGATCCCGAACTGGCTGATTTCTAAGGACCACTTCAGGAGGCGACCGGCTGTGTCAGGCCTATGCAATATTTGTTTGAGCGGGAATGTTGTTAATACTTCTACCTGGTGGTCGAAAAAATATGGTCGTAGTTTCCTTACGCTCATCACTAGCGCGTATGCTAGTTTCTCTGTCGGCGAGTACTTGAGTTCTGCTTCATGTAAAGCTTGGCTTACGTAGTAAATGGGCAGGTGAAACTTTCCTTCTGCTCGAACAAGTACCGAGCTGATTGCCACCTCTGAGGCCGCCAGGTACACATACAATTTTTCTCCTGGAATTGGTTTAGCAAGAATCTTCGTGTCACCGAGATATTCTTTCAACTGCTCAAACGCTTGTTGACATGCGTTCGTCCATTGAAATTTCCCTTTTTTGATTGCCTCGAAGAATGGCCTACATTTGTCTCCGGACCTAGAAATGAACCTGTTCAATGCTGCTAGGCATCCGGTCAACCGTTGAACTTCTTTTACTGACCGGGGCGGTTGCATCTCTATGATTGCTTTTACTTTCAATGGATTTGCTTCAATCCCCCGTCGACTGACCAGATGTCCCAGGAATTTCCCAGAATGGACCCCAAAACTGCTCTTTTTGGGATTTAGTTTCATGTTGTAGGTCCGGAGTATTTCAAATGTTTGGGCAAGATGTTGCAAGTGATCTTCTTTCCTTGAGCTTTTAACGACGATATCGTCCACATATACTTCCATTGTCTTCCCGATGTGGTCGTCAAACATCTTGTTGACCAGTCTCTGGTAGGTGGCTCCGGCTTTGATTAACCCAAATGGCATCCTCTTCCAACACAACAAATTTTTGTTGGTGTAAAACGCTGTGTGCTCCTGGTCGTCTGGGTGCATTGCGATCTGGTGATACCCTGCAAATGCATCCATGAACGTAAGGAGCTCATGTCCAGCTGTGCCATCAACCAATTGGTCGATATGTGGCAATGGGAAGTTGTCCTTTGGGCAAGCGGCATTCAAGTCGGTAAAATCGACGCACAGTCTCCATGCCCCGCTTGCTTTCTTGACCAACACCGGGTTCGCTACCCATTGCGGGCATAAGGCCTGTCTGATCAAGTCGTTATCTAAAAGCTTTTTAACTTCCACATCGAGCGCTTCATACTTATCGGGCCCAAATTTTCTTCTTTTCTGATGGATTGGCTTTTTCATTGGGTCGATGTTGAGCTTATGGCAGGCATGCTCGGGGCTGATACCTACCATATCTGCATGTGACCATGCGAACACATCGAGATTTACTTTAAGAAACTTCATCATTTCGGATCTGTATGGCTCCGGGAGCTCAGATCCTATGAAGAGTTCTAAGCTCTCTTGGTTCTGGTCGACTTTTATTGCCTCTAACTCTTCAACCGGAGTGGCTCTTCGCTTCTGGCTTTTCCAACGAGGGTCAATAATGGGCCCTTCCATACTCAATTCATCCTCGACTTCCATTGATTCCGCGCCCAATCGTGGTTCAATATCCTCTGTCTCCATGCTAGCCGTTGTTGTATGCTCTGTTCTATTGCTGGTTGTCGCAGCTTCTTCATTTCCCATATGGCTTGGTTGCTCGTTTTTGTTCACCTGCTTATCACTACTTTGCTGTTCGTCATCGTGTTTCTGCTCGTTATTACTTTCCTGTTCGCCATTGCACTGTTGCTCGTCTACTTCCATCATTTCAGTGTCGACGGACCCCATAATCTCTTCTAGGATGGAGGGTTCACCTTCGTCTCTGCTGCTCGGCTGCTCATCCATCATGAATATCTGGTTGTCTTTAGGCCGCATCTGTAAGAGGCATTCACGAGCTCTTTTTTGATCGCCTTTAACTGTACCTGACCCCTTTGATGTTGGAAACTTAACACAATAGTAGTACGTTGAAACAGCCGCTTTGAATTCATTGATAAAAGGTCGACCGAGAAATCCGTTATAGGAAGACTGCTGATCTACTACTAAGAACTCTAGCATTCTAGTCATCCTCCTGTCAGGATTCTCGGTCGATACAAGCTCGACTGATAACGTGACTACTCCTAGGGGATCGGTTATAGCATCACCGAATCCCACTATCTTATGATTACACTATTTCACATACTCCTCACAATCCCCTATCTGATCTAATGTACTCTTGAACAGAATGTTGGTGTATGATCCAGTGTCCACAAGCAGTCGGTGGACTCGGGTCCCCATGATGTTAGCACATATGATTAGCGAGTCATTATGCGGAGTGAGCACGCCGTCTAAATCTTTTTCTGAAAATACTAGGTCCCCCGTCTTCTTGGTGGCCTGGTTGGCTCCTACCTCTTTCACTTGGGCTACCGCCCTCAGCTCCGCTTTCCTCTTCCCTTTTTACGTCAAAGGTCTTCCATCTGAACATCCCCCAATGTGTCCACTTGATTCAAGCATGAGAACTTCCCGCATCGGCTCTGCTGGTGTTGTTGAGACTCTCTTTCCCTTCTTGGTTGCTTTGGTTGGTTGGTCGCCACTGTCCTCGTCATCAGAACTAGGCAGATTGACCTCCCTAGGTCTCTTTCCGGGTTCTCTCTTCACGAATTCGGACAGTTTACCTTCCTCATAAAATCTCCACAATTGTTTCAACAGATCACGGCATTCACTAGTGAAATGTCCGATGTTCTGGTGGTAAGCACAGTATTTGTTCGGATTCAACTTTCCGCATTCTTGTCGTATTTTTCTTGGTTCCGACAATATGTCTCTGTCTTTGATGTTGTTGTACACAGCCTCTATTGATGTAGCCAGCACCTGATTTAACATGTCTTTCATCTCCGCTCCCTCGTTGAAAGCTTTCATGTTTTTCGGGGCCTTGTAATCACTCCCCATGGGTTTCTTTCCAGCTTTCTTGGGATCATTCTTATCACCCAGCTCTTTCTGCAATGCCTCTTGCATCGATACATGAGTCTCGGCCTTGTGTCGAAATTCCATGTACGTTTTTGGACACGTCAAGTGCATTTCTTTCCACAATTCGGTTCCTTTTTTCAGCCCTGCCATTACTGCAACTATTTTTGTGTCTTCACTTACCATCTCGCCTTCCAACAAAACTTTATCGAATCTTTCCAAAAATTGCTTGTCTGACTCTTCGTCTCCTTGCTTAATGTCTGCCAGCCGGTGCCTGTGGGTTAAGTAAGACCCAGCTGTTGAGAAATGAGACAAGAACTCCTTGCTTGTTGGGAAAATGTATAAGACTTGTTTTGATTAGATGCCAACATGTCCCTCCTAAGTTGTTTTGTAAGTAAATTATTCAGTAGAGTTAATGTTTAGTTCGACAGTTCAAAGTGTTAAGAACTGGAGTACAGTTAGTAATAACTAGAGTGTATTTTAGTATGAAGTCTGCTGAAGATGAAATCCGCTGAAGTGAAGTCCACTGAAGACTAAGTGATCTGAGAAAGAAGTCTAAGTCTTGAATGTTTTCTAAGTACATTCTCACTAAGACTAAATCTATCAGTAGAGGACGAAGGTCCACTGATAAAGAAACTAACAAGTACATTAAATGCTAAACATATTTAAAGCTGTTAGTTAATCTGGTTGGAACAAGGCAAAATGAATTTCAGTGAAGCTTACAATAAATGAAGGAATAAGAAGGTTCTCTCAGAGGAGTTCCACCTTAAAGCAAGACAAGAATCTGGGCATACAGACTTAAGGTCCAATGAAAAGATGACACGTCAGTGTACTTTACTGACAGCCGACCTGCCCCAGCCTGACAAGTACCAAAAGTCTTTCACCTAGCAATCTACAGAAAGTTGGTGAACAGCATGGTTTTGCAGCCGTTTCTTGACAAGACTTAAAGCTTCAAATAGAGCCATTTGAACCAATCAGATACAAGAAGACTTACTTGAGAAGATTCAAATCCAACGGGAAGATTTTCAAGGAAGCCTATAAATACAGAAGGACGTGCACATTTACAAGCACGGGAAACTCACAAGATCAAAGCTATCTCTACATTCATAATCATCTAGAAGCACTCGAAATTATCATTGTTTCCCAAGTGTTTCACAATTGTAGAGAGCCTAACAAACCTTCTGTAACCAAGCTTAAAGCTATATCCAAATCTTAGAAAGAGATAATCCAAAGCCTTGAGCTAAACTTGTAAGGATTATCTCAAAATAGTTGGAACCAAAACCCTACTCAAAACCCTACCCAGTGTTTAGGTTGAGAGCTAGTGTTAAGTGGTGTTAGTAAGCTGATTGTTGTATCAGTCTGAAAGCTGGTTTGTTTTGGGAACTAGGGCCTGGAATTTCCTAGTGATCAATCATCCTAAGAGAGGAGAAGTTGATCAGTGCACCTTGGCACTATAACACAAGGAATTCCAAGTGAAAGGAATTCTCCTGTTTGATCAGGCCAGTGGACGTAGGAGATTTATCTCTGAACCACTTTACATCTTGTGTACTTACATTCTGCTATTTCATAGGTGTGTGTTAATCTCAAGTTTATCAAAGTAAAACGAGTTTTCTAAAGGGCTCACTAATCCGCATCTGAAAGCTAATTAGATAGTAGTTCAACTGAAAGTCTTGTGCTTTCAGTGGAGGTATTATCTCAGTAAGCTTTCACAGAGTAACTCTCAGCAGACCTCAAGTCCACTGACGAGCTACTGTCTTAAGTAACCTGATAAGTTTTGAACAAGTTTTAATTTGTAACAACAGGTGTATTCCCCCCCCATACACCTGTTTACTCGTTTCGGGACCAACAATTGGTATCAGAGCAGTGGTTCAAAAGACCATTGTTCTAAGTATACCTTGTGCGTAAAGGTATTTTATTAAGGTCACCTGAATTGATCTTTTGATAAACTTGCTTTTATACTATGGCTGACAACACAGCTAGGGTTGCACCACCAGCAGAGAACAACATGGGAGTTAATCCCTTGAACCATATGTCTCATCACAAGCTTCCACAATTCTCAGTGGAAAACTATGATTTCTGGAAGATCAGAATGAGAGCTCATCTTGCCTGTGTGCATGATGAAATGTTAAGGGTTATTGCTAAAGGTCCATTTGTGTTTATGACACCTAACCCTAGAACTACAGCTGAAACTATTGCAGATCCTAGAGAAGAATGGCCCAAAGATGAAGATAATTTCACTGCAGATGAGAGGAGGAGAAACAACCTCAACTTCATTGCCATGAACATTCTCTACACCACTATTCCAGATTCTGTAATGGGAAGAGTGATCCACTGCAAGACAGCAAAGGAACTATGGGACACTCTTGCTCTCATGTGTGAAGGAACTGACAAGATAAAAGAGAACAAGCTTTCAGTAGCTGTTCAAAAATATGAGCAGTTCACCATGGAGTCCACTGAGACCATTGACCAGCTTGATGGGAGGTTCACTGACATCATGAATGAGATAAATTCTCTGGGAAAGGTCTACACCAAAAGAGAAGTTGCCTTAAAGATCCTGAGAGGTCTAACCTCAAGATGGGATGTGTACTCTGTAATGATGCAGAATACCAAGGATCTATCCAGCATGTCTATGCAACAGGTATTCTCTGAACTTAAGGCTTATGAGTTTGATCTGAACAGAAAAAGGGCTCCTGATGAGACCTCAGCTGAGAAGGGAATTGCCTTCAAAGCTAAGGAGTCTGAGCCAAAATCCCCAAAGCCTCAGAAGAGTACAAAGGCAAGTAAGTCTCAAAGCAAGGCTGAGATGCAGGAGGAACTCAGCCTCATGGCTAGAAGGTTTGAACAACTTAACAGCCGCTTTGGCAAATATAAGAGATTTTACAGGGATAACAGGGAAGGTAGAAGTTATCCACAAAAGACTACCAGAGAAGGAGAGAAAAGCTCATCTGAGCTGGAAAAGAAGAAGGAATACAAGAATTACACCAAGGCTGAAGGATCATCATCAAAGACCAGAGAGTCCACTGAGGAAAAGAATGATGATGCCAACAGGTGTTTTCAGTGCAAAAAGATTGGGCACTTTCAATATGACTGTCCTCAACTGAGCACAAAAGAAAGAAGAGAAAGGCAAGCCAAAAGAGACAGAAGATATGGAGAAAGGAAAGCCATGATGGCTGGGGATGTTGATGAAAACCTGGAGTCACCTGATGAACTGTTCTCTGACAGCAGTGAAGATGACATGTGCCTCATGGCAAGAGAAGAACCAGAGGTACAATCTAAACCATCCATTTCTCTAGAACACACACCTGAGCTAAGCTCAGAGTCAACTGAGGAACTCAATCTTCAGTCCGCCTTGGAACAATTGATGATTGATTTCTCAAGGTTGCAAGAAGCAAGTTTCTGTCTTCAAGATGAGAACAAACAACTCTTGAGTGAAAACTCCAAGTTAATTGAGTCTGGGAATCAAGCAGATCTGAACCCAGCCAAATCTACCATTGAACTGACAAAAGAGGTGGAAATCCTCAGAAGTCAAGGAAATGGTAGAGATCAACTGATAAAAGATCTCAATGAATCTAAGACAAAGTTAACTGAAGAGAATTTAAAATTGGTAAGCCAAATAAAGGATTCTCTCCTAAAAATTGATGTCTTACAAAAATCTGAAGAGACTTTGTTAAAAAGGATTGATGCTCTAAACAAACCCTCTCTTGCCATAGAGGAGATCCAAAATTTTCAAACCAATCCAAATAACAAGTGTGGGATAGGCTTTATTCCAAAACCTTCAGAAGGTCCTCTAAGTGTTGCTTCTTCAAGTGGCACAAAGAGAGTTTTTGTCAAGTCTGTGACATTTCAACCACAGACTGTGGATAAAGGAAAAAGACCAGCTGAGATCACTCAAAAGAAAAGTCAATCTAAGCCAAAACCAAATGGAAAGGCTCAGGTGACTTATCAGACTAGATCTCAGCAGAGGTACTATCAGCCGAGGTCTTCACAGATGAAGCAACCTCAGCTGAGAACACCCAGGCATGAGCAGTCCTCAAGGAATGACTCATATGAAAGACCTAGTCCTTTTGTGCCTAAAGGAAAAGGTCCTTCATACCTTTATCAACAAAAACCAAGACCAGGTGCACCCAAGCCAAAGAGAAAGAATGTGAAGAAGGTTCCTGTTCCTTCAAAGGCTGACACCCATAGAAAGTTTACTCCCAAGGCACCTAGGGAGATAACAATCTATGTAGATGTTTATGGAAGACAAATTAGCCAATCTAAAGTGATTAGAACTGTGAGGCAAATTTGGATTCCGAAAGGTACAGCTAACCTTGTAGGACCCAACACCAAATGGGTACCTAAAGCTTGATCTGTGATTGCAGGGCTCAGTGGACCTCAACAAAGGAGAAGCTCTTATATCATCAGTCTGGTACTTGGACAGTGGATGTTCTAGGCACATGACTGGCAACAAAGATCTCCTGACAGAATTTGTTGAGAAGGAAGGTCCACAAGTCACTTTTGGTGACAACTCTCAAGGAGCCACTAGAGGTTATGGTACTTTAATTATTGGCTCAGTAAGAGTAAGCAATGTATCCTTTGTCAGTGGACTTAAGCACAATCTTCTGTCCATAAGTCAATTTTGTGATAAAGGATACAGTGTTGAATTTTCATGTAACCTGTGTTTTGTTAAGAATGTATCTTCACAACAGGTATTACTAACTGGGTCAAGAAAGGGAAATGTCTATCTTGCAGATTGGAAGTCTTGCACACCAAATGCATGTCTTATAGCTAAGAGCTCAACTGACACTAATTGGTTATGGCATAAAAGGCTAAGTCATCTGAACTTCAAGATGATGAACAGGATAGCAAGACATGGACTGGTAGAAGGAATGTCAAATGAAGTTTACAACAAAGAACAAATCTGTAAAGCCTGTCAGGAGGGGAAGCAAGTAAAGGCATCTTTCAAAAGCAAAGTAGCAACCTCTACTGACAGAGTACTTCAACTATTACATATGGATCTTTTTGGTCCAGTAACCCCTGTAAGTATCAATGGGAGAAAATATACACTTGTTGTTGTAGATGACTTCTCCAGGTACACATGGGTGATATTCCTTGCAAGCAAAAAGGAGACTCAACTGAGACTGCCAGAGCTTCTGAAGAAAGTTAGCAATGAAAAGAGCCTGAACATTGTAAAGATAAGATCAGATAAAGGCACTGAATTCATAAATTCTATTATATCTGATTATTGCAAAGAATTAGGTATTTCACATGAGACATCAGCTGCAAGAACTCCACAACAAAATGGAGTAGCTGAAAGAAGAAATAGGACTCTCAAGGAGGCAGCAAGGACAATGTTAGCTGAAGCTCAGGTTCCTAAAAGATTCTGGGCTGAAGCTATTAATACTGCCTGCCACACTCAAAACAGATCCATGGTAACCAAACATCAAGGAAAAACTCCATATGAGTTATGGAATGGCAGAAAGCCACAGGTATCTTACTTTCATATTTTTGGTTGCAAGTGTTTCATTCACAACAATGGGAAAACTCAACTGAAAGCTTTTGATAGCAAAGCTGATGAAGGAATTTTCTTAGGATATTCCCAAATCAGTAGAGCTTTCAGAGTTTACAACTGTAGAACTCTTGTTGTGGAAGAAACACCTCATGTGGTGTTTGATGAATCTACTTTTGAGTCCAGAAGTAAGGAGAATGAGGATGTGATAAGCAAAAGGCTAACTAGGCTGAGTATCAAATCAAAAGGATATCCTGAGAATTGTGTTGATACATTCATCCCAACTTGGGACAACCTCAATGATCAACAATTCAAAGAGGACACTCAAAATCAGACCACTCCTCAAAGCTCACCTGAGAGCTCTCCTGCAGATATAACTGAACTGATGAACATCATCCCAGTTCAAGAGGTAACCATTGTCAATGAAGATGTGGTCACAGCTGAGACACTCACTGAATCCATCATTCAAGGGGGAACCAATGAAATTACCATTGAGAATGAAAATACCTTGAATGATGACTCAGGACTACAACCCTCTGTCTTATTTCCTGAATTCGATTTCATTCCAATATCTAGTGACTCAACTTCAGAAGAGTTAAACTTTACTGAAGGGCATCAGCCTAGGAGAACTTGGCTCTCAGATCACCCTGTTGAGCAAATCCTAGGTGATCCTTCCTCAGGAGTCAAAACTAGAAGTTTTCATGGTGAAAGTGCTTTGTTTTGTTGTTTCTTATCAAACCAGGAACCAAGTTCCATAGCAGAAGCACTTCAAGATTCCAACTGGATTATTGCCATGCAAGAAGAGCTCAACCAGTTCACAAGGAATCAAGTATGGGAGTTGGTGGACAGACCATATCACTGCAATGTGATAGGAACCAAGTGGGTATTCAAGAACAAGAAGGATGAGAATGATATCATAGTCAGAAACAAGGCCAGGCTAGTTGCAAAGGGCTACTCTCAAGTTGAAGGATTTGACTATGATGAAACATTTGCTCCAGTAGCCAGATTGGAGGCAATAAGGTTATTTCTTGCATATGCTGCTCACAAGAAATTCAAGGTGTACCAGATGGATGTTAAAAGTGCCTTCTTGAATGGAGTACTCAATGAAGAAGTTTATGTGGAGCAACCCCCAGGTTTTGAAGAAAGTCACAAAGTATATAGACTGAGGAAAGCTCTGTATGGACTGAAATAGGCTCCAAGAGCTTGGTATGATACTTTGTCACAATTCCTTTTGGATCATGGTTTTATCAAGGGGAGAGTTGATAGAACACTTTTCAGAATCACAAAAGGAGAGGACACATTGCTGGTTCAAATTTATGTGGATGATATCATTTTTGGATGTCCTAACCAAGTCCTCTGTGAGAAATTTTCTCAACTGATGAAGGGAAAGTTTGAGATGTCTATGATGGGAGAAATGAATTTCTTCCTAGGACTTCAAGTCAAGCAGTCCACTGAAGGAATCTTCATCAACCAAGCCAAATACACAAGGGAGCTGATCAACAAGTTTGGATGCCAGACCAGCAAGGTTGCAAGAGTTCCACTCAACACCAACACCAAAATGGAACCAGATGAGGATGGAGAATCAGTAGACCAGACTTCCTACAGAGTCATTATTGGATCTCTACTGTATCTCACAGCAAGCAGGCCTGATATCACATTTGCAGTTGGCATTTGTGCTAGATATCAAGCAAATCCCAAGAAAAGTCACCTGGAAGCTGCCAAGAGGATTCTCAAATATCTTAAGGGTACTGTGAATATGGGATTGTGGTATCCCTCAGATGACAATCTAGAACTCACAGGATACTCAGATGCTGACTATGGTGGATGCAGAATTGATAGAAAATCAACCTCAGGCACTTGTCAATTCTTGGGAAGTAAACTGGTTTCTTGGTTTTCCAAGAAACAAAATTCAGTAGCCACAAGCACTACTGAAGCTGAGTATATGGCAGCTGGAAGTTGTTGTGCTCAAATTCTTTGGCTAAGACAACAACTGAGAGATTACAACATCTTTGCCAATGAAGTCCCTATTTTCTGTGACAACAATAGTGCAATTGCTATTTCAGAAAATCCAGTTCTCCACACAAGATGCAAACATGTGGATATAAGGCATCACTTCATCAGAGATCATGTGGAGAAGAAGGACATCAAAATGCTCAAAATCCACACTGACAAGCAGAAGACAAATATCTTCACTAAACCTTTGGCTGAAGCAAGGTTTCAAGAGTTGTCAGTGGAGCTTGGACTCCTAGATCCAGGGGAGTTAAGAAAGGATTGAATCTCAGTAGAGTTACCTTCAACTCAGTGGAGGTTCATACTCAGAAGAGGATCTTCTCTCAGAAGAAGCTCCTCATCTCAGAAGAGGCCTTAATATCAGACGAGGTCGAACCTCAGTGGAGGTCAAGTTTATACTTATGTTATTTTCAAAGCTAAAGCCTCTTAGTTTTATATATATTTTAATTGGTTTCAATATATTTACTAATGAGTGCTTTCTGAAAAATTAAATCTCTTTCCACTGTTCCGAAGAGATTTTGGTATGGCAAGCATTTAATGCGCGTGGTACAAGTCAGACATGCTTTTTCAATTACCTATCTCACGCACCCTAAAAGCCAGTTGATATGACCTTCCGACTACCAACCCTCTCAATCCATACCATTCAATTAGGCGGTTCTTTTCTAACCGTCAAGATTTCTTAAAACCCCCCCACTAAACCTTGCAACTATCCACGATCTCAAACACGATCAATCTCAGGCGTTGATCTCTTTGTTCAATCTCACCATTCATTACTCATATAAAAACTCCAAACGATCATTTGTAAACCTTTTCGAATACACTTCCAAAGCAAACACTTACTTCTTTTCCCAACTCTCTGCAAATCATTTCTCTCAAACCCTCTTATTCAAATGGCAAAACTAAATCTTAGTTTCCTTACCCATAAAGATAACTTCTGGTATGAACCCATCGTGGTTTTTGATAACCCAGAAATTGAGTCCAGACCAGAGTATGCTCACATCAAAGAAACCCTTGAAATGATAAAAAGTGCTGGGTTAGAGAAATTTCTATCTGTCCATCCAGAGAACTGTTTTGACAGACAGGTTCTTGAATTCTACAACAATGTCTCCAACTCAGATACAAGGATCAAGTCTCATCTGATCTTGCAAAGGAAGAAGAAAGTTATGAGAGATAACATGGAGGTCACAGAGCACCAAAAGATAAAGAAGGAGATTCGTGTGAGCGGAGAAGTTCTGAAGGAGCTTTTTGATCTTCCTTCTGAAGGTCCCAATCCAGACACGTGCATAGTAAAGAAAGAGGAAGAATGGGTCAAAACCATAATGCAGAGGAAGGTACAATACACCCCAACAATGAACAGAAGTGAACTCCTGCCAGTTTACAATGTTCTCTGTGAAGTTGTGAGTAAATGTATCTTGGGAAACCAAGGGAGTACTGAGCAAGTGAGCAAGCCAAAGCTCAGGCTGATGAAGGCGATAGTTGAGAGCAAGGAAAAGCCATACAATTGGCAGCAGTTCTTTCTGAGGGCCTTGAATAAAGAGCACTCGAAGTTTCAACCTGACAAATCTCCTCAACTATCAAGTAAGCTAAACTATGCAACAAAAATCTCTTACTTGATAGAGAATGTAGATCTGGGAGTAGATTGGATCCCTGATAGGAAATGGAGCAATCTAAAGATCTTATTCAAGTCTGGAAAGACTCTGGAGGCAAGGATGATTAAGCCTGCTGTGGAAAGCCCAGAGGCAGTTGAGGAGGAGGAAGCTACCCCTGCTGAGGGGAAGAAAACAAAGCTGAAGAGAAGATTGGTAAAGTTGAGTGACAAAATGGCTCAACATAAGGAGGCTGTGGGAGAAAAGGCCTCAAGGAAGGAGAAGAAGAGGTCTTCTGAAGCAGAGAAAGAGGCTGCTTCGAAGAAAGTCAGAATCACCAACTCTACTGATGAGTCTTCATCAGGTAACCCTACCTCTTCTCCCAACACTATCTCAACTGAGTCTGACTCAGATGTCCCTGCACCTACCCCCATCAAACCTAAAATCACTAAACCTCGCACCCCTGCTGCCAAAACCAAACGCATCTCCAAAATAACTCACACTCAAACCCCCACTGATGGCTCTCAAAAGCCAGCAAGTGGATCCCAAACTGAAACCCCCACTGATGGCTCTCAAAAGCCAGCAAGTGGATCCCAAACTGAAACCCCCACTGAACCCATCTCCACCCCAACTGAAACCACCTCATCAAACCCTACTGAACCCATTCCCTCAACCCCATCTGAACCCGTATCATCCACCCCCACTGACCAAAACCCAACCTCACCTGACACTCAAACCTCATCTGAGTTGAACCCTCCTGAAATTAATCCAACTCAACTGGAGTCTATCCCAGAAGAGCCAACAGAAAGCAGATCCCCTACCCCTTCCCTTCCTTCAGACGATGAAGAAGAGTACTCTTTCCTTGATACTCTCAAGGATGAAGTTGCATACTCTTTAGAGTCTAAGTACCCTGAGCTTGATGGGTACCCAACCCTGAAAGCTTTATTCTTGAGGCTGAGACTCCTTGTCCAGCTCAAAGATAGAAGGCTAGGAGAAATTCTACTGGCAGTCAAAGGCAGCAATGCTGATGATTGGAAGAAGGAGGAGATGGAGGTGTTGCAGTTTGCAGGGATGACCAAAACCAGACTTCTCTGTGATGAGAAATTTTTTAAGAGTCTGGTGATGGAGAAGATAGCTGAGGCTAAGAAGGCAACTGAGGTGGAGAGGGCTGATGTTGGTGAGCAAGAGAAGTCAACTGAGGTGTTAGCTGAAGGAGAGGAGGTGAAGGAGAAAGAGGGAGAGAAAGAAGAAAATATACAAGGAGGAGGGACCTCACCAAGGCAAGGTGATGGTGAGGTAGCCAAGGATGTATCCAAGGCAAGGGATACTGAGGCTCAAAATTTGCCACAGGAGAGTCCAGTAGAGGTGTCTACTGATATTCTCCAACAACAGCCCTCAGTGGTGGCTTTAGAGTCAACTGAGGTGACTGGAATCGAAGGAGTTGAAAAGAAAAGAAAAAAAGCTGAGGGTGGTGAGAAAGATGTTGAAATCACTGGAGTTGTGAGAGGTCAAATAAAAGCAATCATCCCTGTAAAGGGTGAATTGGCTGAAAGAAACATAGTTGAAAAGGAGAGTGATGAGAGAAGTAAGATGAGTGAGGAGGAGGGAGTTCCAATGGAGTTAGAAGTTACAGGTGACTTAGGTGGTGAGATTGAGGGAGGAAAAACTAACACTGTCTTAAATGCAGGTACTCAAACTGATGAAATCCCCCCAGTCCAAGTCAACCTAACTCCCCTGAAGGATGAAGTGCTTAAACTTCAAGAAGAAAGAATCCCTGCTCTTGAAACTCAGCTGAGAGATGTCCAAGATGTTGTCCAAGAGGAGGTGGACGAAATGGTCATCCTCTCAGATCACATTGACGAACTCATGGAGTCCACAACTACATCACTCCAGAATCTCACACTTAAAATTGACGACTCTCAGCAGATGGTGATTGATGTAGTTGAGGGGCAAAGTTTGCTAGTCATTGAAGCCCTGAAGAAGCTGGAGGAAACTGAAGAAGAGGCCAGAGCCAAATTCCTCAAAGACTCAGTAGAGAACGTTTCCATCAACCTGAAGTCATCAGTAGAGGCCTTCTCAACTGACCTTCTTGGGAAGGTTGAAGGATTATGGAACTCGAAGATGTCTGAATTCGAGGCCAAGCATGCTGAGCTGGGAGCCAAACTGGGAGAGGTACTAAAGAAGGCAGCTGAGGATTTCCCAACTCAAGAGAAGACTGATGTGTTTATCAATGAAAAGCTAGCGCAGTTTGTTCAATTTGGGCAGACTGCTGGGGCTACTTTAGAAAGGCTTGAGGATGAGGTAGATCACTGCTCAACTGAGCTGAAGGCATTGGCACATGATCAACTGAAGCTCAACATCACAGTGGCTGAGTGTATGATTAATGTCGGAAAGGGGGAAAAGAGGATAAGTGCGAAGGACATGAAGGCTGATCCCAAGAATAAAATGAACATTATCCTTGAAACCCCTGATTTCGAAAAAGGCCAACAAGTGAAGAGCACCCTGAAGAAAGTTGATGCTGAGGCCCAGAGGCTGGTTGGAGAAAAGAAGGGCAAGGAGACATCATCAGAAGACCTTTCAAAGTTCAAAGAAGCTCATCTGAAAGAGAAGGAAGAGAGAGCTGCAAAGAAGGGGGAACCTGCAAAGAGGAAGGCATCTGAAACTCTCTCAGCAGAGGTTGCTAAAAAGACAAGAACCTCAGGGAGGTTGGCAGCTAAGTCCACAACCTCTACTGATGAAGTTCAGGTACTTCCTATTCTCAACCCTGAACCCCTATCTTCTGAACCTCCCAAGTCTGCACCTACCAAAGTCACAGAGCTCGCTGAGCTAATTAAAGAGGCTGGAGGTATGAATGAGAGAGCAAGGAAGCTAACAGCCCAGCAGCAGGAGAGGAGAGATAAGGTGGTTGATAAGATAGAGACCATTGCAGAGCTGGCTGAGAGGAAAAGAAAGGAGAGGCTAGCCACATTTGATAAAACTACTTCTAAGAAGTTCAGAAGTGGTTATCTTAAGTGGGCTGCCAAACTGAAGAAAGACAAGATCACACCTTCTCAAAACAGATTCCCTCACCATGATGCCTGGGTTCCTAAGAAGCTCAATGATGCTTGGGAGACTGCAAAAAGGGAATTCGTTTATTCCTTTTATGTCAGTGGAGAGTTAGGAAGGGACAATGCACAAGAAGTCTTCAACTCATGGTTGTTTGATGCCTATCCCAAACTCTATCCTGAGATCAGTGGTGCTTGGAATGATGCCTTCCCTGATCATGCTCTGAAGGCCCCTGAGCCAATCACCTACTGGCCTCCTCAAGATGCAACAGGAGCTGTTGATAGAGAAAGGATCACTGAAGAGTGGACATCTTTATGTGAGCATCTTGGTCTCAAAGGACATTCCAAGGAAATGATGGAAAGGAAGAATGAGCTGAAGATCAGAGTCTTCAAACAATATGGACTTGAACCTTTGTTTGAGTCCATCTGAGAATGTTGTATCTTCTGCTGGGCATTTGTTTATAAGTCCCAGGTGTGTTTTTAGTTTGAACTTTTTGATAAGTAGACTTCATGTAAAATGTACTTCATCCTTTTGTCAATGAAATGAACTCTACTGATGCTTGCCCAAGATAATATCTCATTATCATTTAGGCTTATGTACTTGAATGTTTTTACTTACAAAATCTGTGAACTTTGAATGTCATCTGAAGAACCTCATCTGGAAGAAGATATGTAATAAGATAGGTTCCGGCATAATCAAAAAGGGGGAAATTATTGGGAAAATGTATAAGACTTGTTTTGATTAGATGCCAACATGTCCCTCCTAAGTTGTTTTGTAAGTAAATTATTCAGTAGAGTTAATGTTTAGTTCGACAGTTCAAAGTGTTAAGAACTGGAGTACAGTTAGTAATAACTAGAGTGTATTTTAGTATGAAGTCTGCTGAAGATGAAATCCGCTGAAGTGAAGTCCACTGAAGACTAAGTGATCTGAGAAAGAAGTCTAAGTCTTGAATGTTTTCTAAGTACATTCTCACTAGGACTAAATCTATCAGTAGAGGACGAAGGTCCACTGATAAAGAAACTAACAAGTACATTAAATGCTAAACATATTTAAAGCTGTTAGTTAATCTGGTTGGAACAAGGCAAAATGAATTTCAGTGAAGCTTACAATAAATGAAGGAATAAGAAGGTTCTCTCAGAGGAGTTCCACCTTAAAGCAAGACAAGAATCTGGGCATACAGACTTAAGGTCCAATGAAAAAATGACACGTCAGTGTACTTTACTGACAGCCGACCTGCCCCAGCCTGACAAGTACCAAAAGTCTTTCACCTAGCAATCTACAGAAAGTTGGTGAACAGCATGGTTTTGCAGCCGTTTCTTGACAAGACTTAAATCTTCAAATAGAGTCGTTTGAACCAATCAGATACAAGAAGACTTACTTGAGAAGATTCAAATCCAACGGGAAGATTTTCAAGGAAGCCTATAAATACAGAAGGACGTGCACATTTACAAGCACGGGAAACTCACAAGATCAAAGCTATCTCTACATTCATAATCATCTAGAAGCACTCGAAATTATCATTGTTTCCCAAGTGTTTCACAATTGTAGAGAGCCTAACAAACCTTATGTAACCAAGCTTAAAGCTATATCCAAATCTTAGAAAGAGATAATCCAAAGCCTTGAGCTAAACTTGTAAGGATTATCTCAAAATAGTTGGAACCAAAACCCTACTCAAAACCCTACTCAGTGTTTAGGTTGAGAGCTAGTGTTAAGTGGTGTTAGTAAGCTGATTGTTGTATCAGTCTGAAAGCTGGTTTGTTTTGGGAACTAGGACCTGGAATTTCCTAGTGATCAATCATCCTAAGAGAGGAGAAGTTGATCAGTGCACCTTGGCACTATAACACAAGGAATTCCAAGTGAAAGGAATTCTCCTGTTTGATCAGGCCAGTGGACGTAGGAGATTTATCTCTGAACCACTTTACATCTTGTGTACTTACATTCTGCTATTTCATAGGTGTGTGTTAATCTCAAGTTTATCAAAGTAAAACGAGTTTTCTAAAGGGCTCACTAATCCGCATCTGAAAGCTAATTAGATAGTAGTTCAATTGAAAGTCTTGTGCTTTCAGTGGAGGTATTATCTCAGTAAGCTTTCACAGAGTAACTCTCAGCAGACCTCAAGTCCACTGACGAGCTACTGTCTTAAGTAACCTGATAAGTTTTGAACAAGTTTTAATTTGTAACAACAGGTGTATTCCCCCTCCCCCCATACACCTGTTTACTCGTTTCGGGACCAACATTGCTCAACTGGGCAAAGGAGGTAATAGAACCAGGAGCCATTGCTGAAAACCATCTGTGTGGACCATCCCCGAGGGTGAGTGGGAAATTTCGACATTGAGTTGCGTCTGTTGCCCCCACTGAGATCATGAAGTCTGAATATTTTGTCACGTGGATTCGCGGGTCCGACTTCCCTTCATATAAGCTGATGGCGGAGAACTGTATCTTCTTCTGAATTGGTGCATTGAGGATTAATGGAGATAACGGCGAAGACGGGAGAATAGTTGACCCGACTCCTCTCTGAGACTCTAATTGTTTCTGCAATTCTTCAATTGCTTTCTTCATCTCTTGCAACTCACTTGGGGGAGTTCTCCCATCGGAAGGCTGTTCATCATGATTAGGTATAACCTCCTCATGATGCAGTCCCTCCCCGATGGGGCGTTTCTCTTGAGTTGCCTTCCTTGCAATGTTGTTGGCTCCATTTGGCCCTAGTCGGCCGAAAGCTGATCTCCTGACTCGATCATGCACTGATGGGCGAGCAGTAGGGCGTGGTCGCGCATCATTTCTCCCAGATTGTTCTCTCGTGGTTGCATGTCTTGTTCCCAGCCTTTCCAACGCACTAGTCCGAGAAGTGCTTTTACTCGACTCACTTACCAGACTCGGCGATAATTCCTCTCGATTTCCCAAGCGCTCACTTATGGGAGCCTTTCCTTTATTTCTACGGACTTCCGCGTTGTCGGCTTCATCACGGCGCGCATCTTCTCTTAACTTGCTTCTCTGTTCGCCTGCTCGCCCCTGCTCGCCGTTGCTCTTGATGGCCCAGCTGTTTGCCGATTTTGTAAAGATTGGAGGACAGCAATCGTTTTTGCTAGTTCTTCGGGATTTTGAGCAAGAGCTTCCACTTCCGGTGGAATTGTATCGATGGTGACCTGAACATTCCTTTGCGAGGTTGCCCTCACTGTCCGGGCATGTCCTTCGGTGGAAGAAACCCTAGTTCTTGACCTAGGGTTCGGGGATGCGCTCGAATGTTGTTCTTCTTGTGACCTAATCATCTTAGTTGCCGAAATGTATGGGATAAATAGAGGATTGATGTGGTCTTGCTTCTAAACACCTTTTTCAAGAGTCACTAGCCTTGTATGTATGAATATGATGGTTTGAAAACCCTAGTTCATACATGCATGCATTCAAACCCTTAAAATGATGTATTTATGGATAACTTTGTTCCAAACGGTATGCACACTTGATTTCCGGTGATTTCTTCCCGGATTTCGGCCAATTTTTGCAGATTCCGGCGAAAATCTTCAAGCTTTCTTCGATTTTTGGAAATCGAAGGTTCGAACCCTCCTTCTAGCGCCAATTGTTGATGACCTTTTCTAATCGATGTTGATTAGTGGCTATTTTTGCTAAGTAAAATCATCAAACAAATACTAAGATCATGGAATTTAGCTAAATATAGAACAAGAAATAAATTGACAAGAGTTTGGCTAATATTTTGAATTATGGAAAAAACTCCCTTCTTCATGCAAATGAAGAAGTATTTATAGATGTACAAGGTGACTATGTGTCACTATTTTAATGGCTTAACCATTGGATCTTTGCCAAGTGTCAGGACACTTGTACAACATCTAGGCTATTGCTCAATGGATGAGTGCCAAGTGTTAAGACACTTGGACCATATCTAAGTATGGTGACCTTTGGAATTCTCAATGTTGTACTTGGTCTTCATAATCACTTAGCTGCTTTCTTTGGTGACCGATTGCTCGCTAGTACATCTTCGTTGGGCGCTAAGGACCTCTTGCTCGCCTCGTGTTTGGACTTGATGCACGCTTGCTCGCGTGATCGCAAGGTTGTCCGTCTTTTGCCTTTATTTTTTTGCCTTGGTTATGTATTTCTTTTGTCCTTTACTCTTTTGGTCGCCTAAAATGTATCTGGTTGCAATCCTGCTCGCCCGTAGGGTTGATTCTCCTTAATACTCTGATGGTCGCCTGCTTCTTTATCTTAGTCCATTGACTTCTTGATTTCCGATCACTGTTGCTCGCCTAGTCGCCTATCAACAATGATTTCATGGTTTATTTGAAATTTTTAATGTGCGAGTTGCAAGTGTTACTGAATTTGTTTTACATTTTTATGTATATTTTTTCTGGTTGTTTAATCATACATCTGTATATGGTTTATTACAATGTTGATTCCCGGAATTAATGATTCTTGATAATTTATGGTTTATTTTTTTTAATGATCTTAAGATATGTTTTGAGTTTTTAATAATGTGCGTGCGACTTGTACGAGTTACTGAATATATATATATATATTCCTATTGTGTAATCATGCATCTATTCCTATTGTGTAATCATGCATCTATAAACAATTTATTACAATGATGATTTTTACAAGTACTGATTCTCAATAATCTCAATACTTATAAATCAGTCGTGTAGTGCAATAATATGCAACCGATGCAGATAAAAAAGGGCTAAAGAAGATTTAAATCTTACCAAATAAATCAAGAATGAAGGTGCAACAACTAATTTAACAAGATATGTATCTTTGATGATCACATAAGTTCATCTAGCTCAAATATGCACGAAAATGTAGATGCTCAAGTTTCAATTACTCAAATTGGGATGATTTTTGGAAATATACCTTTTGAGGCAACTTCAGTCATTCTAATCAATTTTGGTCATGGTAAGTCATAAGAGCCAGTGGTTGGTGATCGTGGTAAATCACAAGAGACGGAGGTTGGTGATCATGGTAAATCACAAGAAGTAAAGGTTAAAATGGAAGAATATACTGGTGATGAAGATTGGACAACTGGATTTCAACATCTTTTTTTCTCACTTGTGGATACCAACATTTGGATAAAACAGGAAAAAGGTAAATAAAAATTGTAATTTATTTGGTTTCATCTTCTCTATTGCACCATTATTATGAAGTTATACATATTTTGTGAATTTAATATTTGAATTTGATTTTTAAAATTTGATAGGTTAATTAACCAGGACTTTTGTACACCAAGTATTCCATGTAACTAAAGTTTATTTTAACAATATCAGTTGTTTTCACTGAATCGTACAACTCAGGTGCATTTTTAACAATGTCGTTTGTTTTCACTAAAAATGCAGTTATTTTTATTGCAAAATGCAAGTGAAACCTGCACTTTTCAATGAAATTTTTTCGACATTCTTCAAAAGTGCACTTAAATTGCACGGTGCTTCTGATGCATAAAAGACTTTGTCTATAACATATAATGAATCAGTTGCAATGAGTCAATAGTAATATTCAATTTTTTATGTTTGATTTGGATTCATAAAATTTGTAATAATGGTAAGATTGTTACAGATTGTGAGGAGATATTATTAGAGGCGAGAAATGAATCAATATTTTGGGATGCCAACAACGTTCACAAGCGAAAAAGATCAAAGCTACTCCAATACACTCAATCACCACTTGCAAGACTCATTACATAAGTCTCTCTAGCTCAAATATGAACGAAAACATGGCTGTTCAAGTTTCACTTGCTCAAATTGGGATGAATTTTTGAAATATACCTTTTGAGACAACTACAGTCATTCGAGGTCATGGTAAGTGTGAGCTAGTGGTTGGTGATCATGGTAAATCACATGAGCAGTGGTTGGTGATCATGGTAAATTACTAAGAGACAGATGCCAGTGATTATGGTAAATCACAAGAAGTAAAAGTTAATATTGAAGAATATACTGGTGATGAAGATTGGACAACTGAATTTCAACACCCGTTTTTCTCATGTGTGGATACCAACATTCACATAAAGCAGGAACAAGGTAAACATATATTGTCATTTATTTGGTTTCATCTTCTCAATTACATCATGCATATGAAGTTATATATTTTATGAACTTAACATTTGAATTTTATTTTTAAAATTTACTGGGTTCATTTTCTAAGTCTTTTGTACACCAAGTGCACAATATAACTCAAGTGCATTTTTAATCATACTAGTCGTTTTCACTGAATCGTGCATCTCAAGTACATTTTTAACAATGTTTGTTTTCACTGAATCAACATTGTTCAAGAGTGCACTTGAATTACACGGTATATGGTGCATACAAGACTTTGTCTATAACATATAATAAATCAGTTGCAATAAATTTATAGTTATATTCAATTTTTTACGTTTGATTTGGATTAATAAAATTAGTAATAATGGTAAGATTGTTACAGATTACGAGGAGATATTATTAGAGGCAAAAAATGAATTATAATTTGGGACACCAACAACGTTCATAAAAGAAAGAGATTAAAGCTACCTCAATACACTCAATCACCACTTGCAAGACTCGTCGACCATCTCCAGCAAGTTTCGTGTTATACCCCTCGTCCCCACGATAAATTTGTAGTGCTAAATAGGGGTAGGGACGAAGGTCCCAAGTACGATGATACCTTCATATATAAGAAATGCAAGTTTGTAGCAGAAAATGAGATTGGGCTTGGAGCTAAGTTGCTATTACCACTAGTATTTTCGATAAAGACGACTGCCCGCAATAAAGGAAGAACCTTGTTATTGAACAATATATCAGATGATGTTAATTTCTTGCTTGTTGTTCAACCATAAGGTCACCATGTGGTGGTGTAGTTACATTGACATATGTTTGTTGATAAATGAGGTAATGATATTCTGTAGTTGAAACTGTGTATTTGACGGATAATTTATAGATAATATTGGAACTACATTGTTTGATTTGATATATATGTTATTTTTGTTAGTTCAATATTTTTTTATAATTTGTATATAAAATTCAAGTGCACACACACACACAAACACACATACACACATACACACATATATGTATATATATATATTAATTTATAAATCACCAAGTTCCATATGCATATGGTGAGGTATGTGCACTCAGCATGTCTAAGTTATATTAACATATACATTTTATTTCTCACTTTCAGATAAATCTAGCATGTATGTTTACGTTAGATTAGTCTGCACATTTAGCCATACATTGTGCAATTCAAGTGCACTTTTAAACGATATCAATTGTTTCCACTGAACAATAATAGTTGGATAACTGTAATTTTTCAGTGCAAAAAACTACAATTATTCAATAAAAATAACTGATACTATTTAAAAATATAGTTGATGCATTGTACAGTTGGTGCATAAAAAGATTTTGTTATTAGTTTTGAATTGAAGGAATACATTACTTTGATGAGGAAAATGATATATATTTTTTATCCAAAAAGAACAACCACAACATTGACACATTAGTTCATGTTGGAATATTTCCATTCAAAATAATTCTAATATATGTGGTCAGTTGCACCGTGCAATTCAACTACATTTTTAAAAGAATCAATTATTTTTACTGAAATATTTACAATTGTTTTTATTGAACAATATCAGTTAGACAACTTATATTGTTCAGCGAAAACAACTAAAAATAATATTAGATTGACATGTGTTTGTTGAGTGATGATGTAGTGATATTATACGGTTGAAACACTGTGTTTGTGTTTGATGAATACATTGTTTGATTTGATATTTTCTTAGTTTTTGTTAATTCAATTTTTATTATTTTGCATATAAAAATCATCAAGTCTCATATGCATTTAGTGCACGAATTTTAAATTCACGCGTTCGTCACATTTCAGTTATCTTAGTCCACGTCTCATTAACATTGAAAAAGTTTAAAAAAAATAAAAGACTCTTGTATAAATTAAATTTAATTAAAAGTTTGAAATCGATAAATTTCATAGTTAATTGAAATCATATTAAATTTTATATTTGGTTAAATAAAAAGAGTATTAAAGAATGTCATGGAAGACTTAAAAATACGAGGGGCTATCGCTGTCGGTGCGGGTTGGAGTTGGACTGTGCCAGCCTGGATTAGGTCGTCCATTGTGTTTATATACAGGCCACATATTGTGAGTTAAAAGGGCCCGGTTAAATACCACTCCATCTTTAATACATACACCCCTCTTAATTCTTTTTTATTATAATATATTTATTAAATTACTTATATGCCCATTCTAGTGAAAAATAACCTAAGTATTATGATCCATTCAACCCATCCCCCTTTTCAGCAGTTCTTTTCTTCTTTGGGATTTGGTTCGTAAAAGGCATGGCCTTTAGCCTCGTTAACTGAGGGTTTGTCATTTTTGTTGGATGAAAACAAATCAAGTTTAGGTTGCCATGAAAGTCCTATTACTGTCTTGTTCTCGCACATCCTGTAGAAACCTCAGGCCAAAAGAACTATAATCCTAATTTGGGGTGGTCTTTGGATGGTGGGCGGTGGGAGACGGGAGTCACGTTGCAGGCGGCAGATTGCGGGTGGAAGTAAAAGTTTTTTTCTTTTTTTTTTCTATAAATCGTCTTCTTCTTTTTTTAGTCTTTTTTTTCTTCTATAAACCGCCTTCTTCTTTTCTGGATGAGAGGGAACTACAGAACGTGGGGTAGATTATGTGTGTTGGATATGCGCTCCGACGGGCTAAGAGTTTGCGGGTCGAGTTGAAGCCCGTTAGGAAATGGTCGAGTAGGGATTTTGTCACCCTATTTTTCTTCTCTGTTTCTTGAGGCATGCTGGGTCTTACCAGGATCATTTTGTGCAGTTAGATGTTTTAAAAAGCAGATTATGCTAGATTTGAGTATTGTTTTGTTTATGTGCGTTGGATATGTGTTGGTATGGGGAAGTTGCAGAACTTTTGGTTTTGCTCTTGTGGGAAATCCATATGCAGAAGAAAAATCGATTCATAATGAAATTTTAATGTTAATTTGCATATTCAATATGTTTTGGCTCATTTTATTTTAGATTTTTTCTGTTTTGGCCATTTTATTACCTTTTTTTTTTTTATCGATTGGAGAAGAAAATCTTAAAAAAAATTCGATGCAGTATATCTAATAGTATAATTATTAGTTGGGTGAACTAATAAAGAGGTGTATGTATTAAAGATGGAGGAGTATTTAACCGGACCCGGGTTAAAAATCGTATCGATTCCCAAGCCACAATTTAAGGTCCAATTTATAAATTCCAGAATTTTCGAAATTATCTAATCCTATTTCTTTTGTAATCCAACTTCACGCGTAGCCCACAGTAGATCAATCATCTTCAATCCTTTCAATGGATGCGTTCGAATTCTAGATCCAATAGGTGTTCGTGAAATTGCTCGATGGAAAACACGTAATCGTGAATTTTGACGTGCCTCCGATCTGTCTCAGATGCTGTATTCAAACCCTAATTGGTTTCCCTCCCATCTCCAACTCCTAGTGAGTGAAAATTACAAAATTGAAACACACTATTTATTCGTTTTCTCCGCAAATTTACTTGAAATTTATATAAATAAAATGGGGCATTGAAAACAAATCAAGGAGAAACATATCTGGCTTGTGAAAAAAAATAAAAAATGTATAGGCTACTTCGCCCACTTTCTTGATGATCCAAAATGGTCCAGCGTATTTCGGGCTCAGTTTCCACATGTGTTTCTTATGTAAAGTGACTTGTTTATAAGGCTTCCATTTCAAATAGACGCAATCTCCTTCATTGAAAACCTGTTCCATTCTGTTTTTATTCGCCTGTGAGCGCATTTTGTCTTGAGCCTTTTGAAGTAAATGTCATAGCTGATGAGTAATTAGTTGTTTCTTCTGAATTGTTTCTTCCACCCCTAGAATCGAACTTTGTTGATAAGGTCCAAAGGGAAGCATTGTTGGTCTGATGTCATACAACGCTTCAAAAGGAGAGGATTGTATTATTGAATGATAGTTGGTATTATACCATAGCTCAGCTAATGGTAGCCAACTAGCCCACTCCTTAGGATTGTGACTGCATATACACCGTAAATAGCCTTCCAAACATTGGTTTACCCTCTCGGTTTGACCATCCGTTTGGGGGTGATACACGGTGCTGAGAAGTTGTTGCACCCCAATGAGCTTAAAAAGTTGTTGCCAAAACCCATTCGTGAAAATTCTATCTTTATCTGAAACCACTGTAGTAGGCAATCCATGTAGCTTGTAAATAGTATTTAGGAACACTTGTGCCAATTGAGAAGCTGTATAAGGATGAGAAATGGCAATACAATGTCCATACTTGGTCAATCGGTCTACAATTACCCAGATTGTATCAAACCCATTTGAAATAGGTAGCTTCTCAATGAAATCCATAGAAATGTCACTCCAAGCATGAGTAGGAACTGGCAAAGGTTGCAGCAATCCCGACGATTTCACCAGTTCATGTTTACAAATTTGACAAACATGGCATTCACTGACAATAATGTGTGCATCCTTTTTAAGTTCAGGCCACCAAAATATAGCAGAAATCTTATGATACGTAGCCATCTCTCCTGAATGCCCTCCAAATGAGGATGTGTGCATGAAGAGAATAATTTCTTCCCTAAATTCCCCAGCTTTCCCCACATACAGCTTGCCTTTATATCGCACCAAACCCTCCTTATAGGTATAAAGCGACATATTGTAGGGAAAAGCTAAACTCTCAGTAATAATCTGTGGCACCAAAACATCACCCTCATAGCTGTCTTGAACTTCCTCCACCCATGCAGGTTTAAGTACGGTTAGAGCTGTACATTCTCCCATAGTATCATCCCTTCTTGATAGAGCATCTGCAGCTAGAGTCTCCTTACCTCCTGTACTCAATACTATAGTCAAATCCCAATAGTATAGTCAAGTATTTATGTTGGAGTGGGGTAGAGATTTTCTGCTCCAGCAAATACTTCAGGCTTTGTTGGTCAGTTTTAATCACAAAGGGACCATGCAAAAGATAACTCCTCCACTTTTCCACTGACAATAGTATAGCAAGGAACTCTTTCTCATAGATAGAGAGGCCCAAATTCTTAACACCCAGAGCTTTACTGATATAGGCTAATGGATGACCTTCTTGAGTAAGGACAGCCCCTAGACCAGCATAACTAGCATCCGTTTCTACCACAAATGTCTTTGAAAAATCAGGTAATTGCAAAACTGGTGCAGTCACCATGGTTGTCTTCAATAATTCAAAAGCTTTCTGAGCTTCTTCACTCCATAAAAATAGCCCTTTCTTAGTTAATTGAGTTAATGGTTTGGTTATTACCCCATAGTTTCACACAAATTTTCTATAATAACCAGTTAGCCCCAAGAAACCCCTCAAGGCTTTAACTGACTTAGGTGTAGGCCACTCCTGTATAGCTTGAATTTTTTAGGGATCAGCTTGGACCCTTTGCCCCGAAATGATATGCCCCAAATACTCAATTTGTTTCTGCCCAAAAGCGCATTTAAAAGGCTTGGCTAGCAGCTGGTTGTCTTGTAACAATAAGAAGACTTTCTGTAGATGATCCTTATGCTCCTCCATGTTGGCATTGTATATAAGTATATCATCAAAGAACACTAGCACAAAACTCCGTAGATAAGCACTGAACACCTTATTCATGACAGCCTGAAACGTGGCTGGTGCATTTGTTAAGCCAAAGGGCATCACGGTAAACTCGTGCAACCCTGAAACTGTGATAAAAGCAGTTTTGTATATACCTTCGGGATACATTCGTATCTGGTGATATCCTGCCCTCAAGTCTATCTTAGAGAAAATTGTAGCTTGCCCCAACTCATCCAATAAGTCTTCAATGAGGGGAATAAGATAGATATCCTTGATAGTCACCCCATTCAATTTTCTGTAGTCGACACAAAATCTCCAGCTCCCATCTTTCTTCTTTACTAACAACACGGGTGAAGAGAAAGGACTGTTACTTGGTTGGATTACCCCAGTGGCAAGCATCTCTTTGACCATCTTCTCAATTTCCTGCCTCTGTATAAAAGGATATCTATAAGGATGTTGTTTGATAGGGTCAGTTCCTTCCTTGATATTGATTTTATGATCAAGTGTCCTCTGTGGCGGCAAAGCAGTGGGCTCCTTGAATACTGCCCTATATTTCTCCAATAAGGGTCTCAATTCAGGTACCACCAAAAAAATTTCAACCTCGATGTCTTGTTTGATGCAACAAAGTATCCCCATCCCTGCATAATTCCCCCTTTTCACCATTCTTTTCAGCTGATTACCATTAATCATACTGACTTTTATCTCTTCCTCATTACCTTGAATAGTAATAGTTTTCCCATCCCTAGTAAACTTCATTTGATGGAGATTGAAATCCAGTGTTATTGGCCCAAGCTGATTCAACAAGTCAACCCCAAGGACCATGTCACAACCACCCAACTTCAGAAGTCTTTCAGGAGCAATAAACTTGCAATCTCCTATATACCACTCAAAATTAGAGCATTTAGTATTGCATTCAATTTTGGTTCCATTTGCTATAGTCACCATAAAAGGATGAGTTTTTTCAGTAATACGTTTTAGTTTCTTAGCTGTTTCAGGGTCCAGAAAACTGTGTGTGCTACCTGAATCCACCAACACTGTAATCACATGCTTACCCACCCTTCCTGAGATTTTCAAAGTGTCAGGAATTTGCTTTGCTTCAGCTGCATTTAAGGTTACTATCATCTCTTGCTCATCTTCTGACTCTCCTTCCTCTAACAACAGATTATATGTATCATCCATATCCTCTCCACTAGAATCATGAAGGATTTCTTACATTTATGTCCAATGTGATATATTTCATCACAATTGAAACATAAATTTTATTTTTTCCTAGCCTCCATCTCAGCAGGAGTCAATCTCTTAGGAGGTGGAATTCTGTTCATAGGCTTAGCTCCAAACTTCTCAGTATTATTCCCAGGAGCTGTATAGGGTACAATAGCCATTTCCTTATTCTTATTCTCAGTATGCCAACCAATAGTCTTCTGAGTATTCCAAGTTTTAGATTGGTTTCTTTTTTCCTGTTCCCTACACTCAATCATTCCCTCTTGTTTGATAGCTAGTTTAACAGCATCCACTAGCTTAGTTGGATTCATAATCTGCAGCATGTGTCTAGTTTCTCCCTTGAGGCCACTTATAAAGCTCTTAATGAAATACTCCTCGGTGAGGTAGAGATTACTAGCAATCATAAAAGATTTGAGCTCATCAAACTCTTTAATATACTGTTTAACACTCCCTTCTTGCTTCAATTTATTAAACTGACCAATCAGATTCTCATCATCCGAATTGGAAAACCTTTCCATAACCATATATGTAAACTAATCCCATGACATATCCTCATTACCATCCATATAATCAAGGTACCAATTGTCAGTCTCATCCTCCATATTAATAGCAGCAAGTATAATTTTATCATAGTCTGTCATGCTATTGAATTTGAAGTATTTGGCACATTTCCTAATCCATTTCCTTGGATTCACCCCATTGAACTTAGGAAACTCAATCCTAGGTTTACCCTTCCCCTGACTGTGATTATCATTAGAGTCCGGATAGTGGTGATGACCATAGTGTGGTTGGTGTTCATTCCCCACTCCTGCTCGCACATACTGATGATGAATAGGAGTTCGCAAAACATTTGATCCGTAGTATACTGGTGGTGGTTGATTTGCGTAAGGAGGTACTCCAGCTCCAGATCTATTGAATTTATTTACATATGTGCCTTTCGGAGCACCTAGACCGCCGGATGTTGGTAAATTCATGTACGTAGGAGGTGTAGGTAGAATTCCGGCCTCGTGCGATGGTATAGCTCCAACTCCAGATCTGCTAAATTTAGTAACATCTGAGCCTTTCGGAGCACCAATTCCTCCACATGGTGGTGCACTGTGGATAAATGGTGAAGGATGAATCATACCAGTTTCCGTTCCACTGGAAGTTGGCGCGAATTCCCCTCCTTCCTCCGCGGACATGCGCATATCGCTCTCACTTTTACCCACAATAGTCTTTCCTTTATCAACAAAATTCATACTCATTTGTTTAATCAACTCATTCATTTGTTGTTTCAGCTCTTCCGATTCCTTACTCTGTTGTTCAAGTCGTTTAATGACTTTATCTGATTTCGCATTTTGTTCAGAAAGCTGAGTTTCTGATTAGGCATGAAATTGTTATGTTTTGGTGCCCGATTTGCCCATGTTTTGAGTGTTTTCGATGAGTGTTTGGAGTCAAATGAGTATCTTTTTTTATAAACTTATTAATTTGTCTCTTTGGTTTTCATAGATGGATAGAGGGCAAAAAGAGGAGTTCGTAGGACTTTGAATCGGCCAAAACGGACTCCCGGTTGAGAAGTTATGAAGGTTTTACGAACATGTGTACAGCCAGCGGTCGAGCGCCTTCGCTCGACCTCTTGACCGCTCGACCACCCAGCTCGAGCGCTAGCGCTTGAGCTGCACCTGCACTCGAGCATTTTTGCGTGTTTTTGCCCCAAAATCGCCCAAATTCGTCCCAAAGCCTATATATACCCCTTCCAAGCATATTTTCACATATCACCACATACCAACACATATTTTTACATACTTTGAGCAAGGAGAAAGCTTGGGAAGGAGTTTTGAAGAATTTTATACGTTGTAATCGAGGTTTTAATTTATGAATTCTTAGTTTTAGTATTTCTTTTGAACGTATTAGATTAATTCTTTCTTTCTTTACTCTTTGAGACGATTAAACCTAGTTTTTCAGATTTATATAGATTTCTTTGGAGACTTTAATTTGTTCTTTCGTTTATGTTCTTGATTTCTTTCGTTAATTCAATTATGCATATGTTTATTGTTCTTGTGATTGATTTTATTATTCAAACCACCATGTTAGGCTAGAACCCTTGCATGCTTAGGATAGGATGAACTCGTAGAAGTAGGTTGTGGGTATGTAATTAGGGTAATTCGTGACGTTAGTTTTAATTCTCTTAATTAATGAATTCTTATAATTAATCTTAACTCTACCTTTAAATTTCGTACAAAAGTGTTAGAGAGAGGACGACTGCATCACTCAATAACAATTAGTAGTCTTAACGAGAGGGTTTAGGAGAGGTTAATTCATCTACCGGTTTAGCGAAGGAGGACGACCGCATCACCTTAGTTAAATTAGGGTCTCATTAATTAAGCACAATCTATTAACTTGTTAGTGGATTAGTGAAATCGAGTGTTAGGGTAAAGTATTAGGGTTTAGAATCTTGAGCTTTCACCTTGCATTCTTATACTTAGGTTATTTTTTGTGTGTCACGGTTATTTTAATTATCGTACCAACTCCATTAGTATACGTAGGAATTCCTATCCCGAGCATCACCCTTTTATATTTGAGACAAAACCCTTAGATAATTAACTCATTTCTTTCTTTTGCATTAGTAGAGTAGAATAGTTTAGATTTAATAATTTTCAATCCCCAAACATACACTCATATTAACTATGACGCGTAGATCTTCAGGGATCTATTCACATACATACCTTCCATTGGGTTCGATAATACTTGGTCCCTATACTTGCCCATACTACAGTGAACCCGTACTCTTGCGGGGAAGCTACTAGTAAAAGCTAGTATTTTCGGTTAAAGTCAATGGCGTCGTTGCTGGGGATGGCGTTGTATGCTTTTTGAATAGGACTTGTCGATAGCTTAGCAGTTAGTAGTGGGTGTTTTTATTTCTGTTTTTATTTTTATTATTTCGTACATATTGGGCAGTTGCATTTTGATCTTTCTGTTAGTGTGTCAGGTATATGAAAACACGCTCACAAGGCAATACGAGCGAAGAGAGGTTACCGTTAGATCCTGAGACAATAGCAAGAAGAAACCGAGCCTTCTTACGAAGGATGAACGCTGCCGGAGGGAAAGAATCGATGGACATCACTAATGAGTTGGAGGATGCCGAGAATGAGTTCAATCAGGCATTGAACCGGGTTGACGGCACTGATGGCAATACTAGCAAGAATCAAGATCCGTTAGGAGAGAGCCAGAGCCAAAACTCGGGTACTCAGAACCAAAACAGCCCAGCTCATAACATGGTCCAAAATCCTCATAACAACCCTGTGTACCCACATCCTAACCTACCACAAAACAACTTACCCTATCCACCCTACCCATACCCACCTTATCCTTACCCACCATACCAGTATCCGCCACCTCCAGTTTACAACCAACCACCTGTTTACCAACCACCACCCCAACAAGTACCCGTACCAGCTGCTAATCCTCAACACATTCCTCAGAACGTAGATCAAAATATGGCTATTCGAGGGAGGTTTGCAGCGCAGCCGCAACGGTACTATGATGGAGTGGCATTGCCTCCTATTGAGGCAAATAACTTCTCGATTTCCCCGGGAATTTTAAAGATGCTTACGGAGAATCAATTCAAGGGGGTGATCGGGAAGGAGAATCCTCATACACATTTGAGGAGCTTCCTCATGATAGCCTCCACTTTCAATTACAATGGCATGTCTGAAGATGCCAAGAGGCTTAGGCTGTTCTCATTCTCATTGACGGGAATAGCTAAAGAGTGGTACGATAACACGCTTCCACGGGGAGGTATTACCACTTGGGCCGAGCTCGAGCGTCTGTTCCTCGAGCGATTCTACCCTCCATCCAGAATGATCAAAGGAAGGATTGAGATATCTTCCTTCCGCCAGAAGCAAGGAGAAGACCTACGTCAAGCGTGGGAGAGATACTCAAACATGCTGATAGAGTGCCCGCAGCACGGGTATAATGAGGGGGATGTGATGGCATTCTTCTACAGTGGTGCCAACAAGGCTGGGCAAGACCATCTAGTAGACGTCTGTGCTAGTGGATCATTCCTTAATCAAGGAATAGTGAGGTGTAGAGAGATCGTGGACAACATTGTCACGAATGTCGGGGCTTGGAATGTGGATGCAGATTTCCAAAGAGTTAATCAGGTTGAAGAGGGTGAAGGAACGAGAAGGTTGTTGATGGCCATGATGGAAAAGATTAACAACCTCGAGTTGGGGAAGAATTTGGTTGGAGAACATGCAGCAGAGAATGAGAGAGTAGACCAGCCAAGTGGACAGCAAGAGGTAGCCAATTACATGGGAAGTCCGTATTACAATCAGAATGGCTACCAAGGTGGAAACCAGTATGGAAGGCCTTCTTATGGCCAACCTTTTATACCACCAGGTCCACAGCCTCCTTCTAATCAATGTAGGAACACACAAGGATATCAAGGAGGCCAGCAGTCTCCTCAAAACACATGGAGAAAGAACGAGAATTTCTCGTATGCTAACCCGAAGGCGGGTGTTACAGTTCCTGCGGGTGTTGACCCAGGTTCTAAACCTCCGGGTGGAGAAGGCGGTGCATCAACTGAGGAGATATTGAGAGCGATCCTTCAGAAGGTGGAGGAAGGAAGTAGGAGATTGTCATCCTTGGAGTAGGATGTGAAAGAGTTGCATAAAAAGGGTGATCAACGTGATCAAGAGCTCCAGAAGATGAACGTTGAGTGGACTAGAACTCAACAAGAGAACAATCGAAGGTTCACTTCTATAGAGTTCCAGATGAGCCAGATTGTAAAGTCGTTGAATAGAGAGCCGGGAAAATATCCTTCCATGCCGGAGGGGAACCCGAAAGAGCATTGCAAGGCGATCCAGCTTAGAAGTGGAACCAACTATGAAGGTCCTCAGATGCCTGCTGATTCTGAGACGCCTCAAGTTGAGAAGGGGATAAAAAGTGAAGGGATTGAGAAGAAGGTTGAGGGTGAAAGCACTTAAGCGAGCAAAGAGCTTGAAGAGGGAGGCATTGAGAAGGGTGAGAGAGTTCCTAAGTGGAAGAAGGCAAAGGAAGCAAGGGAAAAAGTGAAAGAGACCGAGAAAGATGAATGGGGGTACCCAAATCTGTGATACCCGTCCCATATCCACAACGCTTCATGAAAAAGAAGTTTGATGAGAAATTCGCTAAGTTCCTTGATGTGTTTAAACAATTGCATATTAATATCCCTTTTTATGATGCTTTGGAATAGATGCCCAATTATGCAAAGTTTTTGAAGGACTTGATCGCGAAAAGGCGGCGAGTGGATGAGCCGAAGTTGGTGCAGTTGAACCAAGAGGTGAGTGCGTTAGTGCACAAGGGGCTTTCTCCAAAGCTGAAGGATCCCGGGAGCTTCACCATTCTATGTGATATTGGAAACGGGATCAAGAAGGGAGCGTTGTGTGACCTCGGAGCGAGCATTAATTTGATGCCGCTGTCGCTTTTCAAGAAGTTGGAAGGTGGAGAACTTCAGCCGACAATGATGACGCTTCAACTTGCCGACCGGTCTATTACTCGACCTCAAGGTATGGTTGAAGATGTCCTCGTGAGAGTTGGAGAGCACATTTTTCCAGCCGACTTTGTAGTGCTAGAGATGGAGGAAGATGAGCACGTTTCCCTAATCTTGGGAAGACCGTTCTTAGCTACGGCGGGGATGGTGCTAGACGTGGCAAATGGGAAGATTACATTGAAGGTTGATGATCAAGAAGTGAAGATTTCCCTATATGAAGCCATGAAGCACCCGAAGGAGGATGAGAGTTTGTATTGCATGGATGTCATTGATCCTAGTGTTGAAGACACACCTCCTATCCCTAATCTTTCTCATATTCATGAATTTTATAATCCTCCACTTGTTAATTTAATCCATGAGCATTATGTTCTTGATTATATTGATAGGGACAAAGTGAAGAAGTTGAAGGATGAAGAGGTGAAAAATGTGGACGTGATCCAGTTGGAAGGAAAATGAGGAGTTAAGAAGAAGAAGTCCAAATTCAAGAACCTGTTTGGTAAGACGCCTCCAGATAAAGGTGAGAAGGAGTTGAGACCCATAACACTTGGGGATAAAAAGAAAGCAAAGGAGCTCATGATGGAGGGGCATCAAGGAAAGACATGCAAGCACCACTCTTATGAGAGTAAGGGAGGTAAATTTGAGTATGATATCCCATAAGCTCCTTTGAGCTCGGTCCGGCATCAGGACCTTAAAAATAGCGTTGAATGGGAGGCAACCCATTTTTATTTGTTTTTAGTGTCATATTATGTTATTAGGGCGTTGTTGAGTCGTATGTTTAACCTCGTACTTGAGAGTTTTATTTTGTAGGCTTGTCTCTAAAAGAGTAAAGGAATGATGGAGTATTCAGATTGAAGGGACCAACTCGAGACAAAGGAGTGTGCTAAGTTGTTGAAGAGAAACTAAATTGTTTGGTTGAGGTAACCCACAACCCCAAACTTAGACCTCTTCGCAAGGTCGAAGTTTGGGGGGGTGGAGTATTTATGTGTTTTATGACATTGCACCGGAGCACCCCTTATCTTTGAGTTGAGTTGAGTATTTGTGTCTTGAGATGCTCCTTGGGCTGATTTTGATTTGTTTTGTTACTCAATATTTCATGCCTATCAATTCTCTTATGCTTGTTGGTTGCTATCTTTGAGTATGATTTGATGAGTTGATGATTTGTGGATTTGAGTTAGGGACTCTTTTGTGTGAGTGTTTGAATGAGAGTTGATTTGAGAAAGAACTTGTATGCTTGTGAATTTTTCTTTTGAGTACTTGTGTGATGAGAGTGAGAATTCACTAGGACTAGCATGGATGTGAAAGCCGTGAGAGTTGAGCCTTATGAGATTTTTATGCATTACTTGATCTCTTCGTTTGTGAGAGGATCGTCACCTTAGAGGATGCTAGAACTTGTGTGTGCTCTTGCTTCTTGATTGTGTCTAGTTAATATGCCGAATAGGATCTTAGGCCATCTTTGATTTGATTGAGTCACTTAGCCAAAATTTTCCCTACCAATGACATTGAATCCCTTGTTAGCCCTTTTGAGCCTAAAGCCTATTTTATTTGCTAGCACATTTAAACACTATTCTAAGTTCCTAAGCCTTTTGTCCCAATTTGAGTGGAGAATAGGAAAAGTGTGAAGGTTGAAGGGATTGAGTTGAGTTGAGTTGAGAAAAAGGAATTATGATGGTTGAGTGGTGATAAAATAAGGGTGTGAATGAGATTTGAGTTGTGGGAAAGAACAAAAAAAGTTGAGAATGAGCAAAAGAAAAAAAAAAAAGCTCATGTGTTTGTGCGAAAAAAAAATGAAGTGATTGAAAAAAAAGTGAAAAGAGTGAGAAAGAAAAAAAATTGAAGTGTTGAGAAAAGTGGAATTGAAAGAGTGTTGATTGAAAATGTTTGAAGTAATCTGTTCCTAATCTCGAAGTACTAAAGTTTGAGTTTTTATTCTCCATTCACGTGAGTCACTTATCCATATTGTTATCCCACCTGTCCAAAGAGCCTACATTACAACCTTGAGAAAAGTCCTTTTTGATTCGGCATTGATTTCTAGAGTATGGTCGGAGTTGAGAGTGCTTACAAGCCTATGGCTGCCAATTTGAGTGATTGATTGTTTGAGTGAGTCCCTTACTCATTGATATACACTTGTGAGGGAGTGAAACACATCTTTGAGAGCACATCCATGTTTGATCTTGGTGTTTCTTGTTGTTGTTGCATGAGTATGATGAAGGAAGGTGAGTGAGTATACTTGTGATTGATCTTTGAAGCTCGAGTTCATTTGCTTGCATGAGTTGATTCTTTGACTCATTCCTAACAATTTCACTTGACTTATTATCTCATTGCTTGAGGACAAGCAATATGGTAAGTTTGGGGGGGTTGATTAGGCGTGAAATTGCTATGTTTTGGTGCCCGATTTGCCCATGTTTTGAGTGTTTTCGATGAGTGTTTGGAGTCAAATGAGTATCATTTTTATAAACTTATTAATTTGTCTCTTTGGTTTTCATAGATGGATAGAGGGCGAAAAGAGGAGTTTGTAGGACTTTGAATCGGCCAAAACGGACTCCCGGTTGAGAAGTTGTGAAGGTTTTACGAACATGTGTACAGCCAGCGGTCGAGCGCCTTCGCTCGACCTCTTGACCGCTCTAGCGCTCGAGCTGCACCTGCACTCGAGCGTTTCTGCGTGTTTTTGGCCCAAAATCGCCCAAATTCGTCCCAAAGCCTATATATACCCCTTCCAAGCATATTTTCACATATCACCACATACCAACACATATTTTTACATACTTTGAGCAAGGAGAAAGCTTGGGAAGGAGTTTTGAAGAATTTTATACGTTGTAATCGAGGTTTTAATTTATGAATTCTTAGTTTTAGTATTTCTTTTGAACGTATTAGATTAATTTTTTCTTTCTTTACTCTTTGAGACGATTAAACCTAGTTTTTCAGATTTATATAGATTTCTTTGGAGACTTTAATTTGTTCTTTCGTTTATGTTCTTGATTTCTTTCGTTAATTCAATTATGCATATGTTTATTGTTCTTGTGATTGATTTTATTATTCAAACCACCATGTTAGGCTAGAACCCTTGCATGCTTAGGATAGGATGAACTCGTAGAAGTAGGTTGTGGGTATGTAATTAGGGTAATTCGTGACGTTAGTTTTAATTCTCTTAATTAATGAATTCTTATAATTAATCTTAACTCTACCTTTGAATTTCGTACGAAAGTGTTAGAGAGAGGACGACCGCATCACTCAATAACAATTAGTAGTCTTAACGAGAGGGTTTAGGAGAGGTTAATTCATCTACCTGTTTAGCGAAGGAGGACGACCGCATCACCTTAGTTAAATTAGAGTCTCATTAATTAAGCACAATCTATTAACTCGTTAGTGGATTAGTGAAATCGAGTGTTAGGGTAAAGTATTAGGGTTTAGAATCTTGAGTTTTCACCTTGTATTCTTATACTTAGGTTATTTCTTGTGTGTCACGGTTATTTTAATTATCGTACCAACTCCGTTAGTATACGTAGGAATTCCTATCCCGAGCATCACCCTTTTATATTTGAGACAAAACCCTTAGATAATTAACTCATTTCTTTCTTTTGCATTAGTAGAGTAGAATAGTTTAGATTTAATAATTTTCAATCCCCAAACATACACTCATATTAACTACGACGCGTAGATCTTCAGGGATCTATTCGCATACATACCTTCCCTTGGGTTCGATAATACTTGGTCCCTATACTTGCCCATACTACAGTGAACCCGTACTCTTGCGGGGAAGCTACTAGTAAAAGCTAGTATTTTCGGTTAAAGTCAGTTTCCAGTGAGGAAATGCTTTCAGTATTCGACACCATGATACTTGCTTCAATTGCACAGGGAATTCAAACGCGTGCTGGCTCTGAGGCCACTGAAACACTCGAGTAATTTGTAGAAGAGATCGAGAAAAAGAAGCAGAGTGAAGAAGAGAGGAAACGGTTATGTTGTTCGTCCAAAAACTGACTCTATAAGATGGGTTCCAGGTATATATAATACCCAGCCCTAGTGACTTACACTCAGTCCAAAGGCCATGACCCAACATAAATAATATGGCCTAATAGGTGGCCCAAAGGTAAACTAGTAGTACTTATTAGAAATGGAAAGTAATACCAGAAGGGTTCAGCTACATACCCCTCCACTATTAATAGATACACCCCTAAATAGAAAAATATATATATGAATATCCGGTACTACCCTTTCCACCGTGAAATTGATACCTGCCACAATAAAAGTCCGCCGCCCTCCGCTGCCTACGCCCCACCGGTGCAGCCCACATTTTATCTCAGATGTTTTTTTACCCTATATTACTAATCCTTCCTACAATTACAAATCTATACTATATTAAAAAGTGACTAACGAATGAGAAATATTTTTGGACACATTTACCCATGCAACTTTTCATCTTGTGCGTATTACTCCTCGAAATTATTTCCACCGTCACATTTACTATCCCGACCAACTTTTATTTCTGACTGTTGAATTTCCATTCATAACATAAATCTATACTTTTAACATCATAACCTTTCACATACCTTGTATTAATTCTCTTCATCCAGCAGTTTTGCATAGTCATTTTATCTCTTTGTTCGCCAGGAGATGGTATGCTCAGGTAATGTTGAAAATAGGTGGAGAAATTGTTTGTTTTCTTTTGGATTTTGAATTCAGTTTTGTGTGCTATCAATTATTCGTGTTTCAATCCACAACTGCTCTCTTAATTGGTTTCTTAAATTCTCACTTAGATTAATCTTCAAAACAGTCTTGAGACCATAAAGAGGACGATCATGGTGGCTACGAGCCCAACTACAAGGCAAAGATGGAGGTAGTGAGGCACTTTAACGGTGTTCTCACATGACGATGAGATCAGTAGACGGTTCGTTCGATAGCTCTTTTTCCTTAAACTCGAGTGGCGGAGGCTCTGGTTTTCATCAATTTGACCTAGCTATAAGTTTTTTATTTTCCGTTGGTTGTAGTTTTAAATATTATATTATAGTATCTTTAGAATTTACCTAGCTGTTTTGAATCAAAATATAACGTCAATAATCTATACTATATTAAAAAGTGACAAGAGGTTGAGAAACATTTTTGGACAATTTTGTCCCTAGCATATTTTAATTTTTACTGTTACACCCCAACTACTTATATTCATTTATTTTATATTTATAACCTTTGTAATTCTTACAATAAATTAATCATGAAATATTTTAATCTTGACTCCTAACTATCTATTTTATTTATTTTACAACATTTGAAATTCTTAAATTAAAAGTTATAATTAGTATTATTTATATAGTCATATTTATAACTTTTGGAATTCTTACAATAAGTGACAAGAGGTTGAGAAACATTTTTGGACAATTTTGTCCTTAGCATATTTTAATTTTTACTATTACACTCCAACTACCTATATTCATTTATTTTATATTTATAACCTTTGTAATTCTTACAATAAATTAGTCATGAAATATTTTAATCTTGACTCCTAACTATCTATTTTATTTGTTTTACAATATTTGAAATTCTTAAATTAAAAGTTATAATTAGTATCATAAATATAGTCATATTTATAACTTTTGAAATTCTTACAATAAATTAGTCATGATATATTTTAATTTAACTCCTAACTATCTAATTTATTTATTTTAAAACCTTTGAAATTCTTACATTAAAAATTATAATTAGTATTATTTATATAGTATTTGCAGTAATCTAATAAGCCCTGAGATCATTTTTTTCCGGTACTCCTCCATTTCTCTATAAAGTCAATTCAATATTTTTCTATTTCTGTAATTATAATACACATTTTGCTTATTTATTTCATAGATTATTGTAATAGCATAAGTGGTAGCAATTAACGATTTAGAACTCGAATTTAATTTTTCTGACTCTGAGTTCGTTCATTCATATATTCAGAGATTGTAGCTCTCTCTATTTTCAATTGCAAAATATGTCGAATAGTTCTCTTTTATTTGATTAGTTGCACAGTAAATGTTAATTTGTCATGAGTGGTAGCAATTAATGATTCAAAACTCAATTTTTTTTTACATCTGAGTTCGTTCAATCATATATTCAGAGATTCTAGCTCTCTTTATTTTCAATTGCAAAATATGTCGAATAGTTCCCTTCAATTTTATTAATTTCACAGTAAATGTTAATTTGTTACAATGTTCTTTGTTTTCCCAGTGAAGTGTTTGTTTTAAGTGCGACCTATGCAATGAGATGGACTAATGATCGATGAAGGAACTCAGAAAGTTGCATAATGTGCTAAAAAAAGATAAACTGAAGACTTCTTCTGATACAAGGTGTCATAATAATCAAGCAACAATCATATCAGAAAGGCTGGAGGGGTTGGTGAGAGATGTAATAGAAACGAGGAGATCGTAGTTAATTAGTTGTGGGGTATATGTTTATTAATGGATTATTATTGGCCTCAAATTCAAAATTCAAATACTACATGTTTCCTATAAGTTAATAAAATCCTATTCTTCTTAATTTTGAGGTTAACAGTCACATACACTTGACAAGAGAAATCTTCAAAGCAACTTCTCTTATACATTCATGGCAGAAGCTCGGAAAATGAAAGATGAGAAGAGAGCTTTTATTTAAAAATTATTAATTACAAACTTTAGATTATTTTAACTATTAATTTATATAGGAAGAGTATTCTACAAATTGATTTATTCATGTAGTGTTTTTAAAATTGACATTGTTATTGATGCTTATAAAACCTTTTTTTTTTTTCATCCAAGAAAAGTATTATTAATCAAGTATTCTATTTTTCAATTCTCCGACTTCTCATATAGACAAAGTATAGAGTGAAACTGGTTTATACATGAATCACTGAAGGGTATTAGTTGTTTTCATTGAAGAGTATTAGTTATATTTACTGAAGCGTATTACTGATTTACACTAAAGAGTCTTAGTTGTTCAGTGAAAATGAACTAAGACTCTTCAGTGTAAACCAGTAATACTCTTCAGTTAAAACAACTAATACTCTTCAGTGAAAACAACTAATACCCTTAAGTGATTCATATATAAACCAATTTCACACTATACCTACTCTCTCATATATACTAACAAACTTGGCAAGATCAATCTAGGATGTTTGATTAAGAGGGGTGTATTGGTTATAGAGTCTGTAGAATTTTTTTAGACTTTTAAAGTTTGGGGGTATTCAATCTAGATTTTCAAAAGTCTTTAAAAATCCTGAGGTATTCAATACGGATTTTAAAAAGTCTTAAAAAAATTTTAGGTATTCAACAGTCTATGGATTTTAATATTACACGGATTTTCTTAGATTTCCCTTCCAAAATATGAATAGACTTCACTCTCCAAAATTTCTTCTAATAACCAGAGATTTCTACGGATTTTAAAAAATCTTTAGGTATTCAACAGTCTATGGACTTTTTTTTATTCTCTTCCATTGTGATGTCAACGGGGCAGGGATGGGGGTCCATTCCCCATATCCGTTCCTGCAAAATAAATGTGGAAAATTTTCCCCCCATCCCCGCCTCGCTGGGTATCCCCGTCTCGCGGGGATTCCCCGTTCCCCGCCTAATAAATTTTTATCTCATTTTTAAAATATAAAAAAATATTTAAATTAAAAAATTTAATCATACACAATAATTACTTTAAGTTGGTGTTAAAAAAACTAATTTAAACAATTTGAAGAACCTCTAATTCTAATATTTTTAATTAACATATATATTAAAGTGAAAATAATATAATTTGGAACTAATACCATAATATTAAATAAAAAAATATAATTTTTAATAAATAGTTAATTGAGTAGGAAACTATGAGATATTTATTTGTAATTTACTTTAACATTAAAATTATATATAAATATATTAATTATATAAAAAAAATACGGCTCCCCGTGGGGAACGAGACGGGGATCCCCCGGGCTGAGAATACTATCCCGATCCCCACCTACGGGGCAAAAAAAAATTCCGTCTCTGTTTGCTTTGGGGATTACCCGCCCCGTTGTCAAGTCTACTCTTAAAAAAATATAAATAAATTTTACTCTCCAAAATCTCTTCTAAATGAAGATGAAATGTATATTTTTAACTAATATATTTTTGGTTTTTTTTTTCTAAATAATTTGGATAACTTTTTTTTTATATACAAGTGTGTCCCATATATATTTGCATCAATGGTTCCAGCGCCGGAGTCTATGGAAATCCATGTAATTCAATAAAAAAAATGTATTCCACAATCCTGTAAAGTCTATGAAAATCCAAGTAAATCAATAAAAAAAGTCAGTCAAACTCTGCATGGAGTCTATAGATTTTCTAAATCCACACACTTTTTAAAGTCCAAAAAAATCCAATAGAATCTCAATTGAATACACCCCTCTAAGAATCAAAGAAACTTGCTTAATTTCTTTAATCGGGAAAAGGATTTAATAAATTAAAATTATTATAAATATCATTAAATTTTAAAATAAAAAAACAAAATTTAAAACCAATATAATATAAAAATTAGAGCTTTTCTAAACAAAATATTTATAATTCATAAATCTTTTAAAAAATTATCAAATAAAATTTAAGAAAGCACCTACATCAAATAAGATACCATGAAGAAGTTGACAACCTAAAAATTATACCCGAATGTAGAAGATCATGTGACAGATTATTTTTCGATCTCTCTTAAAAATTATTTTTATGTTAAATTCATTGAAAAATCCTTGTGAATCACATATATATGTATAAGCGAAGCCTCTGCACAGTTTTCTTGAAAAATTAGAATATTGAAATCTTGATTTTATTTTTTCAACTAAATTACATGCAACGTGCAACGCACGTATATACAACTAGTAAAAAAAAAACATAGAAAGAAAAAGAGAAATCAAATAGAATAAACCACATAGAAATCTGAAAATTATTTCCCAACAAATTAAAAGGATATAAAAATGGTCAGATAAAGAAAAAAAATGCACTGATTTTGTCGAACAAAAAAATTGTAATAAAAAAGAGGAGCAACCTATTCTTGTCCTACGACGCTAGAGGTGCGGCAAAACAAGAGGCGGCGGTGCGGTGGGAGAGCGGTGACGCTTGATCTGAGAGGGAGAGAGATTGCACGCGCTGGGATGAAAAACAAACAGAAAAGTAGAGGGAAAGGTTGTGGATGGCAGCGGCGGCGATGAGGGGCGACGGCGGCGACGAGAGGCGGTGGCGGCGATGAGGGCGCGGCGAGAGCACGGCGAGGTTGGTGGGGTGTATTTGATTCAGCAAAAGCGTTAAAAATAATCAAAGGAATAGATGATTTTATTAAAAGGGGTATAGTGGGTAGCTGAAGAATAATGCAGGTGTATCTATTATTAGTGAAGGTGTATATATCGCTACCCATACCAGAAATAATACTCCCTCGCGCAGCCGCTGTAATCGTAGCAAATTTATATAAATAAAATGGGGCATTGAAAAGAAATCAAGGAGAAACGTATCTGGCTTGTGAGAAATGGCGTAAATCCTCTGGTTGCTGAGAGCGACGCGCGAGAACCAAAACCCTAATTTTGGAGGAAGTAGTGAGCAATTGAAGCATCGATCGGCAACGGGGTACATGACAATAAACCCTAAAAAAAAAGGTTTGGATTACGAAGGTCCGGCTTAGCCAACAATGAATTTAGTGAATTAACAAAGAACCCTTTTTATTGAATTCTACTTATAACTGTATAGTCATCCGATCGTTCATCTTTCTTTCCGAAGACCTTTTTTCTAGACCAAATCAGATGATGAAAATTCAAATGACTGCTGTGCTTCACCGCGGAGGCGGAGGAGAAAATAATCACAGACCACTGTGACTGTGAGTGCTTCACCCTGTGGCCATATAGATAATAATTTACGTCGAAACTTGTGATGTTTACATAACCCGCAATGGTGACTATTACTACATTAATGATCGCTTGCTGCTATTTGATCTCTATTTCATGTAACTATCTAATCTCGTTATCTCCCACTTTCATAAAACCTAGCGAATGAAGGAACCTCTGAAAATGATAGGGAAGAAAAATCATGAAAATAAATGGGTACCGTAAAGACAAAATTAAACATAAAAAACAATTGTTTTCGTCAACTGATACATATATGTGTCCTTGTGGCTTCAAAACGACCATGAAGCCCAAATACCAGTGGTTCCTTTAGTTCATACTTCACAGTCTAACAAATCCATCCTCTCAAGTTTCCCTAGCTTTGATGTTTCTCTGCTTCTACATCATATTCAACTTTGTTACTAGCGATCCAACTCACTTTACAGGTTATGTTTTTATTAGTTGTGGAACTTCGTTGGCACACAACGGAAGGAAATGACTCGGAGATTTACAACCAAGATGTAATTAAAGGGCTTATCAACAACCTATAGTGTAATCCTTAAGTTGACCTCTGTTGCTCCAGTTCCATACAAGACAACACAAGTCTCCATTTCCCAATTCTCCTTTCTCAGTAACTTTAGCGCTTCACTTACCCCTGATGCTCTTTGTGTGAATTCGCTCACCAAGGAAGTCTGTTTAAACATATAAGGTAATCAATTACTCATTTTAACTTTCTCTGCTGACATTACTCAATCAAAGGCTTTGTATGCTTTCATAATTGGCATTTAGATTATCTCAGTGCCTGATTGTCTTTCATACATTCAAGGCGGAGAAAATGGATTACTAGTTTTTGGTCAGAATTCGTTAGTTTATGTTGATAATAATATTGCACTAGAGATAATGTACAAACTATCTTACCTTCGGGAGACGTAATTGCAGTAAAAAGGCAAGTCTAGATTTTTATATTGGTTTCTAACCTTCAATATCTTCTTCTCATGATATCATTTAAATATGCAGAATGACACACTTACTCCGAATGCGCAAACTAAAAACAAAGTGGTTATATCTGGATAAGGATACTGGGGAAAATCCACAACGAATAAGCCATCAAGACTTTTTAGGTGGGATGCACTTTGGGACGGAGTTAAACTATCCAAGCAATATGAGCTGTTATCATCATGTTCAGAATAAAAGTCAAAAAGTCTACCCAAAATCTGGTTTCAAACTTTTCGTAGTCCAGTCTTAAGTTTTTTATGTTGCTAATTCATAGTTAAATTTGTTTTCTAAATTTTGTATCTTTTGAGAGCTGCAGAGGAAGAATCTGTGACTGGAAAACTTGCTCAAGTTCAATTTGGATCAAATTTCAGCTGCCACCAAGCAATTCTCCTCTTCAAACATAGTTCGACGTGGAAGATTTGGTTGCGTTTACAAGGTAAGTTATAGCCAGATCAATCCATTATGTTATTTTCTCGAACCTCAGAAAGAATCCATTTTCTCTGTCTCGAAGTCACTATTTTTTTTGGTGAATACTGAAACTGTTTATTACTCAATACTGCCCCAACCGGCTTAAACTTTCAGCTATGCTTTTATTTTCAAGATATATCCTGGCCTAGTTTTAGTGCTTAAGGACTAACCCATTTCTCCTCTCAATAAAGCATGCATATAGGGTGTCTTACCTTCGGGATAGGTAGTTTCAGTGGCATCCAATCCAGGACTGTACAGGCTTGTTTTACCATCGGGAGAGATAGTTGCAGTAAACACTTGTTCATCATCTTCTGCAGAAGGGCTGGAGGAGTTAAAAAATGAGATGAAGTTGCTTACCAATGTTCGACTCAAAACATAATCAAACGACTCGGCTAATAGCATGGATGGGGAGATCTATTTACTTGTGTATGAGTTCATGAAAAACACAAGACTAGAATATATTATTGATTAGTGCCATCAGTATCTTTTTTCTCATGATAATCACATTTGAAAGAAAAAGACGATTAACAATTGAATAAACTTTTCCTTACAGATAAAGGGCAAATACATCACCTTGAATGGAAGTATGCTTCCAAATGATACTGGGGATTTCTCGAGGACTTGTTTTTGTTCATCAAGATCCTACACTGATAGTTATTCATGATGATCTCAATATAAGCAGTATTCTACTGGACCTCTAAGTGAACCTTAAAATGTGATGTGGGAAGGAGCATGGAAGAATCTCAAACTGAAATAGTATTGAAAACATCAGAATAAAAGCGACACAGTATGTGTATCCATTACCCTTTACTCGCATTATATATTCGTTGTCTTGCAATATATATATATTTTTTTTGAGTGGCTGTATGCCTCCAGAATACACTATGTGTGGGAATGATTCAATCAAATCGGATGTGTATAGGTTTGGAATTATATTCCGGGAGATTATTAGTGGCAAGAGATGTTCTCACTTTACATGTCCAGATCCCTTGGCACCTGTAAGTATGGACGAGTATTCCACCTATTTATTCACTAGAAATTAAAAAATGAATGAGGTTTCATTGGTCTAATAATATACATGTAAATGCTCTACTTCTAATGCTATTTTTTGTTCATTTTTGTTCTTTCAGGGAGCTTTTGTCTTCTATTAAATAACAAAAAAAAGGTTTCCAACGTACAAGTTCACATATTAGTTTCTCCGTTTTCCTCTCAAGATCAGTTCCTCTTACTAATACAGTAATACTGAGTTCTTAATCTAATTGCTCCCATTTCCCCCTAAAATTTACTTTTTTTTTATGTCTGTAGGACTCGGGCACTACGTAATCAGCCGAATAGATAGCAAATGGTCCATCATTTATTCGGATGGCAGAGCGGCTTCAGAATAATTTTCAAGGAGCTGTAGATAGTCTCCTCAAGTTTGATCCACAACAATAATATTCAACAATGTAATGAGCTATGCAAAATCCACAATTAGAGGTTGGGTAATCATAGATGCAGGTATTTCATTGCTTTTCCTTCTACCTCTCTGGTGTATATCCTTCTAGTCTTCTAGATGTAGTTGCGATTATCAATTGTGCTCATTTTATTTCCAGCCATGTCTGTTATGCTGGAGAGTTTAACGAACCCAACTAGTAGAGCCCAACTTGAAGACGGATGACATACATCAAAGATGATCCATCTCTAAAGCCTATTTCAGACGAGATTGAGAGTGGCGGTCCTGTTGCCTGCTATGATGAGGTGTCCCCCCCCCCCCCCCCCCCCTCCATGTCTGCTATGCTTGGGGGTATATCGAACCTGCTAAATATATATTTAGTTATTTACATAATGCCTTCTCATAGTTATTGTGCTATTTTGGTGACTATACAAGAATTTAAGGGTTGTTTTTGTAAATGAAAATTACTAAAAATCTCATGTATGACCCTGGATTCTGGTCAAAGATTTATGCACAAAAAGTCTTTGGATGTTGCAATTTGTGATAGAAAATCCTTACATGATTCACTGGATCATGATCTGGTACTGGAACTATAAAGAGGTTCTCCAGAAGTTGAGTTGGTGAAGATGAAATAGAGGAAGTAAATGATGTGGAATTTATTGTTCACCACGCTGCTAGTGTTGTGATCTGAAGGTATATGTCACGACTCACGGGAATAAATTATTTTCCTTAATTTACTTTTCCAAATGTACTTTTTTTTTTAAATCCAATTACTTAACAACCTTGCTTATTCTTGTTACTGAATTGCATTTCGTGCTGTGGGAAACTATCAGGTCTAGAGGAGTGCTCTAGCATGTGCATTGTATTTTGCATGTAGATGTGGAAGATCTGGTTGCATTTATAAGGTAAGTGATAGCTAGATCAATCCTTTATGTTATTTTCTCAATCCTCTCCGAAGAGAAATTCATTTTCTCTGTCTCGAAATCACTATTTTTATAGTGAATACTGAAACTGTTTATTACTCAAAACTGCCCCTAACCGGCTTAAACTTTCAGCTAAGATTTTATTTCAAGATATTCAATCCAGGCCTAGGTTTAGACTTTAGCGCTTAAGGACTATCCCATTTCTCCTCTCAATAAAGCATGCATTGCATATAGGGTGTCTTAATTCGGTATAGGTAGTTTCAGTGGCACTCAATCCAAGACTGTACATGCTGTCTTACTTTGGGGAGAGATAGTTGCAGTAAAAAGTCATTCATCATCTTCTGCAGAATGGCTGAAGGAGATAAAAAATGAGATGAAGTTGCTTACCAATGTTCGACTCAAAACATAATCAAACGACTCGGCTAATAGCATGGATGGGGAGATCTATTTACTTGTGTATGAATTCATAAAAAACACTAAGACTAGAATATTATATTGGTTAGTGCCTTCAGTATCTTTTTCTCATTTGAAAGAAGAAGACAATTAACAAATGAATGAACTTTTCCTTACAGATACAGGGCAATTAAATAACCTTCAATGGGAAGTATGCTTCCAAATGATACTGGGGATTGCTCGAGGACTTGTTTATCTTCATCAAGATTCTACACTGAGAGTTATTTATGGAGATCTCAATATAAGCAGTATACTACTGGACCTCTTTAGGAACCCTAAAATCTCTGGCTTTGATGTGGGAAGGAGCATGGAAGAATCTCAAACTGAAATAGTATTGAAAACATCGGGAATAAAAGTGACACAGTATGTGTATCCATTACCCTTTACACGCATGATCTTTTCGTTGTCTGACTTTTTTTTATTTTATTTGGTGGTTGTATGCCTCCAGAGTACTATATGCAGGGGAATGATTCAATCAAATCGGATGTGTATAGCTTTGGAATTATACATACTCGGGGAGATTTTTAGTAGCAAGAGAATGTTCTCACTTTATCTTTCCAGATCCCTTGTTGCTATAAGTGTGGATGAGTATTCCACCTATTTGTTCACTGGAAATTTGAGGTTTCATTGATCTAATAATATATAAATATCCTGTCTCTACTTCTAATGCTAATTCTTGTTCACTTTACAACCAATTTTGTTCTTTCAGCGTATGTACAGTCGAGCTGTAACTGGCAATCGTGATGGTCAGGTGTTGATCTTGTGGAATGAAGGGTTAGATTTAGTACATGATTTACTGGGAAGTTTCAGGAGGATGAAATCATGAGATGCACCGATGTTGCACATTTATGCGTCCAAGAACAAAAAAATCAAAGAATGGTAGGATTAGTTTTTTTTTTTTTTTAATGATTGGATATCTTAGTTGCATTGAGTGGATTTACCTGTTATTATGAGAATATCAAAGATGTTATTGGTTTTCAATATTTTTCTTCTTCCTGGTGTCTTACAATTAGAGAAGCACATTTCTGTAATTTAGTTGACATATGCCACAAATTGGAGAGAAGCAGCATTAAGCTTGTTGATGTATGCCACAAATTGGAGAGAAGCAGCATTAAGTTTGTTGATGCTTAATTAATTCAAGGCTGAGACGTATCTTTTAAGTTACATGATCACACACAAGATGCTTTTTGTTAAATGGTATGGGAAAGTGTTGAATGGCTCCTGATAACTAGGTTGAAAGGAAATTATCAAAGAAATAAAGATAATTTATAACTAATGCCAAATTTCCTTGTTTCTCATCATTGATTAGCCTCAGGCGTCCATCCCTGGCGCTCAGGAAATTTATGATTTTGAATTTGGAAAATCAGCACATGAACGTTTCCAGTAAATAAATTTGTGGTCACCGCTCATTTATTATTTTCTATAAATAATTTAATGTTTTACGGCCCGCCCCTGTTTCCCTTTTCCAGAAAATGAGTAGACAGGAAAAAAACTGTGAATTATGGTTGGGAAGATTCCACCAATTCATCTAATAATAAAAATATACAAGTAATTTCAAGGAAACGAAAGTTGTCTGCAACCGCCCGCAAGCACGATAAAAGATTACGTGATACTATGTTGAAAGTGAAGTGCTAATAAATTGCAAAATTAGGTAAAGTCTTTAAATGAAGAATTCATTAATTTCAATGTTTTTAAGGGTCCCTTCAACCGAACGGGCATCCCTTTCCACCGCTAATCGAATCATGGCCTCCTCCATCTTCTTCCATCCCTCTTCCGCCACCGCCCCTATCTCACTCCGCAGTCTCGCTTTCTCTACAAAGGCCACGCCGCCACAGAACCAGAGCTTCACGCCGCCGCCGCCGCCGGAGCATGAAAAGAAGTCGTTCGCCGTCGCCACCGGGGAGGTATTCCTGGGCATCGCCGCTGGGATTTTGAAGAAAAGTGGGAAATTTATGGATGGAGGAAGAGAGGGTGAGGTGCCGATGATGGAGATGATTGCGGAGGAGAAGGAGGGGCGGTGGTGGTGGAGGCGGCGGAGTAAGGAGGGGATTGCCGGCGTGGTGGAGGATCCGGTTCAGCAGGTGGTGTGGGAGCAGAGGGCGAAAGATGTGGAGGCGGAGCAGCAGCGGAAGGCTGTGACTAGCCCTGGCTTTAGTTTCTCCGCCGCTGGGCTTTTGTTTCCTTACCATCTTGGGGTGGCTCAGCTTCTCATTGAGAAGGGTTATATCAAGGTTCTCCTTCGTAAGAACTCAATTCATAACTTGATTGTCTAAATTCCTGACAAGTTTTTAGTCGATGACGATGCTGTATATTGAAATTTCTCTGTGACAGGAAACCACACCACTGGCTGGTTCATCTGCTGGTTCCATTGTCTGTGCAGTGGTTGCCTCCGGAGCCAGTATGGAGGAAGCACTTAGAGCTACCAAAATATTGGCTGAGGATTGTAGGCTTAAAGGAACTGCATTCCGCCTCGGGGTATTACATCTTTCATTTGTCTTGTACAAGATAAAATTCTGATTCATTGATTGGGTGTGGTTGAGGATAATAAGAAATAAAACGGTTTGAAACATCATCAAGAACAAAACACTAAGCAGAACTTTGAAATTTGATAGTGAAGCACAAGCTTTAGTTGAGCTTTTTCCCCCCCTTTTTTTTGGAGGAAAACATGTTGAATCTCTAGTGGGAATTTATAGCTATTCCTTTCAACTATTTGGAAAGCAAACATGAATTAGTCGTTGTAATTGTTGTTTAGCATTGTCTTCCCGAGAGTCCACCTTTCATTATTCAGTCTGTCAACCTCTGATGCTTAAGGTAAAACTAAAGCCTCTTCATTATAAGCGCAAATATTGGTGACTGTGATATGCTTAGTTATATCAGCGGTCCATGGCATAAAACACATGGTGGACAATTTGTTTACAGAAAATCTTATTCAAGCAGTTGATGCTTGATTGTATCCAAATAACGTCAAAAGATAGAAAAACTAACATAGCTTAAAGACCTTTACTTTTTTCACAAACAAATTGCATTTTTAGATATTATCGTTCAGTCTATGAATAGCTTTCACTGGTTAAGCATCAAGTAGCTCTAATAGCTTGAGTTACAATATATCTTATTTCTTCTATAATCCTACCACTTGAACATTTGGATGTGTTTTTTTGGCACAGGCCGTTCTTAAAGATGTTCTGGACCAGTTTTTGCCTGATGATGCTCATATCAGGTCTAATGGAAGGGTTCGTGGTGAGTGTATTATCTTTCCCTTGCACCATTTGTCATCAATGTTTTTTGTAAGAATTTTACGTGTAACAATGAAATAGTTGGAAGTCAAGCAGAGATTCCCACCAAGTTGATAAAATTGGAGAAGTTTTAGATAATACCTATTTGAGATGTTGTTTGTGTCAGATGTCATGCGTTGTGTAATGCATTAGCTTTAGGATCAAATTGAATATTCTTCTTCGCCTTCACCTGTTTGTTGATGGTAAACAGAGAGATATGTTACTAAAACAATATCATATTTTCACTTAAGAGCGCTGTGCCTTAATACGAGTTTTTGTGCACTTACTGTTTATTTTAATTATTTCAAGTGGTTGCTTGGCATTATATTTTGAAGCAGATTGCACAAGGCTTTTGCAGATGAGCACGATTTGCATCTAATTTATATTTATTTTCTATAGTTCTGGCCATTTGTCTTGCCAACAATAAGTCTGTATAATTTACTTCAGCCTAAGCTACTTCGAATATAATTCTCTAAATAAACTGATTATGATGCATACTCCTGCGGGAGAAATACTATTTACCAGTTTTTTGAGGCAGAACTTTGATAATATTGTGGTTTCGTAAAGTTGCTGTGACGGAGATTCTTTGGAGGCCGAGGGGTTTACTGGTCGACCAATTTGACTCTAAAGAAGATCTGATCAATGCAGTGTTCACTTCCTCTTTCATTCCAGGGTAAGATTTTTATTGAAACTAGCAACAATTTTAGATTATAGATTTTTATTTCAGTACTTCCAATGCAGATATCTGGCTCCAAGGCCAGCAACAATGTTCCGCAATCGTTTATGTATTGATGGCGGTTTGACGTTGTTCATGCCCCCAACTTCTGCTACTGAGACGGTGCGTTCTTCAACTATAATGACATCAAGCACATATATAGAAAGAGAGGTGAAAGTATGATATTAACATGTTACAGGTACGTGTGTGTGCATTTCCTGCAAGCCAATTGGGACTGCAAGGGATCGGAATAAGCCCCGATTGCAACCCAGAAAACAGGGCAAGCCCCCGAGAGGTGATAATCACATCCTCTGCATGATGCGTGTAGTAAAAGTAACCACAAATTTGTTGACAGTTTTCCTTTGCCTACTTGCAGCTATTTAACTGGGCACTTGAACCAGCAGCAGACGATGTTCTCGATAAGCTTTTTGAGCTTGGATATCTTGATGCATCCGTGTGGGCTGAGGACAACCCCGTGGAAAAAACACTTCACGACGACAGTGCTCATAGCAGGACCCACCCATAAACTGTATAAAACTTAGATATGTTCGACTTCGTTCCAGGGGTGTCTGACTCTTACAGCGTTTTGTACAGGAACTGTAGTGTAGAACATGTTGGAGGAGTTGAGAAATGTAGAATGCCTGCAAAAGTTCGATGGCGATCTACTTTTCCACTATCCCTCCTTCCTGTGAACTTTTGTAAGAAAACGATGAGATAGTTCTACATAATCATATTAGTTATCAAAGAAGAGAAGTTGAAATCAGTCATTTTAAATTGCATCTTTTTACTCCCTACCACTTTCATAGTGTATGAAGTGATGTGAAAATGTGGCACTTGGTTGAACAATACAAGCATCTGGGTTGAGGTCATGTTCATGTATATGGAGGTAGAAATTCTGTTTTGGGACCGATTATTAATATTATGAAAATCAAGGAATACTGTTCTGAGATTTATGATTGCAATATAGCATCGTCAAGAAATGGGCCATCCCAACCCCCACCTCTGCCAAATTTTGGAAAAACCCAGCATCTATATTAACTTTGAGATAACGAGCTGGTGAGCGACACAAAGGCTGAGTAATGCGTGCCTCTTTTTACTCTGATTAGAATTAGAATGACAAAATGAAACTGATTCATCCAGATACTAACTGTTGGATATATAAAGAAGTGATGATACTCTATCTTTAGGTTATTCTGTAATCAAGATCTATGTAAACCAATGTTTTCAAACTCGGACCGGACCGGCCGGTTTAACCGCGAACCGGACATGACGCCGGTCCGGTTTCTATTGTGTACCGGGTTTCAATTGACCCAACGTGAACCGGCTAAAAACCGGTTAAAACCGGTGAACCGGTTACCCAATTGAACCGGTTCTTTGTTTTTCTGAAAAAGTGAGAGAGAGAGACAATGAATCTTATATCTTATCAAGTTACCTATGATGTCAATAAATGGAGTTGTACCAAAGAAGTAACAATGTCCCTTGGATTTGGAATAAACATTAGATTCAACAATTTTCTTGTGATTCTGTAGTGAAGTGAAGATGATCGAGGGAGTTGGAGCATTAAAAAAAAAAAAGATTTGTGTTGCCTCCATGAAGAAGATGTAGAGTGGATGAAGATGGAGAGTTGCGGTGCTTGATACCGAAACTTGGGCTTTTAGGTTTAGGTTTCAATTTTAATTGACATTTATTTACTTTATTCATTTCCTTAAAATTAAAATCAGTTTAAATTTATTATTTAAATTTTATAATTTCCACTTTCCAAAATATTAGTGGAATACAGTTTCCCACGAGTCCACCATGGAATACGGTTAAATTTTAGGATTGACACAATAAATATTATTAAAAGAAAACTATTGTTTAACTTTTTTAATAGGAAAAAAATAATATCGTGAGTACTATATATGCATAATATATACATAATTATATTTTAGATATATATAGATATTATAACTCATGCACATACATAATATATATATAAGTACATACATATACGGGTCATTCCGGTTTTTTTAAAACGGTTTAACCGGTCGAACCAGTGACCCTATTTGATGTCCGGTTCGATGACCGGTCCGATTTTAAAAACATATTGTAAACTAAATCCGATAATCTTATGTTGAGGTAAAGAGCACCATCAAGAAATTATGTAACTAATCCCACATCGGATATTAAAAGAAACTCAGCTGGGATAGTACAATATAAAAAAGGAGGCCCATCTATTTGAAAGCTCATACCTTTCTCGGCCTTTTGGCTAAGATCAAGTGTAGTATCTGTTCTTATCAGTTTAATATCTGATATGTGGGCCAATGGCTCACACGATATTAAATTAATTTTTTAAGGGGGAAGGCCCATCAAGGTAGCTTGCTGCCTGGGCCTTCGCGCGTCGCCCATGCCTTGCACTACTGCGTGGGCCTGGCGCACCCCACCAAACATACTTCTAACTTTTCTTTGTTGTCTTAAGCTGGACATTCACCACATTTTGTTCTACTTTACGAATTTTGGAAACAAACATTTCCCAGTAGCGTCTTGGAATATGTACACTAATTAAATAATACTTAAGAATAGAACCTATTGAAAATTTCGTAACATCCGCATAATGGAATAATTTATTTTTCAAGCTAACTTTATGATATTTTTGGTTCACTAAACAAAGTATTTTAAATTGCTCACAGCTAATATAGTGTAACAATTTTTGCATGGAAAAGCAAAATGCTCTCAGTATATATACATTAACTAGGGATTCTATAAGTGGGATCAACCATTTTCAGGATGAAGAGATTGCCCTTGTCGCCTCTTGATACTCTGCCAAAACAAAGTAGAAACATCATTTTTTTTTTATACCTCTAATTAAAAATACAAGCTTTGTTCGTATTACAAGTTTGATAATTAAGCATATAATACGCTACCTTAACTCTTGATCCAAGTAGGTAATTTCCAGAGAACCTCGAGCTCGTTCAGGAGCTTTAACAGGTATCTGATCATCAACATCGAGTTCATTATAATTCCTGTAGAATGTAAACTTTACAGCAACCCCTGGTCACACTTATACTAGGAAGAGTCTAAATTTTCACGTTTTTGTCAATTTTATTCTTCGTTGGCAATGTCAGTATGCACGTAAGAACTGATTTGGTAGAACTTACCAAACCTCCAATCTTGAAATAGTCGAATTTCACAGCCACCTTTTTCGCATTTAGAGGTGTTAAATCTGCAGTAACCTGCAGAAGATGTAGGGAGTTAAGGTTTGATGTAAAGACACATAAATACATACATACTGTGTATGGTGATGCAAAGAGGCATTCTGATTCGGGATCACCTGATTGAAGAAAGGCCCCGACTTCATGTTTTGAGCTCGAAGGACATCAGCGTTAATTGCTTGGTAGTTTGTTCTAGATCTTAACAACTTAGGTCTCTGTTCACAATGTTATTGTGTAAGTAGGCATCATAAACAAGTATGAAAGCAAGAGTACAAGAAGAAAGCATATCCTAAATTTCTGCTTTTTTTTTTTTTTTTTCATTAGCATTCTACAAATTGGATGCACTAAAATACAATCTGAAGGATTCATGCGATATACAATTAAATTAGGAGAACTATAACTCGTGGATTTCTACACATTGTTTCTTGTTCATCTATGAGCCTAGTGCAATTCTGCATCAAGATTGACCAAGAACTAATGTGGTAAATGATGGTCTCAAAAATTCATGATCATGAATAAAAATGTATGTAGATAAGGATAGTGCTCAATCATAATCATACAACTTGGCTAATTCAAGTTGAAACCTCATAGTCATAGATAGCAAAAAGGTGATACCTTGGTCTGCAAAATGGACTGTGAAGTAGTGTAAATAAGCTCCCATTTGCCATTAAGCAAATCAGACTTGAGGGGTTCTTTTGTTGGATTAAGTGCTTCCAGTTTCCGAGCTATCTAAGGACAGAGTTATAAAGAAATTAAGGGAAACAATATATCATTAATTCTTGGAAAAATGTCCCCATAATTAAAACAAATTGAAAGCTAGGTTTATGATTAACCTGATCGATTGCTTGCTGGTCTTCTGGGGTGGCTTCAGCACCACGATCGAGGGGTGCAATGGCTTCTAGAAGCTCTTCCTTGACAGCTTCTGCGTTCTTATTGTTGTTGTTCAAGAAACCAGTGAAGAAGGAGACGTGGGCCCTCCATTTCCGCAGATTTGCCGGCGAAAGTGTGAGAGAGTTGTTGTGGTGGTTGGGTCGGGAAGGGCTGAGGTGGTGGAGATTCGGAACTAAGGCGGCGGCGGAGTGAGTGGTGAAAGATGGTTGTGGTGGCGAAGAGAGTGTGGATAAGGAGGCCATGGGAAGGGACTCCTGGAATCTGGTGGAGCTGCGAGTTTAAGTATCCTTACACAAAGATATTTTATCTATAAAAATCTTTATAATACTTAATATAATTAAAATAAATGGAGAGTTACATGGAGCCCCATTTTTTGGAGCCTTATTGCAAAACACCACCTCAATTTTCCTTTGTTACAAATAACCACACTTTGTGGGACCTCCCAACCAAAATCATTACACAAAGACACATTTTTGTGGGACCCTCCACCTTTTCCTTTTCTATTTTTTAATTTCAGTTTTCAAATCTGCAAACCACTTTTTATTTTCTTTTTCATTTTTTTTTATGTATTTTCGAATTTTAAATTTGGGATCCTATTCCCTGCAGCCACTGTTTTAATTCTTTTTCATTTTTTTTTTTTGTATTTTTTAATTTCAGGTTTGTTATCCTCAGCCAATTTTTCATTTCTTTTTCTTTTTGAATTTACACAAACAAAAATAAAAAATTAAATGCAAAAAATCATTAACAATAAATATTTTTTCTTATATAAAAATCTAAAAATTACATTTAAATATAGAATTATATTTATAAAATCTAAAATTACACTGAAACAAAAAAGAACACACTTTTTCTTGAATATTCATGCTCTCATTCTTCAATATGCAAACACCCAACTTTGAATAACGACGATAAATATTTGAATATCTGCAAAAAAGAAATGTTGCATAATGCCTAACTTTGAATAACGACGAGAAATATTTGAATATCTGCAAAAATGAAATGTTGCATAATGCAAAAAATTTGTTGCATAATTCACAAATTGTTTGCATACCCATTTAGAATTTTGGCATATCAGATCTACCCTTACACACACCAGAAAATCATTAAATTGTCACCAGACCATCAATATTTTCCAGTCTCCGTCATCATCGGAAAACATCAAAATTCACAATAAAAAATCATCATACAAAAATCAGATGCATAAATCATTCCACAATATTTCAAATTGGTCAAAGGTGAGCAAAAAACATCTTAAAAATTCATCTGCAAGACGTTCACAAAAAAAATACATCTAATGTTACCCATCCAATTTGAATCGAAAGCTCATCTGCAAATTAACATATTAGAGAGGGGGGAAAAGAATGAAAAACCTTTTTCATCTAAAATTATGTCCAGACCAACACAAAATTTATTATATTGATATAGCTTAAAGATGCAGCCTCATCTAATTTTTCCTTTTAATTTAGCATTGAACTTGCATTGCTCTGTTTACACTATTACCTTATCTATTACAATTAATATACATTCTTAAACACTGATTGTGAATCCTTTTCGGAAAGAAAAAATCACAAATCAATTCACATACTGAAATCATGACTCACAAATCTGAAAATAGCGGCCAACCTGAAAATCGCGGCTACAAATCGAAAATCTTGGCTTGCCGTTGTTGGAAATTAAAATCGTCAACCGACAAGTGCATACAATTAAACTAAACCATCAAGTCAATTACAAAAAACTAAAAAGAAATCATTTTGAAAATTATCCACCGACAAGTGAATATTCATGAATTAAACTAAGCCATCAAGCCAAATTAAAAAACTAAAAGGAAAATTACCGAATGACAAACAAGATTGACAAAAAAAAAAATAGAACTCTATACAATAAGTAATTTTGGCCTCCTTGAACGGTTTTGCAGTAGACGAACCTGGGCAGTGGCGGATTTGCAGTTGGCGGTGTCGAATTGATTAGCAGAGCGTAGACAACGGGACGGATATGGTTGGGGAGGGAGCGGCCGTCGGATCCTCAGGCCACGCGCGCAGCCTCTGAAAAACGAGCGTTGATGGCGCCCCTTTGCACCTAGGCGTCAAATCCAGGCATAAAAAATACGGCGGTGCACGGTGATGGCACCGTCAAATCCATCTGTGAGGGTGATGGACCTGTGACCACTAGATCTGTGACTGGCCAACAGATCAGAGAGTGGTGGTGATGATGAAATCGGCGGCGATCAAGTGAGAGAGGAGAGAGACGTGGTGGTGGTGGTTGTGGTGGCGGAGACGGCCGGATGTGGTGGACGTGGTGGTGGCCGAATATGGTAGTGAGGGTGGAGAGTGGTTGTAGATTTGTATTGAGAGAGAGAGAGAGAATGAGAGAAGGGGGAAAGCCGAGAGTGAAAAATTAAAGGGGGTAGGGGGCGGTGGGTGGGAGGTTATAGGGTTGAGTGGGCGGTGGGTGGGGGATTAATGGAAAATTATAAAAATATTAGACGTGGGACCCAGTGAAAAAAATGAAAGTGTGGTTATGTGAAATAAAATATGGTTATTTGTAACAAAGGGAAATTGATGGGGTTATCCTCAATTATGAGAAAAATAGTGTGTCTCCTTGTACTTATTTCTAAAATAAAATTGTAATTCAAATGAACGAAAATCTAAAAATTAAGATACACATGCTCATGCTATCATATAATCTTAAAAAAAAAAAAAAAAACTGATCAAAAAATAAATGTGAAATTATTACTGCATCAACTCTGCCAAATAATTAATCGTCTTTGAAATCCTTTACAATTCAACCAATTTTCATCCTAAACACTCTGCAAAATGTCAGATCTGTCAAAAACTTCCATGAATTTGGTATAAGAAATTGTAACTATTAAAACAATTGTGCTTTTGAAAAAAAAAAAAAAAGAGAGTTAAAAATATCACTGTCTAACAATACACCAATTTTATTTTTTCAAGTATAATAATATTAAGATTAAAATGAGTGTAAAATATCAAATAGATATTCCTTTCAGAAAATTGATTTATTGTCTTTTTCACGTTATAATGTAACAAACATGCATAATTATAATTTCCGTCTTTTTATGGCTTTAATTAATTGGTCAAACATAATAATTTAAGTCAAGTGATTCATTTTGATAACACATACTCCCTTCAATTTAATTTTGATTGTGCATAAGAAAATGACACGAGTTTTAATAAAAAACCTTGTTTATTAGTATTTGTGGGTATAAAATAGATTTTAAAAGGGGTAAGAGTTGTTTATTAATATTTATGGGTATAAAGTTGATAAAGTAGTGACATGAGTATAAATAAATGATGTTTTTAAAGAGTAAGTTAAAAGGGACAGTGTTTGCTTTTTGCTATTTTGGGTAAGTGGAAAAAAAAAAAATTTTATGGTAAATCGGATAATAAAAAATTAATCAGGGAGTATAATTTAACAATGAAGTTGTAGGATTGATTATGACTTAATTTTATATGTTACTTACTTCAACCAAATATTGTAGGAGGCTTAAATTCTTAATTGGTGACCAAATTTAAATAATAATTCCAATTAAGAAAGTATTGCTTAGATTATGATCATACAATAATTTAGAATTAATAAAGTAAACGTGAACAAAAATCAAGTCATTAATATCTAATACATTTACATAATTTTAGCGAATTATAGAAGTTATGATTAACTTTTTATTCTATGGTCATGTATAATAATAAGAGTATGTATCGAGTGAAATTGGTTCATACATAAATTATTAAAGAATATTTATTATTTTCATTGAGGAACATTGTTTTCACTGAATAGACTTAGTTTGTTTTCAGTAAACAATTAATACTCTTCAATAAAAACAATTAATACCCATCAGTGAAAACAACTACTCTTTAATGAAAACAACTATTAACCTTCTATAATTAATGTATGAATCATTTTCACTCTATATTTTATTTTATAAAAATTGTATGATCTTCTATTCTAAAAATGTTATGATTGTATATTCTCAAAATTTTAAAAAATTAAATTATGATTTTTGTTATTTTATGATCATATGTTATTTTATGATCATATGTTATTTTATGATTGTATATTCTCTAACATTTTTTTAAATTAAATTAAATAATCATTCATCCATATAATAAGCAACTAAATTGTAGTACTTGTCATATTATTTATTGTTGACCATTTTTTTTATATCTTAATCTCATTCATATAATTAGCAATTTAGTTGTGTCAATTTATAATTATTTATTAATTAATAAATATTAACCAAAATATACATATCACTAATGAATAAGAGGACACAATTGAGTAGAGATGGCAACAGGGCGGGTATGAGATAGGTTTGGTCAATCCCATGACCCACCTCGTTAGAATTTTAGCGGACCCGAACCCGCCCCGGGACCCCCCGAGTCCAACCCGTCCGACCCCGTTTAATTTTTTTATAAAATTTAAATTATTTTTTAAATATAAAATATATAGTTTTTGCATTCGAAAAATCAAATTTAAACATATATTTGCTTCAAAAAATATTTAATATTCATCTAATACTTAAAAATAACATATATAATCAATATTAATAATTTATATACATTAATTTGAATATAAGTCTATATATATGCGTATAAATACCCTACCAAAATCACGACCTCCCCGAACCCGCTTGACCGGGTACAAACCCGCCCCGAACGGGGCGGGTTTAATGCGGGTCCGAGTTTGAACCCGCCTCATTGTCATCCCTATAATTGAGTTTAATCGTAAACTACAAACTCTCTCATATCCATAAAATTAAAAAAAAAATTGTAGGATTAATTATGTCTTAAGAGGTCATTTGGTGACTAAGATTAGGGGTTGATTGTGATATTATCGGACCTAAAAACTTGTTGGTGGCAATTTTGAAAGCCCAAGACTTCTCTCAAGCCCGCCAGTATACTGTTTTTGTTAAGAGAATTCATCAGCCCAAATAGGTCTAACTTTTTATCTCATCTCAATAGTTTTCCACCGACAACAAGCTAAAAGACCATTGCAACCCCACTTTATTCCAATGGCGGCATCTGAAAAATTACGGCGGCATCTAAAATAATTTTGGGGGGAACATCAAATTACAACACCATGGAATTCAAACCGCAACCCATTATTAACAATTTGCTTCATATCATTAGAACCACAAATTACAACATCAAATTATGGTTGTTGGTTATATTTTTTACGCAAAATTTTAGAACAAAGCATGGCATACTTTGTTTCACTCGATGGCATACTCTATTTATATTTGTGGTTATTTATACTATTTAATTCCAATAGAGATACTATTTATACCGGTTATTTATCCCCCATAAATTATGGTCATGATTTTAAAATTGATGAATGCGTATATCCTAGAAAAGTACATGATATTGAAGACGAATTCCGATTATGATTTCACGGTTGTCGCAAAATTCATCACAGGTGAAAGAGAGTATCCCGTCCAAATTATCGAAGCTTGGAGATTTCTAGAAAAGATGTACGAATCCCTAATAATAAAAGAGGAGATCAACTTTGCTGAAGTTTCATAGGTTAATTTTGGAAATTCACTATTTATTTGAGGACAAAATGGTAAATTAGATGGAATTTATCTTGTTGACTCCACACATACCTCACCTCCACTATATGCACACCAAACCCCACATTAAATTATCAAATAATGGTTTATCTTGGCTGATAAAATAGTTAGTTTATCTGGACGGTTATACATGGGGCTTACCAAATGTCCCCTAAACAAATATGTTAACTAGTGTTACCAAATATTGAGCAACTTAATTGTAAGAGATTTCAATTCCTACTTATTGACCAAATGTACATAATAATTCCAATCTAGAACAGATTGGTTAGATTAATGTGAATCTCTCGCATTCATATAATTACAACATCCTCTATATATAAGCATTTTGAGCGAATTATAACAAATTATGTCAATGTTTGGAGATATAACTGTTGGGAAAATTAAGGGTGTCCGGAAACTATTCGGGATGAAATTTAAATATGAATTTAAATATAATTATTACTAGCATGAAGTAATCCTAATTAATTCAAATAATAATTTCAACAATGATTTTATCATCATGCATGTAGAATTAATTCACATAAAACTTATGGCGGAATAACTAGGAAATTATGTGATTACGTACCTCTTGTAAATATGACATTTGATTAATCACGAGACTATCACGAACGTGACCAACCAAAAGACCTTCTCAAGTATGTCCATTTCGCCTTGCTTGATCACCGGTGGGAAGTGCTTTCAAGCAATTAAAATAACCAAGGAAAAGGAAAAATATTTTTGCTCTTAATTTTTTCAACGCATGGAATCATGTACTTGGGGATGAAATAATCATCCCCTATTTATAAGTGTGGGTTGGCCGAAATTTTATGATATTTTAGAGGTGGAGAAAATATTTTCTTGACCTCTAAGAAATCTTGAATATATCTCATATATTTTTCTCTCCATAATAAAATATTCCACAAAAATCTCACCCTCCTTATTAAAGGGTAATTTTAAAAAATATTAGGATTGAAAACACAAGATTTGGATCTTCTTGAATATATGAGATAATCTTGTATTCCAAGAATACTTATCTTCCATAATATTTTTCCAAGAAAATCAACCAAAAAATTTCTCTCCTAAATCTCTATGAATTAATCCTAATTAATTCAAATAATAATTCCAACAACGATTTTATCTTCATGCATGTAGAATTAATTCACATAAAACTTATGGCGGAATAACTAGGAAATTATGTGATTACGTACCTCTTGTAGATATGACCTTTGATTAATCACGGGACTATCACGAACGTGCTACCAACCAAAAGAACTTTTCAAGTATGTCCCACACGCTTTGCTTGATCACCAGTGGGAAGTGCTTTCAAGCAATTAAAATAACCAAGGAAAAGAAAAAATATTTTTGCTCTTAATTTTTTCAACGCATGGAATCATGTACTTGGGGATGAAATAATCATCCCCTATTTATAAGTGTGGGTTGGCCGAAATTTTATGATATTTTAGAGGTGGAGAAAATCTTTGCTTGGCCTCTAAGAAATTTTGAATATATCTCATATTTTCTTCTCTTCATAATAAAATATTCCACAAAAATCTCACCCTTCTTATTAAAGGGTAAATTTCAAAAATATTAGGATTTAAAACACAAGATTTGGATCTTCTTGAATATATGAGATAATCTTGTATTCCAAGAATACTTATCTTCCATAATATCTTTCCAAGAAAATCAACAAAATCCTTTCTCTCCAAAATCTCTAATTTTTTTAAATATGCATGAAAAATCAGCAATTATATTTTCTTTTGTTTTAATCACCTTATTATTAGTGGACTACTTAATGGGCTACTTGAGGGGCCTTTAGGAGAATTAAGATTGGACCTCCAATGTGCTTCTGAATTTTAATATTGAGCCCCAATATAATTCAACACATTAATATTAATTAGTACCTGTTGTGCCACGAATAATCCAGTATTTGGCCTAAATACTATCTCAGAACCGGGGTATACCGGAACCAGAGTTTAGGCGTCGATAACAGGACTTAGCATTAAATAGCCCGGTAGACGAGCTAGCGCAACTGTTTGAGGTGAACGAACCTCGGCCTCGTCGGACCCCTCGGCCTCGTCAGGGACCTCAACCTCGTCGGACCACTCGGCCTCGTCAGGGACCTCGACCTCGTCGGACCACTCGGCCTCGTCAGGGACCTCGACCTCGTCGGACCACTCGGCCTCGTCAGGGACCTCGACCTCGTCGGACCACTCGGCCTCGTCAGGGACCTCGACCTCGTCGGACCACTCGGCCTCGTCAGGGACCTCGACCTCGTCGGACCACTCGGCCTCGTCAGGGACCTCGACCTCGTCAGACCTTCCCTCCTCGACAGAATCAAGGGTCAACATCATTGAAGATATCAAAGACTGACAAGATATTGTAATAGTAGATTTAATACTATGTAATACTGTTCATTGGATCTACGGTTGTAATTAATACCCTAAAATAAAGGGTCATGATCGCTCCTAGAATGAGGAGCTTGGGGCTCTATAAATAGATGCCCCAACTCATTGTAAGAGGGACTGGATCATCTTCCTCCCCACAAAATACTCCCCGCATTTATAAAACACTATAGGCTAGGGTGTTTGTAATACCCCGTCCCGTTCTGTACCTTTTATATTCCTAGAACCCTTATTTTATTTTCTTATCTTTGTTTCTTTTTATTTTATTATTTTGTGTGCTTTGGTGTAATTTAAATATATACCCTTTTTACAAATTCCTAAATTCGTAGAAAGAATCGGATCTTTCAAACGAATAAAGGACTACGAGAAATTAAATATTCAAGTTTGAAATTAGGATTTCGATCCGTATAATTTATTGAGAATAATTAAAATACTTTAAAATATTAATTGAGTTTTAAAATTGTATTAATTCTCAAATCGGGATTTAACTCGTGAGCCAAATGATCCCTAAACCGTATCAAGTGAGAACGAAAATATCCGAATTAAAAGGGTTAACCCTTACCCACATAATTTACTTTCCCTTTTTAGATTAAATTAATTAGAAAAATTTCCCCAGCCACATATTAACTCCTTCCTTTATCTTTTAAATTAAATTAAATAATTAAAGATATTTTCCTATATATACTCCCTTCTCTCAGGCTACGGGAATTATTTCTCCCCCAAATTAGAAACAAGACCAAACCCATATTTCTTTCTCTCTCCAGAAGAAGAACGCATCGTCTTCTTCCTCCTTCCTCCTTCCTCAATCGACCGCGGCCTAGCTTTCCAGTCGCGCCGCCTCTGTCCTCCTCCGATCAACAGCGGCGCTTGCCGTCGCAACACCGCCTAGCCCTGAGTCCGACGCAAGGCCATCATCTCCCGATCGAAGCTCAACCGCCGCTTCTCTTCTCTCTTTTCCGGCCAGACGACCGCCGCTGTGCTCAGCCCGCAGCCGCCACACCTTTGTCCGATCGGAAGCAGCAACCGCCATCGAAGCCGCTTTCCCGCTCCGAACGCGCCGCCGTCGCCTCCAGCCGTGACGCCTCCTCTCTCCTCCGCCGTCGCCGTCGCTCCTCGCCCGGAAGCTGCGAGCACCGCCGTGCCCTCTCCCAGCCGCGCCACTGTCCTCCGCCTCCTCGAACGAAGCGCTGCCGGTCCCGTGCCGTCGAAGCCCGGAGCCAAACGTCGCCTCTTTCTTTCTTCTTTTCCAGTAAGTATTCGTGAAAAAGCCCCCTTTCAATTATAAGCCATCAAAAACCGATTTCGTTATATAACTCTATTCTTTCGTGTTTAATTTCCGATCGAGATGACGATTTGATATTGCCGGAATTTTTGGAGACCTCGAACGACGCCGTTAGGCTGTTCGATTCATTTTCCCGAATCCCCGAACGACGCCGTTATGCTGCCCAAATAATCCAACGAATAACCGATTTCTTTTAGGACGCCGTTAGGCCGTTCGTTTACCACCCCGAACCGGACTCGTAAGAATTGCTACCTTTTCTATTTCTCGTAATAGTTGGATTAGGAATTTAGTTGAATCCCCGTTGAGTCGTAAGTTTTAAGATAATTGTTTTGAAGCCTGTGAGCTTATAGATGGATTTTGATGTTGTTGGTATTAATAGTATTGAAATTGTTATTTAGTGTTAGTTGTTAGGCTTGGTAGTATTGGGTTTGTTGATTAATATTGTTGAATTAGTTGTTTAGTATTGTTGGTTTAGCTGTTTAGTATTGTTGTTTTAGTTGGAGGGTATTAGTGAATGGATGAATTAGTTTGGTTTGGTTAGCTGATGATATGGTGATAAAATTAGTTGTTAGTAATATTAGTTGAGTTTTTGGAGACAAAGGGAAACTCGTCTTCCCCTTGTGCGACTGTTAAAAAATTAGGAACGAAAAGATAAGTCGTTTAATATTCAAAATTTAGTAAACAAATGAAAAGGTGGAAAATAGTATAATTCTTTTGTTTAGAAAGTGTCACTAATCAATTTTAGAAGTGTTATTAAAGTTAGAAAATAAGAATACCTTTTTATAAACTATATTAGTTTATAATATAATTTGTCTTAGAAAAGCCAAAGTCTTTAATAAGTTTAATAAGAGAAGTTTTACTTATAAAATATGATTATTTATATTCAAGAATTCTTTTAAAATGAAAAATAGAAATCTTAGAAAGAAAAACCTTTTCTTTAATTCTTTTAATACTCCTAAGTAATTATTTTTTTTCTTTTAAGTTTTTCCAAGAATATTAATAATTATGTTTTATTTAAAAGGCTTTTGCTAAGGACACCACTGAATTTAGTAAATGCACCCCCTGTTACACCTCTGAATTTAGTAAATACACCCCCCCTGATGCACCTCCTCTTAAAAAAGGGTGTACTTATCAATTGGAAATCAATCTTTGAAAATCTTAGTTTTCAATAGTTTTCTAAAGATAACAATCTACTCAATCCTCGAGTTTCATACTCTTAAGCTTTTCAAATTCAAAAGTCGATCTTTTAATCGGAATACTCCTTATTAGGATTCTGTACTTTTCGGGACACGCATGAAGGACTCGACCGTCTGCATACACAATATTCTCAGAACTCAGAACAATCAGGTGGGTGATGATCTATTGATTGATCTGCTCATAATACGTTATGCTGGTATACTCTGAACTCGACTAAATCAATCTAAAACAATTAATCCAACATAAACGTAAACCCTATTATATAAGTGTGTGAACTATATGATATTATTATATATATACCTTATATGGATTGTTGTGTTTATCTAATTATATAAATTGATTATGACTGCATGGTAATAAGGACATTTTTGTGAGCATGAATCTTTTAAGTATGAATTATGTGTATTTCTCCCCATGTTTCAAAATGATAGTTTTTGTGAGGAAAAGGAAAGCTGGTAATTATTCTTGCGGAATGACGCGTATGGCCATGAGTGACAATAAGTCAGATTCATGGTCACTGGTAATTATTTTGTGGAATGACACGTACGGCCATGAGTGATAATAGATCAGATTCATGGTCGCTGATATTATTTGTGGTGACCATGAGTGATAATAATTATTCAGATTCATGGTCACATGATTTGTTGGTGAGAAATGGTTTGGGAGAGATTCACAATGTGTTGGAAATGATTTTGACAGATTAGGCCGTTACTTGAAAAATGACTTTGGGCTTTGCCGCTTACTGTGAATAAACTTGTGATATTTCAATTATATGATGTGAACCCTGTTATGCCCAACTGATTATTATGTGAACTTGTTATTTATATGATATATGATGTTTGAATTTTTATGTCAACTGATTAAATGAATTATATTTTTATTAATGAGTATAATTTAATATATTTCGGATTTACCAATCCCATGACGTTGCAAATCACCCATACGTGAGAATTCAAATCTCACGCCCCATTTTCCCAACCCCTTGCAGATTATGATTTCGTGGAGCAAGGACAGTAATAGAGACGACACGGAGTTCTCCACTTAAATAAAACATTACTGTTGATACTATGTTGTGTGTACACATATATGTGTGTAAGATACTTATTAAAATTATTCTACCCATTTCTTCCGCTGCATAAAAACTCATCATCTCTCATTTCCGTTATATTTCCTTCAAAAATTTTATAGTTCGGACTTTTGATCACAATAACACTTCGAATCCGATATAATTAATATATTCTGGATTCGGGGCGTTACAGTGTTCATCTTGATGAACCGCCCGAAGCCATATTTAAGGGAGGAACCTCTCGGTTCTTCCCGCAGTGCTTGTGTTCTTCGTGTTTCGTACCCGTTTATATGTTAAACCGTCCAGAATGTCCTACCCCTATATACGGATAAATACGGTAACAACAATTGGCGCTAGAAGAAGGGTACACGTAGTTCAACAAGACAATCATCAAAGCTAAGTACTCATTTCATGAAAGCTTCATTTATTCATCAATGGTGGAATTTTAGAGTTCACTGTTATCATCTCTTTATTTTACCAGCTTACAAACCCATATTGAAAACTTCCTCACGAATTTTCAATCACTGCCAAAAGAATTAAATATATCCCTTATCGACAAAGAAAAATCCAAGCCAACAATGGTAGAACTCAAACTCTCTACCATTTTATTTCGTGATTCTTTGTCAAAAGAATTACATCTACATATCATAGAATTCCATACATACAGAGAGTCCTACTTGGGATGGAATCCATACCCATATCTTAAGACGGCTTCAAGCCAAATCCAGCCCATAAAAAATCCAAATACTCATTGCACGAAGATGAAAAATATACTCAGTTTCTCTTCATAAAATCATAATTGTCTTACAAATATACAAATGCATCCAAAATTACCAGTAGCCTTACAAAACTCTCCATGGCTACAACCCAATTTGTAGTCCTCAAACAGAAGGAAAAATTAAAAGATATTCAACAACTTCATAGCTCTACAAAAAATGTCTTTCCATCAGATGTCTACCACAGATTTCTACACGAAAAGGTATACGAAGCAAGCCATTGACGTCACCGAAAATTTCTACCTGAAATGGTGAGCTTTTGGACCGGCACCAGCGGTGCTCCCCGTCCAAAGCTCTGAACCGCCGCTCAACGGCCGAAATGGTGGGCCCAGGGACCAGCACCGGTGGGTGCTCCCGTCCTCGGAGCCACCTCTATATGGTCAAACCATAACTGCCTTACGACGCCAACCGCTCTCGGACACCATCGCAGTTATCAGCACCGGAGCGGCCAAATCTACGAAGAACATCAAAGAAGTTCAAAATAATACAGAATAGAAATAAAGAAAAAAAAAGGGCAACAGTGTCCCCCGTGTTTGTACGGGTCTTTAGGGAAAGTCAGGTATTCAGGAGTGGGTACAACCACTCCCCACTACTCAACGAATAAAGGAAATCTTATCCAAGATAGTCAAAGATTACCTGTCCCGCATCGATTTGTGTGTCGCCGAGGTCGACGTCCCTTTCGCCGAGGTCACTTGGACCATCACGACCATTCTCTCTATCCAGACGACGAGGTGCCAGAATCCGTTTCCCTACCACTCCGAGACTGCCTCTCCAAAGCCAAGATCAATCTCCGGCTCCTCACCATCAAACAGCCGAGGTCATGGCCTCTCGCACAAATTAAAGCGAGTCCGAGGCCTCTCGCCTTGTCCACAAACCAGACAGCATTGCTGAGGTTCACTATGTCGAACTCGTACCGCTGCGGAAAGTCACCAAACACCTCGACACTTGTCTCAAACCATTACCGACATCAATCTCCATATTAGACATCAACAATTGTCGAGCACGGCCTGCAGCAGCCGACATCAGTCTTGAATCGCCGATCTCCGCCAAGAAATACCAACCTCGATACTCAACCGCCGAGAAATACACGCACATTCCATCTCGGCCGAGGCCGAGCACGAGGAGCCCCTCTTTGCCTCGCATCGTGCTCGGCAGCATCCCGAACGAATGCGGCCCCGTCGCTACCGAGCCAGTTTCCACTGCCGCCAATCTCGACTTCAACCTTGGCCTCCGTACAATGTATACGAGACGAGGCACTGTATTTTAAGCTAACATACGCGATCTCGGCCCCACGGTCTCCCCTCGTCGGGCACTGACCACGGCATCATCACGCCAAGCTTCGGCATCATCGACAATAATTAAGGGCCTGAGCACGACACTCATCGCTTATGCAATCTCGGCCCCCTCCAATTTCAGCCTCAATAAATCCGTCACGGCCACGATACCACCCCGGCCACGTCGCTACCTCGTCGAATACCACGCACATGAGGGGCAAATGCACCTCGGCCTCCACCGAGATCCGAGGCCCAACTCGCCGTCGTGATTCCAACCACCACCAGTCCGGACCATCTTCTCGGACAATCAATGACCCCGGCCCGCAATTGAAGACCTCGACCGCTGCCAGGGCAACCCCAATCCACCGTCCAACGCCTCGTTCAACATCAAACCCAGCCTCAATCAACGTAAACTGCTCTTGAATCAACCGAATCACCTCGCATAATAACTGATCTCAAGAATTTTCTGCGATAGAAGAGTTCCATTTTGAAGAAGTTGCGAACTCTACATTTGTTTGGGGCTTTTGACCAAAAATCCTGGAAGTCCTTGAGATTTATTTGGGTTTCTGTGAATTAAGTGCTGGGCCGGGTTTATATCCAGTTCCGGGCCTCAGTACTATGAGGAGCTAATGGACCGAAGAGATTTCAAGTGTGGACCTAATTTTTATTTAATGGTTGGGCCATGTTAATTATGCAAGAAGCTGCTAGCCCATATCTAAAGGAGTACTAGGCCATATTTTGAGGAGTATTGATTGGTTCAGAAATTTATTTTGCCAATAAAGTTCCCGACCCGATCAGCAACTGCCACGGTCCGTTATCCAACCGAAGTAGAAAGATTTCACTCATACGGGCGTCCGAAGCCGTTGCAACGACTCAAAAGAATCTACGGGCAGTCCTTTTGCCCATTCACATCAGGTTATCCTCACCAAACTTCCTTTTAATGTACTGCAAATTGCAAAAATATTTGCAAACACATTAAAAGCCGGGAGCATGGATACCTATATCTAAACATTTATTTTGGAAAATCCGAAATAAAATTGAATGTCAAAAATTCAATATTACAGTCCGCTTTTACTAGCGTCGACTTTTCGCCTTCATTAGCGAATTTTTTCCGCCTTCACCGGCGTCGACCAGTCTGCCTCTTCGGCATTGATTGTTCGCCTTAATTAGCGAAATTTGTCCGCATTCACCGGCGTCGACCAGTCCGCTTTTACTAGCGTCGACTTTTCGCCTTCATTAGCGAATTTTGTCCGCCTTCACCGGCGTCGACCAGTCTGCCTCTTCGGCATTGATTGTTCGCCTTAATTAGCGAAATTTGTCCGCCTTCACCGGCGTCGACCAGTCCGCTTTTACTAGCGTCGACTTTTCGCCTTCATTAGCGAATTTTGTCCGCCTTCACCGGCGTCGACCAGACTGCCTCTTCGGCATTCATTGTTCGCCTTAATTAGCGAAATTTGTCCGCCTTCACCGGTGTCGACTAGTCCGCTTTTACTAGCGTCGACTTTTCGCCTTCATTAGCGAATTTTATCCGCCTTCACTGGAGTCGATTTGTCCGCCTTCACCAGCGTAGATATAGAAAAAGTCTCTCGACGAGCTTCGGTTATCGACGAGCACTCACTCATGACGAGCCCAGCCTCTCAGCGAGTAAAAGTCCCTCGTCGAGGAATCCACCTCAGAGGGCAAAAGCCCTAGGTTGAACAAGATCTCGACCTAGGCACTTCAGACTCTTTAGAGACAACCTCTCTCTAGAGCACTAAGACCAATCTCTCCGACACACGTCGGGATGGCATAAAAGTCCCCGGACGAGATACGATCTCAAAGGGGCAAAAAGTCTCATTGAGCGAAAGCCTCCCGAAGGATCCTAAGGATTCGAGGTGAGCACGTAACAGTAGGACCTTTTTAGGCTGACATGTTACACCCATACTCTTTAAGAGGCCAAGTCTCCCTAGAGCATTAAGACCAATCACGCCGACATACATCGGGATGGCACAAAAGTCCCCGGACGAGATACGATCTTAAAGGGGCAAAAGACTCCCTGCGAGGTAAAACTCAGGCGAGCGCTAACATACAAGCCTTTTAAGGCGGTATAGTTAAAGACCCGTACCTAGAGCCACGTCTCGAAGTACAGGTACAAAAGACTCGTACCTAGAGCCACGTTTCGAAGTACGAGCACAGTCAAGTCTCTCGACGAGCACAGAAAAGTCTCGTACTAAGAGCCTCACCTCGAAGTACGAGCACAGTTAAGTCTCTCGACGAGCTCAAGCTCTCGACGAGCACAGAAAAGTCTCGTACTAAGAGCCTCGTCTCGAAGTACGAGCACAGTCAAGTCTCTCGACGAGCTCAAGCTCTCGACGAACACAGAAAAGTCTCGTACTAAGAGCCTCGCCTCGAAGTACGAGCACAGTCAAGTCTCTCGACGAGCTCAAGCTCTCGACGAGCACAGAAAAGTCTCGTACTAAGAGTCTCGCCTCAAAGTACGAGCACAGTCAAGTCTCTCGACGAGCTCAAGCTCTCGACGAGCACAGAAAAGTCTCGTACTAAGAGCCTCGCCTCGAAGTACGAGCACAGTCAAGTTTCTCGACGAGCTCAAGCTCTCGACGAGCACAGAAAAGTCTCGTACTAAGAGCCTCACCTCGAAGTACGAGCACAGTCAAGTCTCTCGACGAGCTCAAGCTCTCGACGAGCACAGAAAGTCTCGTACTAAGAGCCTCGCCTCAAAGTACGAGCACAATCAAGTCTCTCGACGAGCACATAAAAGTCTCGTACTAAGAGCCTCGCCTCAAAGTACGAGCACAGTCAAGTCTCTCGACGAGCTCAAGCTCTCGACGAGCACAAAAAAGACTCGTACCTAGAGCCACGTCTCGAAGTACGAGCACAGTCAGGTCTCTCGACGAGCTCAAGCTCTCGACGAGCACAGAAAAGTCTCGTACTAAGAGCCACGACTCAAAGTACGAGCATAGCCAAGTCTCTCGACGAGCTCTAGCTCTCAACGAGCATAGAAAAGTCCCGTACTAAGAGCCTCGGCTCAAAGTACGAGCACAGCCAAGTCCCTCGACGAGCTCTAGCTCTCAATGAGCACAGAAAAGTCTCGTACTAAGAGCCTCGTCTCGAAGTACGAGCACAGTCAAGTCTCTCGATGAGCTCAAGCTCTCAACGAGCACAGAAAAGTCTCGTACTAAGAGCCACGTCTCGAAGTACGAGCACAGTTAAGTCTCTCGACGAGCTCTAGCTCTCGACGAGCACAGAAAAGTCTCGTACTAAGAGCCTCGACTCAAAGTACGAGCACAGTCAAGTCCCTCGACGAGCTCTAGCTCTCAACGAGCACAGAAAAGTCTCGTACTAAGAGCCTCGACTCAAAGTACAAGCACAACCAAGTCTCTCGATGAGCATAGAAAAGTCTCATACTAAGAGCCTCGTCTCGAAGTACGAGCACAGTCAAGTCCCTCAACGAGCTCAAGCTCTCGACGAGCATAAAAAAGTCTCGTACTAAGAGCCACGTCTCGAAGTACGAGCACAGTCAAGTCTCTCGATGAGCTCTAGCTCTCGACGAGCATAGAAAAGTCTCGTACTAAGAGCCTCGGCTCAAAGTACGAGCACAACCAAGTCCCTCGACGAGCTCTAGCTCTCAACGAGCACAAAAAAGTCTCGTACTAAGAGCCTCGACTCAAAGTACGAGCACAGCCAAGTCTCTCGAGAGCTCAAGCTCTCAACGAGCACAAAAAAGTCTCATACTAAGAGCCTCGACGCATGGAAAAGCTCTCGACCCGGGGGCACGATGGAGGATCGTTCCCCGCTGTTGCAAAAGTCACCAATCCGAAGATGATACAAAAGATATTCCCATCAAGGCTCTGCCATTGAAGAACCACGGGGCACCCGAGCTATCCTGTCAGCAGACTCGGGGGCAAATAAAGCACATTTCAAGCAAAGATAAAGATCAAACTCCGACTATCGTCAAAGCCCAATCTTGGGGGCAATTGTTGTGCCACGAATAATCCAGTATTTGGCCTAAATACTATCTCAGAACTGGGGTATACCGGAACTAGGGTTTAGGCGTCGATAACAGGACTCAGCATTAAATAGCCCGGTAGACGAGCTACCGCAACTGTTTGAGGTGAACGAACCTCGACCTCGTCGGACCCCTCGGCCTCGTCAGGGACCTCAACCTCGTCGGACCACTCGGCCTCGTCAGGGACCTCGACCTCGTCGGACCCCTCGGCCTCGTCAGGGACCTCGACCTCGTCGGACCACTCGGCCTCGTCAGGGACCTCGACCTCGTCGGACCACTCGGCCTCGTTAGGGACCTCGACCTCGTCGGACCACTCGGCCTCGTCAGGGACCTCGACCTCGTCGGACCACTCGGCCTCGTCGGACCACTCGGCCTCGTCAGGGACCTCGACCTCGTCGGACCACTCGGCCTCGTCGGACCACTCGGCCTCGTCAGGGACCTCGACCTCATCGGACCACTCAGCCTCGTCAGGGACCTCGACCTCGTCGGACCACTCGGCCTCGTCAGGGACCTCGACCTCGTCGGACCACTCGGCCTCGTCAGGGACCTCGACCTCGTCGGACCACTCGGCCTCGTCAGGGACCTCGACCTCGTCGGACCCCTCGGCCTCGTCAGGGACCTCGACCTCGTCGGACCACTCGGCCTCGTCAGACCTTCCCTCCTCGACAGAATCAAGGGTCAACATCATTGAAGATATCAAAGACTGACAAGATATTGTAATGGTAGATTTAATACTATGTAATACTGTTCATTGGATCTACGGTTGTAATTAATACCCTAAAATAAAGGGTCATGATCGCTCCTAGAGTGAGGAGCTTGGAGCTCTATAAATAGATGCCCCAACTCATTGTAAGAGGGACTGGATCATCTTCCTCCCCACAAAATACTCCCCGCATTTATAAAACACTATAGGCTAGGGTGTTCATCTTGATGAACCGCCCGAAGCCATATTTAAGGGAGGAACCTCTCGGTTCTTCCCGCAGTGCTTGTGTTCTTCGTGTTTCGTACCCGTTTATATGTTAAACCGTCCAGAATGCCCTACCCCTATATACGGATAAATACGGTAACAACAGTACCACTAATAAATTAATATTGCACTATCCATCTTAATCCATATTACGATAATATGGGCTCCCGGTTATTATTTCCCGCATTTAAGATTATCTAGTCCATTAATTAATAAAGTTTCTGAATAACTCTAAATTAATTAATATCTTCCACCTTGGAGTAAAGACAACTCAACATTATTATCCGTACCGAATAAACTAATTCTTCACTTGCAAGTTTGGTACGATAAAACTCCTGAGCCCACCAAGGGGACAAATCACACGAGCCGTACTCACACACATTTATCCGTATTAAATCTTAGCAGCCGTCGTATGATTAATATTACTACCCAAAACACAAAATTCAAAGTCACGATGATTCTCACCTAACACGAATCAAAGCAGTAACCATTAAGCACACACGGTCCTATTTAAGTGACGGAGATTAAGAAATCAATACACTGAGGTCTAATTCTTCACATTTCATAACAGAAGAATTTATCCTCGTTGTAGGTCCTCTTCGACACATACTAAATGTGCTAGTGCAATCTCTTGGTCAAGACAAGTCAATCTGAGATGTACACGTCGATCTTTCACGGTGGAATGTTCAATTCCACCTAGGTCGTGAATTTGTACGTTTAGTTACAAGAAAACCGTTAATGTGATCTTCCGTGATCGGGTATCACCACATTAACTACAATGTAACACGTACTACTTATAATGAACTGGTTGCAATAAATATTCAACATTCAATCATATCTAAAACAAATACGATAAAAGATTTATTCTCTTAAATAAGTGTTTAACACATGAGTTATATAAAGTAAAAACATATTTTCACGTATAACTCCAACAATACCAAACACTATTTTAATTTAAAAGGTTTGGATATACAATTTTAAAGCACAATCTTATTATACTATATTTTCAAACCTCTCCAAGATGATATGTCAGCACCACCTTATTTTTAGGCTGATGTGGCACCTCTCAAATCATTTAATTTCAAAATCCTGCATTCTCCTTAAAAGTTATTTTAGACATGTTTTAAATTAAACCAAGACTTAATCTACACCATATATTTTATACTTTTAATTTCAACCGTACATTTCATGTTATATTTTCTATAAATGTCAAATCTCACTTTATTTTTCATTCTAATTTACAACTCTAATCATCTTCATTTCTCTTTATTTTCTCATTCATTATCTATCGTATCGGACCACTGCTCTCCTTGATTTTTCTTTATAGGTATAATACTAATTTTCCCCTCTCTTCTTCTCTCATGTCATCGTCCCTCTTCTCCCAGGTTATTTAGGAAGCACCGCATCCTCACAGATATCTTCCCTCGAACCGCATCGGACCACCGCAGCCTCAAATCGCATCGGAACACCGCATGCCGCCGCATGGGGTAAGAGATCAATTTTTTAATCTAATTGAATCGTTGTTTTTTTCTTGCATATATATGAATAAATTCTTAGTATGACGATCCCAACCGAAACATCACTTGCAGGAAACGTTCTCAAGACTCCAATTTATCGAGATAATTTAAAAATCGGTGGATGGGGATATTTCTTTAATTTTTTAAGAATATTTATTTGTAAAATATATAATTGTAATTACAAAGTTGTTATTTCTCTATAGTATACTATAAACGTGAAAACAAATTTAATCAGTGGAAACAAAATATTTACGTATAAAATGAAATATTCTTTTAAACAATAAATTATTGCAAGCAATTCTTTTTTCACTTTTGAACGTTTTATTTTTTATATTTTAGGATATTTTTTTGGTAACATATTGATATATGCGAAATTTTTAGAAGGGAATTCGAAATATTTAGGAAAAGATATTTTCACCGAAATAGTGTATGATACCAAAAAAATCTTGCAACCAAATAAAATATATTTCCTTCAATAATAGATTGTAATATAAAAGTTTATTTTTGGATAAAATTATGCAGCCAAAATAGATTATTAAACTACAAAATTTAAATAATCTTTTCTAGACTAGGATTTCAATTTTTCTTTTATATTTTTTTACCATACAAATATTAAAAGAGTATTGAAATTGATAAATAAGTAAAAATATTGTTATATCTTATATAATTAATGTATTTTTTTTAAATGTGTGGAATAAATTTTTTATAGATTAGAAATTATAGTGTTGGCAAAAAAAAAGACATTAATTTTTTTACTAACAATTTAAGTACTATAACTTTAAAAAAACATCTTACTCTAAATTACAATAAATCTGAATATATTTTAATTAATGGAAATAAAATATTTACGTTTAATATGAAATATTATTTTAAACATTATATTAATGCTAGCAGATCTTTTTTCACGGTTGAACGATTCCGCTTCTTAGATATTTTGGAAGTTATTTTTGTAAAATATTGATAGATATGAAATTTTTGTAGGAGAGAATTGAAATATTTTGAAAAAAATATACCAAAAAATCTTGCTAGCAAATATAATACCTTACCTTTAATAAATAAAATATTTACGTAAAATAAATAATATTATTTTAAACATTATATTAATGCTGGCATATCATTTTTCACAGTTAAACGATTTCTCTTCTTAGATATTTTGTAAATTATTGATAGATGTGAAATTTGTAGGAGGAAATTGAAATATTTCAGAAAATATATTGTCACCGAAATAGTGTATGATACCAAAACAATCTTGCTACCAAATATAATATCTTTCCTTCAATAATATATTGTAATACAAAAATTTACTTTTAGATAAAATTATACATCCAAAATAGACTATTAAACTTTAGACAAATTCTAAGGTGCATCCAAGTGCATAACATGCACTTGAATTTTAAGCTCAATTTTGACTTCAATTTTGATTTTTTTCAAAACACCGAACTCTCTGTGTGTGTGTGTGTGTTTTTTTTTTCCAGTTGGGGTATTATTGATGCCTTCTTGGGGTATTACTGATTACTTTTTGGGGTATTGCTGATATCTGCTTGAAATATTTTTCAAAATTCAAGTGCATACCATGCACTCAAGTGCACACTAGAACTACTCTAAACTTTAAAGTACATATATTCTTTTCTAGACTAGGATTTCGATTTTTTTAATATTATTTTTACATACAAATATTAAAATAGTATGGTAAATGATAAATAAGTAAAATATTGTTATATGTTAAATAATTAATGTATATATGTATTTTTAAATAGGGAGACAAGCAAAAATGTCCAAAATTTAAGGGGGCACTTGTTTTTTGCCCCTTTTTTTACAAAAGATGTATTTTGCCCTTTTTGGAGCTAAAATGTCCACACTATCCTTACTCAATGATTTTGTATTTCAATTTTTTTTTTCTTATTACAATATTAGGATTCCCTTGCCCCCAAACACTACCCAATCTAAAAAGTAAAAATTCTGAAAAAGTAAGAAATCAATCAGTTCTACGATTTTGTGCCTCAGATGCCGCCGTTGATGGATGAACCTGGACACAAATTAGTTCCCCTTATCACTTTGAAAGTGACTCTGTTTCCAGGTCGGGGAATATGTCTAGGGTTTGCAAATAATCACGTCCTCGGCGATGCGAGTTATATCGTAGGCTTCATATTAGCTTGGGCTTCGATCAACAAATTCGCCAGAGACGATCAATTTCTCGCCGGAAACGGAAAATCACTGCCGATTTTCGACAGATCTTTGCCTCAAAGCACTAGTGAAGTCGATTCAATTTTCTGGAAAGTAATGGGAAAGGTTCCGATGAAGGAATCATCGCCTTCCCCCCTACCTACAAACAGAGTCAGATCCGCTATTGACTCTTAAGTCTTAACTTTCGGTTTTTTCATCTCATTTTCCAGATTTCTCCCATGTTCAATTGGAGTGTTTGGATGCAAGAATGTTAATTTGTGAAATTGCAAAATGGATGAGTAAGGGTAGTGTGGACAATTTAGGTCCAAAATGGGCAAAATACATATTTTGTAAAAAAAGGGGCAAAAAATAAGTGCCCCCTTAAATTTTGGGCACTTTTGTGTATTTTCACTTTTAAATATGTGAAATAATTTTTTCATGGTTAAAAAATTATATTGTTGGCAAAAAAAAAAAAAACATTAAGTTTCTTTACTAACAATTTAAGTAATATAACTTTAAAAAATATATTACTCTAAAATACAATAAATCTGAATATATTTTAATCAACGGAAACAAAATATTTACGTATAATATGAAATATAATTTTAAACATTAAATTACTACAAGCAAATCTTTTTTTACGGTTGACCGATTTCTTTTCTTAGATATTTTTAGAATTTATTTTTGCAAAATATTGATAGATGTGAAATTTTTAGGAGGGATATGAAATATTCCGGAAAATATATTGTCACTGTGATAGCATATGATTCCAAAAAAATATTGTCACCAAATATAATATTTTATCATCAATAATAAATTGTAATTTTTTTTTCCGATAAAGTTCTACCTGCAAAATAGAATTTGAAATTGTAAAATATAAATATTGTTTTGTAGAGTAGGATTTCAATTTATTTTAATAATTTTAATTTTTTTTTTCAAAATATCTTTATATGTAAAATGTCTAGGTGGGAAATTTATTAAGAAAGAGCTAAGATTGACGCTTAAACGTTATTTTTTATTGTTGAATTGTGAATTATAAATACCAACACATTAGTCAATTGTTCCCACACAAACATCGATACAATATTTTATTTTAATTATGATATTTTTTTGTCAAATGTTACATTTAGATTTGTAATGTGTGATACTAGCTTTAGAGTTAAACTTTTTCATTTGGTTGTTATTGTATCTTCATACATGGGGGAATACTGGGTATGCAACAATACAACAAATGTAATTTTAAGTAATATTGTGTTATATTAATTTGAGATTGAAAGTGTGAATTAATTAATATTTTTCAAATTTTCTATTTATTCATGTATAATATTTTTTTATTGATCGTTGAATTAAATTTATAATATTATATCGAAATTACAAGATATTTTAAAAAAATTAATATTTATAATTTAATATAATAATATCAGTCCGCGAATTTGCGGGGATACACCCTACTTATTAATCTATACTATATTAAAAAGAGGCTTGCCAATGAAAAATATTTTTGGACATAATTACCCTTCAAATTTTTTGTCCTGCGTCAGTTTAATCCTAGCAGCCCCACTTCCGTCGATCTGTGTACTCTCCAGCACATTCAAGCACTATTATTCCCCTGTCGGCCCCGCTTCCGTTGATCCCTCATCACATCCAAATTAACGTTTATCCTAATTTGTCATTCCAATGATTCCACCTTCCTCTCTTCTCATCTTCGTCAGCGGTTCTTCTCGCATTTTTAACGTATTCCCATATATGACTTTTATGCTGCAAAATTGGAAGGAATAGCAACGGCGTAAGATTTAATTCTTCAATCAAGCATGGATTTTGGCGCCGCTACGTTTTTCACTCGATCTATCTTCTCCAAATACACAGATTCCCGTGGCCACCTTAAATTCTCCCCTATCGATCTCTCTCCAGTTTCCACCCGTAATCTACTGGTGCCGGCGTTTAACACGGGTAATATAAAAATATCTACTTTTGCATATCCATTGACACGAAAAGTGTGTATACTTTTTTCTAGCAGTTACACTCTTCCATATCTGCGGCTATATTTATCAATCTTTCTCCAGAACACAAAATTTCATTTTTTTAAGTGAAAAATAATCCATTAATATCCTTTTTTTTTTTACAGAATGTGATTTATTGGTTGTTGAGTTCACTCAGTATCTACATTCAAACTGCATAATTCGTCGTAGTATGAAACCACAAACCATCCTCATTGGTTTTGGGTTTGTTTGCTTCAATTTGCAATCTACCCTCTCAGTCTCTCTTCTATTTTTTTTTTCAAATTTTCTATATTACAATTAAAACTAACTTTTAGCTTTCCTTCGTTTGGAATAAGGAGAAGATTGTTAATGAGATTAAAGGCGGACTGTAGATTGGATCTCGGTGAGAGATGATAATTTTCTTTTAATGACTGGCTTTTGGATCCTAAGAAGTTGTTTTACTGTAAAATTTGTATCTGTTTGGCTTCTTATTACTCCTGGTACCTTAGAACTTATTTGTTTGTTTTAAATAAACTTGCTTTGTTCGATCTAGAAAAAAATTGTTGCACTAAACTGTGGGATTTGTTACTGGTGGCTTACATTACTTGGTTATGTTCTTTTCCAGGTATTAATGGCCTCTTAGGAAAGCTCAGGATGTGGCATAAGAGACATTTTCTATTTGGTGAACACCTGCTTCCAATTAGGTTACAATATTTGCTTTTTAAAATTCACTCTCAAAATGATGGAATTCAAATAGAATTACCAAGGATGGCATACCCAGTCACTCAATATCCGAGTTTCAATATTCTTGTAGATTGTTAGCAAAATTGAGTTTCAGAGTCATGAACCGGAGGTATTTCCAGGTATCAACTCTTCTATTGTTGTTACTTGCTCGGTGCTGACTCCTCCACATGATATTTGGATGTAAAAAGTATTTAAAATACATGGGCCTTTGCGAGTACTCTGAGTTATTTCAATTTTCCCTTCCTTATAAATAACTTGAAAATGAAGGTTTGGATTGTAATGATGACATTTGCTAACATTATTTTATCAGAAAGTTTATCTCAAAAGTTTGGAGATTGAGGAGAAAAAAAGTCGAATTTGTTGGTGTTAGGCCGCTAATGGTGCCCTCTTTCCTTTACAGATTTGATAAAGAGACAAGAACAATGGGTTTGCTCGCAAATATGTATTATTTTCGCTCACTCAAATAACAATATTTTTGTCCAATCGTCTCTTTCTATTTTTTCCAATTTCTTATTGTTGCTTCGCTTGTTTTGTTTAGCATATGTAATTGTATTTTCTTAATTTGTTCTAAGAATGGGAAGAAGCAGCTCCCATGGGTTACGTCTATTCGTGGCACACTTCTTGTCGACTGGGTCATACAATTTATTCCATGATCAGAAACCTTGTAGAAGTAATTCTTCCATTCCAGACTTGTTACCTGATGCAAAGTGGTGGTTAAACCACCATGGGCTTGAGAAAGAATACTCCCTTGATCAGGTGAATGTGCTGGAGGCAGATGTCAAAAAATTTGGCTGATATCTTTGTTGATTGAAACACAAACGGACCTGCAGAAAACAAACTCATTGATGATTATTGTAATACTGACCCCAAAAAAGTTGCTGCTTTTTCTTCAGACATTACATCGAAGCATTTTTTTTCTCATCGAAAAAAATAATGGAGATAGCTGGTTTGAAAAATTCTAATCTACGGTAAATGATGATATGATCTCGAATGCTCATGTGATGGGTCTGGATTCTTGCAATTGCCTTCTCTTTGAGCAGTTGTAGAAGCTGTGTTCTGATTTCAATTCACATTGGATCAGAGTCAAGAAGATTGAACCATGGGAATGCAGTTAATAAAGATGATTTAGCGTCCTTGCTTTCTCAGACATCATCTCACTGTGTTTCCAAAAATTGTATATTGTGTTTTGGCCTTTTAGCTAATGAGACAAAAATCTCACAGAAGCTGGGTGCATTCAAGGAAAGTTTGCTTCAGTTAGCGATGATAAATCACTAGGTAAACAAGAATCAATGGGATCCACACAGCAGGAGGCGGATCAAAGTTTCAGGTATTACTCTATATGTCAGTTTGCATTGCAATGCCATGATTTAATTGTGTTTTAGTTAGAGTATACTATGAATTATGCAAAAGCTCTTGTTAATGCATAAAGGTGCACCGTCTTGTCAATTGCCATGATAGGGTAGTAATTGTCCTTTCAGTAACTTTTGCTCATTACTCTGAATTATTTATTTAGTAAAATTATTTGGAAGCTTCTCTTGATTTTTTATTTTAAATTACTGGTAAGGGTCACATAACTTAATTCCAAAAGCTTGATGATTACATTAAAAGTAAGGGGCTTTGTATGTTAATTTTGTATTATTTTAGCAATACATGGTTGCAATAGATGGTATGGTATTAAATTATCAAATTTATGTTTGTTTGTCAATGCACAATTGAGTTCTTTGACCAATTTCTTTGGGTTTTATATATGTTTCCAAAACAGTGCCAGAATTACAAGGGGAGCTTTGCAAAATTTCCAAAGAGAGTTCGATTAGCAGCTAAAAAGATACATTAGAAATATATACATATAAATAATTAAATATATATAATTTCTTAGAACATGACTAATAGTTGAGAAATTTTACAGGCAATATATGTTAGTTCCATTCTTACGTTCCACCTAGGTGTAAGTTCTTTATCCAATTTCTTCTTAAGATATTTATGAAATGCTAAAATTTGATGGGAAAATTCATTTATGATCAACTTTGATATCCTATCCTTGACTTGATAATGCTTCTGGTGAATGTAGTAAACTACAGTGATGACAAACTATTGGCCTCATTTAGTTACATCCAAATAATTGTTAGTTTATTAACCACGTGAATATTATTTTCTCCTCTTGAAACTGAGGTTCCATCTCATGGCAGGTGATAGGAGAGTGCATGTAAAATGACATTTTTGTTTGCAAACATGGTAATCTAATACAGAAAATTGGGAAGACCATCAGGTGCGTATAACATTAATTCACATCCATGTGTAATTTGGGTTATTTAATTGCAATTAGCCCGTTAACTTGGGGGATTGCATCAAAATTTGCTCGGTGAAAGTATGATAAGAGATCATTTCCCGTCTTTGCAATTTATAGGCCATCTTTATTTTCATTCTCTCTGTTTGATACATAAAATTGTCAACATTATTATATTTCGAATCAGTTTATATTAGTAAAGTACAGATTATTTGTAAGCTAATTATCTCCTTCATTCATTTTTAATTATTCACTTTGTATGCCAATTTTAGTTAAAACCCCAAACTTATATTTTCCTTATTTCAAGTTTTTAAAGCAGCCACATTATCAAGTTTTATACATTATTTTATTCAGTTGATACACAGTAAAGCTTCCCCCTATTTCTTCAGTTATATATATCTATATATATATAACATATATATTTATTGGATAACAAATATATTCGTTAATGATAAAATTGTTTTCCATATGACTAGATTTTTTGCAGGCACATAAATTTTAAAGTATCTTACTCTAAAATAGTATTGATTAAAATATTTATAACATATATATTTATTGGATAACAAATATATTCGTTAATGATAAAATTGTTTTCCATATGACTAGATATTTTAAATAATAATATCAAAATTCACATAAATTTTTTAAATATCTTGTAATTTTGATATAATATTAAAATTGTACATTCAAACTCACATTAAATATTACTTAAAATTACAGTTGTTGTATACTTACATACCCAGTTTTTCCCCATGGTATGAAGATACAATAACAATCGAACACAAAAGTTTAAATCTGCAGATAGAATCACACATTTCAAATCTAAAGGTAACATTTGACAAAAATGATGTCATAGTTAAATTAAATATTGTGTAGATGTTTTTGTGGGAACAATTGATTAATGTGTTGGAACAATTTGTTTTCCATATTTTAGGTAAAAGTTATAGTATTGATTAAAATATACTCAGATTTTTTGATATTATTATTTAAAATACTCTTATATTTAACGCACAATTATTTGTGTGTATATATATATACTAGTCTTTACAGCACCTCAATTCTTGAGGTGTAACCCAGATATTTAATTTTTTTTATTATTAATAGTATTAGAATTAATATAGTTTTAATTCAGGCTTTTACTTAATTATTAAGTTGTATTGAAGTCTTTATGATTTAATTCATTAATATAAGTGTACAATTTTTTTCTAAAGGTAAAATGAAAAATCATTATTTCATTAAAATAAGCACACAATTTCTTTTAAAAGTAATATCATTAAGATGCTCCACGTATTAAGTCAAAATCCCGTATAGTTCCAAGCAACAAAAATCAACTAAATATTAGAGGAAATACAACCCAATCATAAAATGAGAAACAAAACGAGATAGGGTGGTGGGTTCTTATTAACCTGCACGAGCAAAGCTCGATACTGTTAACAATCTTATCAACCACAAGTAATAATCCTTTAAAGTTAGCTTCATTTCGACCGTTTTTTTTTTAGCAAAACTACATTGACCAAAATTTTTTGTTTTTACAAAGTGATTCATCACTTTCGTGAGAACACAATAGGACAGTCCAATCAACGACACAATTCTGTAAAAAAAGTGATCCATCACTTTCGTGAGAACACAATAGGATAGTCCAATCAACGATACAATTCTGTTCAGATTAATAAGTGCTAACACGTGATATTAAAAGATGAGAAACAAATTCTAATTGAAAATTGCATAATTAAGAGACAACGAGACAACCATCCATGTATTTATTAAGAGAAATACCTACGTGAAGCAAATTGTCCTTCATCTGTATTATATACCTTGTATCACCTTATCTTTTCACATAAATGTTCTGTGATTGGAAATTCATATACCCCCCCCGTCCCAATTTTGTTTACCCAAAAGCCAAAAAATGAAGATTTTTTTTTTGTTTAACCATTTCCTAAAATGGCAAAAAACAATACCACTTTTTAAAACTCAACCCATCAAAAGCTACTTTATACTAAAAAATATTAATAAACAATTTCTAAAAAAATACTTTATCTTCAAAAGCATTGATAAACAATTCATTTCTTAAAATTTGTGTCACTTAGAAATGAATAATCAAAATTGGAACGGAAGGAGTACCTGTTTATTAAGTACACAGGAACTCACTTTAAATTAAAATTAAACTATTCTTCCCGTCAGTAACTCTGTTTTAAATAAACCTAAATTATGGGTCAGCCAGATTAATCGGTCAATGAGCCGAATATCGAGTAAAAAAAATGAAACTACAACATATAATACATTCCTTAAATTAGTTGTTAAGGAGATACAAAATTAAGGGGATAAAAATATTTTTAGTCCCATAACTTTTTACCTTTTTCGAAATGGTCCCAAAAAAGATAAATGTACAAATTCAGTCCCAATTTTTTCTGCATTGTACAATTTACATCCCAAATTTCGCCGAATTGCTAAAATATCATCGTTTTTTGACATGAGCCCGACACATGTATGTTCAATTTGAAGATTTTTTGTGAATATTCATTTTAAGAATGTAAATCAAACATTAATAACCCTAGAAATCTTTCCCCAATTTTTTTTTACCATAACATTAAAAATCCTTCCCAAATACAATCTTCCAAAACATAAAAACTATTTATTAATAACCTAATCAACATGTTTGTCTAAGTTGAACGCTCACGCACACGGCACATGTCAAAAAACGATGATTTTTTGTTGCTTGAAGCGAAATTGAGATGTAAATTGTACAATTTGCAAAAATTTGGGACTAAACTTGTACATTTATCCTTTTTGGAACCATTTAAAAAAAAATAAAAAGTTATGGGACAAAATATTTTTATCCCCAAAATTATGTAACCAAGCACTTAGTTAACTGTAAAAAAAGGAAGAGAAAAGCAAGCAAAATAGTCAATTGACAATGAATTGGAGATCTATTATGCCGCCACGTAGCAATAATATTTAAATCTTTCCTTTATTTGCTGCATAGTAACTGAGTTATCGGAAACCGACTGGAAACTGGCCACTGTAAGCTCATATCCTCTTTTAGATAGTGATAGATATATCTCAAAAGGGTATGGTTAAGTTTAACTCTTGTTTATGGGCAATAATCATATGTATATACACAAACAGTTATAAAATAATGTGTAATACTCCATCCATATAATCAGCAACAGCATACTCTTAATTTAATTGATAATTATTAAGTATTTATCAAATTTACTAAAAAAATAATTTGAGCAGGTTTTGTATGAGACAGTCTCATGACATAAACAATGAGATGAAAGAGAATTTGAACATTGACACATTAACACTTGATAATGTGTGTTAACTTGTATTGTCTCGTGCATGATTTTGTGTTTTTGATAAGCATCAACTAAATATGGATGTAAGAGTAATTTTTTCTTTTAAAGAAAAAAGGGTGTATTTTTTAAGAAAAAGGTGTGTAATTTTTTTAGCCGTATAGAGTGGTCCCGTGTTATTACTGAGCTAATACCGTATTATCACCAGTCCAAGCAGCACTTCTGGAAAGGCCCTTTGTCTATTTTCTTGAATTGAATCCAATTTCTTCACTCCTCTTGTGCGCTTTTTATGATGCTTATCATCTCTTCCCCAATGTTTTGTCTTATTCCGTGTGATCGACATACCCACGATTGAATCTTGAAAATTTGCGATCGATTCTTCTTCTCCATAAGCCTGAGATCATGAAATCATCTCTTGAATCTTGTAAAAACTGAGGACAGAAAACCTAAGTTGTTAAAGATGCTCGCGAAATTCCCAGTAGAAACATCCAACTTAAAACCGCCCATAAAATCTCCTGCAGTCCCTTACCACAAGCAGAAGCATTTCAAGATTCATTGCTGTGAAAAGAATGGTTCATCAGATTCCCCCAATTCTTCCTCCTCTTCTTCTTCTGCTCCCCCAGATAAAAAGTTTGGGTTCAAGCTTGTTGGGCAGTCTCTACGCGATAAGAATTGGAAGTTCAACGAAATTGATACAAGTCAGTACGTTTAATCCCTTATTACAGTTTCCATGAAGTAATAACTTCTGGTATCTCTTTTTATGCTTGAGAATTAAGATATTGGTCAGTCTCTGAGATAAGACGTGTGTCCATATAGTTTTTCCTTCAGCATATACGTTTTACTTACTAGCAATCCTGTTCATTACTTGTGATGATTATGAAAAGGTTAAATATCTTTTTGTCAGCCTTATTTAAATTGTTAGAATATATTGGACTATGAAACACCAGCATGTTTTGATCCAATGTTATTCTATTGACAGATGCTATGCAAGAATCAGTCAGCCAGTGGCTGTCCAAGACCCAAACTTTTCTCAACGAAGTAACTTCTCCGCTAGTAAAATCCTATAATGATAGAACCCATAAAAATCATAGCCTTCAGAATGACAGTGAAGAAAATGAGGATATGATGATTATTGAGCAGACTGTTGATTCTAGAACCCCTGGCGGGAATCTCTCCGAAGCTGCTATTGTTTCTATTGAGCAATTTAGCCGGTAAAGTCAAATGTGTGTGTGTGGGAGAGTTTTTTTATTTAACATTTTCTTTTTCACATCATGCATGTTAATCACGTTTTCGGATTCACAAGAAAACTTGTTTCCGGGAATCGGAATCAAATGCAATAAGAACGGAATTGAAAATCACACAAGAACACCAGATTTACGTGGTTCGGAGATGAATACTCCTACGTCCACGGGATCCGAGAGGATAGAGTATTCCACTAAGAAAGAAAACGGAAGTTACAAGTTACAACCGCTCACCATCTCTCGTGTTTTCGCTCACAGATGATGTCAAGTTCTAAGTTCTTCTCTCAGTTGAGAAATCCCCTTTTTATAGATACAGAGATTGAGCTGAATCTCTAACTTGATTCAGTTGTAACTACCTCATAAGTAAAGCAGTTATCCAGCTGGCTAACAAACTCCAATAACCGCTTCAGTTGATTCAGTTAGAACCGCCTTCAGTTAGCTTCAACTTGGTGTTTCGCGTCTTTGTACTTTATATCAGATGACTTGACCTCAGCTGACTTGGTCACTTAACATCAGATGACTTCCGGTCTAGACCTCCACTGTTAGGACTCCACTGTTAGACCTCATCTGATGAACCTCATCTGATATAACTCTACTGATACCCCAAATAGACTAACTCCCACGGCTAACACTTCATCAACATAGCTCCTTATTGAATTAAGCTCAGTAGACTTCATACTTCACATATGACACTTCACAATTCTCCACCTCAGATGAGAAGTATCAATCCTCTCCTCCTCTCCTCCATGCTCCAGCTTGGGCCTAAGGAACATCCCATACACTCATCTTTACCAATTCAACACAAAACTTGAATTTAGTACCTGGTAAAGACTTTGTACACATATCTGCAGCATTGTCATCTGTAGATATCTTCTGGATGAGAACCACTCCTTTATCAATGATTTCCCTCACAAAATGCAACCTTACATCAATGTGCTTTGATCTCTCATGGAACACTTGATGTTTAACCAGATGTACTGCACTCTGATTATCACAATGAACAACCACAGCCCTTTGGTTTATGCCAAAATCCTTGATTATGCCTTTCAACCACAAAGCCTCCTTAACAGCCTCTGACACTGCAACAAACTCTGCTTCTGTAGTAGATAAAGCAACTCCACTCTGCAGAACAGATCTCCAGCTCACAGCAGTATTGTAAAGTGTAAAGATATACCCTGTTAAAGATCTTCTGGTATCCAGATTAGCAGCAAAATCAGAATCTACAAAACCTTCCAGTGGACTCTTCTGGTCAGTCATCCTCTCAAACATCAATCCCAGATCAGATGACCCTTTAAGGTATCTGAAGATCCATTTCAAAGCTTCCCAATGTAATCTTCCAGGATTAGCCATGTATCTGCTCACCATACTCAATGAATAAGCTAAATCTGGTCTGCTGCAGACCAGAGCATACATCAGGCTTCCAACCCCACTTGCATAAGGTACTTTCATCATAGTCTTCTTCTCTTCATCAGACTTTGGTTCCATTTCCTTAGATAATTTGAACTGTTGTCCCAGAGGAGTTGACACAGCTCTACTCTCATGCATGTTAAACCTCTTCAGGACCTTCTCAATGTAACTCTTCTGGGATAAGAATAGTCTTCCACCTTTTCTGTCCCTAAGAATATCCATTCCAAGAATCCTCTTAGCATTTCCCAAGTCCTTCATATCAAATCTAGCACTTAGCTTCCTTTTGATACTCTGAATCTTCAGAAGGCTTTTACTGGCAATAAGCATGTCATCTACATAAATCAGAAGATAGGCTATCACATCACTACCTTGCCTTTCAAGGTATACACAAGTGTCATACTTGCTTCTTACAAAACCAATGGATAGCATAACTTCATTGAACTTCTTGTGCCACTGCCTTGGACTTTGCTTGAGGCCATACAATGATTTCTTGAGCAGGCACACTTTCCCTTCACTCCCTGGTTCAACAAACCCTTCTGGCTGGTGCATGTACAGATCCTCAATAAGATCACCATGCAGAAAAGCTGTCTTTACATCAAGTTGTTGTAGCTCCAGATCCTCTTGGACAACTCTACTGAGAAGTAGCCTGATTGAACAATGCTTAACAACAGGTGAGAAAACCTCATTGTAATCAATTCCTTCCCTCTGAGTGAATCCTCTGGCAACTAGCCTGGCTTTAAACCTCACCTGATCTTTCAAACCAGATTCAAGCTTCCTTTTAAACAGCCATTTACAACTGATTAGCTTCTGCCTAGGTGGCTTATCAACAAGAATCCAAGTTTGATTCTTCTTAAGAGACTCCATCTCTTCTGTCATGGCTGTAATCCATGACTCCCTATCATCACACTCAAGGGCTTCCCTGTAGCTTTTAGGTTCCTGGTACTCTATGGCTTCTGCTGTAACAAGTGCATAGGAGACCAGATCCACACGGCCAAACCTTACTGGAGGATGTATTTGTCTTTTGGATCTGTCTCTTGTCAAACTATAATTTCTCAAGTCTGCTTCTGGCACTTCTTCTTCCTCCTCTACTGGTGCACTATCCTCATCTGATGACTCATTCTCCCCTGGTGCTTGCTCTGGTTCAGAACCAGATGAGCAATCATGCTTGTCATGATCAGGCTCCACCTCTACTTGAGTAATTGGCTCAGAAATAACACCATCCATCTCCTCAGCTGATGGTCCTCCATTACCTCCACCAGACTTGTATCCCATCTGTGATTCATTGAACACAACATCTCTACTGGTAATACACTTCTGGTTTCCAGGCTCCAGACACCACAACTTATACCCCTTAACACCTTTGGGATACCCAATGAATACACATTTTAAGGCTCTAGGTTCAAGTTTGTCTTGCCTCACATGAACATAAGCTAGGCACCCAAAAACTTTCAACTTTGAGTAATCTGATATCTTTCCATACCAAACCTCATCTGGGGTTTTAAACTCAATAGCAGATGATGGCACTTTATTAATGAGATAAACAGCTGTGTTAACAGCTTCCCCCCAAAAACTCTTAGGTAAATGAGCATCAGATAACATACACCTAACCCTTTCCAGAATAGTTCTATTCATCCTCTCTGCTAGACCATTCTGTTGGGGGTTTGAAGGAACAGTTTTATGCCTAGTAATACCCTTCTCCCTACAGAATTGTTGAAACTCCTCTGATAGGAATTCAAGCCCATTATCAGTCCTTAAGTGCTTGATAGTCCTGCCTCTCTTATTCTCAAGTTCAATCAACCATTCTTTGAACTTAGAGAAGGCATCACTCTTCTGTTTAAGAATGTAAACCCAAACTTTTCTGGAATAATCATCAATAAGGGTAAGGAAATACCTGCCTCCACCATGAGTGGATACCCTTGCTGGGCCCCATACATCAGAATGTATATAATCCATAACCTCCTTGGTGGTATGCTTCCCCTTCTGGTATGCTTGCTTCTTTGATTTCCCAAGAACACACCTCTCACAGAATTCCAGCTTACATATCCTCTTCCCAGGGATTGCTCCCTTCTTGGATAACTCCACCAGGCCCTTCTCACCAACATGTGCCAATCTCTTGTGCCACAAGTTAACCTCAGAAGACCCCATGGTAACATCAGCTGACCCTGTAACAGTTCTTCCAATCAAAGTATACAAACCATTCTTGATAGCCCCCTTCATGACAATCCTTCCAGATTTGGTTATTGACAGACTTCCCTTGTCTGTCTTGAATTCAAAGCCCTTAGAATTCAATGTACCAAGAGAAACAAGATTTCTCTTCAACTCTGGAACAAACCTGACATCAGATAAGATCCTATCCACCCCATCAAACATCTTGATCTTGATAGAACCAGATCCTTGCACTCTACAGCTCTCATCATTACCCAAAAGAACAAGACCTCCATCAGTTTTCTCAAGATCCAGGAACCAGTCTTCATGTGGACACATATGAAAAGTACACCCAGAGTCCAGGACCCACTCTTGACTTAGCCTCTCATGACTAACCATCAAGACCTCTGCACTATCATATCCTTCAACCTCCACAACAGCTGCATCTCCATCTTGATCACCTTGATTGTCTTTCTTCTTTCTTTCAGGGCAATTCTTTCTCAGATGACCTTCCTTATGGCAGGTGAAACACTTCCTCTTCTCAACAAAATCAGATTTCTTCACACCCTTATTCCCTTTTCCACCATCCTTCTTCTTGGACTGAAACCCCTTCTTCTTCTTGGATTGCACATTCAATCCTTCAGCAGGCTTCTTCCCATCAGCTTGGATCTGTAGAAACTTGGTTTTCAGGGCAGTTTGAACATCATCAAACATCACCTGATCTTGTCTTCCAAATAGTAAGGCATCCTTGAAATTTTCCAGAGACTTAGGTAGAGAATTTAACAACATTAATGACTTGTCTTCATCATCAATTGTAACATCCAAACTCTCCAGATCATCCACCAATCTGTTGAACTCGTCCAACTGATCACCAAGATTCTTATCTTCACTCATTTTGAAGACTTGAAGCTTCTGTTTCATGTATAACTTGTTCGTAACAGACTTGGTCTGGTATAACTGCTCCAGCTTATTCCAGATCCCAAGAGCGGTTTCCTCCTTCGATACTTCCCTCAATGGTTTGTCCCCAAGACACAAGATAAGGGCACTATGCGCCTTCCTCTTGTTCTCCTCCACCTTTGCCGGATTAGATCCAGAAGCCACCTGAGCCGGTGGCAACAAGGCTTCGTACAACCCATTGTGTACCAGGAGTGCCTTCATCTTGATCTTCCATAAGCTGAAATCGTTCTTCCCCGTGAACTTCTCAATATCGAACTTAGTTGCAGCCATGATTGCTTCCCACAGACGGCGCCACTTGTTAATCACGTTTTCGGATTCACAAGAAAACTTGTTTCCGGGAATCGGAATCAAATGCAATAAGAACGGAATTGAAAATCACACAAGAACACCAGATTTACGTGGTTCGGAGATGAATACTCCTACGTCCACGGGATCCGAGAGGATAGAGTATTCCACTAAGAAAGAAAACGGAAGTTACAAGTTACAACCGCTCACCATCTCTCGTGTTTTCGCTCACAGATGATGTCAAGTTCTAAGTTCTTCTCTCAGTTGAGAAATCCCCTTTTTATAGATACAGAGATTGAGCTGAATCTCTAACTTGATTCAGTTGTAACTACCTCATAAGTAAAGCAGTTATCCAGCTGGCTAACAAACTCCAATAACCGCTTCAGTTGATTCAGTTAGAACCGCCTTCAGTTAGCTTCAACTTGGTGTTTCGCGTCTTTGTACTTTATATCAGATGACTTGACCTCAGCTGACTTGGTCACTTAACATCAGATGACTTCCGGTCTAGACCTCCACTGTTAGGACTCCACTGTTAGACCTCATCTGATGAACCTCATCTGATATAACTCTACTGATACCCCAAATAGACTAACTCCCACGGCTAACACTTCATCAACATAGCTCCTTATTGAATTAAGCTCAGTAGACTTCATACTTCACATATGACACTTCACAATGCATCTGTTAGTAAGAGTTTAAAGTAATGCAGAGTTCCTAAAGATGTACCCTTATAGTTCAAAGAAAAAGTTTTCTTTATCTGTTAGTTTTGATGCTTTTGAATAACATATGGCAATTTTAAGAGTAGAATATACGTCAAAAGTTAGTATGCACCCCCAATATCTGCTTGTTAAATAGGAATTCGTGTTTTAAGCATTATTATCATCTATGTATGGCTTAGAAACGGATACTTGTAAACTCTGAAAATCTTGGTCCTGAATTTCTTTGCCTGAACTATGGAACTTGTGTAACATTACCACATTACATTGTGATCTATGTATTAGACAAGCTCTAAGGTCTACACAATTTATCTAGCCAGCATCAAGAAATTAATTTTTGACTTTTCCCACGTCGAAGATATGCAGGATGAATGGGTTGACTGGACAGAAAATGCAGAAAATATTTAAAGCACTTGTTCCTGAATCAGTTTATAATGATCCACGTAATTTGGTGGAGTATTGCTGCTTCAGGTTTTTGTCAAAGAACAATGCTGAAGTTCATCCTGGCCTCAAGGTTTGTAAGCAGAAGAACATTATTTTATGATCCTGTCTTACCGCTGCTTTTGAATATTTAGTTGAACAAAGATATAAGTATTTTACAAGATCAGAATATAGTAGAACTGGAGTGTTTGTATCATCCTATCGTGTTTCTCTAAACTGGAATAAGTTCAAAGAAAATATTATAGAAATTAAGTAAAAAAATTTGGCTTTTGGAACTTACTGACAACTGGTCTTTTGGCCTCTGATACCAGGAACCTGCATTTCAGAGACTAGTTTTTATAACAATGTTAGCGTGGGAGAATCCTTGCAGAAAAGGGAAGAGTAACGTGTCTAAATTGCTCGAAAAAAATACTTTTCAGGTATTTCCTATTGACCTGGATTTTCATATGTTACCTTTTTATCTGCATTTGTGTGTATTACCATAGCTGCTAAGGCAGACCAGGAAAATTATCCTGTGGAAGGGAAACTTGAAATGTGGAGAAATTCAGATCTAAAAAATATTTTGATTCATTATAATCTCCTGTTTACAAATATATGAAGTGTTGAATCATGAATTTCATGGCTGAAAATATGTTTTGTGTTGAATTTGAAGATGAAGCTTGTGGGAAAAAAGGCATTCATTCGCATAGCTCCAGCTGTTTCTGGTGTGGCTGATTGTTCCACTGTACACAATCTTTACAAAGCTCTAGCTGCTGATGATAAGGGCATCTCTTATAGCATATGGTCAACATATATAAATGAACTTCTCAAGTGAGCTTTCTTTTCTTTTATCTTAGACAAAAATATCCATGTTAAGAGTTGTAACGCTATAGTTGGTTAGCTGTGTCCTATCACCAACTTTCACACACTTCCTGTGTCGTTGTGCTGTATCACCGATGTTCCATTAACATTTCTTTATCTGGGCTTGTGTCCAGCCACCACAGTGGGTGGAGTTTAGTTGTACCCATTGAAATAATTCCTATAGCCAGTTATGATTCTTGCATAGAATCGCCTGAAGTAGTATTCAACTAGTACAGGAATATTCAACCCAACACTGATATACATTTATCATTCACCCATGCATAGATCTGTGTTCTCTTATGTGACAGGAATACAGGATACTACTAAAATGTTTCTTCTTGATTTCTGTAGAGTACATGAAGGCCGAAAAACATATCAAATTCAGGAAGTCTCCATTTTCCCCAAGGAAAAAATCCTCTGCCTTGGTTCTAGCCGAAAGCAGCCTGTAATAAGATGGGAAAATAACATGGCGTGGCCTGGAAAGGTCACGTTGACTGACAGGGCACTTTACTTTGAGGTATTGTGACCGTGTTATGTGTACTTTACTAGAGAATTATTACATCATACCTCAAAGATCGCATCTTCTATCAAAGGCCATTCCCTTAAATTGTGGACTTGTTTTACAAAAAGCTGAAACTTTGTTCCTGGGAAAAAATATATAAGAAAATGTGAAATTGGAACTGCAATTGAATTCTCTGATGGCCTACATCATATAGAGTTGGCAAGTATTTGCTATAATATGCTTTCAGTATCATTTCCTTCAATGACAAAATCCTGAACTGCGTTGGTGGCTTAGGACAGTGTGTTACCTGGTCTGGTTTAGGGTTCTACTTATCAGTTTGATGTTAAAGATTGCAGAATCAGCTATTATGCCTTGCTCTCTACTCTCTACTCTCTGCCCTCTAAATCTGTATCTAGTGTAGACATGGAAACTATACTTTGCTCAAGTGAAATTCTAATCTTAGTCGTGTTTACAGTGTTCTGGCTTATCTAATGTTTATTGAAAGTTCAAATAAAAAAAATTGTAAATATGAATGATCTCTTAGGGAACTAGTTCATCTTCCTGGAAACTCCCTTGGGCCAATTAGCAGAACACAAATAGCTAGATTAATTACCCTATGTATAGTCAGATATAAATTCAACTTCTGTGTAGCAATGCTACTCTTAAAGTAAACTTTATATAATATAATCCTTCTCAACCGCCGTCACCATTGAAGAACTTTCACCCCAATAATTAAATTTCTCACTTTTATGTCTAAGATATATTTATAGACCCAGAGATGTTGCATTTATGTAGCTTTGACTGCTATGATTTTCTCTTTACTGTTCAATGCCTGAGAAGTAGTACATAACAATTTACGTATGGTGATCAATTTTGACATTGTGTGTTTATAAGGATATGGAATATTTATTGTCTGCATCTACATCATCAGTTACTACTACTGTAATAAAAGGACCATTATTTGCCTTATATAGTCCCGCGAAGACCTTGTTATATTGGATGATATGTGGTTTTATAAATAATTGTTTTTTATCAGAGTAAATCTATTCATAATATGATTCATATGCGTGTGAGTAAATGTCCCTGTGTCATTGTACAAATACTGTTAAGTGAAAAATCAGCCTTTGTGTTTTTCGTTTTTTAATTAATAGCAACTTCTCAGGCAGCTAGCTTGGTGGGAGGCAAAGATACTTTAAGGCTGGATCTTACTCATAATGATGCAAGAATAGAGAAAACAAGGGTGGGACCTTTAGGATCAAATATTTTTGACTCTGCTGTCTCCGTCACATCTGGTCCGGAGTGAGTAAGCTTCTCCAACCTTCTTTGCAGATGATTGCTTCATCTCTTCCTTTTCCCTCCACTTTTGAAAGCATATTAACTATTAGGCCCACCTGCAATTTCTCTGGTCTGAATTAAATGATTAAGCACGCGAGTTTGTGACCTATTCCTCAACTTAATTGCCCTCCTTCTAATTTAAGATGGAAGATGTGTTTTCCTTATAATGCAACAAATTTCTTTCATTTTTTTATTCTCTTTCCTTCATTGATTGATATTTGCTTCAGACATCCTCTTTGCCAACATGCAACTGAAGGAACTACTGAATGCATCATAATATATCAACATTAAAAGGTCTTTATCCTTATGGCCCTACCACATGCTGACGTAAACAGTATATATACGGTTGAAATTGAACATTTCCTAAGCTTTGCTAAACATTTCCTAAGCTTTTCTGTTTAGCATCAATTTCAGTTGTGTAGGTCAGCACCATGTACTTCTTTATGGGGTCAATAATACCTGTGAGTTAAAAATGTTGGTGCAGGTCTGCTCCATTGGTGCTTGAATTTGTTGACTTAGGAGGGGAAATGAGAAGGGATGTCTGGTATGCATTCATCAGTGAAGTTATTGCTGTGTACAAATTTATAAATGAATTTGGACCCAAGGAAGGCGATCGATCAATATACGATGTATATGATGCTCAGAAAGGGAAGGATAGGGCTGTTACTCAAGCTGCAAATGCTATAGCTAGACTTCAGGCTCTCCGGTTTATGAAGAGGACATTTGATGAACCTACTAAGCTGGTTCAGTTTACGTACTTACAAAATGCACCATATGGGGAGGTTGTTCTTCAAACCCTTGCTCTTAATTGTTGGGGTGGGCCCATAATTAGGAAACTAAAAGGGGGTGATGTTGAATTAGAGCAAAATGTGAGACCTATTGGTGAACTCCCTGAAAATAGTAATGTTTTTGACGTAGATGGAAGTGTCTACTTGAGGAAATGGATGAGATCGCCATCATGGGGTTCTAGTGCTTCATTGGCTTTCTGGAAGAATGCATTGGTGAGAAATGGAGTTGTACTCAGTAAAAACCTTGTTGTGGCTGACATGTCTTTGGTGGAAAAGGCATCGATAACATGCAGAGATAAGTCCAAGGTGGCTGAGAAAACACAAGCCACAATTGATGCTGCAATGATTGAAGGGATTCCAAGTAACATTGACCTTTTTAAGGTTAGAATAACTACTATACATCTAATAGTGCTTTTTAATGTTTGTTTCAAGTTTTCTAATGTAGACCACACATTCTCAATAACTATTATGTGTAATAACCTTTTTCCATGATAATTATATTCCCTCTCCTTAAATATGTTATTGGTTCATCTCTCCAGGAACTTGTACTTCCTTTAACTCTCACTGCTAAGAATTTCGAAAGATTAAGGTGCTGGGAGGATCCCTATGTGACGGCATCTTTTCTTGGACTTGTATATACACTAATCTTCAGGTAATCTTTAATCTCTTCCTTTTAAGTTTATTGTACATCTTTTACCTCTCTGGAGAATAAGGCAATGTCTCTTTCATTGATAAACTTCCTGAGTTTATTGATTTCTTGAGATGAACTTATTTGTACTTCTCTATCGCCTTCAATCGGTTGAAACATGAAATGTTTTTACCACAGTTTATTTGTGGCTGGGTATGGCTTAAAATGTGACAATTTCTTGAGATTCAACTTTTTTTGACTACTTCATCTCGCATCAATCTGACAAAAAAACCATGTACTGTATGGCTTCATATCAGAAACTTGCTGTCTTATACATTCCCGGTAACTATGATGATCGTGGGTGCTGGGATGCTAGTACTGAAGGGCCTGAAAGAGCAAGGCCGTCTTGGAAGATTTTTCGGGAAAGTTACAATATACGATCAGCCTCAATCGAATACAATCCAGAAAATCATAGCTGTTAAAGAAGCAATGCGCGAAGTGGAAAAGTATCTGCAGAAAATGAACGTCGTACTGCTTAAGATACGCTCAGTTTTATTAGCAGGACAACCTCAGGTACTCTCTCAAGCATCTTCGAGGAACACTTGGTCTCAAGGATTATGAAGTGTTCACGTGTGTTTCGTTTTAACTTTTTTCCAGGTAACAATGGAGGTTGCTCTGGCACTACTATTTGGTTCAACCGTTCTTCTTCTTGTTCCGTTCAAATACATTCTTGCATTGGTAATCTTTGATCTCTTCACGAGGGAGCTCGAGTTCCGGAGGCAAATGGTGTTGGCTTTCAATAAGTTTCTTAAAGAACGGTGGGACGCTATACCTGCAGCTCCTGTTGTCGTTTTGCCATTAGAGGACAAGGAGCCTGCTTCTGGGAATGTACAGAAGAAACAAGTTGATGCACTAAAATCACAAAAAACCTAGTACAAATGTAAAAGCTGGATTCTTGTTTTGGTTTTAATAGAATTTTTTTTCTCCATTTCCCTTCTTGTTTTGCATTTCTTATTATAGGATGAACTCATCAGTTGTCAAACAAAGAAATTGGTCAAAAATGAATTGGAAAATTCCTTCCAAAGAACAACGATTTAGGTTTGCAATATCCCAAGGATGCATAACTCTATCAAGTTTAATTATTAATTCACAAAAATATTCTCTCGCTTAGACATTGAAAACGCAGAAATTTGAAAATGTTTTGTTTGAAGGCTTTGTTGGGCCCTGAACGGTCTAAAAAATTTCGAAAACTAGGCGGGTCTGTATCATTATTCACTGACACCCAAGCTAAGCTGTTTCTCCTCTTTTTATTTTTTTTAATTTAATTTAATTTTTAAAAAGGAAAAGAATCTCCCCCCAACCCCACCCCGCCCCCAATGTGTTTCAAAATTTGAATCAGGTCCACTTCTATTGCCCGCGCCTTGCATTTTCTTTTTTCAAGGAATGCATGTGTGTTTATATATATATATATATATATATATATATATATATATATATATGTACACACAGACATACGTATCCTTATGTATAAATCTCAAGCCGCTTTTTGATATGGGTCTGAGATTTGAAGCTTGAGATATATCCGAACATTCTTTCTTGACCCAGCCTCACCCAGAAATTGGCACTCCATTAATCTTTCTTGTAAGTGAGCTTGTTTTTTTTCGTCTTTTGTTTTTGGTCCGTATTCTAATTGAAAAATTCTGGATGAATTATGTCGTGTATGTTTTGTGTCAATTGAGTTTGGGCCATTTTTTGGGGTCTGTACAGTTGAATTTTAATCTGGGTTCTACGACATTTTATATATCTGTAGAATAGTTTGACCCTGAAATTTCAATAATTTAATCTACAATTTTGGTTAATTCGACCTATTCCTTATTTCTTGAAGCTAGATCTAGCTAAATCCGCTTACTTTTTACCCTTGAATTTCTCCAATTCGTTAAGAGATAAACGGAATTATGGATTAAAACAACCAAGTAGATCCGATAGCGGTTGTTTACCCTTTAGGAGAATCGGATTGTTTCTTTTTCAATTTTTGGGTTTTTGAGACTGAACGCCAAGTGTTTGATTATTTGCCTCAGGGAAAAATGGAGTCACTTCCGGATGTCATGGTCCAAGACATTTTATCCCTAATGCGTAATGCTAAGGATGTGGCATCTTGCAGTAGTGTCTCCAAGAGATGGAAGGATGCAATGCCTTATTTGAGAAGCCTATTTTTTTCTCGAAATATTTTCGACAATCTTACCAATGGGGAATCCCCTGATGCTGTTGTGATGAGAATGGTTTCTTCAGTTATTAAACTAGAGGACCTTGTGGTTTATTGCCCGTTTTCAAGTTCCGGCCTTATGGCATGGCTATCTAAAGCAGGATCTTCATTGAAGAATCTCGAGCTGCGATTGGATAACATAACTGAACACGACACTTACGCCGAAATTCCCTCAAAGTTGGATTGCATTAGAGCTGCTTGGAATTTGGAGTCCCTTAAACTTTGGGGTGTGCTAATGGTTTTTTCTCCAAAATGGGATGTTTTTCATGGGCTCAGGAATCTTGAAATTGTTGGGGCTAGGTTGGAGGACCATGCACTTTTGGAAGCCCTTAGTGCTTGCCCTAATCTGACCCACCTTTTGCTTCTTGGTTGTGAGGGGCTCAGGTCTGTCTCAATACACAATCCTCATCTCGAGCACTGTAAGCTGGATTTTTTTGGAGCTGGAAACTGCTCACTTACTATCCATTCGTCGAAACTTGAATCGCTCGAAGTGCAAGGTTGTAGTTTCATTAAAGTTGATGAAACTCCATGCTTGAAGAATATCTCCATTGCCAACAATGCAGGTAACTTTCACATTGATACTAGGTAGTCGTTCTTGTTTGCTATAATTTGTCATCAGATGTTCATAGATTTCTGCTTTTACTGAGCTTTATTGTTGCCTCTGTGATAGGGAGAGTTTATATGGTGGATTTTGGGAAACTTGTGGCGTTGGAAACATTGTCTATCCGGGGAGTTCAATGGGGTTGGGATGCTATAAGTACAATGCTTCAAATGGCCAGTGAGGTTAAGCATCTCTACATGAAAATTGAATTCACCGGGGAAGATGAGAACCTTTTACCCTTTCCAGAGATTGATTTTGTTGACTTCTTTAATAGTCACCCCAGGCTGCAAACTTTTGATATTCATGGTGCTATGTTTGCTGCTATTTGTCAAAAGAACAGCCTGAAACATGTGAGTCCACAAGCAACAAGTGAATTGAATCACATTGCTAATTTAGATTACTGTCTGAAAGAAGAAATTATGTTCTCGTATTGCAGGTTGATTCGAGGTTTCAAATTCAATGCCTTGAGAAGGTTGTTGTCACGGTGAGATCACCACTTAATGCTGAACAAAAGCTGAGCACGTTGGATTCATTGATTCGGTATGCAAAGAATTTGAAGAAGATGACTATAAAAATTCTTCAGATGAAGAGCAGCCATAGCAGCGCTGACGATTTCTTCGAGGACATTTGCAGGTTTAGATACATGAACCGCAAGATTGTTTCGATAGAGTAGATTTATTTTTCTGTTCTGATTCTCCCTCACTTCTTTTTCGTTAGAACATTTTTGGAATTGTTCTTGAGAAAGGACTAATCTTGATTCTTACATTAGTTGTTTGTCAAAGCTGACATTGTTAAGAGGTTTGATGCCCTCCAGAACTCATAAATTGGTTGGATTAGTAGCGATTATAACAAGTTGCATGTTGTATTTCTAAATTATGCTTTTCAATAGGTTTATATACCTATGCTTCATTTTGCAATTGCATTCACTCTCTTCAGAACATAATTTGACCGGTTAAACATTAAAATTATTGAATGAGCTCCTAATAATTCAAAGGAAGTTGAGACACAACAAATTTAATTCCAAACAAGTAAACAAAAGAAGCTACTGCTTTCATATCAAACTTTTCTTGGACTAAAAAAATACCCAATGATATCGTGGAATTAAACCAGATTGAACATGACTGGTTAAGTTATTCCGACTAAATCAGCTTTTTCTTTTGGAAATAGCTTTGCAAGTACAATATTTGGGTAGATGAGGCTAGAATGCAGATCCCTAGAGACATAATGCTGTACCGAGCAACCCTAGAATTTGTAGTTTCACTCACATTCCGCAACTCTGCTTCTCTGCAAGCATAAATATACAAATAATTGAAGTCTTCAACGATCAAGAATAAACAGTCGAAGAACACTAAATTTGGACAAGAATATAAAACCTGCTCTTAAGATACAGAAGATTTTCATGGATTGCCTCCACTGCATCTTCGAGTTTTCTTAGCTCAAGCTCAATACCCTACTAAAGATACCAAAATAAGTAATCCAGATTTCTAGCAATCTCTTCCTAAACTTCAACTCTCATCTCGTATCATAATTGCCATTTAACTAGGATCGTATGAAAGATGGCAGTTTATAACAGCAATCAACGAATATATACAAGTCCTACTAGGTAAAATGAACCTTATTGCACAACTATGAACTATCCATTAACACAAAGTGCACTCCACCTAGGGCATCCGTATATCCAACACTCCTACTGTACTCACCTATATCACACACACACACACACACACACCCCTATATCGGGGTGAGTATGAGTGAGTAGTGGATATATTATATATATACCTGGTGAAATACACCGACCGTAATATGTATTCAAACTCAAACTGTCAACAGTCAGTTAATTTTCCAAGAAAAGGTAATAAATGAAGTTTCGAATGAAAAATAGCACTTGCATATAAACTTAGAGGTCACCTCAATTTTCTCTTTTCTTGCCACTGATTCCCAATCCTTTGCTGCAACACCTGTCTTCCACTCCATGTTGATACTTAAGCTGCCAGCATTAGCTGAATAATTGCCATCAACCCAGAAACAAGCTAGGTAGCTTCCAGCTTCACTGCTGGTAAATGCAACTTGACCATGCGTGACGTTTTCCTTGCGATACAGAGTATTTCCATAAGGAGAAGTCACCTGCAACAGAAGCATAGATTCACACCTGAGCATTTATGAATATCACATACAGGACTACGATAATCGGGGTCGAAACTTGAGAGTTGAATAATAATTCAGTGTCCCAAGCAACTAGATTTCACAATTTCCATTACCTTCGACCCTAAACATCAGGATTAATAGGCACTAATATATATAAACAAGTTATTGAACTGTGAAATGAAAATGGAGTTGATTGAGTCTTAAAAAATCATCCCCAAGCCACAGGAGCCTCTTCCTTTTATTTCTTACTCAACTACAATCACACTAAGGCACAAGCTTTCTGTGTATTAAATAAATTGCTCTCAGGGAAAGACACAGCTATTTGCTGTGAGAAACCTATGCAGACATCCTTTGCTACAACACACTATAATCAAATCGTGATAAGAATCTATAGAGCCGATAAACAAAAATTATGTTTCATAATTCTTCAATTTTATACAAAAACTATTCGAGGCATTAACAATTCTATCCAAGTTCTGCCCTCTGAAGCAGGTCCGTCCTAAATAATTTGCCATGTTCTTGTCTACCTCCTCTTTTTTTGGCTATTGGATCATGATTCCTAATTCAAATTATAACTGATCTTACCAGTCGATACCTGATATTTAGCGAATACTTGAGTTTCTCAAATTCAGATGCAAAAGAAAATGTCTCATCGTTCAGTCATAGTATCGATAAAATCTATTAGCATCGGAAATTATATTAACCACAAAATAGATTGTGATTTTTTCCAAGGAGAGAGCCCTAACCTTGGCCGAAATGGTAGGGGTGGGGTGGATATGATCATCGGAAATGACGACATAGTCTGCCAAAACGACGACGTTGTTGTGAATTTCATCAGAAACGCACTTGGTACCAGTCGCCGGCAAACTCAACCACACGGCCTCACTCCTAAGCAAAACAGACATCATGATTAACAGCACCTGCACGCGCACGTTAGCACACGTCACCATTGTTATTTCTCCGCGAAATTCAAATGTTTTCTGTTGCTCAATCCAGCAGTCGATCTAAAAGAAGTGAATCATTCCCGCGGGTAACCGGATCGGAAAACGACTATGATTTGAATGCGGGCTTTTATTTTGTTTCTGTTGATTTTTCGTAATAACATTCATGAATATGTTTGGGCCTAAATATTGTAATCCCGATATTGAGTCCATATTTCAGAAAGTAAACGGGCCGGGCCGTCTACAAGTTCAAAGCCCAATTTGATTATTAATTTGTCCAGGTTATTTCAACTTCCATCTTTAACAAATATACCCACATGATCAATTCATCCACTTATTCGATTAATACACGTACCCCAACGTTTTATGATATATAAGAGTTGTTTGCGTTCTCACAGCCAAAGTATCCAGATGCGCAACTCACATTTTCTTTTTCTTTTTGTGCTCTAGATCACGATTTTTTCTTTCTTTTTTTTTTTTTTTTTTGAATTTGGATTTCTTTAAAATGTACAATTTTCAATTATTTTTTCCCGAAAATTTTCGTCTCTTTTCAATAATTATTGCTGAAATTTAGTCTTATTTTTCCTGAAAAAAAAGGATAGCGTTCGATTTATTTATTTTTTTAACGAAATTTTGCATTTTCTACCTAAAAAATTGGCTTTTTCTCGATTTTTTTTTCTTTTCAAAATTTGCATAATTTTTGAAAAAAAAAATAGCGCTTGAATGATTGCCAGACTCTTGCGGCCGTGTATGGTGTAGGTGGTGGAGGTCGTGTAGGGCGAACGTTATGGCGAAGATGATATCAAATTGTTGGAGGGAGGGAATAATTGAAATTAGGTTTTTAGACTTTTAATATCAAAGTGTAGATAAAAATTCGTAGGAAACAGTTCTATGCTGAGTCGTTTCACAAACTAGCAAACTTATATTCATTCTTTCAAAAGTGTTAATATGTCATATCCGAATTATGTTTCTCAACAGGATAATATATACTCCCTCCGTCCCAAACTCATTTGCTACATTGTCAAAAAGGTTCGTCCTATACTCATTTGCTATACCTACTTTTGGCAAAAAATAACAATACTTTTTAGGGTTAATTGCAAATAAAATCAAATTTTTTTCGAAAATTGCAATTTAATCTAAACTTTTGAATCGTAGCAAACAAAACCTCAATTTATAATTTGTTAGCAATTCCAACTAAAAGACCATAAACGTCATGATTAATTATGCGTCGTCATTCGAACCAATATAAACATATTAATACGATTACTTATTCATTATCAGGTAGGTGAAATATAATTTTCGGGCCGTGAAAAAATTGGTTGTTGGTTCAAATTGCAACCAAACATTAAATTGGAGTTTTGTTTGCAAAGATTCAAAAGTGTTGTAATTGAGTGCGTAAATTAAATAGACAGCGTTTGTTTACCCAGTTCGTCCGGAAGGACTACGTCTGGGGGCGATCCAAGCCAGGAGTTCCACTAGTATTGTTGTGTATCAGCGTACATAATTCATGAATACAATGAGATATATATAATAGTAAAAACCCTAGTCTAATGGGTAAGGCCCAATATGATTCTTGGTCCTCAAGTAATGTCCACACCAAATCTCCTAGATTTGGAATATCAAATCTTCCAGATTTACAACACTCCCCCTTGGACATTACGACATAAATGTCTTGTCATAAAAACTCCACGTGCTAAGGATCGGCCACAATAATAAGTGGGAGGAATGCCATTGATCTTCTAGATCTAAATCTTTCGATCTTCTAGATCTAAATCTTCTAGATTTATTTCGATGTTACCGCTCCCCCTGAAGACAACAACACTTTAAGTCTTTGCATCCCAATACCACGGACGTACTTTTCAAAAGTAGACGTAGGTAAGGATTTAGTAAACAAATCTGCAAGATTGTTACTAGATTGCACCTTTTGAATGATAATTACGCCACTCTTCTGGAGTTCGTATGGGTAGAAAAACTTAGGTGAAATATGTTTCGTCAGGTTTCCCTTGACGTACCCATTACTCATTTGTGCGATGCAAGCAGCGTTGTCTTCAAATATAACGGTGGGAGGTGTATCGCCCTTGGCGATACCACACGAGTCACCAATGTGTTTTACCAAGGACCTTAACCAAACACATTCTCGTGCGGCTTCAAATAAAGCTATGATCTCTTGGTGGTTTGAAGACGTGGTAACTATTGATTGTTTAACCGATCTCCACGAGATTGCGGTCCCACCACAGAGAAAAACATAACCAGTCTGGGATACGGCGTTGTGGGGATCAGACAAATAGCCGGCATCCGCATAACCTACCAAGGTTTTGTCTTGGTTCTCACGATAAAACAGTCCAAGATCTTGGGATCCTTGGAGGTGTCGTAGAACGTGCTTAACACCATTCCAATGTCTCCTCGTAGGAGAAGCGCTATATCTTGCAAGCAAGTTAACTGCAAATGCAATGTCCGGCCGGGTGCAATTTGCAAGATAGAGCAAAGCTCCAACATCGCTAAGATAAGGAACTTCTGGTCCCAGAATTTCTTCTGAATCTTCTCTTGGTCTAAATGGGTCCTTATCCACTTCGAGGGATCGGACTACCATCGGGTTGCTAAGTGGATGAGACTTATCCATGTGAAATCTCTCCAATACCTTTTTCACGTAGGTCGACTGATGAACAAGGACTCCTTCTGGGAGGTGCTCGATCTGCAAGCCGAGCCAGTACTTGGTTTTACCCAAGGACTTCATTTCGAATTCAGCTCTCAAGATTGAACTGGCTTCTTCAATCTTTTTGCATGTTCCGATTATGTTTAGGTCATCAATATATACGGATATGATGCAAAAACCGTCTTGCGATTTCTTCGTGAATACGCATGGGAAAGTTTTATCGAACGTGTATCCCTTCATCTGAAGGAATTCACTAAGTCGGTTGTACCACATAAGACCCGATTGCTTCAGGCCATACAACGACTTACACAGTTGTATGCTATACATACTGCGATTTTCGCCATCCCTTAACTGAGGAATGTCAAATCCATCTGGAATTTTCATATAAATGTCGGCATCTAGTGATCCGTATGAGTACGCGGTTACTACGTCCATTAATATCATCTGGAGATTCAACTTAATTGCCAAATATATCAAATAGCGGAACGTTATTGAGTCCATGACGGGAGAATAGGTTTGATCGAAATCAATCCCGGGTCTCTGCGAAAACCCTTGTGCTACCAGTCTCGCTTTAACCTCTCCACAATATTATTTTCTCAATTTCGTTTTCGTACAAAAACCCATTCATATCCTACAAGGATAGCGCGCGCGGGTGTACGAACGAAAGAGTCAAATACTTATCTTTTGTTAAGCGAGGCGAGCTCCGCATCAATTGCCTCTTTCCATTTAACCCAATCGTGGCGCTTCCGGCACTCAGCGATTGTTGTGGGTTCAGGATCTAGATCATTAATAATGGAAAGAGCTATTGACGCTGCAAATGTGTCGTCGACGACAGTAATGTTTACATTACATGTTTCTCCCGTATCTGTGAAATTCACAGAGACTTTGACGTTTACGTCAACCAGACCTTCCTCATTTCCCATTGTATCTGGGTCTGGTCGTTCCACGGTCCTAGTGCATGGAATATTTTGTGCACGTGCTTCATCACTAGGACTCTTGTCTCCTTGAGACTTGGAGTTATCTAGACGGATCTCTTCCAGAGATTTTCCATTCGACTGACCAGATTTGCTAGCCTTTCGTTTAGGTGTGTTACTATCTCTTGAGGTTCCCTTACGCTTTTGGCGTGTGGGGGCATGAGTACTCATTTTACTCGGGACCTCAACCCTTTGGGGAGCATTTACTGCTGGTATATGCGATCTAGTCACACCTCTATGGTCAGTGAACGCGTCTGGCAGGTTATTTGCTAAGTTCTGCAGGTTAATGATCTTCTGAACTTCTAGTTCAGATTGATTAGTGTGCGGATCTAGATACTGAAGATTACTTACGTTCCACGTAAGTTCCCGGTATTCATTCAATTTTGAATTCGGATCTCCCCCTAATGCCGGGAAGTAATCTTCATCGAACGTGCAATCAGCGAACCGGGCCGTTAATTGATCCCCGGACAAAGGCTCGAGGTATTTCACGATGGATGGAGAGTTAAATCCTACGTAAATACCGAGTTTCCTTTGTGGGCCCATAGAGGTTCGCTTGGGTATCGTAATCGGTACGTATACCGCACATCAAAAAATACGCAGATGGGAAATGCTAGGTTCTTTCCCACGCACTAACTGTAGGGGGGAATGATCATTATATGCAGTAGGACGGATTTGAATCAAGTGTGATGCATGAAGGACTGCATGCCCCCAGCATGAGGTGGGTAGTTTAGAATTCATTAGCAATGGTCTCGCGATAAATTTGATACGTTTTATTAGCGCCTCAGCAAGACCATTTTGGGTATGGACGTAGGGGACCGAATGCTCCACTTTAATTCCCAGGGCCATACAGTAATCTGTAAAGACCTTCGAGTTGAACTCAGCTGTGTTATCCATACAAATCGTCTAGATTGGATAATCCGGGAATTGAGCTTCAAGCTCGATAGTTTTCGCAATGAGCTCTGCAAGAGCTTGATCGCGGGTAGACAGCTACAAGCATATGCCCACCTAGTGGAGGCATCAATAAGGACCATAACAGAGAGGTCCTGATGCTGGGTGAATCGGTCCGCAAATGTCTCCTTGAATTCGCTCTAGGAAAACCGGAGACACTAGTCCAACCTTGGTGCGCGACGGGCGCACTATCAACTTTCCCATATAACATACATCACAAAATATTCATCAACAAGAAGGATTCTTTTATTCGAAATATAATTAGATAGAATCCTACGTATCATGTATTGTCCTGGATGACTTAACTGCGGATGCCATAATTCAAAGGAGTTCGGGTCGTGAAATCTCATACTCATGACTAGATTTTGACGGCGGATATATAAATAGTACAATCCGGGGGAGAAGAAAGTTATTCTATAAGATCGTATGAGTGGTGGCGCTATCTACCAATCATAAATCACTACCTCAATCCCATTATGCCAGAGGAAATTAACCCAAACAAATAGCTGATATGTTTACTAGCCAGAATAAAAACAGCAATATCCGAATAAACACATGGATAGCTATTAAGGTAAACACATCAAAGCTAATAAATTCATTCATTAAATATCCAAAAGAAAGGATCCAAAACATAATAAGCAATTGTTTTATTCGGAAAACAAAAACTAGGAATAACTAAATACGTAAATCTACTCGTCATCACCAAAATGTCTAAGCTCAATGCCCTTATGATCTACGTTGTCTAGGTCAGAGTCTGCTTCGGGCAGACTGGCATGGTGAGATTCAACTCTAGGAGCCTTCCTCTTATCGTCCTTCTGCTGCTTTTGATAAGCCTCGACCAAATGTTTGGGAGTACGACACGTGCGAGACCAATGGCCCTTGCATCCGCATCTGTAGCAGGATTGTTCACCCTTATCTTGATTGTCAGATTTTCGGGGAGCGGAGTTCGTGTTAGGTGCAGCCTTCTCACGAACCTGAGCTTGATTGTCATTCAAGGCACCTAAAGCACCGGATTTGTTACGACCTCGGCTTGGCTACGAGTTCGTTTACTTCCTCTCCCCCTTCCACGCTTGCGACCTCTTGTACCACTTTGAGCTACAGCGTGTGCTTCGGGCACAGCTTTTGAGCCAACCGGCCTCGCATTATGATTCTGCATAAGGAGCTGATTGTGCTTTTCCGCTACTAGGAGTGCAGAAATTAGCTCAGAGTGTATAGTGTAGTTCTTGGCCCTATACTGCTGCTGGAGTACAAGGTTGCTTGCGTGGAAAGTCGACAAAGTCTTCTGGATTAAGTCGTCCTCAGTTACAGTCTTCTGGCATAACTTCAACTGAGATACAATACGATGTAGGGCTGAGTTATACTCCGTTACAGACTTAAAGTCTTGGAAACGGAGGTTCAACCAATCGTATTGGGCTTGGGGGAGGAGTATATCATTTTGTTGTTGGAAACGGTCCTTCAGGGACTTCCACAAGGTTCCAGGATCTCTTTCAGTGAGATACTCATTTTTCAGGTCTTGATTGAGATGATGCCTAAGAAAGATCAAGACTTTCGCCTTCTGGGCGTCAGTTGATTTTGGATCATCGACAATCGTGCCGCTAAGGTTGTTCGAGGCTAGATGTATTTCAACATCTAGCGCCCATGTCAGGTAGTTATTACCATCAAGAGTAAGCTCAGCAAATTCTCTTTTGGTAATATCAGACATTATGTACTACAATTAAAGTGACATGGGTAAGAGGATTGGCCGAAAAGGATAGACAACGGGGAGACAAGGATTTATTTAGTTATTCTAAGGCACACAGATGCACGTACTGGGCGCCGTCTACCCAAGGCATAAATTTACGGTCCAACAACTACCGGGCCCCGCCTACCCGGGCATAAAGAGCGGACTATAAACTATGTGCGCAGTGTTAAAGCACGTAGGATAGTAAAATCACTCAAACATGCAATAACGATAAATAACTATAATCACATGAAAATAATTTGCAGAAAATATACGGTTTAATGGACAGAGGAAATAATCATTAGAATAATTATTTCATGTACATTAACAAAATTTAACGAAATATTTTCAGGATTCATTAATAAAACTAAAACACGGATTTTATGTTATCAAGAACACAATCGAATCGGGTTAAGGTAATCATTAAAATCCATGAAATAACATCGCGTTGGTTGTGCACAGCGGACGGGGTCGACACACGTAGGTCGATCGTGTGCGTGCGGCAACGGGCACCGGCGTGCGAGTTTGCACGTGGCTTCGGTCTCGACGGGCGCGGGCGCGACGGGCGCAGGCGCGACAGGCGCAGGTGCGGGTGCGGGTGCGGGCGGCGCTGGCCGATGATGGCGGCGGGAGGCACGAGCGCGCGCGGCACCTGGCGCGACGCTGCGAGCGTGCGCGCCGTGCGGGCGGCGGTCGGCGCTGGCCGATGCGGGCGACGGGAGGCGCGAGGCGGTGCTCGGCGCTGGCCGATGAGGGCGACGAGGGGGCGCAACGTTGCGCGGCACTGGGCGCGACGCTGCGGGCGGCGGTCGGCGCTCAGCGCTGGCCGATGATGCGGGCGACGGAGGCGCGAGGCCGCTCGGCACCGGGCGCGACGCTGCGGGCGTGTGCGCCGTGCGGGCGACGCTCGGCGGTCGTTGCGTGCGACGAGGGGGGGGGGCGAGCGCGCGCTGCACCGGGCGCGACGCTGCGGGCGTGCGCGCCGTGCGGGCGGCGCTCGGCGCTGCGTGCGACGGGAGGCGCGACGCTGCGCGGCACCTGGTCGGCGGCGGTGGCAGCGGCGGCGGGCGGCGCGAGGACGGCCGTTCGACTACGGGCGACAGTCGTTGATTATTGATTTAAATCACAAAAATAATTTTCACGTAATATAATTATGCACAGGAAAATTCAGGAACGAAATCAATTGGTAAAGTGCATGAACGATCAAGTGATTCATATAAAATAAATTAAAAGCGTACCGTATAATCTCGGTTAGAGACTCGTGCTGATAACGTGTTGTAATTGAGTGCGTAAATTAAATAGACATCGTTTGTTTACCCAGTTCGTCCGGAAGGACTACGTCTGGGGGCGATCCAAGTCAAGAGTTCCACTAGTATTGTTGTGTATCAGCGTACATAATTCATGAATACAATGGGATATATATAATAGTAAAAACCCTAGTCTAATGGGTAAGACCCAATATGATTCTTGGTCCTCAAGTAATGTCCACACCAAATCTCCTAGATTTGGAATATCAAATCTTCCAGATTTACAACAAAAAGTTTGGATTAAATTGCAATTTGCGAAAAAGTTGTGATTTTATTTGCAATTAATCCTACTTTTTAATATTATATTCTCCATACACTAATAACCAAAAAACATCTACTTTATCACTTTATCATCACTTTATCACTTTAAATACTATAAACAACTGTTTTCTTAATAACCGTGCAAACAGTAAATGAGAAGTTGAGTTTGGAACGGAGAGGGTAATTTTTTAATTAAAATTTACACTAGCTTGGGCCTTTTAAATTTGAGAACTAAAACGGGCTGTTTACAAGTTCAAAGCCCAAGGGTGAATCCAAATTCCAGAATATCCGATGGAAGTGCATCAACGCCATTCGTTTGTATGAGCGATCAGGATTGAGTTGGCCCACCGCTTCTGGTGAATCGCAGTCCCTCTCGCCACGATACCAAACCCCAGTTTTGTCTCACCCTTTTCCGTTCTTTCTAACACCCCAATCTCATCCACTCTTACTTCTATCGAACCTTCTGTCGCCAACCATGTCTGAGGTACTGCTTCCAAATCCTCCTTCAAATTTTCATATTCTTTTATTTTATCCATTTTTTGGACTCTGTTGACTTCGATTCTGACCTGTATTGCATGTGTTTTCAACAATTCGATGGTCGGATTTGTATTACGCGCAGTTTAATCAATTAAACTCAATTGGATTTCTCATGTATTCGCAATTGCAGCTTTTGTACTGATTTTCTCCGCTTTTTTTTTTTGGGTAATTCTTTTCGTTGTTCAGGCCGTTAAAACTCCTCCGGCTACTAAAGAAGGTGAGCTTATCTTATATTTTCTCAAAGCTTACATTTTTTTGTGTTAAAAAGTGAGTGAACTTCGATTTGCGTTGCTTTGAATCCAATGATGATATCATTTTTTAATCCACTGTCAAGGATTTCTGACTTCTAAGAATCCCAATGGAAGCAAAGCCTTACTTTTTAATTATATAAGTATTGTTATGCGTAGGAATCTTTTATCAATGAATGATCATTGTGTTAAAACACGTTTTATCTATCATTAGACAATAAATTTAACAAAATTTGTATTCTAAATTATTGCTTTGTCAAAATAATTTAAATTCATTTCTTCAAGATCAATTTTTGTTCCCAGATGCTTGTTTACTCTTTGCATTTTTTTAAATTGCGAATAATTCTTTGATGTAAAGTAGTCCCCGTTTTTCCGTTCTCAAAATATTCAAATTATATTAGACTCTGTTGTTTTAATTATTGACAAATTCTTATCTCGTCCTGTTCAGGAGAGAAGTCTAAAGCAGCTGGGAGTAAAACTCCTGCTGAGTCAGCCTCTACGGAGACTCAAACGCCATCTGGACAGAGACGAGCAGCACCTCCTTCAATTCCTGGGATGCCAGCAAACCCCTTTGATCTCTCAGCTATGTCGGGACTGCTTAATGTATGTGTATCTTCTCTTTGGCCAATCTAAATGGTTTTTTGTTGTGCTAAATTTGTTGCATGTACGTTAAAACTCTTCCTTGCTGAGTGGTAGTTCCATCTCGGTAACAGAAAAACCTTATCTTGAATTTTATTTCCTACATTCACAGAGCTTTTGTACTTGAACTAAATAACCTCCCCCCCACAAAAAAAAAAAATAAAAATTCTAACACACCAAGTTTAAATTAGTTGCTAGTATTTTTTTTTCCTCAAGATCATTTCCGAGTTTTCTGTCAGAATTGTTACCTGGTTTCTTTTCCCACTAAATTTTTTTTTTTTTTTTTTTATGTCTGTAGGACCCAAGTATTAAGGAACTAGCTGAACAAATAGCAAAGGATCCTTCATTTAACCAGATGGCAGAACAACTTCAGCATACTTTTCAAGGAGCTGCAGTTGAAGATAGTGTTCCCAACTTCGATCCACAACAATATTATTCTACCATGCAACAAGTAATGCAAAATCCACAATTCATGACCATGGCTGAGAGGCTGGGTAATGCATTGATGCAGGTATTTCAGCGCTTGTCCGTTCTACCTTCCTAGTATATATTAGTCTAGGTACAGTTGCGTTTAACAAATGTTATTGACTCATTATTCTACAGGATCCAGCCATGTCTGGTATGCTTGAGAATTTAACGAACCCAAGTAATAAATCTCAACTTGAAGATCGAATGTCACGCATCAAAGAAGATCCATCTTTAAAGCCTATTTTGGACGAGATCGAGAGTGGTGGTCCTGCTGCAATGATGAGGTCCTTTCTTTCGCCGCCTATTCCTCCTCTGAGTTATATTTAGTTATTTCCACAATGCCTTCTCATAGTTATGTGAGAGATAGTAGCTGGCGTACGTAAGTGGAATGGTCTTTTTTATTTAATTTTTCTATATGTAAATGAAAATGCAATCTCACATATGACACTGGATAATGGTCAAGGATTCATGCACAAAAAAGTTTTGGGATGTTGCCGTTAATTATAGAAAATTCTTTGCAAATTCCTTCTAGTCAGGTCTCTTGATATACCTCGGAAAATAAAAAGATACAAGGTTTTAAAAATTTAGGAATTCATTGAGCAGTAGAATAGGCCTTTGAACCAGGATAGCTCCATTCTATATTTGAAAATTTTCTAATAGGATGTAATTGATTTGATTAGTTTATTTGAGCACTCATTAGATTTTATCTTCCGTACTGAAAATATAATTATGATTAGGTACTGGAACGATAAAGAGGTTCTCCAGAAGTTGGGTGAAGCCATGGGATTTGCAGTTGGAGATAGTGGCACTTCTGTCAGCGATGCTGCTGCTGAAGACGAAACAGAGGAAGGGAATGATGAGGAATCTATTGTTCACAACACTGCCAGTGTTGGTGATTTGGAGGTATATGTCACAGGAATAATGCAATTAAAAGTTTTGAATAACAAAAATATTCATGGGTATGTAAATTGTTTTCCTTTCCTTTACTAAATGCACAATTTCTCTGAAATCCAATAACTAAGCAACTCTGCGTCTTTGCTTATTCTTGTTACTGAACTGTGTGTTCCTTTTCAGGGTTTGAAGAGTGCCCTGGCTGATGGTGCTGATAAGGATGAAGAAGATTCCGAGGGAAGGACAGCTTTGCATTTTGCATGTGGGTATGGCGAGGTATTATACATCTAACATGATGAGTTCTATAGACATTTTCAATCTTTATGTTAGAAAGTTCATAAAAACTATGACTACGCAATGAGAGATTTAGTGTCCGCTTTATTCTTGGGTTCTCCCTGTATCTTCTTGCATTAGTTCCCTTCTTATTCATTTTCTGTTGGGCTTTGACAGGACATATTATAGATAGATTTATCCGAAAGCCGATTATATTGCTTTGTTCTGTTCCAGGTGAAGTGTGCACAAGTTCTTCTGGAAGCTGGGGCGAAGGTGGATGCTTTGGATAAAAATAAGAACACTCCTCTTCATTATGCTGCTGGTTATGGCAGGAAGGAATGTGTGGAGCTCCTGTTGAAGAATGGCGCTGCCGTGTAAGTCCTACATATTGGCGTGTTTTTCTTCCCAAAAATAAAAATATTATGAAGACTTAATCTAATCCGTGCTCTTTCTATTGCACAGTACTCTTCAGAACTTGGACGGAAAGACACCCATCGATGTTGCTAAACTGAATAACCAGAATGAGGTGCTGGCCTTACTCGAGAAGGACGCATTTCTATAAGTTGAAACGCATCCCTGCAATTGAATACGTGCACTGCAATCTTCCCGTGCTACAAGATTAAGTCTCGTGTGCTATCTTTTGCTGATGTATCCTCGTTGACATTTCTGGATCCTTTTATTTAATTGCAGACTTTGGATGTTTTATACTATTAATTAATCTAGTTTTCGCATTCTGCACTTAATATTTTCCACATTTTTTTTAGTGCTGTAATACAAAGGGAAGAAATGAAGATCCGTTTGGCTGGGTTTTTTCAGGAGAATCAATATGTGAATTGTTTAATCAGTTAATGTATTAATTGCTTCCACCAATACAGAAGATAAGGTGTTAGGTCTGAAGGGGTCGCGGATATCATGATTTTTACTAAATTTGTTCTTGACTCGATGTTTCAATTAGATTCATATATATTGAATAAATTAAATGGATCGCACAATAAAGTATCTTTAATAAATGAGCACTTTTTTTGGGACGGATAGAATATCATTCCTATTTCCTAATTCATTTCTCCATGCAACTTTTGACAAATTTGTATTTCAATATTATCCCGCGTGCTCAAATGGGTGGAAATGTATTATCAAGCCTTGCAATAATATCAAGCCTCTATGGTATTATCTCTATCTATAATATGGGCAGAACATGGTTCATTCGCCGTGAATTTTGTTTGTTTGTATTTTGTGTTTATTAACATTAGTAGTTACAGTTAAATGTATGCATTTGACAGTAATATGTAGAGTGAAAACAAAGGTATGTGAAACTGATTTACACAAACTTTCTAAATTAGAAAAAATATTAAGTGAATAATATTCACGGTAAAATTTGTTTGAATGATATTAGTTATTTTCACTAAATGTATTAGTGAATTGCACTGAAGATATTAGTTACGAAGAAGTATTAGTTGTTTTCACTAATTGTTTCACTATAAGGTTGCAACTTGTTGTTCATGATAACAATTATCGCGAATATTATTCATATAATACGATACGTCCCCTTTAAACTATAATACACTTATTAAAAGTATTACTTCCTCCATCCCCTAATAGAATTCACATTTTCCTTTTTGTAATGTTCCACATTATCTTTCACATCCCTAAAATGTAAATAAAAACTTTTACAGTAATCACTTTATTTCAAATAACGTTTATTCAATAGCTTAAAAATTCAATAAAACAATTTCTCGTGTGCACCTTTCACAAGTAAAATTTACTAAGGAGCGAAGGAAATATTGCACACCATAGGCTATCCATGATTTTTTACATTGGGCGAGATTGAAACAAATAATCTCAAATTGTCCTTTTGAAAAAGAACATGAAATAGCTATATGAACTAGTTGCAGTGCTATTATTCGAACCGAGCGAGCTCAAGTACTTGATACTCGAACCGAGCTCGACTCATTAACGAGCCTATCAAGTCGAGACAAACCTATCAAACCTAGTGGAATAATATAAAAAAATTAGTTATCGTGCCTAACGAACCGAGCTCGGCTTCGCTCGTTAAACAATCGAGTATTTTTCGAGCTCAAGCTCGTTTAATCTAACGAGTTGAGCCAAGTTCACGAGCAGCTCATTTCGTTTAACCGTTCTGTGAGAAAATTCAATCCGTTTCAAGATTTTTAAAGACAAATGTGAAGTAAATATAGGAAAAAACAATATATTCATCAACATGAATCCCAAAATGTATATATACGTATATGAAGAATGTGACGTCGACCACCCATATCATTAGGGTTGTAAACGAATCGAATTGAATTGCAGCGAATATTACTGTATTTGATTCGTATTCGTTAAACTATTCGAATATTCGTATTCGTATTCGATTATTATTCGAATAAAAATATCGATTCGTATTCGATTCGAAATAGATATTTGAATTATTTGATTCGATTTAAGTATTCAATTCGATTTTTTTCTTATTATTTATTTTAATCAAAATTTAATTTTTTATGTTTTTAACCAAAAAATGAAGATGAACATTATTCATGAAATAAAAAAATTTAAAACAGATCCGACCTCTTATTTCTGTAGGATCTAAACAACAATGAGGAACAAGTAAAAAAAAAAAAAATAGACCCGCCTCTCTTTCCATATCATCTAAACAACAATGAGAACAATAAAATATAAGAAAAATTAGATATGTCCCTTTCCCAAATTTTTCATACATAAAATTAGATATTCCAATATAAGTCGACCTGCAACCCAATCGCGAGTTCTGTGTCCATTCTGCACTCAAAAGAAATTAATGACTTGCAGAGCGTTTACAAAAACAAAAGGGAAGTGAGAAGGGGAAGAGAGAAGATGGAGTGACGGCTGAGAAGATTGGTCTTGATTGTAGATCGGGTGAGAACACCTCTCGTTGTCAGGAAGAACGGCTAGTGAGAACTCCTTCTGTGGAAGCAAGGCGCTGTTGGTGGATGAGCGTGACTGTGTGGGAGCGAAAAATGAGCTTGGGAAAGAGAACTTTTTTAGGGTTTCCCACTCCCGTGAAATAATTTAAAATGATACTCCCTCCGTCCCATTTTTGTTTTTCTATTTGTAAAAAAGTCCATCCCAATTTTATTTTCCCATCCCTAAAATGGAAACTCCTTTATTCATTTAAATAATACTTTATTCACCATTCACCTTCTCAATACTACTTTATTCATTTAAATACTACTTTATTCATCATTCATCATTCACAATACTACTTTATTTATTTAAATACTAAAATTCAACTCTCGCATTAAACTCCGCGCACAGTCAAACGGGAAAACAAAATTGAGACGGAGTGAGTAATTTAGAACGAAAAGTTCAATATTCTATGTATAGTTCCTTTTTATAATAAACTAACTAATTGGGTCTTGCAATTTTTTACTGTGTTGGGCGGGATAAGGAAGGGTCTTATACTTAATGGCTGGATTTGAGAACTTTTACTACTATTATTATTATTAATTATTATTATATTTAATCGAATACTTACGAATATCGAATCAAATATCATAATTTTTTATTTGTATTTAAATAATAAACAAATCGAGTCGAATATTTGTAATCGAATTCGAATCATAAAATTTCGAATACGAATATCAAAATTCAAATACAAATACGAATACCGAATCGAACCAGAAATATTTGATTCGTTTACAACCTTACATATCATTAAGAGATGATTATATTTATAAATGGGACCCAGGTTTCGAGGTTTCCAGGTCCGATGGGGTTGCAGAGTTTGTTGATTTACTTTTAATAATAAGACTGCATTTACTGCTCCCCATCTCTACCGTCCAATCCTCTTTCTAGAGTCTCGATTTGATACCTGAGTTGGCTTTGACCACTCTTTCCTAACAACTAGTAACACTATGATCATTGTTGATAGGCGAGCAGAATCAGCATTTGGGCGACCAGGATTAGCACAAAACACTTAAAGATTAAGGCGAAATTAACTCAAGATTCACCCAAGATATCTGGCGAGCAGAACCTGCATACTACACCAAGGCGGAAAGACGAACAAAATCAGATCAAAAGCTACATGATGAGCTCAATTGGCATCCCGCCGACCAAATCCAACCACAATATCAAAATAGCAACTAAGTGAGACAAGAGACCAACAAAATCAGACTAAAGACTCCTCCAGGACAAGTCCAATAGGACGAGCAGCTCTTGACTGCGAGCAAGTCCAACAGATAAGGATATAACTTAGTTTAGATAAGGTCAACTTAGTCAAAGCCCAGGTGTCACGCATGCAGGCCTGGTAGGCCAAAAGTCGCGACACCTCCTGCTAGACAAATGTCTATAAATACTTAGATTTTTCAGCTAATAAAATAAACACAAATTATTATACACGTCCAAACTTCGTCTACGAACCCAAAACAACTTGTTTATCTTACGATCATATTATCACGTAAGCTTATAAACATCCTTAATCAACTTTAAGCCGGAGATTTCGTATTCACTAATTACGTTAGTGATCAATCACACGTAATTGTTTGATGATCGATTAACCACCCAAAATAGCCATTAATCTTCGTAATTAGAACTGGTCATCAACAATCATCAACCACCCTCCACAACTCAAACTCTTAATAAATAATTCATTCTCTCTCCTCCACATAATCAATTTACAACTCAACCCAACCTCAATTTTTTCATACTTTATTAATAACCCAACCTAAAATAATTATTTATTTTATTATTTAATAATTACATATGCACCATAATATATCTATGATAAAAATTAAGATAAATAATATAAAATAATATTAATTAAAGAGAGATTATAGAAATTAGATGTAAAATAGAGAATTTTATAATTTGATTCAAAGTATATCAATATGGGTGTATATTTATAGAGAATTTTTTTTTTTTACGAATTTTGGTGTAAATATATATATATATATACATATATAATTTAATTTTACAAATAATGCATAAAATAAAAAATATTAATATTACTCCATTGAAATTATAACACCCAATAGCATGCTGACAAGTGTCAACACATTATAAATACTTGATCCCAACTTTGGGGTTGTGTCAGACTAGAGGTCGACAACCTCAATATTGTTTTTCATTTTTTTTTTGTCTTTTTGTAGGTTGAGGTTGAGTTAGGTTGCTAATGGACATAGTCTAATTTTCAGCTCATTGAGTGGGCAATTGAGTACTCTCTCCATCCATGAAAATTTGGTTTCTTGTTTTTATGACGGTTATTAAAAAAGTTGATATGATATGTAAAAAATAAGAATATTGTGTCACATCAAATACAAAATAAATTATTTTAAAAATGTTATGTATGTTTGTTGAAAAGTATAGATAAAGTTTATTGTTTCCATTTTAGGCAACAAGATTATATTTCGTGGACGGCCCAATAAGTTAACCCAGCCAATATTTTGTGGACGGAGGGAGTATATATTATTAACAATTTTAACCATAAAATTAGTTTGAAAGGTGTTAATTATTATTTATACTAATAAAACACTCCCTGCGACCTATTATACATTTTCTATTTTTCTTTATTAGATATTTCACAATAAATTTCTCATTCCATAAAAATTAAAAAGTAAAAATATTTTTCAATATATTAGTGATAATTTTTTTTTTTAAAATTACATTTTACTTTTTTTTATAACTCTCACTACATTACCGAAACGTCAACATTTGACTCATCATATCATATATTAATAAATAGAGAGTGATTCTTGTATGCATTCAAGTGCATATCATGCGACTTTGAAAAATTAAAATTAATTTGAAATTGGACTCAAAATTCAAGTGCATGTTATGCAAATTTAGTGCATACAAGAATTTGTGATAAATATACGTTCTTAAAAAAACATATAGGAGTATTAATTTTAAATAATATTAATTATTTTATTAAATATATTAATTGTTATATTAAATGATATTAATTTAAATGTAAATTAATCGCTCAATCGTTCATCTTCTGGCTGTTGGGGTTAGGACTTAAGAGTATCCAGGGTCCTCTGTTGTCGCTGACATATCGGGTAATGTATCATAAAGGTATTGTTCTTAAGTTGGTCCCTTTTTTAATCCACATGCAGTTTTGTTAAAAGTTTCGTATATCTCAGTTTTATAGAAGTAAAGTTGAATTTCTATTATCTGTACTAGTGTTTTGCCTACCCGTGCTTCGCACGGAAGATTTTTTTTCAAATTTTTTCTATAAAATTAAATATTATTGATAAAAAAAATTACAATTTAATTATTTTAGAATAAATTTAAACTTATAAGAAATTTTATTTCAAAATAATTCATATTAAATCAATTTGTTATTTAAATATATATAGCTGGAAAAAAAAAACATTGTAACATCTAAATAGATTTTCTTAAATTTTTTAACATAATCAACAAACGTTTGGACTATTATCACTTTAAAATATATATATATATATATATATATAATTATTACTTAAACATACATGTAATTTTAAAGGGATACAAAATAAAATTATTAATACTATAATAATGACATACAAATGATATGTGACACATTCTTTACCAAAATACCATGATTTTTGTTACGAAAAGCATCTACAATTTAGCTTGAATTTAAAAAGAATAGTTCTAATATGCACTCAAGTACATTATTTAATTTTCAAAAATATGGAAGACACATATATTTTGTTTTTTATATTCATTAAGAGACAATTAATAATCAATACTAACTTAAACAATAATAAATGATACTCCAATGATTTATCACTAATATCTAAAACAACAATCATTAATAATAACTCAAGTGACGATCAATAATACACCAAGTATAGCTCATAAAAAAATCTATTTAATAATATATAATACTTTAGTATTTTATTAAAAATATATTTTTCATTGACAAAAAATTGAATTTAAATATATTTAAAATTCAAGTGCATAATAGGCAATTTTGCACTTTAAGATTTTAGAGTTAAAAATATACTCCCTCCGTCCCAATTTTGATTACCCATTTTAAAATGACACAATTTTTAAGTAAACAATGTTTATTAATACTTTTGAGTATAAAGTAGTTTTTTATGAATTGTTTATTAATATTTTTTAGTATAAAATAGATTTTTTAGGGTTGATTTTGGGAAAGTGGTATTGTTTTTTGCCATTTTAGGAAATGAAAAAAAAAAAAAACCTTCCTTTTTTGGGCTTTTGGGTAAACAAAATTGGGACGGAGGGAGTATTAAAATTATAAAAATTAATCTTGATATGTATTAATTCAATAACACATAACTAATATATTTAAGACAAACCTAACTTAAAAACCCAAATCCTTAACAATTTTCTTTAATCCAGCTGATATCATATAACGACAATGTTCGTAATGAGATTAAAGTTTTTTACATCCCATAACTTGACACCAAATTGATTTTAGTCCCGATCAATTAACCATTTTAATTTTGTTCATATAAGTTTGAAATTACTCTATTGATCATTGAATTTGTAGATAAATTAAACCCTAATTGTGAAGACCCAAATTTTCTAGCAAAACCCAGACGACGATGCTCTAGCGGCGGAGATCCATATTTTCAACTTTCAAATTAAAATTTTGAAATAAACTAAACACAATTCATTTGTATAATCACTAAAACAAAAATGTAATTTTGTTAATTTGAGAAATTAGGTTAGGATCCCAAATCGAATTTCTCTCTCTCAACTTGATGAATAATTTATTAAACCCCCAGTTCTAACATACAAAAATATTAATCACATCCTTCCATCTTCTTGATACACTGCAACCACCGTCAATGGAAGATCCTCATTGCATGGTAAAACTCTATTCTTCTCTCGCACTCCTTCGAGCGCCATTATTGTCGGTAACCCATCTTATTTTAAGCTGCAAATTGACTTTGGGCGAGAGTTTCTGCATGGGATTGTAATCTATGAAATTGGACCGGGGATCAATTAATTTGTTTTAGGCGCTACAATTTGGTTTAACATAATCTAGGCGTGAATTTTCAATACTTGTTTTAAATTTATATTTTTTAAGATGTAATATAATTATAACTATATCTTAAATATATGCGGCATTTTTTTTTATTATTGCACAAATATTTTTTTGATTTATAAATTCTGATCATGTTTAAAAAACCCAGCCTAATGCCCACAATCCAAATTCATATATTTAATTTTAGAAAAAAAAAAGGAAAAAAAAAAAAAACGTTCACGTGGAGGATGGCAGGACATGACACCTACTAATGTAAGTAAAATTATTGATTTTTATATATTTTTAAACTTATAGAACCAAAGTCAAACAAAGTAATCGATCGAGAAAAAAGTAATATTGGTGTCATGTTATGGTATGTAGAGAAATTCAATCCTCGTAATAAGTTTCAAAATGATTAAATTTACTTTCTGGAGAAACACTTAAGGGAGCACTAAGATTGTTTATACATGAAATAAAAGCCACTTTGTTTGCCAAAAATCAAAATGAACATCGTCATTTCAAAAAATTGTAATTGCATTATATTAGAAAATGGATCATGTGTTACATGATTTTATAAGTACCAAATTGCCTTTTCCATACTTCTATATAATTATTTTTTATACTTCTATATAATTATTTTTTAGTGAAAAATGAGTAATATACTATCCAACATCCTTCATGTTTAAATTATAATAACAATATTTATCAATCCAAAGAATTTGTACCAATAAATTTTCAAGATCTAATGCATTGATTATGATGATTGATAAATTTATTATAGGTTTAATTGCAAATAAAAATACAATATTTTCGCAAATTGCAATTTAATCTAAATTTTTAAAACTTAAAAAAAAAACTACAATTTAATATTTGGTTACATTACTCTATCTGAAAATGATGTTTTACCTACGTGACAAATTAATGAATAATTAATCAAATTGATATGTTTCAATTGGTTCAAATAACAACACAATATTAATTATTCCCTCTGCCCCGCAACTACTTTCACACTTCTAAAAAGAAAATATCCTCATAAAAATTAACAAAATAAATTTACTTTATTAAAAAATATTCAACCTCACACCCACCTACTCATTTTCCTTAAAAAAATGTGGTGTTCCCTAGACGATGAGAGTATTATTTTTAAGCAGATTGAAATCGGCTTTTTTTGTTAGATAATAATAATAACACTTGGATGAACAAAAATTATAATTATCAACTAATGTAGTTAACAATGTTGTATAATAAATACTTTGTTAATGAAATAATTACTCCCTCTTCCTCATGCATATTTGCACCCTTAAAATTACATGTGGAATAAGAAAAGATGTAAAGTAGTGACACATAAGTAAATATATGTTTAATTTTGTGCGTGTGCACACAAATTAATATTTTCTATTTAGATAGTGAGTAAATTTGCGTGAGACGTCTAAATAAAAAATCTGTGTAAATTCATCTGAGTTTGACTGAGTATTATTTGATAATAAAGTATAATAAACCAAGTTAAGTATTACTATATAATTTCAAGTTATGAATTGGTCTTGTATGTAACTATTACACTTTTCACTAAGAAATAATCATGCTCAATATAAAGTACATACATCTTATGTATAAGTGTTAATATTTAACTGAAAAGTACCAGTTTACACTCAAAATTAAGATTGGTAAAATTTAAAACATTTTAGTATATTCTGTGTCATCTAAGATTAGTATCGTATACATGAGCTCATCATCAATTGATTATCATTAATTTTAGGAACTTATAATCATTTTCATGAACTTCACATCACAATTAGGCATAAAAATGGAGAATGCCTGAATAAAGCAAACCAACATAATTAAAGTGACATCCATAACCATGCAAATCATCAATCTTAATTTTCTTCTTCTATATATGAGTTAATATGGTAAATCATGAAAGTTATGAAAAAGTTTGTCATTGATACTTTTTTCTTGTGTCTAAAACTTTAAATATACCTTTGTTCCCTCATCCCCGCCCCGTCGAGGATCCCGTCCCCATGGGAATTCCCCGTTCCCCGCATCATTATTTTTATCCCATTTTTAAAATATAAATAATATTTAAATTAAAAAATGTATTCATACACAAAAATTAGTTTAAGTTGGTGTAAAAAAAACTAATTTAAGAAATTTGAAGAGCCTCTAATTCTAAATTTTTTAGTTAACATATATACTGAAGTGAAAATTATATAATTTGGAACTAATAATATAATATTAAATAAAATATATATGTAATTTTGAATAAATAGTTATTTGAATAGGAAATTATAAAATATTTATTTATAATTTACTTTTAAATTTATATATTATATACATATAAATATATTAATTATATGAAAAAATACGGGTCTCCATGGGGCGGGGAATACTATCTCCGTCCCCGCCTACGGAGCAAAAAATTCCCCGCCTCCGTCCTCATTTCCTTCGGGGATTCCCCTCCCGTTATCAAGCCTAATGTTTAAAATTAAACAAAGTATAGATTGAAAATGGTTCATACATGAATCATTAAAGTTTATTAGTTGTTTTCACTAAAATTTGACCGGTTATAGACCAATTTTGAGGGGAAAAAGGGGGGATTAGTGCCAATTTCTTTGTGGATGTGCATCGTTTGGGTGTTGTGAAAAGAGAGGAATTCCTTGATTTTTAACAACATTCCTTTTTCTGATATTAAGGTAGTAGAGGAAATTAAAGCTAGGTTGTGGAGTTGATTTTATGCGAAAGGGTTGAGGTGTTCTAGTTTTTCCTACTCTGATTGGTTAGCAAATCCAAAAATAATTTTAAATGTTGAGTATATAATCCTTGTAATTGCAAACTCTTTGGGTATCACTGATACCCTTTTCTTTCTTTAGTGTAAATAAAAGTCTCTTTGTCTGATAAAAAAAAAGAAGTTATTTTCACTAAAAAAAAGTTTGCACAAAAGGATATTAGTTGTTTTCATTGAAGAGTATTAGTTGTTTATTGAAAACAATCTAAGACTTGTTAGTGAAAACAACTAATACTCTTCAATGAAAACAACTAATACACTTTAGTGAAATCAACTAATATCTTTTAATGATTCATGTTTGAACCAATTTCACTATAAAATCGACCGAGAATGACATTGTTCCATAAAGCATAAAAGCTACTGTTACAATTTGACATATATGGAATTTTGACCAACATGCCAAATAATTGTTTAGTTTAGAATTCTTTCATAATTTCATTAAATTCTTTTTTATGTATAAGACCGTACAAAATAATGTTGTATCAATTAATAATATTAAAAAATCAATTTAAAAGAAATGTTATGTAAGATTTTTTTACCAATATTAATATAGAACGAATATAAACTATGTAATTATTTGAATTACTAAACTCAAAGTAATATATATAAATTTATGTATTATTGTAACGTGAATTATTGTCAATGTGTGATAACAAAAATCATTCAATGAAGGTTCCTATAATTTTGCATCTTACTCGTATTAATATATATATATATATATATATTTGTATATTTATATTATTAGCTATTCTCCATAAAAAAAAATCACAAATAATCAATATTTATCACCTTGATCAGCATTAATTTGTTGCCTAATCTTCTACCCCAAACTACCAAGATTTGATTCAACATTAATCTCATTGCATAATTTACTCTCACAAACTAAAGTAAAATCAATATATATTTATTATTATATTAAATAATTAAAATGATTTATCAAGGGATAATATAAACATAGAATAAACATACATTTATGTCATTATCTAGCAACACCCTTTACGAATTTATGTAATTAATTTTATAATATGTAATCATTCAAAATGAAGGTTCATAGTGCTCTCTTTATATTTACATTAAGTTATGGTGGGAAACTTAAATAATTAACATAAATGCATAAATTAAAACACATCAATACTTTTATAATCATAATTTAATTTGAGTAGGTCTTGGGTGAGACCGTCTCATGTCATGAGATGATGGGGTGGAGTACAAATTGCACATGATGCATTAACACTTTGACATGAATGTGCATTAATTTGTGTTGTCTAACATATTTTTTGTTCTTAATTTAGATGATCATTATCAAAGGTTAAATATGTATAAGGAAAGTTAATAAAGATAATAATCAAATGACAAATATTATTAATAAAATACGGATTTTTTTGTTGAAATTTTACTTTTATCTAAACAAATGCATACAATATTTATTTTATTATATATTTTGTGCACATTATCAAAATATAAAGATACAATAATTATGACACACTATGATTATTGGAATATGCTTTAAAAAAGAATACGATTACCAAAATAAATTGTTTTAACACTCATGGGATTTTGGTACAAAAATGAAACCCAATAGTAAAATGCATGGAGTCGTACATCAAACTTTTGAAAGAGAATAAAATAAAACAAATATAAAAAGGCTCAAAGAGAATTTATTTTGTCCAAGCAAATTATAATCACCACTGCCTTATTGCCATAAAAAAGAATTGGTGACCAATCCATACTATCAAATTGAAATTGTCATCTCAAACATTCCTTCAACATTTGATGATTTTGCCTCCGTAGTAATAAAGAAATTCATTGATAAAGTATTCGAACTCATGAATTTCAAAAACACTTTGTTAAAATTGGAATGCAATTTCAGGAATTTAAGAGAATAAAAAGTAGCAAGATCAAAAATTAAATAATGTATTTGACAAACTTATTGTAAATTTTATAATTTTTTCATAAAAATTACACAATAAATTAGTATAAAAATATTGAATATATATAAATGATCCATGAAATTGAAACTTAATAAAAATAATCTACAAAATTTACAAATTGGTGTTGAGTAATTGTATCGTTGTATTGAAATATAAAATAAATTGAATCTTCAATAAATCACCGAGCGATCTTGTAAAACCTTCAAATCTTCAAATCACGGTGAATCTTAAACAAACATTCAAATCTCCATGAAAACGTACAAATCAATTTGCATTCAATAAAAGCAATATATAAAAACAACACAAAAATTGAATTACATATATTCGAATATCATGTGAAAATCACCTATACAAACTAAAAATACATAAGGAAAAAAAATCTGGACAATGAAGATGAATATCAAGTGATAATCACCTATGCAAACTAAAAATACATATGAAAAAGAAGAAGGAGAAGAGAAAACTGTGAAGATGAAGATTGCAATGGAGAGAGTATATATAGGATACGGAATATAATTATTATGTCAATAATGGATAATATTAATGGAGAAATTAATTCCTGATTGATAGACAAATTAAATTAATCATTAAAAAAAAACAAATGGATGGTGATGATCAACTCACAAAATACTGATCAATGGCCCAAAACGATTCCCTCCAAAACTATAAAAGGAAAACTTGTTGCTATTATATATTTATGATTTTCAATAGTATTAATTATTTTATTAAAATTATCACTCCGTCTATCCAATTTTTAGTAGGTCCAAAACTTTGGACACGGGTTTAAAAAATTAATTTAAAAGTAAAGGAAATTGTCTGTTGACAGTGTAAAATATCGTATGCGATCCATTAATATTGTATGAAAAAAAAATGTAGGGAGTAATTATTTTACTACAATACAACAATAATCTCAAACTAATTGTATTTATATATTGAACTAGTTACATCAATTCTCATTATCTCATGCTATGAGACGGTCTCATACAAGACCTATTATTGAACAAATAATGACTCAGAACTCATAAATTCATGACATAAATAGTGGACTCTTTAACTACTTGGAGTATACATTTCCTCAGACTCATATTCTGAGAAATTAATAAACTCCCCCTGTCGACTAAAAATATGCACTGTCTTTCGCACGTGTTTAATGTGGGTATATTTGAGTTTTGAAATGTTTATTTATGAATATAATATTCCATAAATATTCACTTTATTTATAAATGAAAATCATGAAACCCCTAAATACCCTCTTACGTCTTGCATTAAACAATATGTGTGCATACATTTTAGTGGGATGAGGGGTATATATTTTGAGGTCACAAATTAATTTGAGATGATTAGAATCGGCAGCATCTAATATTATTTGGTTTCACATGCAGTGGCATTAAAAATAAGACGAAACGATATTAAAGATCAATAAATGGTGAAAACTAGCTAGCTAGAGCAGCAGACAGCATCGATCCAGAATATTGAAGTACCACTACCACTACCACTACCACTACTAGTAGTAGTACCTAATTAATGTTGTGATAAATTGAGAAAGAGAGAAGGGTACCCAAATGAAATAACCCTCCTTCCCTCCTATAAATGAATCTGCAGCAACGTAACCTGCAGGTTTAGAAAGAGAGAGAGATTGACTGATAAAGTGAAGCTGCGTTTGTGAGGGATGTTGTCTGGCTCGACGCAATCACTCTTGCCTGCATGAAGGCTTCGGACCAGGCTTCATTCCTCTCAAACACACACACACATATATATGGTTAGGTACGTATTCTTCTGTTCTTCAATATTAATGTTCATTTGTTCATCCTCTTTAATTAATTTGTTATCCTTCTATATATTAATTCCTTTAAATATTTGGCCACCATGACCAAATTGAATTAATATAAAACCTAATTTTTTTATATAAATATTTTGCAATAATATTGTTTTGATGTTAGTGCATGATCGAGTATTGAATACTTGCAAATTAGTAATGAGTGGTTATTGATGATGATGATGGGTGGTTAGCTAAAGTTGTGATCATCAAATTCTGTAATTTCCAGGACAACCACATATACTTCTATATACAGTATTAAAACCTTTTAGAATGGGAAAAGTTTATTAATTTAATGAGTGTTTTCCACTACGATAAATAAAAAATATTATTTTTATAAAAGGCGAGTCATTAAACATTATATTTATTGAACTATTAATATAATAAATATATACATATCCATTTGAAAGTCATTGCATTTAATTAATATACACTATATCTATCCACCAAGAAAAATCTATATATAATTAAATAAAAATTCTTAAAATTCATAGAAAACAGGGGTAAATTGTAATTTTAGTCCTATGAGAATTTTTCATTGACAATTTTGGTACCACGTTTGTCTCATTTTTGGCGAAAATGATCCCAACCGTTAAGTAGTTAACGGTTTCTGTTAGTCAAATGAATTTAATATTATAAATTAGTTGTATAATTATATATAGAATTTGAATATTATTTTAAAATGTAAAATAATTAAAAAAATTGAAAATTTATAAAAAAAAATATATATATTAAATTTAGATATATTTGTAAATACAAAAAAAAGTTATTCTCAAACAAAACAAAATTTTACCTAAAATCTGAAATTTTTGAAAAATATATATACAAGATTTGGATATAATTTGGAATAGAAAAAATACATTTTTCCAATCCAAATATTATAATATGTGTAAATCTGAAAAAATGTTATATATATATCAGTGTAAATCTGAAAAAAAAAATTAATATGTTATATATATGGATATAAATAGAGATGATGATTGCTTAAAAAAATATGATGATTTTTTTAAACTAATAAAGAAATATATTAAACAAAAAAACTAATGATATCTGAAGTTGCGGCATATCGCCATATCCCCTGCTCTTTTTTCAAAATACATCGAGGCTGCCCTTCTAGTCTTGTCTCAATGCTAGGAATTAAAACCCTTTATTAATTTTAGATATTGACCATTTCTTCACTTCTAATTTGCGATCTTTTTGCCAGTTTTTTGAAATTCTTTTATCTAATTTTGGTGCAAATTTTGTTGAACACGGTTGGGTTTTTGGTGAGACCGCTCAAAATTTTGGATTTTCGATCTGATTTTCAAATGATTTGAGAAAAAATTAAGAGGATGAAAATGGTATAATTTTGATTTAGAAAGGTGCAATTTGATCTGGAAATGGACGCGTAACAACGACGAAGGTATGGTGGTGCCTGGTGAAGGGGGCTTGGGCCAGTGCGGCAGCGGCGACAAAGTTAGGGCCGAGGGAGGGCGGCAGCGGCGGGTTTGGGGCCAGGGTGCGATGGTAGTGACGGGGCGAAGAAGAGGGAGATGAAAGATGTATTCCGAAGTGTAAATATAATATTAGTGTGCCTTCATCAACAAGTAACTAATGGAGGACAATATGGTCTCATACACAAGAAATAGTGAATCATCTCTTGGCTTGGTACGCCCCCAGACGTAGTAATTCATAACGAACTGGGTCAACAAATATGTGTTCTTCTATTCTTCTCTTTATTTCTTGAGTAGGTCTTATATGAGACCGTCTCATTTCTCATGGCATGAGACAATGTGAATTGGTGTAACTAGAACATTGATTCATTAACACTTTAGTAGGAGTAGGTTTTAATTTGTATTGTGTCATGCCATGAGACGGTCTCATACAAGTTTTTGCCTTATTTCTTTATATCCTAAAACATTAAAAAATTTAAAATTAATTCTTCAAATTATAACTAACGCACGTGTTGCTCGCACTTTTCCAATCTGTTAGTTTTTTAATAGTGAAATTATATGGGATCAATTTTGTTTAAAAAAAGGACCATTTTCATGGGCAAATTTTTTTAATTAGGCCAAATACCAAATTAGATAGTAAAAATAGGGGTCCTGAATTTTTTTTTACGAATATAGGGTTGATCGCGCCTGGGAGAGGCGATCAACTGAGTAGATCGCGCTCCCCAGGCACGATCAACATAAAAACCTGCCACGTCGTAGATCGCCTCTGCAAGGGCGACATTCGACAACTTCTGACGCGCGCACATGCCAAGATTCCCACACCACGGTCCGCGTGCAACATCTTTCTCCACGGTTTGAATACATTTCTGTGTGTTTACTAATTAACAGATATATTTCTTACAATACTGAGTACAAGGATGTATTTTGGCTAGTTGCAGTCTCACATATACACAAAAATAAAAGCTAGTTGGTATTTTGCTATTTACATGAGGAGTACAATTAAATTTATTCGTTAATACAATTACACAAATAATTTAAGTAGTACTACCTCCGTCCCATTTTTTTAATTAATTTTAATTAACTAAAATTTTAATTAACTAATTTAAGTAGTACTACCTCCATGCCATGAGACCGTCTCATACAAGTTTTTTCCTATTACGACTGAAGTCAATTTTGCAAACTATGGTCAAATTCATTTAAAAGTAATTTTCTTGAAACTATAAATTAAAGAAAATTATTTGCCGAGTGATTCTTGTGTAAATTCAAAATTAATTTGAAATTGAACTTAAAAATTCATATGTGTATATGCACTTGAGTTCATACAAAAATTAGTACTATTTGTTATGATTTTTTTTTTTTGCTATTTATAGAAGATTAAATTTACTGTAAAACGACCCAAAAATATACGGGAACAAATTAGTTAATTAAAATTTTAGTTAATTAAAATTAATTAAAAAAATGGGACGGAGGTAGTACTACTTAAATTATTTGTGTAATTGTATTAACGAATAAATTTAATTGTACTCCTCAGGTAGATAGCAAAATACCAACTAGCTTTTATTTTTGTGTATATGTTGTTGATGACCTTTTCTAATCTATGATGGTTAGTGGCTGTTTTTACTACATAAGATCATCAAACAAATACTAAGATCATGATATATAATGCAAGAAAATGAATTGACAAGAGTTGGGCAACTTTTTATTATGGGAAAAAATCCTCCCCCTTCATGCAAATGAAGGGGTATTTATAGACATATAAAGAGGCTAGGTGTCACCATCTTGATGGCTTAGCCATTGGGATTTTGCCAAGTGTTATGACTTTTGTACAACAACTAATCTATTGCCCAATGAATGGGTGCCAAGTGTAAAGACACATTGACTATTTCTAAAGTTAGTGACTCTTGACATTCTCAATGTTGTACTTGGTCTTTGAAACCACTCAGCTACTCTCCTTGGTGCCCAGCTACTCGTCTGTACGTCTTCGTTGGGTGTTGGAAACCCTTATAATCCCAGTTGCTCGCCTGCTCGCCTCTTGTTGAGACTTTGGGTCTTCTTGTTCTTGTTGTTTGCTACCTCGCAATGGCCTTTATGACCGGTTGCTCGCCACCTTCAGATGGGTACTTGTCCCCGTTGCTCGTCCTCTTCCAATTGGTCTACAGTCCCTGCTGCTCGCCTCTTAGGGCGTATAGTCCCTGTTGCTCGTCTTCATCTATTTGGTCAGCAGTCCCTGCTGCTCGCCTCTTAGGGCATATAATCCCTGTTGCTCGCCCTCTTTCATATTATTAATTCTGATGATCTCTTAATCTTATTAGAATAGTATCTTTATGTTAATCTCGTTGCCCGGCTGTTCGCCTATCAACAATGCCCCCTAGTTTGGCATAAAAGGATATATATTCTTTTTGTCAAACTATAGGATAGGCTGTTATTAAATAGGAGGCGAGCAACAGGGAAAGTGGGATTGATTTTTGTAGGGAGCGAGCAATAGGTTTTCAAATCTCTTTTAGGCGGGAACTTTTGGGGAGCGACCAGCGGGGAACTTTTGGGGAGCGACCAGCGTGGAACGTCCTCTTGACTTGCGTCGTTTCGCTTCCCGAGGCACGGAATACGAAGCGACGCAGTCTGCCAAAGCGTGCGCCCCTATATTTGCAACTAGGGGCCTCAATTTTTTACTTTCCTTACTTCTGCCCCCGAATCCATATCTATAAATAGTTCCCCCCTTCCATTTTCTTTCTTTTTCGTTCTTCCATAAGCAAACCGCCATTGAAGAGTTTTCAAGCTTTCCTTTTCATCGTTTTCTTCGATTCTACAGCCGATTTTGTCCAAATCAAAGGTAAATCCTTTGGTTTTCTTGTTTGTTCTTGTTATTGCTTGCATTTCACTTTCCAATTTCGCCATTTTCGTTCTTCATTTTCCTTATCCGCCATCGCCGCCGCCGTATCGCCGCCGCGTCGCCGTCGCATCGCCGCCGTGTCGCCGTCGCATCGCCGTCGTGATTATTTCCTCCTTTGTTTGATTCCATCGTTTGATTTGTACGAGGGATTTTCGAAAATTTTCATAAGTTTTCGAGGATGACGTCACCTTCCTCAAGTCATACGCCCTCTGTTGAGATTGTTGGGCGAAATCTGGGAAAAAGGCCCATGGAAGATGAACAGTCAGTCCCTGTTCCTCGCCGTTCGCTCCGGCGAGCAGCTGGGCAAAACCCTAGGACCCTGCTCGTTGATGAAGAGACGGGCTCTGAGGCGAGCTCCGTTGCTCGCTCCGTTGATTCATTCTATGCTGTGGACAGCTCGGGCGAGCAGGATGTCCAAGGCCCTGTTGCTCGCTCCTCGGCTCGAGAGGGGACTAATTCGGACTTGGGTGAAGATTCTTCCGAGGTCGCTGCTGAAATAGATGGGATGAGTCTTCCAGAAGAGAGGGGAGCGAGCAGCGAGCACCAAGTAAGGAGCGAGCAGCGAGCAACTGGACCAGGGGGCGAGCAAGAGGGAGTCACATGGGGATTTCTCCGAGAGATAAACTTTCCCGTTTCAAGGTCAATGCCCGAATCTCTTATTCCTAAAGCCGTAGTTCGAAGACAAGATTGGATCGACTATGCGAATAAGTACCACCATGCTTTCCCTACTCCCGCTCGACCTATTATGGAGGCCCGTTCATCGCCATACACAGCTGGTAGGGTATCCAGCGAGATTATAGAGGAAGATTCAGTTCGGATACGATCTCGCTATCGTATTCCGTACGACATCCATTTGTATGCCCCCCAACCAGGAGAGAGAGCCGACGACCCACCTCCAGGTTGCACTGCCATCAACCTCGACATACTTAAATTGGGGTTCCCCCTTCCTCTACATCCTGTAATCGGGCAATTCCTGAAGGATATAAACCTGGCAATCACTCAGATTACTCCTAACGGTTGGAGTACTCTACTGTCTTTTATTACCCTTTTCGGGTTGGAGGGGTACCGGAATAAGATCAGCACGACAGAGATACACTACGCACTGACTATCTCTTCGGCTGCTCATGAAGAAGGGCTTGGTTGGTATTACATCAAAGCCCGCAGTGGCGTTAAGCTAATTGAAGGAGTGCCCAATAAGGTCAAGGGTTGGCACAGGCAGTTCTTTTATATTGGCGGCGATTGGCGGGCGTCCTCCGATTTTTCGGGAGGACCGGGGCGTATAGACTCTCCTACGCATTTCGGCGAAATTCGGCGTAGGTTTTAAATCTTAGTTCATCGAACTTTTAGGTGAACTAATTTTAATCTTTTTCTTTGTTTTTGCAGGTCCGCGTATCCTGAAGTGGGGGCATCCGGATTTGAGTGAAGAGTTTCTATACGTCCTTGCGTTGATTTCTCTTCGGGACGTTAAAGATCGGAGTGTTGAACATCTCTCGCAAGCGCACCTTCGCAAGCACGCTCAGTTTGTCACTAGTGCCCACCATTTGGAAGCACAAGCAGAGGTCCCTGAGGGTAAGCATTACTTATTATTTTTCCCGTGTTTTCTATTATCTGTCCTTGTTGGTCGTCTTGGCCTTGCTGGTCGCTTAGACCCTGCTGATCGCCTAGGCCCTGCTGGTCGTCTAGACCCTGCTGGTCGCCTAGGCCTTGTTGGTCGTTTTAGGATAAGTTTTACTTGTCAATTTTACTGATAATTTTTGTATTGTTTTCAGCTCAAAGGGTAACGGTCGCTGTTCCTCCCATTCCCGAAAGTTATCATTTACTCGCACGTCGGGTTAAACAGATGGCAGCTAATCACCCTTCAAAGAAGAAAAAGTTTGATCCTTGCACTTCCTTGATCAGGCTTAGAGCTGAAGCAGATGAGGATGAAGAAGAAGCTCCCCAGGACCCTCTCCCTGTTCCTCAGGCTCCTGTTCCTGCTCCCCGCCCTCCTACTCGCTCTTCGCCGCCTCCCCAAGACACGAGGGGCAAGAAACGACTTGCCAAGGAAACTGCTCCTCGTAGGGGAGATGACCGTGCTAAACGGGCAAAAGGGCAAGGCTCTTCCCAAGTGGGTAAATCTACTGCTCGCTCCTCGCCGGTGGAGGAGGTGACCGAGCAGCAAGTTGTGGGCGCTATGATCGCCGGTCAAGGAAGAAGCACATCTCCTGACAACTCATACTTGGGCTACGACCCCATGAAAATGAGGGAGTGAGTATCTTCCTATTCAGTTTGATCGTTTACTCCTTTGACTTTGTTTTCTGATGACTTTTTCTTTTGAACAGGTACCGGAAAAACGACTATCCCGGTCGTTCAAAGGTGCTTCACCAGTTTAGCTGTGTGAAGTCTCCTCCCGCACCCCAAGAGATTAAGGACTCCCACGTCCGCAGAGCCATGGAATACGTCCCCCGCTCGTGGACCAAGACCGGCGAAGAAATTATTCAGAGCCAAAGTCTTAGTGATAATGCTCGTCTGTTGAGCTACAACTCGAGCCATCAATCAATTACAGCCCAACAAGTCTTGGATCAAGCCGTCGAGTTAGAGCGAACAAATCGCGGTCTGGGGCGACGGCTCGAGCAAGTTGAAGCAGATCGTGATGCTCAACTTGTTCAGTTGAAGAAAAGGGACGAGGATCTGAAGAAGAAAGATGAAGAGTTGGCTAAGATGAAGGCTGACTTCGAGCGAGCCAAGCTCACATGGACGCGGGAGGTAAAGGCTGCTGAGGACCGGGAGATGGTGGCGTCTAATGCTTCAGAGAAGCTTAGGTTGGATTTAGGCGTCGCCACGGATCGTTTGCAAGTCTTGGAGACCGAGCGGGTGGGTCTGGTGGAAAGGGTGGAATCGTTGAAGGTCCACGTCGACCAATTGGAGAAGAAGAACAAGCGTGCCATTTCTTACACCACTTATGTGCAGGATGTAACCGACAATACCAATCTTGGTTACATCTGTGCGTATGCTGATAGTGTAAGAAACGTGAAGTATGCCTTGGATAATGGTTTGGACGTGATGACCTCGACTATCAAGGACTTCACGGATTATGTCACAGAAAACCCTCCAGCACCCGGCTTTGAGATCCCGGTAGCCGACCTAGGAGAGATGGGGGTTAACTTAGACATCTTCAAAGACGATGTTCGTGTTGTTGCCCCCAGGGAGAGAGTGGAGGCGGACAGGGACATGAATATCTTTGAAGCTTTGGGTCCCCTTCTCCCTAATCCCCTTGGTGAAACAAGCTCTTCTGCAGCAGTAGGCGAACAGCAGGTCCCCGGGGTCACTGTGCAAGATGTTCCACCTCCTCCTTCTTCCCAAGATCCTTTGGTGCCACCTGCTCCGCCAGCTCCCGAGACTTAGGCTTAGTTTCTTTTTTTGTCTAGCTGATGTGGTAGGATGATGGTTGTATGTTCATCTCTTGTAATTTTTTGGTGCTAATGAATGAGAATTGCACTTTTATTTTATTGTTCGCCTCTTATTTGCCCTTTAATTATTTTTTGCTTAAGTATTTCTTTCTTATGTTGAAAGTAAAATACCTTTCCTTGCAAATTTATGCATGTTCATGTATGGGTTTATTTTGTTCTTTAAGAACTTAACCCTTTATCATGCTTCTTTCTATGCCTTGTTGTTCGCCACTTGCCGTATTTGTACTTAAGTGCATTCAGCTTCGGGACGAGCAATTATGCGTTGGCATGTGCCCTGTTGCTCGCCTCTACCATATTTGTGCTTTATGCACTTAGTATCTTTGGCGAGCAACTTTCTTGTGAGGGGGCGATTAGGTGGGCCTTTTGGTCTCATAGACCCTGCTGCTCGCCTCCTCTGTACTTGTGCTTTTATGCATATAGTATCTTCGGCGAGCAGCTTTTTTGTTTGGCGAACAGTTGGGTTTTAACACCTTTTGCTTTCTTATGTACATAATTCAATGAACCATCATTCATCCACATATAAAGATTTCATCGATCTCACACCTTACAAAAATATAAACGACACGATAGTCTATAAAAAACTTTACATTGGTTTCTTAATCATTGATAATACTTCTTCAACAAAGCCGCGTTCCAGGTGTATTGGGCCGAGTTGCCTTCCATGTCTTCGAGATCATATGTGCCGTTGTGCCACTTTTGAGTTATCTTGAATGGGCCCTCCCAAGTCGGTCCAAATACACCTGGAGGTGTTGCTAGGATTTTTCGGAGCACCAGATCCCCGACTTCAAATTCCCTGACTTTTACTTGTGAGTTGTAGTACCTTGCAATCCTTCTTTTGTATATCTCGTTTTTTATTTCTGCTGAGATTCTTTTTTCGTCGATCAAATCCATCTCTGCAGCTAGTGCCTTGTTGTTTTCCTGTTCATTGAACTCGGCTATCCTCTCAGTCGGTATTTTGAGCTCTATAGGTATGACTGCTTCTGTACCGAATGCCATAGCAAATGGTGTTTCTCCAGTGCTTGTTCTTTGTGATACCCTATATGCCCAAAGTACCTCGGGCAGTTCTTCCGACCACTTGCCTTTCTTATCGACCAGACGGATTTTGAGGATATGCTTGATTATCTTGTTAACTGCTTCGACTTGGCCATTAGACTGAGGATGATATGGTGTTGAAAAATGCTTCTTGATACCCCACTTTTTGCAGAAATCTCTTATCTTCTTTCCTTCGAATTGCTTTCCAATGTCTGTCACTATCGCTTGTGGGACCCCGAACCGGCAAACTATATTTTTCCAGATAAAGCTGATCATTTTCTCTTGTGTTATCGTTACCAGTGCTTCAGCTTCAGCCCATTTCGTGTAATAGTCCACAGCTACCACTGCAAATCTGACATTCCCTTTTCCCGTTGGGAAAGGTCCTATGATGTCTATTCCCCACTTTGCGAACGGCCATGGACTATTTACCGAAATCAACTCCGTTGGCGGCTTATGGATGTTGGGAGTGAATAGCTGGCACCTGTGACATGTTTTTGCAATTCTGATTGCGTCTTGTAACAAGGTTGGCCAGTAGTATCCTTGTCTTACTGTTTTATATGCCAATGCTCGTCCCCCTGCGTGATTTCCGCATACTCCTTCGTGTATTTCTTTCAGAACTTCCTGACCTTGCCCCCTTGCTAGGCATTTTAGTAGGGGCAGTGAAAATCCTCTCTTGTAAAGTTGGTTATCCATGATTGTGAACCTTGCTGCTCGCTTGGCTACCTTTGTTGCTTCTTGGGGATCTTCAGGCACTGTGTTATCTTTGAGGTATCTATATATCGGTGCTCTCCAGTCATCCTCTGTCAGTTCTTCTTCGATCTGATTGATCTTATAGTCACTGGTGGATGGGTTGGAGATTCTTGTGATGGTGACTTCTGAAAGCTTTGCTGGTCCCGTGCTAGTAGCCAATCGGGCAAGTGCATCTGCTTGCACGTTGCTGTCTCTCGGCACCTGTTCGATGTAGATTTGCTCGAAGAGTGAAGCTAAGTGAGCAACAATCTTTTGATATAAGGCCATGTTTTCATCCTTGGCTTCGTATTCCCCACGGACTTGATTGACTATCAGCTGGGAATCTCCATAAATTTGAACTCTTTGAACCCCCACAGCCAGAGCTAGTCGTAACCCGGCTATCAATGCTTCGTACTCAGCCTCGTTGTTTGTTGCCATGAACTCAAATCTTACGGCTGATGTGAATACTTGTTCGTCTGGACTGATTAACACTATTCCTGCTCCTGCTGCTGTGTTATTTGATGATCCGTCTACATACATGTGCCATGGATGATTATGACCTCTCGTCGGATCTGAAGGGAATGTTAATTCGACAATAAAGTCGGCTAACGCTTGTCCCTTGATCGCTGTTCGAGGTGCATAAGATATTCCAAATTGGCTTATTTCGAGCGACCACTTGAGAAGACGTCCAGCTGTGTCAGGCCTTTGTAAGATTTGCCTTAATGGAAAAGTTGTTAAGACCTCCACCTGATGATCGAAGAAGTACGGCCTTAGCTTTCTCACACTCATCACCAGTGCGTAGGCTAACTTTTCCATGGGCGAATACTTAATCTCTGCTTCATGCAAGGCCTGACTCACGTAGTAAATTGGCAAGTGAAATTTCCCTTCTGCTCGAACTAAAACTGAGCTGATGGCCACCTCTGATGCTGCTATATACAAGTACAGTTTTTCTCCGGAGATGGGTTTTGATAGAATTTTAGTATCACTCAGATACTCCTTCAACTGCTCAAACGCTTGTTGGCAATTATCCGTCCACTGGAACTGTCCTTTCTTAATGGCATCAAAGAAAGGTCGGCATTTGTCTCCGGACCTGGAAATGAACCTGTTTAGGGCTGCTAGATATCCGGTTAGTCGTTGAACTTCTTTAACAGACCTTGGCGGCTGCATATCCATAATTGCTTTGACTTTTGATGGATTCGCCTCAATACCCCGTTGACTGACCAGGTGCCCAAGAAATTTTCCCGAGTGTACCCCGAAGCTACTTTTCTTTGGGTTTAGCTTCATGTTATACGCTCGAAGTATCTCAAATGTTTGTGCGAGGTGTTCCAAATGATCTTCTTTTCTCGGGCTTTTTACGACTATGTCGTCCACATATACTTCCATAGTCTTGCCGATGTGCTCATCAAACATCTTGTTAACAAGTCTTTGGTACGTGGCTCCTGCGTTGATTAACCCGAACGGCATTCTTTTCCAACATAATAAGTTTTTATTGGTGTAAAATGCCGTGTGCTCCTGGTCATCTGGGTGCATTGGTATTTGATGGTACCCGACAAATGCGTCCATGAAGGTAAGGAGCTCGTGTCCCGCCGTGTTGTCCACTAGCTGGTCGATGTGAGGTAACGGGAAGTTATCCTTAGGACAAGCGGCATTCAGATCAGTGAAATCAATACATAACCTCCATGTACCATTTGATTTCTTCACTAACACCGGGTTTGCCACCCATCTAGGACATAAGGCTTCTTTGATAAGATCATTATCGAGTAACTTCTTCACTTCTATGTCCAATGCTTCATATTTATCGGGCCCAAATTTTCTTCTTTTCTGCCTCACCGGTCGCTTAGTTGGACAAATATTTAGCTTATGACAGGCATGCTCAGGGCTAATGCCTACCATATCAGCATGTGACCATGCGAATACATCGAGATTGGACTTGAGAAACTCTTCCATTCTGGATCTGTATGGCTCAGGGAGCTCAGATCCAATGAATAATTCCAAGTCTTCTCGATTTTGGTCAACTCTTATTGCTTCTAATTCCTCTACCGGGGTTGCTCTCCTTTTTTGGTCTTTCCATCGAGGATCGATAATGGGCCCTTCAAAGTTGATCTCATCCTTGATCATTGGTTCTGCCCCCAGCCTTGGTTCCAAGTCTTCAACCTGATTTAGTTCGGGTACGGCCTCTCTTCCCTGTTGCTCGACCATGCCCTCCTGCTCGTCCACGCCCTGCTGGTCGTCCACCTCCATCACTTCAGTGTCGACGGACTCCATGATTTCGTCTAGGATGGAAGGTTCACCTTCGTCCCTGCTGCTCGGCTGCTCGTCCATCATGGATATTCTGTTGTCGGTGGGTTGAAGTTGCAGGAGGCATTCTCGGGCTTTTCTTTGATCACCTTTAACCGTACCCGGGCCTTTCGAAGTTGGAAATTTAAGACAATAGTAGTACGTTGAAACAGCCGCTTTGAATTCATTTATAAAAGGTCGACCAAGAAACCCGTTGTAGGCAGACTGCTGATCTACGACTAAGAATTCAACCATCCTAGTCAGTCTCCTTTCGGGATTCTCGGTCGATACAAGCTCGACTGACAACGTTACTAAGCCTAAAGGAACGGTTACAGCGTCACCGAATCCCACTATCTTATGATCACATCCCTTTATATATCCCTCACAATCATCTATTTGATCAAGTGTGCTTTTGAATAAGATGTTTGTGTAGGAGCCTGTGTCCACAAGCAGACGGTGAACTCGGGCCCCCATGATGTTAGCACAGATGATCAGTGAGTCATTGTGAGGGGTGAGTATCCCGTCCAAGTCCTTCTCAGAAAACACCAACTCGCCTGTCTTTTTAGTAGCCTGATTTACCCCAACTTCCCTGACTTGAGCTACCGCCCTCAGCTCTGCTTTCCTTTTTCTTTTGGACATCAGTGGCCTACCATCAGAACAGCCCCCTACCGGTCCGGATGGCTCGAGCATTAAGATTTCTCGGACGGGTTCGGCTGGGGCTGTCATCATTTTCTTCCTTTTTTGATCCCTCCTGCTCGGCTGTTCGTCGCTCTCGTTATCTTCCGAGCCGGAGGATATCGCCACCCTTGGTTTCTTTCCTGGCTGTCGCTTCACAAACTCTGACAACTTTCCTTCCTCGTAAAATCTCCACAACTGTTTTAAGAGATCTCGGCATTCGCTTGTGAAGTGACCTATAGTCTGATGGTATGCACAGAACTTGTTGGGGTTCATCTTTCCTCGTTCTTGTCGTATCTTGCGGGGTTCAGACAGCATATCCTTATCTTTCACGTTGTTGTACACAGCCTCAATTGATGCGGATAAGACATGGTTCAATTTCTCCTTCAATTCGGACCCTTCACTGAAAGCTTTCATGTTCCTAGGGGCCTTGTATTCCCCTCCTGGCTTCTTTCCCGACTTCTTGGTATCAGCCTTGTCTCCTAGTTCTCTCTGTAGAGTTTCTTGCATCGAAATGTACACTCCAGCTTTGTGCCTGAATTCAGAATAAGTTTTAGGGAAAGCGAGGTGCATTTCCTTCCATAGGTCTGTCCCTTTCCTAAGCCCTGCCATAACTGCCACAATCTTGGTGTCCTCACTCACTGGTTCTCCTTCCAATAGGACTTTATCGAATCTTTCAAGGAAGGCTCTATCAGTCTCCTCATCTCCTTGTTTCAGATCTGCCAACCTGTGTCTCTGTGTAAGGTAAGACCCGACCGTGGAGAAGTGTGAGAGAAATTCCTTGCTGAGTTGCATGAACGAACTGATGGAGCCTGGAGCTAGTGCAGAAAACCATCTGTGAGGACCGTCACCAAGAGTCAATGGAAAATTCCGACATTGAGTTGCATCAGACGCCTTTACCGATATCATGTAATCGGTATATTTGGACAGGTGTACTTTTGGGTCTGAATTTCCTTCGTACAAATTAATGGCCGGGAATTGTACTTTCTTTTGTACCGGTGCATTAAGGATATCCGGGGACAAGGGTGATGATGGTAACATCGTCGACCCGTCGCCTTTCCTCTCCTCCAACTGTTTTTGCATCTCTTCCACCGCTTTCTTCAAAGCTTGCCACTCATCTGGAGACGTTTTTCCGCTAGAAGGCTGTTCGTCATGATTGGGTTCAATGACCTCCTCATGATGCAGTCCCTTGCTAACGGGACGTTTCTCTTGAGTGGCGTGCCTAGCGATGTTACTGGCTCCATTGGGACCTAATCGCCCGAAGGCTGATCTTCTTAGCCTTTCATGCACTGAGCGGCAGCAGCAGGGTGTGTTTGCCCTGTTGCTCGCTCCTCGCCTCTCTGTTGATCCTTCCTATGCGTTCCGTGATATCTTGCCCTTCTTGTGTGATAGTGGCTTATACTTCTTGTGTCCCCGCTGCTCGACTCCTCACCTGTCCCCGGAGTAGACTCTCCTCGACTTCCAAGTCTTTCACTTAGAGGAGCTTTTCCTTTGTTCCGATGGATTTCTTCGCTGTCAACCTCGTCATTTCGTGCGTCTTGTCTTCCTTCGCTTCGCTGCTCGGCTGCCCTGTTGGTCGCCGCCTGCGTCCCTGATGGCCCGACCGTTTGTCGCCTTTGCAGTGCTTGTAAAACAACAATCATTTTTGCTAGCTCTTCGGGATTTTGAGCGAGAGCCTCCACTTCCGGCGGGATTGTATCAATGGTAACTTGGACGTTTCTCTGCGAAGTTGCTTTTACCGTACGTGCATGTCCTTCGGTAGACGAAACCCTCGTTTTTGACCTACGACTTGGAGACGTGCTCAAATGTCGTTCTTCTTGTGATCGAACCATTTTGGTTACCAAAGTACAAGTGATAAGCAAATGAATAGGATGATTTTGTCTCCAACAAGCACCTTTTGTAAGAGTTACTAGCCTTGTTTGTATGAATATAGTGGTTTGAAAACCCTAGTTCATACACACATGCATTTAAACTCTCAAAGTGATGTATAGATGGATGATTTTGCTTCAAATAATGTGTACACTTGATTTCCGATGGCTTCCTCCCGGATTCCGGCCGGATTTTGCAGATTCCGGTGGAGTTCTTCAACCTTTCTTCGACTTTTTTGTGAAACGAAGGTTCGAACCCCTCTCTCTAGCGCCAATTGTTGATGACCTTTTCTAATCTATGATGGTTAGTGGCTGTTTTTACTACATAAGATCATCAAACAAATACTAAGATCATGATATATAATGCAAGAAAATGAATTGGCAAGAGTTGGGCAACTTTTTATTATGGGAAAAAATCCTCCCCCTTCATGCAAATGAAGGGGTATTTATAGACATATAAAGAGGCTAGGTGTCACCATCTTGATGGCTTAGCCATTGGGATTTTGCCAAGTGTTATGACTTTTGTACAACAACTAATCTATTGCCCAATGAATGGGTGCCAAGTGTAAAGACACATTGACTATTTCTAAAGTTAGTGACTCTTGACATTCCCAATGTTGTACTTGGTCTTTGAAACCACTCAGCTACTCTCCTTGGTGCCCAGCTACTCGTCTGTACGTCTTCGTTGGGTGTTGGAAACCCTTATAATCCCAGTTGCTCGCCTGCTCGCCTCTTGTTGAGACTTTGAGTCTTCTTGTTCTTGTTGTTTGCTACCTCGCAATGGCCTTTATGACCGGTTGCTCGCCACCTTCAGATGGGTACTTGTCCCCGTTGCTCGTCCTCTTCCAATTGGTCTACAGTCCCTGCTGCTCGCCTCTTAGGGCGTATAGTCCCTGTTGCTCGTCTTCATCTATTTGGTCAGCAGTCCCTGCTGCTCGCCTCTTAGGGCATATAATCCCTGTTGCTCGCCCTCTTTCATATTATTAATTCTGATGATCTCTTAATCTTATTAGAATAGTATCTTTATGTTAATCTCGTTGCCCGGCTGTTCGCCTATCAACATATGTGAGACTGCAACTAGCCAAAATACATCATTGTACTCAGTATTGTAAACACACAGAAATATATCTGTTAATTGGTAAACACACAGAAATGTATTCAAACTGTGGGGAAAGATGCTGCACGCGGACCGTGGTGTGGGAATCTTGGCATGTGCGCGCGTCAGAAGTTGTCGAATGTCGCCCTTGCCAGAGGCGATCTACGACGTGGCAGGTTTTTATGTTGATCGCGCCTGGGGAGCGCGATCTACTCAGTTGATCGCCTCTCCCAGGCGCGATCAACCCTATATTCGTAAAAAAAAATCCAGGACCCCTATTTTTACTATCTAATTTGGTATTTGGCCTAATTAAAAAAATTTGCCATTTTCATGAGCATGCATTCTCATGGGACCATTTGTGCAATTTTCCCTAGAAGACAATGATTTCTCATTTAAAAAATGTTTCAAAATCAACAATGACTGATCAAATTCATAAAATATTGTGTGAGTACAAAATAGATCATCTCACATGTATTAAACAAAGATTTGGTATAAAGTTATTAAAAAAGATTTAGTATCTTAACTTGATGAAAAATATCATCTGAAAGATAGTTAAGCTATAATTAATAAACACTCAATAATAGATTCTAATTATTAAATTCTCCTAGTTATTTTTGTAATTTGAAGGAATTATTAATTTATGATATTGGTGGGACCATTAATTTAAATAGAAGTTTTTTTAAAAAAAATATTATCTTATCAAAATTGCTAAATTTTGAACTGGCCTAAATTAAAATTGTAAAAAATTATTATTTTCAAGTGTTCATTAATTTATAGAATATTAATTTAGGGATGTTTTACCATATATATATATATATATAGAGTATAGATTATAGGGTAGGCTTAATCACATCACCAACCATCTAATACATACCTCTCTTCACTTATTCTTATTAATTAAGTCCCCTCTCTCTCACACACTTAATGAGGAGCAGGACTCATTGCATTTTACATATATGCCAAAAATATCAATAAATACTTGTGTTTGGATGAAGTTAACTAGAATTAAAGCTAAATATTTAAAATTTATCCATTTAAATATTTTATTAAACAAAAAAGAGTGAATTTAAAATCCATTGTTCAAATTCCTTCTTCAAAATGCAACCTTATACATGTAATGATGCATATTTCAAACTTAAAAACTGGCTCTACCCTATATTTTGCGACACAAACACATGTACAGTGACACCCAGAAAACAATAAAACACTGGTTATGGCTGCAATTTTATGTTGCAGAGAACAATTAGATAATCATGGAAAATGCTCAAGTGTGCTTGTTTTCCCTGTTATTGATTTTTTATCTTGTTTTTATTGCTTATTTTCTCACGGGGTCATCACATTAAATTAATTAATCTCCAGTAATATTAAAAACAACATATGCTAGCTATCTCTTGGTATTCGCGTCACTCCACCCGTCCCACTCTAAGTGTCCCACTTTCCTTTTTTGGTTGTCCCACACTAAGTGTCTCATTCCATAAATGGAAAAAGCAACACTCTACTACATATAAACTTTAACCTTCAAATTCACACAATATTACAAAAAATGTCACTCATTCAATCAACTTTTCAACACCATTCATTACTTTATTAAACACTATTCATTACTTTTCAACACTATTCATTACTTTTCCACTATATGTTAATAAACAAATACACTTCCTTAAACTATTCAACCAAAAGAAATGAGACGCTTAGACTGAGACGGATGGAGTACTATAAATACTATATAAGATCAAACAGTAATATATAGATTGATTGATTAATTAGAAACGAACTAAAACTAATTTAGAGGGGTGTATTGATTATAGAGTTTGTAGGATTTTTTTAGACTTTTAAAGTCTGGAGGTATTCAATCTAGATTTTCAAAAGTCTTTAAAAATCCCGAGGTATTCAATACGGATTTTAAAAAGTCTTAAAAAATCTTTAGGTATTCAACAGTCTATGGATTTTAATACTCCACGGATTTTCTTAGATTTTCCTTCCAAAATATGAATAGATTTCACTCTCCAAAATCTCTTCTAATAACCAGAGATTTCTACGGATTTTAAAAGTCTTAAAAAAATTTAGGTATTCAACAGTCTATGGACTTTCTTTGATTCTCTTCCATTGGGATGTCATCGGGACGGGGACGGGGACGTGGGGTCATTCCCCATCCCTGTCCTTGCAAAATAAATGGGGAAATTTTTCCCCCATCCCCGCCTCATTGGTGATCCCCGTCTCGCGGGGATTCTCCGTTCCCCGCCTAATTTTTTTTATCTCATTTTTAAAATATAAAAAAATATTTAAATTAAAAAATTTAATCATACACAACAATTACTTTAAGTTGGTGTTAAAAAAACTAATTTAAACAATTTGAAGAACCTCTAATTCTAATATGTTTAATTAACATATATACTAAAGTGAAAATAATATAATTTGGAACTAATAACATAATATTAAATAAAAAAATGTAATTTTTAATAAACAGTTAATTGAGCAGGAAACTATGAAATATTTATTTGTAATTTACTTTGACATTAAAATTATATATAAATATAATTAATTATATAAAAAATAATAAGGCTCCCCGCGGGGAACGAGACGGGAATCCCCCGGGCTGAGAATACTATCCCGGTCCTCGTCTACGGGGCAAAAAAAATTTTCGTCCCTGTTTGCTTTGAGGACCCTATTGTCAAGTCCACTCTTAAAAAAATATAAATAAATTTTACTCTCCAAAATCTCTTCTAACAACCTGAGACTTCTAATGAGGGCGATGTATTACGGTAATGGAAATGAAAATAAAATATTAATGTATTTTTTAACTAATGTACTTTTTTTTTCCTAAACAATTTGGATTTTTTTTTATATACAAGTGTGTCCCATATATATTTGCATCAATGGTTCCAGCACCGGAGTCTGAAAATCCATGTAAATCAATAAAAAAATTGTGGAATAAGTAAATCAATAAAAAAAGTCAGTCAAACTCTGCATGGAGTCTATAGATTTTCTAAATCCACAGACTTTTTAAAGTAAAAAAAAAATCCAATAAAATCTCAATTGAATACACCCCTCTTAGTTATACAATGAGAACGCTATACGTGCAACATATATTGATGTAACAAGCATGAAATATCATGTGAAACACAATTATACACTGGAGGATACCTAAATTCATGACTAAATATACAAATATATTCCAATCTTTTTACAATTATATCACATTCATTTAAAAAAATTCAGATTTGAGCGAGTTATATTTGATTGTTTTAGCCTCCACTAATTGATCCACGGCCCAATAAAAAATAAGTTAATAGTTAAAACCATTGACGGCCCAACGTTAAAAAACAAAAAATAAAAAAAGATGGGGTGAGAGAGGCTCGAACTCTCGACCTCAGGATAACTCAACATTCAGCTATGAGACCTACGCGCTAGCCAACTGCGCCACCACCCCAGATGCATGACTTATCACTACATTATGACGTATCCTATACTAGTGCATAAATCATTATCACATTTTCAAAAGTCTACTCGTAAATAATTAATATAGTTCCAAGATTATGAACTCTAGTTCTAGTATAGTATTTACGGTAGTTTTCTTGTATATGAACTACATTCCACAGCCGCCGTAAATGTTCTAAAACAGAACGTGTTTGGTTTATATTATTATTAATTAACATCATATATTTTTTTAATTAAATAAAAAGTCAATCACAACTTGCTTTACGTATAAAGATGAACTGTTTAAAACAGTTACAAGGATATTGGAACATCCTAATATAATAAGTCAGAGATGAGATCATTCTCAAAGAGAGGGAGGAGGGAAATGAGATATTATTTTGATTTTTACACCATTTCTTCTCCAATCTTAACTTAATTCCAACATTACTTTTATCAATTTTTAATGGCAATAATTATACTCCCACCCTACCCTAATATATTTCATATGCTGGGAGGAACACTTAAAAAAATATTTTATTGATTTTTTTAAGTCAATGAATGAAAGTTATTTTAAAATAAAGTGGATATTGTATGGGGGTTTTATTTCCATTTCAGAATTATGAAAAGATAATGTGGACGTCACGGAAAAAAATTAAGGGGACAATGGCTATTAAATACTAACGTTTTATTTTCAATACAAAAAAACGTTTTACATTCTGAAAAATGTTTTGGTGTAAAAAGGTTTGGAATGATTTACACTAAAATAGTGAGTCGGTATTGTCTATGCACGTTGAATTGGAATTGTAACCTCTTTAATCGTGAAAAAAATGTGTTTAATGAACTACTTTCTATTATTAACAGGTATATAATCCAACAAAGCGTTAAAGATATATGGAGATAGAACATAGCATGCGATGGGAAATACAAAGCAAAGGAAATGCACGAGTGGATCGGGCAACAAGTGAACATTGTCGAGCAAGATGATGAGACAATAAAAATGTATGAACTGATTTGGAACAAGTATGCGTCAAGCAAGAAAATTGTATACGAATGAAGAGTTCTCAAGGAAATGCTTCCATCAAAATATAAGCTTATTTGTCGAGGTATTCTTCACCAAAATGATGATTTGAATTGTGTCTTATGCGATGAGAGTGTCGAGACTGTGAAACATGTTTTCTTCGAGTGCTCCTTTCCCTATAATATTTGGATGGAAATTGCTAAGTGGTTCGGAGTTAGATCGATTTTATTCTCGAATAAATCTACCCCATTTTAGTAGTTTTATTAGGGGTGAAAGATAATCGTTTGCTCGTTGTATTTGAGAGTATATTGTATGACTCATTTGAAATTGAAGAGATACAAAAAATTTCAAAGATGAGGAAGTATCAACAAACAAAATGATAGAAGAGGCGAAAGTTAGATTATATATTTGGCTCGCGGAGAAAGAGCAAGTACTGAAATTTTAGTTTTTAGGATTGGTTAGAAAATTTTAATTTGGTTTATGGTATGTAACTCATTATCTATATAAAACAATATTGTGTTGTTGTACCATGTAGGATGATTTGGAAAGTATTTGGTTAGAGATTTTAGAAGATGAATAAAATTAAAGTCATAATGTGTTTTTGAAATAATTTTACTATGACTTTGATTCCAAAAAATAAAGTACTTTCTTATAGTTCACATATTTGAGAATTATAATTTTAATTTCATAGTCATTTCATTCATATATCAATTTCATTTCTTACCATTTTACCAAACACACCCGTACTTTCAAGATTTATTAATGATTTTTTTTTTTCCTGATTATATAACGAAGTATACTATATCATGCCGACATCGAACTAAATAAATCATAGTGTCAAAAATATCACGGCCATGCCAAAATTGACAGTAAAAAATATGTTAAAATGTAATGAAATTTTTATCACCAACAGGTTACTGGCAAGTGGCAACTGGCAACAGATAAGACAAGAGAGAACCAAAACGGCAAACCCATATTTGACTTGTAATAATTATCTCCAACCTTAATATTGCGAGCCGCCTTGAATTCCTACAATAAACCGCCCTTTTGACAATTTTCCTCTTTTTTTCTTTTACTGTCTAATCGCCTTAGATTCTTCTCTGTCATTCTGATCATCATCTTAAGTTCAAAGCTAAACTACCACGCCCGATTTCCTGGAAATTTCCCCCGATACAGTTCAGTAGACTAATCATCAAAGCCCGTTTCCTGCCCCTTTCCTAGTCTTGATCTCTTACCTGAAAGGTGGAATCTTGATTCTCTTACTCCCAATGATTATCACAAACTGAAATCCTAAAACCTAGTCTAGTCCAAATCCGGTTGAGATGAAGCCAAATTTCTTGATTTCCACTCTGTTTCTCTCCATTTTCACATGTTACTCCCCTGTTTATACATCTGCAAAATGTCCGGTGAATTTTGATTATGTAGTCAAAATTCCATGGGATGTTTCCGAGTGTAGCGCAGGTGGAAGTAGGTGTTGCCAAGCCCTTTTATCTCTCTTTGGTGTAGCAATTGCTCAGAATCTCAAACAGACTTCTCATTTTCAGCTTCCTGATATGCCCACTTCCATCTCTTGCATTCAAGATTTTCAGGCAAAACTGAATACCCTTCCTATTGCATCGAATTTGACATCGGTTTGTTTCGATCCTAAGCAATTTGTCATATCCCCAAACTTGTGTGCTTCCATTCAGACCACTCAAGATTGGGTCAAGAAAGTGGGGAATTCCACAGCATTGGATGCTTCTTGCAGGTCAGACCTCACTGATCTCACTTCTTGTGAAGCTTGTGTTCATGCTGGTTTCAAAGTCCGGGCAGGTTTGCTTGCAATTGATGGTAATAAGTCTCATTCCTCTGATTGTTGGCACTTTACTGTTATATATGCTGCTGGAATTGTTGATCAGTTTGGCCCCGATAGCATTGGTGCTGTATCTTGTATCTTTGGTCTTTCAATGATTAGTTCTAATAAGGGTTCGTCTGGGGGTCGTCGTTCTGTTTTAGTATTCGGTATAATTGGTGCTGGTATTGCTTTCCTTTTGATGTCTAGTGTGTTGGGATTGTATGTTTGGTGGAGTAGGAAACATAGGAAGAGATGTGATTTAGAAGAAGAGGAGGAGGTGGGGTCTAGGCCTAGAAGGCCTACCACAGTCTCCATATGGTTCAAAATTCAAGAACTTGAGAAAGCAACCGATAATTTTTCGCCCAAGAATTTCATCGGGAGAGGGGGTTTCGGGATGGTTTATCGAGGCACGTTGAATGATGGAACGGTTGTTGCTGTGAAAAAAATGATTGAATCTGACATAGAAGGGAATGCGGAGTTCTGCAATGAAGTTGAGATCATTAGTAACTTGAAGCATCGGAATCTCGTCCCTCTTAGAGGGTGTTGTGTGGCTGATTATGGGGGCCCACGAGAGAGCGACAGGTACCTTGTGTACGACTACATGCCTAATGGAAACCTAGACGACCATTTGTTCCCTATGAGTGATAGTAATTGCACACCATTAACTTGGCCTCAGAGAAAAGGCATAATAATGGATGTAGCTAAAGGTTTAGCTTATCTGCATTATGGAGTAAAGCCTTCTATCTTTCATAGAGACATCAAGGGAACTAACATATTGCTGGATGCTGAAATGCGGGCCCGAGTTGCTGATTTTGGATTGGCTAAGCAGAGTAGAGAAGGGCAGTCTCATCTGACGACTAGAGTTGCTGGTACGCATGGATACTTAGCTCCCGAGTATGCTTTATACGGGCAGTTGACTGAGAAGAGCGACGTTTATAGCTTTGGAGTAGTTTTGTTGGAGATAATGTGTGGGAGAAAAGCTCTTGATCTGTCTGCGGGATCGCCTAGAGCATTCTTGATAACAGATTGGGCTTGGTCGCTTATGAAAGGGGGGAAACTGGAGAAAGTATTGGATGGTTCTCTGGTGAATGATGGAGAGAATCCTAGGGGTATAATGGAGAGATTTGTGCTTGTTGGTATTCTGTGTGCTCATGTTATGGTGGCCCTACGGCCTACGATTGTCGAGGCATTGAAAATGCTGGAAGGTGATATCGAGGTTCCTAATATTCCGGACAGGCCTACCCCTCTCGGACACCCTTCGTTTTACCGAGGAGATAACACTACTTTCAGCATTTCTCCAGCCTTGAGTACACTGCAGTTGAATTCTGGAGATATGCTTAGGTGAAAAGTTTTTCGCTGTATGGCCTTTCAGAGATTGCCTGGGTGCGATGATGATCGACGAAGTCCAAGCATTTTCGACCCGACCCGTGAATCAACAAACAAATGCAGCAGCAGAGTTTGTAATAGCTGGTATGAAGCCAAATTAAGGATGTGTATCATCTTCATGTTCTGACTATAAGATTGCTGTTGTATATAAAGGGAAAAAATGAAATATCTGAAGCTTTAGAAGTAAAACCCCCAGGTTTTATCTGATTCTTAGAGCTCACTTAACATTCAATTTGTTCTTAAACCATGTAAAAAGTTTGTATGCATATATTGTACGAATCAATGTTGTTGAATCTGCTGATACTTTTCACCACTAATGATAATTGTCCAAAATGGTTTCTTATTGCCCCTAATATATTTGTTCATACTTATCATAGTGTTTGCAGAATGGTCAGCCAGCCATATTCAGTTTTATTTCTTTTCAATATTGATTTGGCCGGCATAATCAAAATCCATTAATATAGAATCAAAGTAAGTCAGCAATACAATCAGAATATTTAAAATATTGTCACATCTAATCTAACTAGTAGCATCATAGAAGTTGACTTAAATCATAATGCTTATTAGAAAAGTAGGTTGTGAAGATACAAGCATGCCTGTTAATCTGGAGTTCTTCTGAAGTGGGACAAGACATCACTTTCATTTCATCATTACTCCAAACATTCTTCCTCTGTATTACAAGGTTTATAAGGACTAGCTCTCAGTCCTACGAGGAAAGACGGAACAAAGAGTACGTGTTCTGCCTTTCATCGTATTTTCAATAACTGAAGTGTTAGTGCTTTCTAATTAATCGCTCGTTGAAAAATCCAACGATTTGAAGCAGAAATAAAAGCATGTCGCTATACACGTGTAAAAGAGAGAGATTAATGGGACTGCTAATGCTAGCCATGAAAGCATCACATTTCTTGGTGTAAACTGAAATGTGCTTTTGAGGTTCCCATGCAATCTTCCTGATTGATATGATAAACTTAAGCCACTTCAATATTCGTTATACGTATGTATATATGTATGATATGGCGTCCAATCCCCCCATCCCTTCCATGTTTCCAATCAGGATTTTAAACCAATCTGGACCCCAAAAGCCAATTGCTTTCAGCATGTGGTATCTTGAATATAATATGCAGAAATAACTTTTGATTTTGGCTTCACACAAGTTGATATTGTACCAATTACCAACTAGTACCTTTAGGTACACAATCTGGCTTGTCTAATATTGATTTCTTACTGCTTTAGGACAAGTTAGGAAATGGACTGCAACTTGCTTCTAAGTGGCTTAGAATTAATTTTTAATAAAATTGCTGTCACCTATCTCATCAGGTAAAAAGGGCAAATTTGAATTGTACTTTCTTTGGAAGAAATAGGAGGAGAAATGGAGAGAAAGCAAAGGCCATATCTGTTTCATGAGATCATTTTGTTGAACATCTTTTTAGTGTTCACACTCATCCTTCAAATCTCTCTCCTTTTTTCTGTATTTCCCCAAAATTTGGTTTTTTTTTCCCTAAAATAAGAAGACAAGACACTAGTAATAATTTTATCTCCAGTATCTATTTTTTTTTTTTTTTTTTTGAAAATAGATCTCCAGTATCTATTTATATTTGCATTTATTAGGAGGCCTGATCTAAGTTATATAGGAAAAAAAAGACCCCACTTTAAAAAAAAACATGGAAAATAAGCAAAGACTGGAAAGAAAGACTACAAGACTGTTGCATGATATGATATGTAGAGTCAACTCATGAATTTCCTATTCCAATTTATTCCTCTCTCTCTCTCTCTCTCTCTCTCATGGTAGTTAAATAATTCAAGTGATAGATTCTCAATCATCCCATCCACTATAAGGAGGCATACATAATTGCTACAACAACCAACTTTTTGCAACTACAAACTGGTGCTCCATTTTCTCTATAAAAAGAGAGGCCATATTGCCTCCTCTTCCTCTTCTTCTCCACCACCTTAATCTACACTCTTTCACAAACACAACTCATCATGAATCATTCCTCTTCCATCACTGCTTTCTTCAACTTCCTCACGAACGAACTCGACAATCTTGATCACCTCTTCCTCTCCCACAACTTCATGTCCATCAACTTCCTTCACCACGTCCTCTCCTCCCTCCGATCTTTCCATTCTCAACTAACCTTTTTGGTCCACAACTTGCACCTTCCCGTCGGGGAAAAATGGCTCGACGAATACATGGACGAAACATCCCGCCTTTGGGAAGCTTGCCATGTCCTAAAAGCAGGGGTGTCCACCATGGAGAACTACTACTCATCTGGTGCAAATTTAGCTTCTTTGCTTGATGATCACCGCGTTTTAAACGCCCAAATCTCAGCCCAGGTTAGTATTACAAAACCTGAAATTCTTATAGTAACATGTTTTAGAGTCAAATGATCATAAAGTTTTGATATTTCTTCATAACAGGTTATGCGAGCGATCAATGGATGCGAGAGGGAAATGGTAGCTCTGCAACAGGAAAACAGAAGCATAGCAGAAATGAAGGTGCAGACTTTATCTCTCAGCTTTAAGGAAAATGTGTTATCGGAATCGAAGTTCAATAAGTACAACGGTTTCAGAGAAGTTTTATATGCAATGAGGAATGTAAGCACATTGCTTTTAGTGATTCTACTTAGTGGTTTGGTCTACTGTTGGCCTGAAACTAGCTTTCGTTTAGGCGACTATGAAGGGGCGTCTGTTTCCAGCTCAATGGCTAACTTGCATCATAGTATCGTGAACGCGATAAGTCATCTGAAATCACAACCTGGTGTACTTGTATTCGAGCTGCAGAAGTCGGGGTTCGCTCTGGACGAGCTGAAGATGGACGTCGAGGAGATGGTTCAGTACGGGTCGGGGACTGATATTGGGGACAAAATTAACAACTTGAAAAGTTGGCTTGGAGTTTTGCAATGTGGGTCTGAGGGCATAATTGGACAACTTGATGATTTCTTTGATGAAATAGTTGAAGGCAGGAAGAGGCTTTTGGACATGTGCTCTCATAGATAGATAGATAGTTAGAGAGATTTGAAGTAGAGTGTTTTTAGGAAACAGACATGAATTAGTCTGAGTTTCCTGTTCTGATCATTACTGTTGGTTAACTTCTAGCATTGTTATCTTTTTGAAGCTTTGAGAAGAAGTATTCTTGAGACAAGAGAATCTTGAAGGAAAAGAATGTGATTCTTTCTTTATTTCAAGGGAAAAAGTAGCATTTACTAATAAGGGAGGAAACACCAAGAATATATCAAGAAAGATTATTGTTTTCACAAATTCAAAAATGCTTAGTAATAAAATAATAAAGGGATTTGATCGAGCAGAAAAAAGTTGGAAAGGGAGTTATGCTTCCTGTTTATAGAACATTCCCATTCTACACAGAAAAAAGAAATGAAAGGTTTGCCATGGGGTAAAATAAGTGGATACGTCTTCAATTTTGTGTCGTTTTTTTTATAAGACAAACGTTTTTCTCAAGCGACCGAGTTTAAATTGCTTGATTTATACTGAACTATCTCAAACCAATTGATGGCACAACTTTTTCATGTATTGAAAAAAATGTAAAGAAGTAAGAAGAAGAATAGAAGAGAAGAGAGCAATTTTGGTTGATAATTTGGCACCAAAAAATTAAAAAGAAAATTGCATAATGGTGTAAGAGGGAAATGGAAAAGGACAGGTGATGTGCACTAGTACAACAACCGATCAACGGCCAACACCAACACCAAACTAAGCCTTTGTTCCACTTGTGGAGTTGATTAAGCATAATGAATCTTTTTAATAGTTTCATTTATTAAAGATTCTTTACTGTAATGCATATGAAAACCATCTGTTTCTCTAATATTTGGGACTCCCCCCATAACTAGGATAGTCCTTTTCGATTGAGTAATGGCTAAAACGAGCGGAGGACTAAAGTCCAGTTATGCCAAACAAAAAGGTTTATGACCTTTGAACTCAAGTCTAGGGTACTAATTTATAAAAAACTATCTAAAACAAATGGTGGAGTTGTAGCACACCTGAGAATGAGATGGTGTTGGGGTAGCCACTAAAGCAATTGGAAGGAGGATTTGGTCTACTATTAATGAAGATCTTACATGCATTTTAATGTTGGATACTCTTGAGTTGTGATAGTAAAATGGCTAATCATTCCACCATTGAAACGATATAAATGGGAAGTGGGAGGACGGAATTGGATGACTATTAAACAGGGGAAATAGTAATAAGATTCTTCCTTTTCAATAATGCGAAAAGCAGGTTCCTTTTCCGTGCAAATTTGCTTTTTGTCTAATTCTCTAGTTACTGGGTATTGAAAGTTGAAAACAGTCACCCTATAGATAAATGATGGGAATTCTCTTGGCAACGAAATTCATTTTCTGGTCGTCCCTCAAAATTAGTGGTCTGCCTTCCCGACAAAAAAAAAAAAAAAAAAAGAAGGGGGAAACTCTTTTTTGCCCAAATTTTATATACCAAACTCTTTTTTGCCCCATGATTGTAAAAACTCTTTTTTGCCCTATAAGGGTAGTACCAAATTTTGTCTGTCCTTCTTGATTGTGTATCCCACACCCTCAAACAAACAAGCCCTTAACTTATCTTCTTTTTTCTTCTAAATTTTAGTATAACAAACAAACACATTCTTAACTTATCTCACTTTTCTTGTAAACTTTAGTACAACAACCAAACACATCCCACTCTAATATTAAACTTATCCTAACACTAAACTAACTTTACTTCTTTATCAATGAAAAAAACGTATGCATAAAAGAACTCATGATCTAACTTCTTTATCCTAACACTAAACTAACTTCACCCAAGAAAACACATAAGAACATCAAAATTGAAGAACACCAAATACGCGTATTCCATTATCGAAAGCTTGGTTCGACGGAAACCACCATCCCACGGTATGTTTGATTCAAAGTTAGTTTTGATTTGTTTTCGAATTCAACTATTTTACTTTGATAATGGACATGTGTTAATGGATTTTGTGTTGTTGAAAACGTGATTGCAAAAAACGGCACTCCCAATTTTTTCCAAGTTAATTTCATGAACACATAGTAATGTGCACACCACATGCTCGATGAAATGTCACACTCAAAATTGTTGTAGAAAAATGCATAACAATGTGGTTTAAATGTTGTTTTAGTTGGTTGAATTAAATGGAATCCTCATGTTATTCTCTCAATGTTGGAGCTGTGTCTCCATTTCGAATTCGAAATCCACATCAATAGACAGTCTTTCGCACATGAAGAACCACTCGACCCCGACAGAGTTTCACTCGGTCGATTGGATTTGTGCTTATTCTAGTACTTTGGCTTCTTAAAAAACAACTCGACCGTAAAACAACATAACTCGGCCGAGTTCCTTCGAGCCTGGTCGAGTGATTTGAATTCTGCTATTTGGGTGGATTTATTTTTTTGGGAACCAATTTTTTATTTTTTTATCAATTGACAGATGAGTGGAAGAAGATATTTGAAGGTACATTATAATGGAGTATGGAATGGTAGTTCCTACATAGGCGGTTATCTCCGAGGAGTTCTCATTCCCGATGGAGGTATGGACTTAGCAACTCTTACAGGGCTTGTTTTTAAAACTTTAGATATGAGAGACATCATTGAACACGAGATTAGGATTTATTACCTTGTTGAGTTGGATGGTCAATCGTTAATGACGATCATAGGAACTGACACCGATGTTAAGTACTTACTTAGTTCATCAAATTCACCCGCGGTCTATGTGTATTTTCCTAATAAAAGAACGGGGATGGAAAACTCGAATTTTGATGGACATGTTGGTACTCCAAGTGCATTCACACAAGGGAGAGGCTTTGTGAATTTGACGAATAGTTTTGATTATGTGAATAAGTCAAGTCACTTTAGCAATCCTTCAAAACACATGTCGGAAGACTCCGACGAAGACTGTGATGAAGATGTCGATGAACACTTGAAAACACCAAGCCACAATAGTGTTGGAGCCACTGATATTGGTACTGATTCAAATACCGATGATCTTTCAAATGATTCTTCCGATGATTGTTATGTGTCATTTAATAATCCATCTGAAACTCATGCGGAAAATAATAATACCCCATGCAGCAAGAAAAAGCAGACTGGGCGTCCATGGAAAATCCCCGTTATACCCTCGTCTTTTCCCATCCGCGTATGGATCTTGAGGATTCTAATCCACCTCCTGGTGAACTCAATTCTGATAGCGAATTTCTTAGTAAAGTTGAAATGTGTACATCGGTTGGGCACTACAATCTGCACAAGAAGGTGGAGTACCGTGTGAATAAATCTGACCCGCGTAGATGGTATTTGAAATGCAAGTTTGAAAATTGTGATTTTATCTTCCGAGCGACAGGGATGGATAATTTATGGAAGATAACAGAGTTCATACCTCACACGTGTCGTTTGGATCCACTTTGCAATGCACCACGTACATTGCCCGCTAAAGTGGTTGAATCATTGTATGCGGCTGACCAACTAGACCAAACGACTGCCAAGTCTCCTAGAGTTATCAAGAAAGAGATGTTCAAAGAGTACGGTTTAGATTTACAATACAATCAGACTTTTAGGTCGGGACAATGTGCTAGAGATTTGATATTTGGTGATGCCAATGAATCTTTTAGGTCGCTTCCATTGTATTCGTATCAGCTTGAAGTTGCGAATCCTGGTAGTCATACAAAGCTTGAGGTGGATGATGATAATATTTTTAAATATGTCTTCTACGCTCTTCGGGCTTCAATTGATGGCTTTAAAAATTATGGGAGGCCTGTAATTGTTGTAGATGCGACACATTTGAAGGGCAAGTACAAAGGAGTTGTTTTTGTTGCTGTAACTCAAGATTGCAATAAGCAAATTTTTCCGCTTGCAACTGGTGTTGGTGATGTGGAGAATAATGAATCTTGGACGTGGTTTCTTAAGAATTTGCGAGAGGCATATGAATGTCCAAAGAATTTGTTGATTGTTTCTGATCAACACAGAAGCATAATCCATGCTATGAGCATAGTCTACCCAACCGCATCTCATGGACTGTGTTATCACCATATCTAGAAGAAATTTGTCGTCAACGGTCGTAATGTTGTTAAGTTTTTTAAGAAAGCTGCATATGCATACCGGAAGACTGAGTACGATAGGTATATTACTGTTTTTAGTGTCTTTTGTTCTACGTACGTAAAATTAAGTTTATATATTTATATTTCTTGCACAAACTTATATTTTGAATAATATTTCAGAATTATGACTTCTATCAAATGTATTGACACTGCCACCGGCAACATAATGAAAAATTTGGATAATGCTAAGCCCGAGCGGTGGTCGAGAGTTCATTGTCCTGTACCACGATATGAGTTCATGACTTCTAATGCAGCAGAATCTTGGAACCAACATATTATGTCAGCCCGTAAGATGCCTATTGTGTATGTGCTCGAATCTGTTAGACAAATAATTCAAGAATGGTTTCATTCCAGACTTGTTGAAGCAAAATTAAATGAGGGGCCTTTTTGTAGTAGAGTCACATCTAAGTTGTCACGTATGAATCTGGTGTCTGATACGTTTAATGTGGAGCCGTTGGCTGGAGATCGGTTTAAGGTGGTTCATGGTACCAAGAGTCACATAGTTAATTTGGCAAACAAAGAGTGTGAATGTTGTGTGTTTCAGTTAGACCAGATGCCGTGCACTCATGCCGTTGCTGCAATCAGGTAAATAAAAAAATTTGTAGAAAGTCTATTTATTATCACTTGGTTCTTACATTGTTTGATAAAGGAAAAATTGCATCAATTTGATCTTAAACGGGTTCCTGGATGTAATTGTCCCAAACTGCATTTATACTCTTATATGCTTGTTAAATACTTGACTTAGGTTTTTTCTTATGCAATTCCTAAGTGTATGGTAATTAGTATTTTCTTGGATTCAAATATGCTAGTTGAAGTAGTATGTGACATATAACGGAGTACTTTATACAATAAATTTGACTTTGACTCCCTCCACAGGTTCTCAAATTATCCAACTCGTGTATATGTTGATGATTGTTATAGCTCTACACATCTACAGGGCATGTGGGGTGGATGTGTCATGCCTTTACCTGACCCCAGTGAATGGTTTGTGCCCGATCATGTGAAATTGATCAAATGTGAGGCTCCATCTTGTCCAAGGCAAGCAGGACGTCCTAAACAGAGGAGAAACCGTTAACCTCTCGAGAGTTTGTCTTCAATTCGTAAGAAAAAAAAATGCTCACGGTGCAAGAAATCAAACCACAATCGAGTTAATTGTCAAGTGCATATTCCTGTTCCTGACATTGATGGTGCACAATCTTCTAAAGATGACAATGACGATCAATTCGATATGCCACAATGTTCTAAGAAGAGAAATGGACCACGTAAGTGTTCGGTTTGCGGTGAAGTTGGGCATTATAAAACAAAATGTCCAAAGTTAACATTTCTTTGATATGAGGAGAATTTGAGTTATACCGACTTAAACTTTGAATGGTTAATTTTTCATTTGTTTGTGTTGTATTAAACATAATAATTATGTTGATGTTTTATTTAGCGGTTTGTTGAAGTTTATATTTATAATTAAAACTTTCATTTCTCCAAATTTTAAAGGATTGTTGAATCCTCATATGCTCTGAATTCGCCCTTTTATATGTCTTGGAAAATGCCCACTTTCGAAAAATAGTGATTTTTCCAGAGTGTCACTCGGCCTCTTCACTCTGACACTAGGCCCGAGTGATACCCTATTATGGCCGAGTGATAGTTCCAGTGAATTCAGTTCGGCCTCTTCACTCCGACACTCGACCCGAGTGATATCCTATTATGGCCGAGTGATATTTCCAGTAAATTCAACTCGACCTCTTCAATCTCACTTGGTCGAGTGTCATGTTCGCACTTAGAAGGTTTTTTTTTTAACTTCTTACATTCTCAGCTCATCTTCTAACTTTTTGGGTGTATTTGACTTAGAAAAATTAAGTTTCTAACTTATTTTAGGTGTATAATAATATTTTAAAACATTTTGTTTCTCCATTTTTTTTAATTTACATTGAATTTCTCTATTTTTAATTGCTTTTCTCTATCGGAGAAAATTCGTGTTTTTGTTGGAGATGTGACGGAATCACTCTTTGGCTCAATCTTATTTATAAAAATAAAGCTAATAATTTATTTAAGGTGCGTCCTAATTTTTTTAAGTTAACATTTCATTTCACCATTTTAATTAGTTGTCGAAAAATTCTCGTATATCCCATTAAACACCATTTAAATTTATAATATTTATGTCGTAGATGTGTCGGAATCACTCTTTGGGTGAATTTTAATCTAAAAATATAGACTTTGAATTTTTTTTGTGCCGTATAAATATTTTTCAAATTTATATTGTTTTTCTCATTTTTATGAATTGTCGGAGAAATATATAAATCCAACTAAACACCATTTAAACTTATAATATTATTGTCGGAGTTGTGTCGGAATCAATCGTTGAGTTGTTTGAACTAGGAAAAAAATGATCTCCTATCTCATTTGTTGCGTATAACTATTTTTTAGTATTTATATTGTATTTCTCTATTTTTATGGATTTTCGGAGAAAATTCGCATTTCTGTCAGAGGTGTGTCGGAATCAATCTTTGGGTGGACTTTGATCTAGAAATATAGAATTTGAATTTTTTTTCTGAAGTATAAATATTTTGCAAATTTATATTGTTTTTCTCATTTTTATGAATTGTCGGAGAAATATATAAATCCTACTAAATACCATTTAAACTTATAATATTATTGTCGGAGTTGTGTCGGAATCAATCGTTGGGTTGTTTGAACTAGGAAAAAAGGACCTCCTATCTCATTTGTTGCGTATAACTATTTTGTAGTATTTATATTGTATTTCTCTATTTTTATGGATTTTCGGAGAAAATTCGTATTTCTGCCGGAGGTATGTCGGAATCACTCTTTGTGTGGACTTTGATCTAGAAATATAGAATTTGAATTTTTTTTCTGAAGTATAAATATTTTGCAAATTTATATTGTGTTTCTCATTTTTATGAATTATCGGAGAAATGTATAAATCATACTAAACACCATTTAAACTTATAATATTATTGTCGGAGTTGTGTCGGAATCAATCGTTGGGTTGTTTGAACTAGGAAAAAAGGATCTCCTAACTCATTTGTTGCGTATAACTGTTTTTTAGTATTTATATTGTATTTCTCTATTTTTATGGATTTTCGGAGAAAATTCGCGTTTTTGTCGGAGGTGTGTCGGAATCACTCTTTGGGTGGACTTTGATCTAGAAATATAGAATTTGAATTTTTTTTCTGAAGTATAAATATTTTGCAAATTTATATTGTGTTTCTCATTTTTATGAATTGTCGGAGAAATATATAAATCCTACTAAACACCATTTAAACTTATAATATTATTGTCGGATTTGTGTCGGAATCAATCGTTGGGTTGTTTGAACTAGAAAAAAAGGACCTCCTATCTCATTTGTTGCGTATAACTATTTTATAGTATTTATATTGTATTTCTCTATTTTTATGGATTTTCGGAGAAAATTCGTTTTTTCTGTCGGAGGTGTGTCGGAATCACTCTTTGGGTGGACTTTGATCTAGAAATACAGAATTTGAATTTTTTTTCTGAAGTATAAATATTTTTCAAATTTATATTGTGTTTCTCATTTTTATGAATTGTCGGAGAAATATCTAAATCCTACTAAACACCATTTAAACTTATAATATTATTGTCGGAGTTGTGTTGGAATCAATCTTTAGGTTGTTTGAACTAGGAAAAAAGGACCTCCTATCTCATTTGTTGCGTATAACTATTTTGTAGTATTTATATTGTATTTCTCTATTTTTATGGATTTTCGGAGAAAATTCTTATTTCTGTCGGAGGTGTGTCAGAATCACTCTTTGGGTGGACTTTGATCTAGAAATATAGAATTTGATTTTTTTTTTCTGAAGTATAAATATTTTGCAAATTTATATTGTGTTTCTCATTTTTATGAATTGTCGGAGAAATATATAAATCATACTAAACACCATTTAAACTTATAATATTATTGTCGGAGTTGTGTCGGAATCAATCGTTGGGTTGTTTGAACTAGGAAAAAAGGATCTCCTATCTCATTTGTTGCGTATAACTATTTTTTAGTATTTATATTGTATTTCTCTATTTTTATGGATTTTCGGAGAAAATTCGCATTTCTGTCGGGGGTGTCTCGGAATCACTCTTTGGGTGGACTTTGATTTAGAAATATAGAATTTGAAATTTTTTTCTGAAGTATAAATATTTTTCAAATTTATATTGTGGTTCTCATTTTTATGAATTGTCGGAGAAATATATAAATCCAATTAAACACCATTTAAACTTATAATATTATTGTCGGAGTTGTGTCGGAATCAATCGTTGGGTTGTTTGAACTAGGAAAAAAGGATCTCCTATCTCATTTGTTGCGTATAACTATTTTTTAGTATTTATATTGTATTTCTCTATTTTTATGGATTTTCGGAGAAAATTCGCATTTCTGTCGGAGGTGTGTCGGAATCACTCTTTGGGTGGACTTTGATCTAGAAATATAGAATTTGAATTTTTTTCTGAAGTATAAATATTTTGCAAATTTATATTGTGTTTCTCATTTTTATGAATTGTCGGAGAAATATATAAATCCTACTAATCATCATTTAAACTTATAATATTAATGTCGGAGTTGTGTCGGAATCAATCGTTGGGTTGTTTGAACTAGGAAAAAAGGACCTCCTATCTCATTTGTTGCGTATAACTATTTTGTAGTATTTATATTGTATTTCTCTATTTTTATGGATTTTCGGAGAAAATTCGTATTTTTGTCGAAGGTGTGTCGGAATCACTCTTTGGGTGGACTTTGATCTAGAAATATAGAATTTGAATTTTTTTTTTCTGAAGTATAAATATTTTGCAAATTTATATTGTGTTTCTCATTTTTATGAATTGTCGGAGAAATATATAAATCATACTAAACACCATTTAAACTTATAATATTATTGTCGGAGTTGTGTCGGAATCAATCGTTGGGTTGTTTGAACTAGGAAAAAAGGATCTCCTATCTCATTTGTTGCGTATAACTATTTTTTAGTATTTATATTGTATTTCTCTATTTTTATGGATTTTCAGAGAAAATTCGCATTTCTGTCGGAGGTGTGTCGGAATCACTCTTTGGGTGGACTTTGATCTAGAAATATAGAATTTGAATTTTTTTTCTGAAGTATAAATATTTTGCAAATTTATATTGTGTTTCTCATTTTTATGAATTGTCGGAGAAATATATAAATCCTACTAAACACCATTTAAACTTATAATATTATTGTCGGAGTTGTGTCGGAATCAATCGTTGGGTTGTTTGAACTAGGAAAAAAAGATCTCCTATCTCATTTGTTGCGTATAATTACTTTTTAGTATTTATATTGTATTTCTCTATTTTTATTGATTTTCGGAGAAAATTCGTATTTCTGTTGGAGGTGTGTCGGAATCACTCTTTGGGTGGACTTTGATCTAGAAATATAGAATTTGAATTTTTTTTTCTGAAGTATAAATATTTTGCAAATTTATATTGTGTTTCTCATTTTTATGAATTGTCGGAGAAATATATAAATCCTACTAAACACCATTTAAACTTATAATATTATTGTCAGAGTTGTGTCGGAATCACTCTTTGGGTGGACTTTGATCTAGAAATATAGACTTTGAATTTTTTTTCTGACGTAGAAATATTTTGCAAATTTATATAAAGGTGTAGATTTTTAAAAAAAACCAAATTCACTTGAATTCTCTAATTTTAAGTTAATATTTCATTTCTCCATTTTAATTAGGTTTCGAAAAATTCTCGTATATCTCATTAAACACCATTTAAATTTATAATATTTATGTCGTAGATGTGTCGGAATCACTCTTTGGGTGTATTTTAATCTAAAAATATAGACTTTGAATTTTTTTTTTTGTGCCATAAAAATATTTTTCAAATTTATATTATTTTTCTCATTTTTATGAATTGTTGGAGAAATATATAAATCCAACTAAACACCATTTAAACTTATAATATTATTGTCGGAGTTGTGTCGGAATCAATCGTTGGGTTGTTTGAACTAGGAAAAAAGGATCTCCTATCTCATTTGTTGCGTATAACTATTTTTTAGTATTTATATTGTATTTCTCTATTTTTATGGATTTTCGGAGAAAATTCGCATTTCTGTCGGAGGTGTGTCGGAATCACTCTTTGGGTGGACTTTGATCTAGAAATATAGAATTTGAATTTTTTTTTGAAGTATAAATATTTTGCAAATTTATATTGTGTTTCTCATTTTTATGAATTGTCGGAGAAATATATAAATCCTACTAAACACCATTTAAACTTATAATATTATTGTCGGAGTTGTGTCGGAATCAATCGTTGGGTTGTTTGAACTAGGAAAAAAGGACCTCCTATCTCATTTGTTGCGTATAACTATTTTGTAGTATTTATATTGTATTTCTCTATTTTTATGGATTTTCGGAGAAAATTCGTATTTCTGTCGGAGGTGTGTCGGAATCACTCTTTGGGTGGACTTTGATTTAGAAATATAAAATTTGAATTTTTTTTTCTGAAGTATATTATTTTGCAAATTTATATTGTGTTTCTCATTTTTATGAATTGTCGGAGAAATATATAAATCATACTAAACACCATTTAAACTTATAATATTATTGTCGGAGTTTTGTCAGAATCACTCTTTGGGTGGACTTTGATCTAGAAATATATACTTTGAATTTTTTTTCTGACGTAGAAATATTTTGCAAATTTATATAAAGGTGTAGATTTTTTTAAAAAACCAAATTCACTTGAATTCTCTAATTTTAACGTTTATAGATCATAGTATACTTGTGTAAATATATATTTGCATTTTTATTCCGTGGAGCATTTTTGGAGGACAACAATTTAATTTCTTATAAAGTAATGGAATATTTTTTAATTTTAAAGTTAAAGAAGAAACTACAATTTGCTAAATTCATTTTTTATAAAATACTAGTAATAATTTGAATGGTATGAAACTTATCTTTATTTATAGCTTTCTATTGAACAAATTGCAATGATAATGAAGGGCCCTACGTATTAGGCCGGTCCTAAGCCATCTGCTTGATGCCTAGGCTTGTTGGACCACTATTTTGCATGAAATTCACACTTTCAATTATTAGATTGAGCTTGGGCCCAATTTACCTGATCACACTGGGCCTCATTCTGGATATGCAACTTTAAAATGGAAGGTTTAATATTTATGCAACGGCGTAGGTTACTTTGCACTAACCTCTTTATTGAAATACAACACTAAGATGAATACTCTTTATTATAGGTGTGTCGGAATCAATCTTTGGGTTGATCTTACTTACAAAAATTAAGTTCTTACAAAAATTAAGTTTACAACTTATTCGAGGCTTACAAAAATCAAGTTCTTACAAAAATTTAGTTATGTCCTTATTTTTTAAAATTTAACCTTCATTTCTCCATTTTTTTTGAATTGTTGTATAAATATCTTTTATTCACTTAAACGTCATTTTAATTTAAACGAAAAGTCCTCAAAATTCTACAAGATTCCGCTTTTCTCCCAAAAGAGTACACACCCGACCAAAATAAAAAGTCCATCGGCCGAATGATAATATTTTGCTTTGGTCGAGTGAGTCTTCCAGAACATTACACTCGCCCAAAATTATAAGTCACTCGGGCTGAGTTATTTTTAATTTTGGACGAGTGCTTCTTCCAGAACATCACACTTGGCAAACATTTTCATTGACTCGGCCGATTGGATCCCTAGCTAGGCCGAGTGAGGACTCTTCACCTGTTTTCCGCACCTTTTGAGCCAACTAATACTACAAACAACTTTTAACAACCCAAAAAGAAAGTAGTAAACTTAAATAACATCCCAACAATTACTGACCAACTTACAAAGTACCCAACAAGTTATCAAAAGTCCCCAAAGAGTACGAGAAAACAGTACATACCAAAAACTACTTAAAGTTCAAAATACCATCAAATTAAAGTTACTCCAAAAGACTAACAGTTAAAGTACCAGATTATTCAACCGAAAATGGACGATGACACTTCATAGTTCCGTTGTATCAAAGTCGAAGTATCCCTGTCGCACATGCCAGTCCAGTATAGCCTTTAGCCCGCCTCTCTGCTTATTCATGCTTTCTTCCATCCGTGTTTGCCTTGCTTCCAATGCGGTTAATTTCGAGTTCAGGTGGGTATACAACATGGTATGTCCTCTGATGTCTGCACGGAGACCTTCCACAGTGGTGATTAGACTCTCATAGTCATTCCGTCTTCGTGAATAGACCAATTGTGGAGGACCACCTTGCTGGATTGGAAATTGGGGTCTCTCCTCGTCCTCTCCTGTGCTCAACTGTGTAGGACTATCATTTTCTTGGTTTGTGCTTGTTCCTTCCCCAACACAAACTCTCTTCCTTGCCCTTTCTTGTTGCAAAGCGACAAGACCATGAAAGGCTTGTCGATAGCTGTCGTGTGGTTCCGATTGCAAAAGCCAATTCCCAGCCTCCCTGTCTTTCCAAGAAATCCAATGTAGGCCGTCCATCGGAAATCCAAGTTCATCTTTGAACCCCACACAATACGTATCCCCAACTTTCTCGAACATCCCCGTCCTTAACAAATACACAATGTCAATGTATTCTTTATCCATCTTCTCCATATCATTCGGCCTCCAACCCACACTTTCTGCAATGTGTGTTATCAAGCCCCCTATTGTCGTGTTTGTCCTCGAAACTTGGTTTGCAATATGTGACATGAGGTAAGCACCGAAGTTTGCTTCCCTTTGATTTATCATTGAATAAATCAGGTATAATTCTTCTCTCCTTATTGCCCCAGCTGCGCTCCTGGCAAACATTGTGTTGCACAACACCCTGTGCACTATTCGAAAAACTGGATTACGGATTCTTGTTGGCTTTGAGTGGCATGGATCAAAAAAAAATTCCGTCGCTTTTTTGGAAGAGATGGCATCCCATATTTCTTGCTCATCAACAAAGCAGTTCCAGACAAAATGATTTTCAGGATCCACATTTTGACTTGTGTGAAAAAACTGATTCAACCGTTCGCATGTTACGGAGTAATTCACGTTCCCTGCTCTAAAACTCATCGATTCAGGGATTCCACGATCATCGTATAACACTTCAACTGTGCTTAAGAATTCAATGACCAAGTTCTTGTACATTGGCTTGTGCACCGTAAGCATATCTTTCCAGCCTATACAACCAAAAAGCCCTTCAACTTCATCATGTATCCCCAAAATAGTGGTTGCCCTCGAGTCATAGAACCTTGTTGTGTTCATTTTTATCTTGAACACTCTAGCGAAATTATCATAGAAATTCTTTACATCTCCAAAATGTAAACCAAGGTTCGATGGTCTTTCATTGCACTGGCCAAAGCAAATATCTTCGAATTCAACGTTGAAATTCTGTTCAACTTGATTCCTTCTTCTCCCACGACGGTGATTCATTTTCCTTTGATCAAAAGGCTCATTCATATTAGTATGTAGATAGGTAGGAGTATGCAATAATAATTAGTACATAAGAATCGGGTCTACACATTATGTTAATCAAGTTTGGAAAAATCTTGCTTCAGAATACTAAACTAGAAGAGCCTTTCAGTGGACAGACACAACTGAAAATAAATAATATGACAAGATCAAGCAATAAAAAGTGGGAATATAATCTACAGATTTCACATTGCAGAATTTTTTGTTTGGCAGCTCAAATAGCTGCTAAGTTATAGCTAAATACATCCATCCAAATGTTGAAGGAAGGAAAAAAGAAACTGAACTAGAGATTTCTCATACTATACACAGTAGATATTCTAATCTTCCTTAGGTTAAATATATACACTTAGTTGTAGTTGCGGTTACTTTAAGGTCAATATAATTCTCTTCCACCTTACACAAAACAATGGTAATTTACTGATTATGTATATGATTCAGCTATGTTTGATTACCATTTCGGTTAATATTTTTCATAGGTGGTTAAGTACAATACAAATAGGCCTAAGTACAATACAAACACTAGTATATGAATTTCATGACCAGTTTTGACTATATACTCACTATGCATACTAAATCCCAATGTATATTCGTATAGAGCCACACACCCACTAAATTTTACATTATCAAGTCACAAATTAATCTATAGAGCCACACACACTGTATAGCATCAATGAGTCACAAATTTCAAGTTAACAAGTCACGAAATTGAAAGCCCTAATTTCAAGTTAACAAGTCACGAAATTGAAAGTCCTAAATTCAAGTATCAAAACTTCATACCCTGTTTCAAGTTATCTATAATGTGAACCAATACATCAATCAACCCTCCACAATAGCTTCTCATGAAATCCTAAATTTTAAATTGAAAGCCTTAATTTCAAGATACCAAATAAACCTATAAAGAATGTAAAATTTACATACCTTGAAGAGCTTTTAAAACTGAAACGACCGAGTCAATCTCCACACTTGGGACGGCCAAGTCGAATTGAGATGAACTCGTGCTTTGCTGCTGCCTGAAGTCGCGTCGCCCTTTCTGGTAGAAGTCGCGACTGAGAAGGGAAATGAAGGCTGGATTTGTGATTTTTTGGTAAAGTAGGAATCCATGGGTCGGGTCGGGTAGGGCAATACGGTTGGGTCGGAGGATTTATTTCCCATCTTGGGCTTTTATTTTCCTTCTTGGGTTGGGCTTTTACCATTGTCATTGGGCTAATTCAGACATGGTTAAATACACCATTCAATAAATATCCGAAAAATGTATCATTTTTTGTATATATACTAGTGTTTCTCCCGTGCGGTGCACGAATTGAATATTATAAATTTTAAATGCAAAATTGTATAATAACTTACATAAAAAGTTTAAATTAAATTTATTTAATCTATAATCCAATTAATATGTAAAGATTATATTGTATTATGTTAGCATTATAATTATTTAATTAATAATACAATTTTCACTTATGTACTAAATTCACAATAAATACTAAAATTTATTAAATAATTTTAATAATTAACAAAACTTTGGTAGTCTAAATAAAATTATTTAAATTCAATTCATCATATATAGTTAAAGTCAATAAAAAATACTTTAACAAAAATAAAATAAACATTTTAAATATTACTTTTCATTTTATATGTGCAGTATATATTAAATAAAAATGTTCAAAATATAATTAATTTGATATATAGTGTTGTTGAAAATAGATTTAAAATTAATAGCTTAAAGAACTTTGAAACTATTGATAAAAAAAATGGTAAAATTAATCCACTCTCTTTAATTGAGAGTGAGATTCGCCATTGCACTACAAAGCAAAATGTTCAAAATATAATTAATTTGATATATAGTTTTGTTGAAAATAGAATGGATCAGGTTTGATGAAATTAAACGGGATATACCATAATTTTTTTACTCGCCCGAAAGATTGGACTATAAGAGACCCATGAGAGAACCTATTAATTTTATTGAGTTGTCATTTCATTTGATTGGTGGGACCTCCTAAAATTAAAGGTATAGAAGAGTAGTTACAAATTTTTGTATTTCATCAAGGTGGTGTATTTAACACAGAGACTAGTGCAAATAACTGTGGTCTTTATTTTTAAACAATTGAGGAACAATATGTAAAAGTTTCAACCCAATAAAATTATTACAGAGTTAAAGACCATCTTTTGAGTGTATGAGACAAGACCATCTTTTGATATTAGTGAAAATATTATAAAGATCATATATAATCTCTGTTAGGATGAAAATTTGTTAGTTTTGATGAGTTAAAACAAACCAGAAGATGTGTTGGTCCCGGTACAAGACTGAGGAATACGTGTATGGGGGGGGGAATACACGTATACCAATTTTTAAACTTAAAACTGACTGAGTCCCCTTCACTCAGAGTGGTAAAGAACTAGGAGCTGATAATACACCCACTGACTACACTTGGTGTGGGTCAGTTGGCTAACTATCAGTTCAAGTTCAGTGCGGAAATGTTTGAGCCCTGATGGTTTAAAGTCTTGTTTAGTTTGCTTTCTGAAAACTAGTTTTACTCAAAACTTAGAAGTGTTTAGTAGGGCAGTGTTCTTTTGAAGATCAGGTTGATTGATTCAGACCTGATAAACTTGAATGCAATGAATGAACAGGTAATATGGCAAGTATGCACAATGTCAAAGCAGTAAGAACACAAGGAGTTTAACGTGGTTCAGAGTCTCAAGCTCCTACGTCCACGGCCTGACTTAACAGGAAATCCACTCAAGGGATTCTTGTTTTTAACGTGCCAAGGTGCACCAAGACCAGTTACCACACTGATCTATACAAACTCCTCTTACTATCACACTAACTGACTTACTCCCAACAAGCCTAACTTAGGGTTTTGGTTTCAGTTTGGATTCCAACTAAGTTGAGATTATCCTTACAAGGCAAAGCTATGCTAAGGATTGGATAATCTCTCTAAGCTTAAGATAATTCTAATTAGCTCTTGGAATACAGAATAACTCTCAGTTGCTAAGAAACACTTGGGAAATTTAGAAGGTTTCGAGTGTTTCTCTTAAAGGCTGAATGCTTTGATTGCTTGAGAGTTTGAGTAATTTCTGGCTTGGAAATTTCCCGTCACCTTGAATGGGTTCAAGGCCTTCTGTATTTATAGGTGGTTTGAAAAAACTATCCGTTGGAGAGATAGCCTTCTAGCCATCTATGTAGAGGGGCTTCAAACGGACATATCTCTATGCAGCAGCCGCCTTTGCATGGATTTGGTATTTGCATTTAATGCACATTAAATGCTTGCCCGTTGAATATGCAGTCTGAATTCAGTCTGTATGTCAGGTTTCGTACGTGCGTGTCCTCCTCGGATTGGTCCACGTCATCAGGTTGGTGAGAATGTCAGAACTTATTCCTGAGCTTCAGGCTTGTCTTATTAAGTTCATTTTGTCTTGAGCTCACCGGTCTTGTCCTGACGCTGAAATTCCTTTTGCATTGCTTGGCTCTACTCCAAGTCTTCCCATTTACTCAGTGACAACCTGTTCCCTTCAGGACTGAGTTAGTAATGACCTCAGGGTCATACTCTTCATCACTGACACTTACTCAGCCAGCTTAGAAGACTGCCATAAGTTCAGGATGGTGCTCTTCGTCTTTAGGCTCTGAGTCTTGATTGTCTCCAGTGAGTTCTCCTCTCACTGAGTACCTGTGAAGTGTAAAATGACTAAGTACTAATCCTAACCAGGACTAGCCTGACAAAGACAGATTAAGGCAATCATCTTTTCAGGGGCTTTTGGGATCTAAATCAAAACTGACAATGTCCCAACAATTTCCCCCTTTTTGATGATGCCAAAACACTGAAAAGATCCTCAAAACACTTAGAGGAAATAAGACAAACCTATCTATAAGATAAGACAGTGTTAGAGCAATTCTTGATAAAGTACGGAATTTAAACAAGCCAAAAAGACAATGAGTTTTTGTCTGTGGGCAAAAGTAATAGATTTCATTGATAGATGTGGAAATGATTACAATGAATCTAATCTATTACAAAGAAGCCTGTGAACACCTAGACTAATCTCATTTCAGGCTTGAGTCCATATCCTGCATAAACTCTTGCCTTTAGCTCGTCAAGTCTTCCAGGTTGGTTCACATATCCTTCAGTTCTGGCTATCTTCAAGACTTCCATCATTATGGCCTTAGTGTCATGCTTTTGAGTTCCAGGAATCAAGGGAGGAGCTCGAATGATGAACTCAGGAGCCTTCACTTGGACTTTAGCTGCCTCAGCCTCCTCCAAGATCTTTTGAAATAGCTCAGGATGATTGTCCATCATATAGTCAGTGAAGTGGGCATCAATATCGTCAGTGTCGCCCCACTTCTTCACAACAAACCATAGCCTGGCAAATTCATCCCTTGCATCAGTCCAAAACTCCTTTAAAGTCTCTGAGACGAACTCATCAACAAAAGCTTCCCTTGCTCCTGATTCTGGCCTACTGACTTGAAGAATTGTTGCCTTCCTAACTGTTGGCTTCTTCCTGTACTTCCTTGGCTCAGGCTTCGCCTTCTTCCTTCTTAGCAAGCTGATCACTGCATCATCTAGTTCACGTTGTTGAAGCTCAGTGATATCCGTCAGCTTCTCAACCTTCTTCTCCAAAATGCGCATCTTCTCCTTCTGAGCAATTTCAGCTCTGCGCATAGCCTCAGTCTTTTCAGGTTGATCTCCCCATGCTTCAGCACATAGCTCCGCAACTAACTCACCTGAGTAAGTGATGGGATTCTTCCTTGAGCTCATGGGTGATGATCTTTGGACTGGCTCAGGTTGTTGCTTTGAAGGTTCATTAGCCTTTGCCTTTGTTGCCTCCTCCCTCAGCTTGGCAACTAATTGTTCTCCTTCCTTCTCCACGGCCGCTAACCTAGCTGACTTCCTTACCCTTAGAATATTTCCATCAGGATTGACTTCAGGATCAGCTAGGACGGTCTCTCCTTGACTAACTGCCTCAGATGTCTCAGGGCGGGATCTTTTCTTCTTCTTTTCCCCCTTTTTGGCATCATCATTGGCCTCAGATGGGAATGCGTCAGATCCGCTGTTGATTACGAAGGAGGCTAGGGAATGGACATCGTTGATTCCCTCCTTCAATAACTCAACTCCCATTGAAATCCCAGTCCCTGCAAAGGATACAGAACTGATGGCAGCATTGACTTTTTTCTCAAAGACCTCCATAGAGAGTTGGAGACTTTGTTCAGCCTTGGTGATCCTTTCTTCCACCTTCAAGGACTCACCGCTGACTCTGCTAACCTCAGTCAGTATCTTCGCAGACTCCTCAGTGGCCTTAGCCAAAATGTCCGCCACTGATTGAGATGTGCTATCCAGCTTCCCTGACTCCAGCTCCAACTTGGACGCTGAATCGTTCAAGGCCTGAGTGACAATAGCTCCAGTCTGAACTGCAAGCCTGTCCACTGCCTGATTCATCTTTTCGTCCCTGATCGCATCTCTCTCTTCAAGCTTCTTGAGAGTGTTTCTGAGCATCTTCTTTGTGCGCTTCCTCTCATTCTTCACTGACTTGGCCGTGTCAGTCATTGTGCGCTTTAACAAGATCAGCTCCCTGTTGGCAAGGGTGTTGTAAGCTGACTTTGTCCACCTGATGTGTTTCGCCAGGGCCTTGGAGTCTTCATCTTTTTCAGCACGTAGCCTCATTACTTCCTCCTGAAGTTCAGCTAGATTTTCCGAGGTTTTCTCCTGTTTGACCTCCACTATGCTTGTAAACTCAGCACGGCCGACCCCGGTGATGACCACATCTTCATCATCAGCGGCCTCATCAGTGATTGGCTGCTTTCCCTTGTCAGCCCCTGCAGCATCAGTCCCCTCTTCAAGGTACACTGAAGGCAGTTGTGAAGTAGTCATAGCCGCCTCCTCAGGCTCAGCTAAGCTTACTTGAACCTTAGGAACTTGTCCTTCGGAACTGAGAGTCTCCTTGAATGCCTCAACATCATCCTCTCGTGTCTCAGGGCAGGGAATCCCTTCATCGACAGATGTCTCATTGGCAGCTGAGATGTTCACAACATCCTCAGCCACTGGTCCACCCTTGGCACCAGTGTTCTTGTCACCTTCCCCCTGAGCCTGAGGCTCAGAGTCCATCTCATCAACTTCCCTTGCAGTCTCCTCTACTGCCTTTTCCACAGCTCCACCTTGAGCGTCATCATTCTCCTCATCATCCTCCTTCTCTTCAACGGAGAGAAGATCAGCCTTGCTTTTGGCCATCATTTCAGCCACAAGCTTCTTCAGGTTATCGAAGTTCAATAGTTGAAGCCAGCTTGTCAGGCCAAAGAATGAGCAGATCTTGGCCTCCTCCGTCTCCCAATGCTCCCAGCCGCGTGCGTCTACTAGCATATGTTGCTCCTGCATGTTTGATTGTTTGAAGTCCAACCAAACTTTGAGCTCCACCACATATGCCAGCAATTCAGTGTATTTGTACAGCCCAGGCCAGCACTTTCCTGCCCACTCCGTGGCGTTCCCCCTGAGTGTATTCTCCAGTATACCTCCCGCCATGTGCTCATCCAGCTCCTCCTTCTCTATTTCAAGGAACACATCCTCTTCTGTTGAAATAGATTTGGGACAGTCTTTGGGGTTGGGGTATGAGGGAAAATCTGAAGGGTTGGGAAGGTTTGGCTCGGCTAACTGGTCAGGCTCAATTGTAAGTGAGGTTGATGGCACTGACTCAGTAGGGTAATTTGGCTCTGAAGGTTGGGGAAGTTGGGGAGTTTGAGGTGCGGGGTCAGGGATGGAAGGTGTTTGGGTTTCAGGATGTGGGGGTGTTAGTGTGGGTGCTGTCTCAGGCTGCAATGATTCAGCCGTCTCGACAGTCTTTCTCACTTCCTCTAAGTCAGAGGCTCCAGGAGAGCTTGACTTCTCCCTCTCACTTAATTCCGGAAGTTTCTTAGCAGGAGATTTCTTTACTCCCCTCCTAAGTCTCTTCAGGGGCCTCTTTCCCTGAGCGCCCTCTATACTGACGTCATCATCAGTTCCCTCAGCCTCAGTCCCGGCCTTCTTGGGATCTGACTCAGTCCCTGACTTCGTGCTCTTCCCTGACAGCACGATTTTCACCCTCCTCTCCTTCTTCTCAGCCGCGCCCACATCAGGTTGCTCCACCTCCTCAGCAACAGCCTTCTCAGCCTCCTTACTCCTCTCAAGGAGCTCATCCACCTTTTCAATGAGGCTGGTTGCCACTCTCTTGGCCGTCCCAGCTGGCTTTCTGGCCTGACCCTTTGCTTTCGCATTGGGATCAGTCAGCCCTAGCACTGAATAGGTGTCACTCAGTGATGAAAACATAACCTTCTTTGAGGAAAGGTTGTCCTCAAAGTCAAAAGTGTACCCATGGCACGCATGAGCAATCAGCATGGACAATCTTGTGCCAAATGGCAAGATGGCACTGACTGATATGTGCTTCTTCTCCTTGTCACGCGTGATCTTGTCCAATCCCGCCTGATGGAGTTGATCGAGGAAGAACTGCTCCCAGTTCGCTTCCACTCCATCAGCGATTGCTCCCATGAGCCTCAGCTTGGGCAGACTCAACTGCTCGTGAGAGCCAGTTGCTCCCATCACCATCTTGGACACCAAGTCCACCAGAGCCCTGTACTCCGGCTTCAGAGTGCTCTTGTTCTGACGGGCCCTGAACTCCGAAGACCCTGACTTGGTCCATTTCCCAAGGAATTCTCCCTCCGAGTTTTCCTTGTAAGTCCTGGGGTTGATGCCAGAGGATGGCAGCTTGAAGACTTCCCTCACCGCCTGCCTGAGATCAATGGTGACCACCTCCGAGTCGTAGAGAGGCTCTCCATCGCTGTTCTTTTCCCCCGTCGGCTTTAACGCAGTCACCTTGGTGAAGACTTCACCCTTCCGCAAGAACATGTTCAAATAAGCTTCCACCACTGTTCTCGGGAGCACAGAAGAGGGGCGGGTGGTGAAGTATGTTTCCAACCCGGCGTCGGAAATCCATTTAAAAACGGGTTTGATTTCCTCAACCGTTAGACAGATACCTTCCATGGAGATGACTTGCTCCATGTGTACCAGCTTCTTCTCAACAACATCGACGACCTTGTCGGTTGTCCAGTCGGAATCAAGGAATGCCATTGTGTTTTGAGAAAGAGGTTTTAGAAATTCTGTGTTTGAGCAAGAGAAAACTCAGTGTGCAAATTGTGCGTTGTGTTTGCGTAAAGACCTCAAATGACACCCTTGATTGATAAGACTAAGTCAGTTACTCAAACGTGGGGTTGAGATTGATTCCTGAATTCGAAAGGTTTTGAAATGAGAGGCCAGGATTAATCTCAGTTTTAATTGAAACCCCAAGTCAGTCACATTCCGTATAAAACGGACACGTATATGAAAAAGTAACTGTGACATTAAATGCTCCGTGCGCGTGGGTTTAAATATAAAAAGGCGCGCTTTTAATGATAACAGAATGCATTTAATAAAGATTTTCAGGACGAATGACTCAGGGAGACGCTTGAGATTCACAAGAGTCAGGTTAGAACCCATACCTGTCAGGGAGACATTGTAGCACCCTGATACCTCGCTGAGTCGAGTCTGGCCTGAGTTCCCCCTAGAACCCTACACTGACTGCTCTCCCGGATCTAAGAGTCCCAATTCCACTGACAGTTCCATAAACCTTGCTTCAGCCAAGGGCTTAGTCAAGATGTCAGCTCTTTGCCTATCAGTGTGAATCTTTTCCATCCTAATATCTTTCTTTTCCACATGATCTCGAATGAAGTGGTGTCTAATATCCACATGCTTGCACCTTGTGTGAAGCACTGGGTTCTGAGTGATTGCTATTGCACTATTGTTATCACAATAGATTGGAACCTGATTAGCAAATACTTGGTAGTCCCTCAACTGTTGCCTCAACCATAGGATCTGAGCACAACAACTCCCTGCAGCCATATACTCAGCCTCAGTTGTGGATGTTGCCACTGAATTCTGCTTCTTACTAAACCACGAGATCAACTTACTTCCCAAAAACTGACATGTCCCTGAGGTTGATTTCCTATCAATCCTACAACCTCCATAATCTGCATCTGAATACCCTGTCAGTTCAAGGTTGTCATCTGAAGGATACCATAGTCCCATATTAACTGTCCTTTTCAAATACTTAAGTATCCTCTTAGCAGCCTCCAAATGACTTCTCTTGGGATCAGACTGATACCTAGCACACACACCAACTGCAAACGTAATGTCAGGCCTACTTGCAGTCAGGTACAATAAAGAACCTATCAGCCCACGATACTCAGTCTGATTCACTGAAGTCCCTTCAGTGTCAGGATCCATCTTCCAATTTGTGTTCATTGGGATCCTGGCTGGATTGCTGTTTTGAACACCAAACTTATGAATCAAGTCTCTTGTATACTTGGCCTGATTAATAAATATACCTTGATCAGTCTGCTTGACCTGCAATCCTAAGAAGAAGTTCATCTCTCCCATCATTGACATCTCAAATTTACCAGTCATCAGTTTAGAGAATTTCTCACATAACTGCTGATTTGGTGATCCAAATATTATGTCATCCACATAAATTTGGACCAGGAGAATGTCATCACCTTCAGTGATCCTGAACAAAGTCCTATCTACTGTTCCCTTCTTGAACCCATGATCAGTCAGGAATTGAGAGAGGGTATCATACCAAGCTCTTGGTGCTTGCTTAAGTCCATAGAGTGCTTTCTTCAAATGGTATACTCTATCTCCAACCTCAAACCCGGGAGGTTGTTCAACATATACCTCTTCATTGAGTACACCATTCAGGAATGCACTCTTGACATCCATTTGGTACACCTTGAACTTCTTATATGTCGCATAGGCAAGGAACAACCTGATAGCTTCCAATCTAGCCACTGGAGCAAAAGTCTCATCATAGTCTATTCCTTCAGACTGACAATACCCTTTTGCAACCAGTCTAGCCTTGTTCCTTACCACAACACCATTCTCATCCTTCTTGTTCTTAAAGACCCACTTGGTACCAATCACACCTTGATGCCTAGGTCTATCTACCAGTTCCCAAACCTGATTCCTTGTGAACTGATTCAACTCCTCTTGCATGGCAATGATCCAGTTCGAGTCAGTGAGAGCTTCTTCAATGTTCTGTGGCTCTTGCTCAGAGAGAAAGCAACAGAACAATGCACTCTCACCATGAAACCGTCTGGTCCTGACTCCCTCAGTTGGATCACCAATAATTTGATCAATGGGATGATCTTCTAACCATGTTCTTCTGCCAGGAGTTGTTCCTGAGGTACCTGCAATGTTAGTGTCTACAGGCTCATAAAATTCAGGAAATTGAACAGAAGGGGATGATCCTGAGTCTATGCCGAAGGGATTAACAAGCTCAATGTCAGGGACATTGATTCCCCCTTGATGAGGTGACTCTGGAGCCGTCTCAGCTGCAACAACATCTTCATAGATGGTACTTACCTCAGGTTGAGCCTGTTCCTCTGTCTGAGGCTCAACAATCCCTGAAGTGCTGGGTTTAGGAGTGGCACTTGGTTCATCATCCTGATCGTCATCATCATCCCATCTGGGGATTGGCACAGTCTTGATCTTGGGATCAGGTTGACTCTTCAATCTCAGCCTTGTCACACTCCTCATGACCTCCTCAGTGTCAGGATTCAACACCTTTGCCCTAGACTCATTAGCAGATTCATCAAAGACAACATGAGGTGATTCTTCCACAACAAGGGTCCTACAATTGTAAACCCTGAAGGCTTTGCTAATTTCAGAATATCCCAAGAATATTCCTTCATCAGATTTGCTATCAAAGGCTTTCAACTGGGTCTTCCCATTGTTAAGGATGAAGCACTTACAACCAAATACATGAAAGTAAGAAATACGAGGTTTTCTTTTGTTCCATGTCTCATATGGGGTCTGTGCATATTGCTTGTTCAGCATGGATCTGTTCTGAGTGTAGCATGCAGTGTTGATTGCCTCAGCCCAAAACTTCTTGGGCAATCCTGACTCAGCCAGCATGGTCCTTGTAGCTTCCTTCAGTGTCCGATTCCTCCTTTCAGCGACACCATTCTGTTGTGGGGTTCTAGCTGCAGAAGTCTCATGAGCTATACCAAGTTCATTACAAAAGTCAGAAATATATGAATTTATAAATTCAGTGCCCTTGTCAGATCTGATCTTAGTAATGGACTGATTTTTCTCATTGCTGAGTCTTCTGAGCAACTCTGGAAGCTTTACCTGTGTTTCCTTCTTATTCAACAAGAAAATAACCCAAGTATATCTAGAATAATCATCAATAACCACAAGGGTATATTTTCTACCATTCATACTCACAGGTGTTATGGGACCAAATAGATCCATGTGCAGGAGCTGAAGTATCCTGTCAGTAGAGTAGGAAGCCTTTTCTTTGAATGACGCTCTGACTTGCTTCCCTTCCTGACAAGCTTTGCACACGTGATCTTTGCTAAAAACTTCATTAGGTAGACCATCAACAAGTGACTGTCTAGAAATTTTGTTAAGAATCTTGAAGTTCAGGTGGCTTAATCTTTTATGCCATAACCAACTGAGCTCTTGAGAGCTTTTAGCAACAAGACAAGTATCAGGAATAGTGTTGCTCCAATCAGCGAGATAAACGTTACCTTTCCTTATACCTGATAGAAGCACTTGTGTTGATTTGTCCTTGACTGAACATTTATTCGATGAGAACTCAACACTGAACCCTTTGTCACAGAATTGACTTACTGACAGCAGGTTATGCTTCAGTCCTTCCACAAAGGACACATTTTCCACTCTTGCTGTACCTATAATTAGAACACCAAAACCCTTAGTAACACCTTTTGAGTTATCACCAAAGGTTACCTGTGGACCATCTTTAGCCTGATATTCTTGGAGAAGACTCTTCATTCCAGTCATGTGCCTTGAGCAACCACTGTCTAGGTACCAAACATCTTTGATTGAGTCTTCTCTCCTCTTGTTGTGATCCACAGCCGCCTGTAAGCAAATCAGGCTTTAGGTACCCATTGGGTGTTGGGTCCTATTGTGTCAGCTGTACCTTTCGGGATCCAGACTTGCTTCACAACCCTGATTGCCTCAGAGTGGTGAATCTGTCTCCCTGAAACATCGACATACACAACTTTCTTCTTCTTAGCCTGAGAGGAAGATGGTGTATGGGTGCTAGACTTAGGCTTCGCAGGAGCCTGAGTGGATGCCTTTTGGGCTGGCCTCCTGTTCTTCCTAGGTCTGGGTGCAGCAGGTCTTGGGCCTTGTTCTTTATAAGGACCCTGATTTCTATTCCCCCTAGGCAAGTGAGGGAAAGGAAAACAGTTAAAGGCCTCAGGATGCCAAAACCACGGGGGTGTCATCATGTTTGGCCTTCCCTGATGGTATTGCCAAGCATGATGGTACCCTCGCTGACAAGTCTGAGGGCTCTTGGCCTGAGTCTTCCTCTGCTTTCGCTGAGGTTTTCCCTGGCCTGAGCTCTCAGGGGCTTCCGTAGGTTGCTTTGCCTTTCCCTTGGGTTTTGGCTTAGCTACCTTAGGAGCAACCCTGACTGTGTCAACGGTTTCCTTGCCCTTATCAGTTTGACGGGCCTGGAGCACAACCTTAGGTGCACTCTGGCCTGTCTGAACAAATACCCTCTCAGTGTTGCTCCCTGAAGCAACATGAGACTGACCTTGTGAGGATTTCTCAGGAACATATCCAAGTCCCTTTTTCTTGTTCCCAAGTATCTGGTTGCTATTTATTTCCTCTCTAGCCACTGAGGATTTATTCATTGCTGCAACCTTTTTCTTGAGAGAGTCCTCACTCTTTTTCAGGATTTCATGTCTGGTAAAGAGGTCATCAAACTTACTCTTAAGTGCTTTCAGCTCTTCCTTCCTGACCAGCTCTTCCTCAGCCAGTTCCTTCAGAATTTTCTCTCTTGGGAGACGCTCAGAATTGATCATGTCAATTTCCTGAGTTAGTCTCACAATCTGAGCTGATTCTTTGAGATCAGACTGAGTGAGTTGTTCATTCAGGTTTTGAACTTCAGTACTCAATTTCTTGTTCTCCTCTACCAAGAAGACATTAGTTTCCTGCAGTCTGGAGAAATCAACCATCAATTGATCAAGACAGATCTGAAGGTTCATTTCTCTAACTGACTCTGAGCTGAGCTCAGGATTTTGACCAGTGTAAGAAGCACAAACAGAATTTGATGTTACCTCAGGCTCATCCCTAGCCATTAGGCAGACATCATCGTACTCATCATCCGAGAAGAGTTCAGGTGACCTTTCAGTGGGGCCATCAGAGTCTGTTGCATCCTCAGCCACCATAGCCCTCCGATCAGCAGATCTTAGATCCCTCGTGGCTCTCCTTTCCTCTCTCTCCCTAGCACTCAGCTCCGGGCAATCGTACTGATAGTGACCAATCTTGTTACAGTTGTAACATGCTACCTGCTCACTTATTCTTTCTTTTCTCGGTTCAGGGTTCCTCCTTGAGTCAGGTTCCCTGGTTCTCGGTGAGCTTTCAGCCTTGGTTGGATATCTATCATCGCGAGTACGTCTCTGTTCGTCTCTTCTTTCAGGTTTTGGTTCAGAATATCTCCTTTCATCACCACGTTCTCTCCTCTGGTCAGTGTTCCTTCGCTCCTCATATCTCCTCGAGCTTTGGTGGGTTCCTTCAGGTTTCCTGTCACGTGAGTCCTGATAAAACTTTTTATAACGACCAAACCTGGAATTGAGCTTGTCAAATCGTCTGGCCATCAGGCTGTACTCCTCAGCGAGTTCTTCCCTGCTCATCTCCATCAGTGACTTTGATGAAGAATTTGATGAGGGCTCAACAGGTTCAGACCTGGCCTTGAACGCCACACTTTTCTCAGGAGTTTTCTCCTTCCCTTCCTCTTCTGACTGAACTTTCTTCTTTCTTTTGTTAAGATCAAATTCAAGCGCTTTTAGCTCTGAAAAAAGTAAAGCAGAAGTTATGTTACTCATATCCTGAGTGTTCTTAAGCATAATTACACTGTTGTCCCATCTCTCAGGAAGGGCATTCAGGATCTTTGAAGCAATATCTCTCCTTGGGACATCCTTGTCCAACATCACCAACTCATTCATCAACTTGATGAATCTAGACTCCATCTGATCTATGCTCTCATCAGGCAGCATCTCGAACGCTTCCAATTTCTGAATGGCAATATTCCTCTTGTTCTCCTTTATCTTTTCTGACCCTTCGCACATCCTGGTCAGCTCATCCCAGACCTCCTTTGCCGTCTTTAGGTTCATCAGCCTGGCTGACTCCTCGAAAGGCACCGTATGCAAGATGATGTTTCTGGCGACGTTGTCAAGCCCCACCATCTTGATTTCATCGTTGGTCATGTCTTTCCTCTCCTTAGGGACCTGCACGCCAATCGCAAGATCATCGTATCCCAGTCCTCTGACGTTAGGAATAGTGATCTTGATCGGTCCTTCCCTGAGTACACGCGGCATCTGGTCATGGATGGCATCTAGATGTGCCTCTAATCTGAACTTCCAATAGACAAAGTTAGATACAGAGAATTCAGGTAACGAAGCTTCGAGTCTCCTCGAAGTCATGATGATGATGCAAGTTTTGTGAAAAGCAAACTCAGATCTGTTCAGTGACCACCAACAGTTTCTCCTCTGAAACTATTAGTATTCAAAGTCAGTGGTCTTTCGAACCACTGCTCTGATACCACTTGTTGGTCCCGGTACAAGACTGAGGAATACGTGTATGGGGGGGGGAATACACGTATACCAATTTTTAAACTTAAAACTGACTGAGTCCCCTTCACTCAGAGTGGTAAAGAACTAGGAGCTGATAATACACCCACTGACTACACTTGGTGTGGGTCAGTTGGCTAACTATCAGTTCAAGTTCAGTGCGGAAATGTTTGAGCCCTGATGGTTTAAAGTCTTGTTTAGTTTGCTTTCTGAAAACTAGTTTTACTCAAAACTTAGAAGTGTTTAGTAGGGCAGTGTTCTTTTGAAGATCAGGTTGATTGATTCAGACCTGATAAACTTGAATGCAATGAATGAACAGGTAATATGGCAAGTATGCACAATGTCAAAGCAGTAAGAACACAAGGAGTTTAACGTGGTTCAGAGTCTCAAGCTCCTACGTCCACGGCCTGACTTAACAGGAAATCCACTCAAGGGATTCTTGTTTTTAACGTGCCAAGGTGCACCAAGACCAGTTACCACACTGATCTATAAAAACTCCTCTTACTATCACACTAACTGACTTACTCCCAACAAGCCTAACTTAGGGTTTTGGTTTCAGTTTGGATTCCAACTAAGTTGAGATTATCCTTACAAGGCAAAGCTATGCTAAGGATTGGATAATCTCTCTAAGCTTAAGATAATTCTAATTAGCTCTTGGAATACAGAATAACTCTCAGTTGCTAAGAAACACTTGGGAAATTTAGAAGGTTTCGAGTGTTTCTCTTAAAGGCTGAATGCTTTGATTGCTTGAGAGTTTGAGTAATTTCTGGCTTGGAAATTTCCCGTCACCTTGAATGGGTTCAAGGCCTTCTGTATTTATAGGTGGTTTGAAAAAACTATCCGTTGGAGAGATAGCCTTCTAGCCATCTATGTAGAGGGGCTTCAAACGGACATATCTCTATGCAGCAGCCGCCTTTGCATGGATTTGGTATTTGCATTTAATGCACATTAAATGCTTGCCCGTTGAATATGCAGTCTGAATTCAGTCTGTATGTCAGGTTTCGTACGTGCGTGTCCTCCTCGGATTGGTCCACGTCATCAGGTTGGTGAGAATGTCAGAACTTATTCCTGAGCTTCAGGCTTGTCTTATTAAGTTCATTTTGTCTTGAGCTCACCGGTCTTGTCCTGACGCTGAAATTCCTTTTGCATTGCTTGGCTCTACTCCAAGTCTTCCCATTTACTCAGTGACAACCTGTTCCCTTCAGGACTGAGTTAGTAATGACCTCAGGGTCATACTCTTCATCACTGACACTTACTCAGCCAGCTTAGAAGACTGCCATAAGTTCAGGATGGTGCTCTTCGTCTTCAGGCTCTGAGTCTTGATTGTCTCCAGTGAGTTCTCCTCTCACTGAGTACCTGTGAAGTGTAAAATGACTAAGTACTAATCCTAACCAGGACTAGCCTGACAAAGACAGATTAAGGCAATCATCTTTTCAGGGGCTTTTGGGATCTAAATCAAAACTGACAATTTCCCAACAAGATGTAATAGGACCATCTGGACCTGTTAGCCAGATGATGATCTAGATTAGGACTTAGTCTAGGGGGAACTGCCAGACCAGAAGAGTCACCAGAAGACCCCTCCAGAGGACTTCACCAGAGGACTCCACCAGAGGACTTCACCAGAGGAGATCAGACCAGAGGCAGAGGACCTTCCCCAGACCAGACGAGTCCGGACCAGACGAGTCTGGTGGAACAAAAGATGCTCAGTTTGATCCCCTTATCCTACTGAGTATTCTGGTTGTTCACCAGATAAGGACCAGAAGACACCGAGGTTGCCTAGTGTCTGGTCCTGCCTTCTCTGAGAGAATCAGAGTTAGGCAATTGGAAGCATTGACCGTTGGTGATTCAAATCAAGTCAAAACAAGATTGGATTGAGAAGATATGAAGACAATCAATCAAGATCTCACCAACCCAATCAATCAATTAGGGAATTGATTGATTGAAGCTTCCATATATAGAGGATCTGATTGGATTAGCCTCCCAACAGCTATGTCCCTAATCCCCTCTATATATACTTGAGTGCAGATCAAGAAAAAGCTCTAGAATCATTCACGCGCATATAGCCATACTAAGCTCTTGATCACTACGCATATTGCACTCACTTTTGTTCTTAATTACTCATCTACTCGTAAGGAGTTTATACACTCAACCTGTTCATCTTGTTAAGATAAGGTTGGAGTGAGTCTATCTTTAGATCGAAGTTAGATCTAAAGAGTTTGTAAGAAGGTGCTGGTACTTCAGAAATTCCAGTAAGTAAGTTTGTGAGTTGGTTGTTAGTGAGACCCCTTGGTGATAAGGGAGAGTGGACGTAGGATATTTATCCGAACCACTATATATCTTGTGTTTTTTATCGCTTTACTTTAATTATTGTTTATTGCTCTCTTATAAAAGATTTTGGAAAGACATTTAAACATAAGCTTCCGCAATTAATCTATCAAGTGGGACCAATAAGTGGTATCAGAGCTGTGTGTCCACGACCACTGCTTTGAAAAGCTTTTGGTGGTCACCGGGCAGATCCATTGCTCTTTAGTGCTTTTATTCAAGTTCTTGTTATTTCCCTAAATTTCTTATCAATATGTCTTCGAAATCTTCTTATAAGAGTCGCAAACTGCCAGAATTCTCGTTCGAGGATTATAGCCACTGGAGCTTCATGATGAGTAATCATCTTGGAGCTATTCACCACCGCATGTTAGATGTGGTTGAAAGTGGCCCCATTAAATTTTATTGGACTCCTATTGATAGTGGCAGGTCTGAGTCCAGAGAAGAAACTAGCGACGCTGCAGAGGATAGAGTTCCCAGACAACGAATCCTAAAAAAGAAAGACGAACTTGACAACGATGAGAGAAAGCTACATAACCTGGACCAGGTGGCGAGGACTGAGATTATCAACACTCTTACTAAAGAAGTTATTGAAAAGGTCAGGACGTGCACCACTGCAAAAGAGATGTGGGACAAGTTAGCTCTGCTCTGTGAAGGAACAGAGAAGATTAAAGATAACAAGCTACAAGCTGTTCAACACTCTTTTGACACATTTAAGATGAAACCAGACGAGACCATTGACCAGCTGGACATGCGTCTCACGAATCTCTTAAACAAGGCTAGTGCCTTAGGTAAGACCTATTCTGAAAAAGAGATTAATAGTAAAATATTACGTTCACTAACAAGCAGGTGGAGAATTAAAGTCACTGTGATCAAGGACAACAAGGATCTCAACACTCTGGATCACCATCTTCTGTTGTCTGATCTCAAAGCTTACGAATATGATCTTCAAGAGGAGGATCAAACAGAAGAGGTTTCCTCTTCTGGCCAGAAAGGAGTTGCATTCTCTTCAACTCTCAAATCTGATGTCAAGCCAAAGGAGTCTACTGCAGATGACTTGAGCCTCAAGGAGCAGGTAGCACTTCTAACTCATAAATTAGACAAAATGAGTTCAAAATATGGCAGGTACAAAAGGCATTGGAAGGAGTCTACCAGAAACAGGAAGAGTTCTTTCAAGCCTGCAGAGAAGGAGAAGACATCTGGAGACTCAAGGGAGACCAGATTCAGAACTCCAGAGAGGAGGAGAGATGACAACCCTGGCAGCTCTGGGAGATCAGATCATCAGAGGAGGGATGGTAGCTCTGACTACCAGAGGAGAGAAAGTAGCCCTGCCAGATCAGAATACAAACAGAGGAGGAGAGAGCCAAGTCCTAGTCCCAGAGGAGACAATGCCTGCTACACATGCAACAAGACTGGTCACTACAGTTATGATTGTCCTCAGCTTACTCCTAGGGAAAGAGAAGAGAAAAGAATCAAGAGAGATAGGAGATATGCAGATAAGAGAGCACTGCTGGCAGAAGCAGAGGAGGAGGATACTAGTTCCAGTTCTTCTTCTTCTGACTTTGGATCAGATGATGATGTGTGTCTCATGGCAGACATCACTGAGGTAAATGAAACTACTCTTGTTTTATCTAATTCCAAATGTACTGAATCCTCTAATTCATCTGGTAACTCCAGAGAGTCTGATATGCAACAAATGCTATCAGATCTCCAAAATTGTGTCCACCTCTGTAAAAAACTTGAGAAAGAGAATGGTAGGCTCAGAGCTGAAGTTCAATCTCTCTCTCATGAGCATAAATCCACCAGAGAACTCATGAAAGATCATTCCAAAGAAGTCTCTGAACTTCAGGAAAAGATCACAGAAAGAGATACTCTGGTAGATCAACTCATGAAAGAAAGAAACTCTCAAGAGGATGAGATCACTGAACTCAGAGCCAAATATCAAACTCTTATCAAGGGAAAACAAGTTGTTCACAACATAGAGGAGATACCTATGCCCAGAGAAGTTCCTAAGATACCATCTGTTGTATCTATCATATCAGAGTCTTCTCAGCGCATCTGTGATAAGAGTGGTTTAGGATATTCTGGAATTACCACTAAAACTCACAAGTACCTCTATAACAAAGACAAGTCTGTAAGAGCTGGTAAATTGGTAGAAATCTGGAATGATAAAGACTTAACTGGTAATGGTTACAAGGTGGTTCACAATCCTGATTGGAAAAGGAATCACTCTGTTAATCACATAACAAATGGTCCAGAAGAGTTAACTACTCTGGAAGAGAAGATGCTTGAGACTAAGTGTCAAAAAGGGGAACCACTAAAGATTGATGGTTCTGTGAACAATGAGTCCCAAGGAGTAGGAATTACTCAAATTGGAGGACCCCAGAGAAATCCTCAAAGGGAACCTAAACAGATTAGGGGATCTCAAAGGAAACACTAAAAAAGGGGGAATACCAATCAGAGTAATAACTACCAGAGAAGGAACAATGTTCAACAGAACCAGGTACCCCAGAGACAATTTTCTCAGAAGAATCAATTCCAGAATAGGTATACTCAAAGGAACTATAATCACCAGAACAGGTCTAATTATCAGAACCAGAGGAGGTCTTCCAGACCCATCTATAGAAAACCAACTGATCTGGGAAGTTATGACACCAGAGATGGTTCTTCTAGGATGTACCCTTATAACCAGACCTTTAAGACCATGTCTTTGAGGCAGGCCATTCCAAAGGCCAGATTTGAGAAAAGGTACACCAGACCTGTTTATAGGAAAGGTGTCCTTATCAGACCAGTAGCTCAATATGTCATAGTAAGAGGACATGTACTGGTAGATAGATTTGGAAGGAAGATAAGATCTCCTCATCCATCAAGAGATGATCTTTATCTATGGATTCCTACAATACCTGCAACTAACCAATCAGGACCCAGCACTAGTAGGGGACCTAATTGATCTCTCTGCAGGTAGATAAGAGTCCATTGGAGAAAGGATTTTCAAGCAACCATGTCTGGTACATTGATAGTGGATGTTCCAAGCACATGACATTCCAGAAGGATAATCTCCAAGATTTCAAGCCATTAAATGGACCAAGAGTGATGTTTGGTGACAACAACTATGGAGTCACCAGAGGAGTTGGAAAGTTGACCTTCAATGGTGTATCTGTAGATGAAGTCTACTACGTAGAAGGACTCAAGCATAATCTGCTTTCAATATCCCAATTCTGTGACAAGGGATACTCAGTGAAGTTTTCTAGTGATTCATGCACTGTTTTCTCTTCTGATTATACTGATATCTTGCTAATAGGCTTGAGGAAGGGTAACATTTATCTTGCAGATTTTAGCAGTTGCCCAAGAAATGCTTGCCTGGTTGCTAAAGGATCTGCAGAGAACAGCTGGATTTGGCACAAGAGATTGTGTCATCTTAACTTCAAAACATTGAACAAGATTGCCAGAAAGGGTCTCATTCGAGGTCTTCCAAATGAAGTGTTTAAGAAGGATCAGGTTTGTGGTTCATGCCGGAAGGGTAAACAACCCAAGACTTCCTTTAAGGATGTCCAGAGCACAACCACAACCAGAGTACTTCAACTACTTCACATGGACCTGTTTGGACCTGTTTCTCCTCTTAGTTTCAGTGGTAGGAAGTACACCTTAGTAATAGTAGATGACTTTTCAAGATACACTTGGGTAGTGTTCTTGTTTAAGAAAAATGAAACTATAACTAAGCTGCCAGAGTTCTTCAAGTAGATTCAGAATGAGCAGAACCAGAGCATTGTCAGGATCAGAAGTGACAAAGGAACAGAGTTTTTGAATTCACATATTGCAGATTACTGCAAGGATCATGGGATTTTTCATGAGACATCTGCTGCCAGAACACCTCAACAAAATGGAGTTGCAGAAATGAGGAATAGGACTCTCAAAGAAGCTGCAAGAACACTTCTGGCAGAGTACAGCACTCCACAGAGATTTTGGGCAGAGGCCATCAATACAGCTTGTTACACTCAGAACAGGTGCCTGATTGCCCAGAGACACAATAAGACCCCATATGAGGTATGGAAAGGTAAAACCCCATCTGTTTCATATTTTCATGTTTTTGGATGTAAGTGTTTCATCCATGACAATGGGAAATCTAAATTAAGAACCTTTGATGCTAAAGTGGCTGATGGAATATTTTTGGGATATTCCAGCACCAGTAAAGCTTTTAGAGTTTTTAATAAGAATTCACTTTGTGTGGAGGAAACACCTCATGTTGTTTTTGATGAATCTACTTTTGAGTACAAGGTGGATTCTAAGTCTCCTGATGAGACCCAGAATCAGACTACACCCAGAGTTATCAAGGTCAATCCACCTATTCTTGATTCAGATTCAGATTCAGATGAGGACCCATCTCCTGGTTCTCTGAAGCAGCAGCCTTCACAAGGAGCAGAACCAGAAGAGGTTGGAACTCCTGTAGGGGGAAGCTCTTCTGCAGGTGGTGATAATCACCAAGGTACTGCAGAAGATGATCACCCAGGCAAGACCACGGGAAGGAGGACCCTGATTGATCACCCCAATGACCTGATCTTAGGAGATCCAACTAAGGGTGTCCAGACTAGGAGAACTATTAACTTAGCTGTCTTATTCAGTTGCTATGTGTCCTTGATTGAGCCCAAGAACATCAAGGAGGCACTGAAAGATTCAAATTGGATTGTTGCTATGCAGGAGGAATTGAATCAATTCACCAGACAGGATGTTTGGGAGCTGGTAGACAGACCAAGTCATCAAAAGGTGATAGGCACTAAGTGGGTTTTCAAAAATAAGAAAGATGAGAATGATGTCATTACTAGGAACAAGGCAAGGCTAGTGGCCCAGGGCTATTCTCAGTCTGAAGGAATAGACTATGATGAGACTTTTGCTCCTGTTGCCAGACTAGAAGCTATCAGATTGTTCTTAGCATATGCTGCTCACATGAAGTTCAAAGTATACCAGATGGATGTGAAATCTGCCTTTCTTAATGGGATTCTCATTGAGGAAGTGTATGTTGAACAACCTCCTGGTTTTGAACAAGGTGACAAGGTGTTTAAGCTTAAGAAAGCTCTTTATGGGCTGAAGCAGGCACCCAGAGCATGGTATGACACTCTATCTCAATTTCTTCTGGACAATGGTTTTACTAAAGGTAAAATTGATAGGACCTTGTTTAGGAAAGAAGAAGGAAAGGACATCCTTCTGGTCCAAATATATGTTGATGACATCATATTTGGATCCCCTAACAAGAAGCTGTGTGAGAAGTTTGGTGAGCTCATGCAGGGACAGTTTGAGATGTCCATGATGGGAGAATTGAATTACTTTTTGGGTTTGCAGGTTAAGCAATCAGAGAAGGGAATTTTTATTAATCAAGCTAAGTACACCAGAAACATGTTAGAGAAATTTGGAATAGGATCTAGCAGAGCAGCCAAGATCCCTATGATGACAAATTTCAACATGGATCCAGATGAGTCTGGAGGGAGTGTGGACCAGACTCAGTACAGAGCACTTATTGGTTCTCTTTTGTATCTGACTGCAAGCAGACCAGATATTACTTTTGCTGTAGGAGTTTGTGCCAGATTTCAAGCTAACCCCAAGAAGAGTCACTTGGAAGCAGCTAAGAAAATATTGAAATACCTTAAGGGAACTGTGAATTTAGGATTATGGTATCCTGCAGATGACAATTTAGAATTAAGTGGTTATTCAGATTCAGACTATGGTGGGTGCAGAATAGATAGGAAATCTACAAGTGGAACATGCCAATTTTTAGGGAATAAATTGGTATCCTGGTTTTCCAAGAAGCAGACTTCAGTTGCTACATCAACAACAGAAGCAGAGTACATGGCTGCAGGGAGTTGTTGTTCTCAACTTCTTTGGATTAGTCAACAGCTTAGGGACTACCAGATTAGAGCTAAGGATATTCCTATTTTTTGTGATAGTAATAGTGCCATTGCAATCACCCAGAATCCAGTTCTTCATACCAGATGCAAACATGTTGATATAAGGCATCATTTTATCAGAGATCATGTTGAGAAGGGAGATATAAGGATGGAAAAGATTGCAACAGAGAGGCAGAGAGCAGATATTTTAACCAAGCCTTTGGCTGAGACCAGATTCAGAGAGTTAGCCTTTGAGTTAGGTTTGTTGGATCCAGAGACAGATTTGATTTAGGGGGAACATCAGAGAAGTATCCTTACTTTATTAATTTTCTTCATAAATTTTCTTTATGCTAACATACCTGCAGATTAGATATATCAGAGAGGGTATACTTCCAGATGAGGTATACACCAGGTGACACTTATCCCAGATGAGGTGCTGAGTCAGAGATATGTCCAAAATCTTTACTGACCAGGACCAGATGAGTTCCATCAGAGGAGAAGTATCACCAGACTAGTTGTGGTATCATCTGGTTACAATATCAGGTGAAAGGTATGTCTTTTCTACTCTGGCCTCTGATCATTGGGATACACTTTTCAAATTAGTAAGTACACTCAAAACCTTTCAACTTCGGAGTGTATTTAAGACTAGGGTATAGGGCCTAGGCAATCATTTCGCTTTTTCTCTTGACTGCCACAAAACCCCTTTATGCCCAGTCCCAATGACTATGCCAACGCACCAGATTAAATCTGTATTTCGCCTCTCATCATGGCCATCGGATTTAATCACTGTGCAAAATGTCAATCAATGCCAAAATTGATTTTGTTTCTTAAATTGAATTTGAAACAACACGCGTTCACACTTCATTTAATTTTCAAGCCACGCGTATTACTCTATTTAAATCAATTTTGTTTTCAATCTGTCCTTTCACGTTTCTATACTATTCAAACCCTAACCTCTCTCTGCAAAGCATTCTCTCTCTCTCTCTCTCTTTCACAGTTATGGCACCCAAGTGCAATTTCGATCCAGACTATGTCTGCAAGAAACTCAAGACAGAAATGGTGGTGGACTTCTATTCCACTAAGAATCCGGCCGCTTTGGAGATTTTGGAACTTCTCAGACGTTCTGGGCTGGAGGAGTTGATCTCAAAGGTTCCCAAGGATCTGCGTACCTTGGATGGATATGCTGCACAGTTTCTTATCCGGATGAAGATCCACGAAGACTATATTTCTTCCAAGATTGATTCAGAGGATCTTGTTTTCTCTAAGGCAGACTTCTGTGGTCTTTTTGGTAACCTTTCTGCGGAAGGTGTGGACCCACTGAAGTACAGAGAAGGAGAGGCGTTGGAATCCTTCAAGATGTTTGCCAGAAATTCATGCCAGAATATTTCCAAGGGTTTCTTGGACAAGCATCTTAGGCAGAAGTATAAGGTGCTGTTTGACATTGTGGTAAAGATTCTCATGTGTGAGAGCCATAGCACAGATGCCATCTTCGTTGGCAGGCTCTGTGTTATGAGGGCCATTCTGGATGGTGTTCAATGTAACTGGGCTGAGTTCTTCTGGGGGGTGCTGAGGAAGAACAAGGTGAAAATCCAGAAGGAAGAATGCCCCCAGTTGCCAGGAGAGCAACAATTTGTGTTCAATGCTAATGTTTCATTGGGCACAAAACTCACCCTAATTCTGGATTCGATTCTTCCAGAGAAGAAATGGAGACAATCCTGGTGTAAGGGCTTTCATAAGTCCAAGATTATGTTCTCCAAGGATGGTCCTCTCCACGGCCATGCCGACTCTGATGGAGAGCAAGCCATCCCTGCCCCTCCTATTCAATCTATTCCCTCTCCTCCTAAGGGGCAGAGAAGGCAGCAGCAGCAGAAGACACAGAAGAAAGCTGCTGCAGCAACTAGTTCTTCAGCCGTTGCCTTTTTTGGTTCCTCAGAGGAGGACCAGATTCCCCTTCTTGATGTGCTTAAGAAGAAGGGTGATGATGATAAAGCTGTAAAGAAGGCTGGAGCAGCCAAGAGAAAGCAGCCAGACGAGGCCAGGAGAGGTTCTGCTAAGAAGAGGAGGACTAGCAGGAAGGCAAAGAAAACCCTTCTGGTGGATGAGCCATCAGAAGAGGAAGAGGAAGAAGATGAAGTGCCTCTTGTGAGGAAATCCAAGGCCAAGAGAGCCCTTCTTCAAGATTCAGACTCTGGATCTGATCTTGGAGAGGCCTTGGAGAAGGCCATTGAGGATGCCACCCAGATGATGGAGGATGCTCCAGTGCCTGTTATGCCTACTGGTGTTGACCCAGCAGAGGTAAACCCTTCATTTCCCTCTTCCTCCCCCATAAATCTGGTTTCCCCTTCTACCTCTCCCCCAGATAACATTCCCCAAACCTCATCTGCCTCTGGTAACCCCATTCTTCCACCAGAGCAGACTATCCCAGATACCCCCGTCTATACTCCCTCTACCATTCCTACACAAACACCTTCTCCCCCAAATTTCCAAACACATATCCCCACTAACCCCTCTCCCCCACCTTCTGTATCAGAGGTACCCTCAACCTCCTCTGGTGCAGAAGTCCCCCCTTCAAACACTTCCACCTACCAAATCCCTCCTACCCATTCTGTACCAGATATCCCTTCCTCTTCTGGTGCAGAGCAACCAATCCCTACCACCTCTACTTCACAAAATCCAAATCCTCCCCAAACCCATACAGACCAGGACCCAACCATTTCTATGGCTCTGGGATTCGCTGGCCCTCCCCGCTCTCCAACCTGTTTATCCAGCGATGATAGTGAAGATGAGGAAGCTTCACTTGAGCCTGTTGACTTAGCCCCTTCCTCCTCTGCCTCTGGGCCCAAACCCTTCACTTTCTCCTCTGCAGAAATGGGTCCCATTAGGCAGAGTATGAGTGTAAGTGCTCAGCTCTGGCTAAGAGAGCATTTTCCAGTTCTTCTGGAGCACTTACCACTTCTGGCAGAGCTTACTGATGCCAAGGTCTGGAGCAAGGCCAGACTTGAAGATGTGGAGGACCTAGTGCTATTGCTTGAGGAAATGGGTGCCTCCAACTTCACTGCTTGGGAGATTGAGCTGAAGCAGAAGATGAACATTCAGAACCCAGCAGAGCTGGAGACTCCTGGTGCAGCCAAAGTCTTGATTCGCACCCTGCTCATCCAAAGAGGAGTCATGCTCACTCCAGAGGGCCCCACTTACAAGTTTGGTCCTCACTTTGTCTTCCCTCCAGAGCTTTATTCAGACGAGGAGGACTTTGAGATGTCTCCTGCTGTGCTCCAGAAGATGAAGGCTTTCTTCAACGAGCAGATCATGTAGATAGGGCGTTTTTCCAAAGCAATCCAACATATGGCCCCTGCTATGATCGAGCATCAGATTAAGCAAGAGAGGAAAATCTTCCTGAAGCAGATCAAATCCTCTCTGGCAGAGGTTAAAGCTTCGTTCAAGGCTAATGGCTTGTTTGTCAAGCTAGATGTTATGCACAGCCAGAAGCAGCTCCAGGAGCATGTGATGGAGCAGATGAGGCCAGTTTCTGTACTCAAAGTGGAAATGGCCAGCCAGATGATTCAGACTGCTAGACTGAAGGACTCCCTCCAGGAGATGTTGGAGAAGCAAGAGAGACTTGCTGCAGAGTCTAAGGCTTACCTGGAGGAGGCCAAGCAGCTTCGTGATCTTCACTCTTCCTCCAACACTGCCTTGCCTGATCTCATAAGGCAGGTAGTGGAGCCCCTCCTTGATGAAGTTAAAAAGGGGGAAGAGAAGGCCAGAACTGATCTGGCGAAGACCACAAATGAGACGCTTTTTAGCCATGGAGCTCGTCTGGACCTGCTGGAGAACACTTTGGCCCAGGCTGAGTTGCAGAAGAAGAAGAAAGAAGAGTTGAAATCTCTATCTATGGCTGAACAACTTGCTGCAGAAGAAGAGTCATCTGAAGCTGAGCAGGATCCTTCTACCATTCCTGGTCCTGCTAAGAGGAAGATTAGAAAAGTTAAGAAGAGTTTCCTTGAATCTGTTGTCGAAGAAGCAGAGAAGAGATACAAGGAAGAGACTCCAGAGGAGAGGCAAGCCAGAATCAGGAAGAACATAGATGAAGAGCAGAGGCTCAGATATGTTAGGAGACAGAACAAGAAGGCCAGAGAAGCTGGTATTCCTTCTGGTGCAGGTGGCTCAGGTCAGAAGAGGAAAGCTCCTGTGGAGGTTATGAACATCTTGCCACTAAGGACAGAAGGGTCTTTTGACTCTATTGTGCCTTATCCTCTGATTGAGAGATGGAGAGAAGCCAAGACCCTCTGGTTCATTCAGCATTATATCCAGAGGCCAGCACCAGAAGATGATGAGCTAATCAACAGAACCTTCCATTCTTAGATGCAAGCCTATGATGCAGACTTGTACAAGCAGCTGATGGATTCAACCATTGAGTTCAACCTGGAGGTGACTGCTCCTGAATTTACTTATCTTAACACTCCCATGATTGGGAACCAGGTGGATTGGGTAGAACTGAAGAAGCTTTACAAGACCAAGGTGTTGGTGAATTTCACCCCAACATCTTCTGCAGAGTTGAAGGCCGTCCAGGATAGGTTCCTTGACTGGTTTCTTGTCCCTAAAGAAAACAGAAGATATGCCTAGAATAGGACAATGAACTTCAATGTAATCTGTAATTATTTTGTCCTCTGATTATTAATGAAAAATACATATCTTCTCTGTTCTAAAGACAACTCCTTGTTGTCTTATTATTTGCCTGATGAGATCTATTCTAAGGTCTCATCCCTTTATTGTTTTCTTACTTAAGTTTTACTTTTGATCAGTTCTGGTAGTGTTTTAACTCCATCAAAAAGGGGGAAATTGTTAGGATAAAAATTTATTAGTTTTGATGAGTTAAAACAAACCAGAAGATGTAATAGGACCATCTGGACCTGTTAGCCAGATGATGATCTAGATTAGGACTTAGTCTAGGGGGAACTGCCAGACCAGAAGACCTCACCAGAAGAGTCACCAGAAGACCCCTCCAGAGGACTTCACCAGAGGACTCCACCAGAGGACTTCACCAGAGGAGATCAGACCAGAGGCAGAGGACCTTCCCCAGACCAGACGAGTCCGGACCAGACGAGTCTGGTGGAACAAAAGATGCTCAGTTTGATCCCCTTATCCTACTGAGTATTCTGGTTGTTCACCAGATAAGGACCAGAAGACACCGAGGTTGCCTGGTGTCTGGTCCTGCCTTCTCTGAGAGAATCAGAGTTAGGCAATTGGAAGCATTGACCGTTGGTGATTCAAATCAAGTCAAAACAAGATTGGATTGAGAAGATATGAAGACAATCAATCAAGATCTCACCAACCCAATCAATCAATTAGGGAATTGATTGATTGAAGCTTCCATATATAGAGGATCTGATTGGATTAGCCTCCCAATGGCTATGTCCCTAATCCCCTCTATATATACTTGAGTGCAGATCAAGAAAAAGCTCTAGAATCATTCACGCGCATATAGCCATACTAAGCTCTTGATCACTACGCATATTGCACTCACTTTTGTTCTTAATTACTCATCTACTCGTAAGGAGTTTATACACTCAACCTGTTCATCTTGTTAAGATAAGGTTGGAGTGAGTCTATCTTTAGATCGAAGTTAGATCTAAAGAGTTTGTAAGAAGGTGCTGGTACTTCAGAAATTCCAGTAAGTAAGTTTGTGAGTTGGTTGTTAGTGAGACCCCTTGGTGATAAGGGAGAGTGGACGTAGGATATTTATCCGAACCACTATATATCTTGTGTTTTTTATCGCTTTACTTTAATTATTGTTTATTGCTCTCTTATAAAAGATTTTGGAAAGACATTTAAACATAAGCTTCCGCAATTAATCTATCAAGTGGGACCAACAATCTCTGTAAAGATCATATTAAGAGTGAATCTTCCAGAACATCACACTCGGCCACAAATATAAGACACTTGGGCCGAGTGAAAAGTCTTTCTTGGCCGAGTGAATCTTCCAGAACATCTCACTCAGTCAAAATGAAACTCCACTCGGCCGAGTGAGATGTTTTTGCCTTGGCCGAGAGATCCTTCCAGAACATCTCACTCGGCCTTCCTTTCAAGTTCAATCGGTCGAGTATATCCCGAGATAGGCCGAGTGGGATCTGTTCACCTATTCTTCCTATGTGTTGGGTCTATTTTGGGGGGAAGGTTGTTGCTTGTAGGGGGGAATTTTGAATTTTTGGAAGAATTTTGATTTTGGGTGGAAATTTGATATTGGGGAAATAAATAGAACATGTAACTTGAAATTTCCTTCAAAAAAATATATCATAAAATTTCGTAAAAATCATTTAAGCCCCAAAAATAAAAATAAAAATTTCAAGCACTGATATCCACCTTATTCGCACAATAATTAACCCGAATATATAATATATTGAGCGATAAAAAGGATCATAAGCAAGCAATCTGTATTTAAATTACACAACCATGACAATGTTGTTTGACATACCCAACAACTAAACCCAAAATAGTTTAAAACAAAGTCAAATAAGGTTCAACAAACCACTAACCCACCACAGATAATTCTAAAATAAATGGCTGACACTGAACAAGATGAACATCTACAACAGATCCTTCATGAAGACCCAAATCATTTAGCAATTTCCTGCATCCCGCCGATATCATATACCGACTATATTCATCTTTGAAAGTCACTATCCAACATTTGTCCTGGCACCTAACCTCGACATCCGGGTAAAATTTATAAAATTCTTTGATGTGGTCCTCCCAGAATGCAGTTGGTATTAACTATAAAAGAAGATAGGGTCAAAATAAGTTATTTTATAACCTACCCAAAGTAATGTATAAACACTTACCAGTCTTTCTTTTTTGATGTCCGATGAAGTGAGCTTTCGGGTAAACTTTGGTAACCAAGCATTTTTAGATTCACCCGCACCACCCTATACAAAATAATAAATCCAAAAAGTGAGTATATGTGTGCTAAAAACAAAAGGAAACTTACACAATCCAAGACCACTAACAAAAGGAAACATAAAAATGAATTTTCCGCATTATATTAAACTATAAAAGAAAGGACTTTAAATCATACCCTGTGCAAAACTCCAGGTGATCTTATAGTGCGTGGTCTTCCATGAGGACCCGAATTTAACAGAGGAATTTCGTCGTCAATAATCTTTTGAAGAGATGCTCTAAATGCCGGAAACTTCATTCTCGTCATTTTACTCCATTTCATGATCATTCGCTGCTCCACATCCGAAAAATGCCATAGATTTGAAAAGTTCAAACCATAATCAACCTCCATCACTCCCTCATCATCAGAAGAATCTGAACGGGATGAACCAATGCCAACATCTACCACAACCCAATAAAAAAAGAAAATTAACAAGCATATAAAGTTTTGGTATTACTACTAGCATATAAAGTTAACTTAATAAACAAGTTCAAAAAATTACCATCAATTTCTTCTTCATCCAGTATCACAATCTCGCATCCATTATCCAGATAAACATTCACATATAAATTTTCACTGAAAGTGTGCGTGTGTTATAAAGTGCAGATGTTGTAACAAATGCTAAAACAAATATTACAACAATCTGTTAAATCAGAATATAAAACGTATACAGTGGAAGACTTAAACACACAATTGCAAAAGGGAATACTTTTTAACACAAACTATCATAAATAGCTTGTGCTAGCCTTATGGCGAAAAGTTCACTATAAAATATTAGTGATACAAAAGTTGTGTGAAGAGTATGATCGTTCACAACGGAAACAAGACTCGATATCACCTATCAAATCTAAATTGGCTAAGTGTATAACATAATACACCGTCAAAATTGATCTCACTTTATATCGATGATCTCACTATCTATGATATAAGTTCGATCACAAGCTATGCGTGAAAAACTCTATTTCAAGGCATAACATAAATGTTGGAATAACTGCCCTATCACCTTTAAACTCAGGATCAACACTAGAGTAGGTGTACTTGTTTACTCCACACTTGGTACTGAAAGATTCGGCCTCTATTTATAGGCAGAAGTCTTCAATCCAAAAATAACTTCTCTATGTAACCGCTTCCATGATCTTCATGTTGTCCCACGTCTCTTTCTTTATTTCTCATGCTTCTTGATGCAACCGCCTGATCTAGACAGTTCTAAAACGTCCTGGATAAGTCTGGAACGTGTAGGCCCTTGTAGATCCTTCTGGAACCCGTAACTGCTCATGTTGCTACCAATGTTATGCAACATTTACTGCAACATTGATATTCCAGAACCTTGTAGATCCTTCTAGATCTTCATCCTGCATGTTAAAACATCTAAGACAACATTTGATCATAAAGTGTTGGTTAATGAGAAGAAAGGGCAAATTCATGTTGTTTCAAAGTAAATAGTGAATACTTCACTACCAACAACATCAACAATCTCACCCAATTTGACCTTTCTGCTACAACACACCTGCTGTATATATTTGTTCAATATAGAAGTCAGTGATGTATGTACAATAGAGATCAACATCGTATTGTACACTTATCTTTTCACCCTTGTGTAGCAAAACAACCAAAAAATAAGATGATCAACCGTAAGTTGAACCACCAAAAACAAGATGAAATAACACTAAGTTAATTTCACCAAAACAGAATGAACATCATCATATATGCTCATCAAAAATCAACAGAATGAGTAACATAATGTTTACCCATTCAAATTACAACTTCAAAATAAAATTAACTGAAATAAATCCTAACAATTCTAATATAATATTGTCTTTTCAGAAATTAAAAACATCCTATCATAGCAACAATAATTAAAAACATAAATCAACCAAGAGTACTTAGAGGCAATCATAAAAGAGGAACTTGATATCACTGTATAAAATATACAACTGCAGCTTCAAGTATCTTGCACTAAGCTCCCCCATAAATTGTGCTTCCTCCAGTCTCTAAATATCTTCAAACCTTGGCTGAGATGTCAGGCAGGTCACCATATAGATCATCTTCCTCCTGGATATCAAATGTTGCAAAGTTTGCAACAACATCTGCAGCAGCATCTGCACCTCCTCCAGTCTCATCAGGTCCAGTTGCACCACCTTCCTCAGCAACCTCAGCAGCAACAGGCTCATCAGCATTCACTTCATGAATTTCAACTCCCCTGGCAGCAGCAACAGCAACTGGTACTCCCCCTGTTGTGGCAGAAAGGAGGTTCTCCCAGTAGTTCTTCAGGAATTGAAGTTCATCAATTGAGTCCTGCAAGTGCTTTAGTTGAGTTTGAATAAACTCAGGTGAGATATTCAGAGAATAGGTTGTGGGAGCTGGAATGTTGCTAGGTATGTTCCCAGCATTCTGTGCAGCATCTTGTGCAGGAACAGGATCAGGAACAGATTGGTGTGGTTCTGCATCTTCTTCTTCAGCATTATCCTGCAGAGGTAAGTCTAACACTCTATTTCCAGACAGTAAATAATGAGATATACCCATTAGATGAACTCTCCCCCTCAACAACTCATTCCTTTTCTGAATAAAGTTGTGACTCCTCAAATATCCATAAATCAGCACAGGGTAAGGCAGGTTGCCTTTCTCAGAGATCTTCCCAGCAAACTTCATCATGTGATGAAAAATAACCAAGCCCAGGTTAAAAATTTTCATCACACCAATTCTGTACATCAGTACAGCTTGATCTCTGGTCACCTTTGTGGAGTTTGTAGAGGGTATCCAGTTATACACCACTAGCTTGTGTAACACTGAATACAGAGAGGTCAATGAGGCATCTAACATATTCTTCTTCCATTTGTTAACTCTTCCCCCAGTAAGAACAGTAATGATCTCATCCATATGAGGAACATCTTCTTCCTCAACATCCTCAACATGTAGAAACTGATTAATCAACTTAGGAGTAAAAGGAACACTCCTATCTCTAAATCTTACATCACCATACCACCTAGAATTTCTTCTAGCCTGGTTCTTTCTCAGACAAGCATAAAACTCATACACCCAATCAGTAACAAATGCATCAACAAAAGTAACAGCATGCATCAAACTTCTTTCTTCTAAAAATCTAACTAGACCCTTGGATTCAAACTCATCAATGTTAATTTTTCTTTCAATTAACAGATTTCTTTTCCTCAACCTTTCCAACTTTTGGTCTAAAGATTCATCATCATTATTATCAGAACTAACATGCTCAACTGAATGTTCAGATGCATTACCTTGATCAGAATCAGTTTTGGTTCTGTCTGAGCTACTTTCAGAACTGCTGTCATCAGCTTCAGGTTCTGGTGCTGCTGCACTTGTTCCAGCACCACCAGTAGCATACTCAAACTTTCTCTTAGTCCTCATCTCAACTCTTGCTCTCCTCCCCAGTTCAAAAATAGGTACATCACTCTCATCAGTTTCTTCTTTCTCCTGGCTTTCAGATTGATCAGTCTCTTTCTCAGATGAGTCTTTGGAGCTTGACTCCTTTTCAGATTCTGAAAACACTCGAATAGGTCGAGTAGCAACATCTCCTTCATCATCCTTCTTCCTCCTTGCGGTTTCAGAATAGTTCATCCTTTTCTTTGCTCTACCTGATCTCCTCCTTGATTGAACAAGACTCCTTTTCCTCTTGCCACCCTTTTTCTTCACAACTTTGGCTATTGGAGCAGGCTCAGAATCCTCAGACATTGAAGAATCAGTTTTAGGTGATTCTTCTTTGTCCTCCTCTGACATTTCAACATCAGGGACTTCAGCATTAGGGCTTTTCTCCCTAGTTTCTTCAGCAACAATTTCCTTGACAATGGGGGTCTCCTTTGTAGCCTGATCATCTGTTTCAACACTCTTTGAAACATTAGCAGTAGGGCTTTTGGCTTGGCTAGATGATTTAGGATTTTCTGATTGTACAGTCGAAGAAGGGCCTCCGACATGAACAGTAGGAGAAGGGTTTTGAGTTTGTTTCAAGTAGGATGCAACATCTACTTCAATAGAGCCAATGGTTAGTTTGGGAACCACAGGGCTTCCTTGAAGGCTTTGTGCAATGCCGCGTGCGATCGTCTCAAGCTGATCAACAGTGGCCTCACTTGGGATGTAGATGTTTACGGGAAAAGCTTGAACAGGTGTTAGAGTAGTAGGAGGTGTTGTGCTCGATGATGGAGCAACAGAGGCAGCATTTGGGTTTTGGCTTGAGGCCATTTCTGCAAGAAGGTTAAGATTTGAATGTGGAGGAGTTGAAGGGTTTGCGCGAGTTTTTGAACTGTGAGAGGACTTCTTTTGATTTCCAGCCATTAAGTAGATAGTAAAATTAAGCAAAAATAAAATTTAAAAGAAATAACACTAAAACCCTAAGATGTGAACACACAACTTTCAACACTTATACGAAAAGTCTGAATTTCACTCATATGTTGAACACTGAGAATTAAACATAAGACATGAAGGATATATATAGAAGAAAGTACGGAAGTTATTTTAATTACCCATGAAAATGAATATTCTGGATTTTTTAAGAAGTTGAACCTACCCACTCCCCCATAAGAGATCGTGGGTTATTTCATGATTAAAAAATCCAAAATTTAATTAATTAACCATACTAAATAATGCACTACTTGAATAAATTGAAAAACGTGGGTTTATGCATGTGGAAATTAAAAACAAATTCCTGAAAAATCGGTCCAAAATTTTACTTTAGAAAAATAAATACGAACTGCATATGATGTTGTATTCAAAATTGGAACACACACTTCAACATCGGTTTTAATATCCAATGTCGCACTTTTTATCAAACACTTTTTAGCACTTTTTATTCACATTGATCCATCTTTTCAAGAGAGTGCATCGTAGCAGCGAACTCCGTGCCCCATAATTACTCAATGAATTTGTGACATTTTGATGTTTTGCTAATCACCTTTTGAAAAGAAGACATCGTAGTAGCGAACTCTGTGCTCCTTAGTTACTCAGTGAATTAGTTACATCTCGATGTGCTTTTTAAAAAAAAAAAACTTATTATGCGTTTGAGAAGAGTGATTCCTCTTTATTTTTACACAACAAACATACTTAGTCCAGATTTATTTTTCAAAGAAATTAAGAATCAAAATACAAGAACAAGCTTTAATTAGAACATGCAAATACCCTGATGTTGTTATAGATGTTTTAACAAACATAACAACATCCGCTTCTCAGTTACTCAGATTGTGCACATACCAAGAGATTTCCTCAAGAATGAGAATCTCTCATGGTCTAATGCTTTAGTAAACACATCAGCAAATTGATTTTCAGTGGGTATGTATTCTAACTTCACAATATTCTTCTCTACAAGATCTCTTATGAAATGATGTCTAATACTTATGTGTTTAGTAAGTGAGTGTGAACTGGATTTTTCGAAATGTTGATAGCACTAGTGTTATCACAAAATACAGTTAAAGTGTCACTCTCTAAACCATAATCACTAAACATTTTACTCAACTAAAGAAGTTGTGTACATCAACTACCTGCTGCAATGTACTCAGACTCTGCAGTAGATTGTGATACACAATTTTGTTTTCTACTATGCCATGAAATCAAATTGTTACACATGTAAAAACAACCACCACTTGTGCTTTTCCTATCATCAATATCTCCAGCCCAATCAGCATCACTATATCCAACAAGTGCACTGCTTGTGTCTTTGGTATACCATATACCAAGATCAGTTGTACCAGCCACATATCTTATGATTCTCTTGACTGCATTCAAATGAGACTCTTTGGGACAAGCTTGGTACCTAGCACAAACACAAACACTATACATAATATCAGGCCTGCTTGAAGTTAAGTACAGAAGACTACCTATCATGGATCTATACAAAGTTAGATCAACATCTTGACCAACAGTGTCTTTACACAACTTTTGTGTAGATCCCATAGGAGTTTTCATGACTTTTGAGCTTTCTAAACCAAACCCTTTCACTAAATTCTTTGCATACTTACTCTGAGAGAAGAAAATACCTTTATCAGTTTGTTTGATTTGAAGTCCTAGAAAGTAATTCAAATCACCTACCATGCTCATCTCAAATGTTGTTGTCATTGCTTCAACAAACTTGTTTAACATAATGTTACAAGTTGAACCAAAAACAATGTCATCAACATATATTTGAGCTATTAACAAGTCTTCTCCGGAATTTTTAATGAACAAGGTTCTATCAGCCTCTCCTCTTATGAAACCAAATTGCAACAGAAAGTCAGTAAGTCTACCATACCAAGCTCTAGAAGCTTGTTTGAGACCATACAAGGCTTTCTTTAGTTTGTACACATGATCAGGATACTGTGGGTTTTCAAAACCTTTAGGTTGTTCAACAAATGCATCTTCAATTAGTATGCCATTCAGAAAAGCAGCTTTTACATCCATTTGATGAAGATTAATGTTGATGTAACATGCAATTGCTAGTAACAGTCTAATGGACTCTATCCTAGCAACAGGTGCAAATGTTTCATCAAAATCAATACCTTCAACTTGAGTGTAGCCTTGTGCAACTAATCTAGCTTTGTTCCTAATTATGTTACCAGACTCATCAGTTTTGTTTTTAAAGATCCATTTAGTTCCAATGACATTGACATTATCAGGTCTTGGAACTAATGACCAAACATCATTTCTCTCAAACTGATTAAGTTCCTCATGCATAACATTAATCCAATTTTCATCTTTTAATGCTTCTGTAACATTTTTAGGTTCAATTTCAGAATAGTAACACTGAGTGTTGGGACATTGTCAGTTTTGATTAAGATCCCAAAGCCCCTGAAAAGATGTTTGCCTTATTCTGTCTTTGTCAGGCTAGTCTTGATTAGGATTAGTACTTAGTCATTTTACACTTCACAGGTACTCAGTGAGAGGAGACAGTTCTGACATTCTCACCAACCTGATGACGTGGACCAATCCGAGAAGGACACGCTCGTACGGAACCTGACATGGAGACTGAATTCAGACTGCACATTCAACGGGCAAGTATTTAATGGGCATTTAATGCAAATACCAAATCCATGCAAGGACGGCTGCTGCATGGAGATATGTCCGTTTGAAGCCTCTCTACATAGATGACTCGAAGGCTATCTCTCCAACGGATAGTTTTTCAAATCACCTTTAAATACAGAAGGCCTTGAACCCATTCAAGGTTACGGGAAATTTCCAAGCCAGAAATTACTCAAACTCTCAAGCATTCAAAGCATTCAACCCTTAAGAAGAAGCACTCAAAACCATCTAAATTTCCCAAGTGTTTCTTAGCAACCGAGAGTTATTCTGTATTCCAAGAGCTAAATAGCATTATCTTAAGCTTAGAGAGATTACCCAATCCTTAGCATAGCTTTGCCTTGTAAGGATAATCTCAACTTAGTTGGAATCCAAACTGAAACCAAAACCCTAAGTTAGGTTTGTTGGGAGTAAGTCAGTTAGTGTGTTAGTAAGTGGAGTTGTATAGATCAGTGAGGATAGCTGGTCTTGGTGCACCTTGGCACGTTAAAAACAAGAATCCCTTGAGTGGATTTCCTGTTAAGTCAGGCCGTGGACGTAGGAGCTTGAGACTCTGAACCACGTTAAACTCCTTGTGTTCTTACTGCTTTGATTTTGTGCATACTTGCCATATTATTCGTTCATTCATTGCATTCAAGTTTATCATACCTGAATCAATCAGGCTGATCTTCATAAGAACACTGCCCTACTAAACACTATTCTGAATTGAGTAAAACAAGTTTTTCAGAAAGCAAACTAAACAAGACTTTAAACTTTCAGGGCTAAAATATTTCCGCACTGAACTAGAACCGATAGTTAGCCAACTGACCAGCACCAAGTGTAGTCAGTAGGTGTGTTATCAGCTCCTAGTTCTTTATCACTCTGAGTAAAAGGGGACTCAGTCAGTTTTAAGGTTGAAAAATTGGTATACGTGTATTCCCCCCCCATACACGTATTCCTCAGTCTTGTACCGGGACCAACAAGTGGTATCAGAGCAGTGGTTCGAAAGACCACTGACTTTGAATACTAATAGTTTCAGAGGAGAAACTGTTGGTGGTCACTGAACAGATCTGAGTTTGCTTTTCATAAAACTTGCATCATCATGACTTCGAGGAGACTTGAAGCTTCGTTACCTGAATTCTCTGTGTCTAACTTTGTATATTGGAAGTTCAGATTAGAAACACATCTAGATGCCATCCATGACCAGATGCCGCGTGTACTCAGGGAGGGACCAATCAAGATCACTATTCCTAACGTCAGAGGACTGGGATATGAGGATCTTGCGATTGGCGTGCAGGTTCCTAAAGAAAGGAAAGACATGACCAACGATGAAATCAAGATGGTGGGACTTGACAACATCGCCAGAAACATCATCTTGCATACGGTGCCCTTCTAGGAGTCAGCTAGGCTGATGAACTTAAAGACGGCAAAAGAGGTTTGGGATGAGCTGACAAGGATGTGTGAGGGATCTGAAAATATCAAGGAGAACAAGAGAAACATTGCCATTCAGAAATTCGAGGCGTTCGAGATGCTGCCTGACGAAAGTATAGATCAAATGGAGTCTAGATTTATCAAATTGATGAATGAGTTGGTGATGCTGGACAAGGATGTCCCAAGGAGAGATGTTGCTTCGAAGATCCTGAATGCCCTTCCTGAGAGATGGGACAACAGTGTAATTATGCTTAAAAATACTCAGGATATGAGTAACATAACTTCTGCTTTACTTTTTTCAGAGCTCAAAGCGCTTGAATTCGATCTTAACAAAAGAAAGAAGAAAGTTCAGACAGAAGAGGAAGTGAAGGAGAAAACTCCTGAGAAAAGTGTGGCGTTCAAGGCCAGGTCTGAACCTGTTGAGCCCTCATCAAACTCTTCATCAAAGTCACTGATGGAGATGAGCATGGAAGAACTCGCTGAGGAGTACAGCCTGATGGCCAGACGATTTGACAAGCTCAATTCCAGGTTTGGTCGTTACAAAAAGTTTTATCAGGACTCACGTGACAGGAAACCTGAAGGAACCCACCAAAGCTCGAGGAGATATGAGGAGCGAAGGAACACTGACCAGAGGAGAGAACGTGGTGATGAAAGGAGATATTCTGAACCAAAACCTGAAAGAAGAGACGAACAGAGACGTACTCGCGATGATAGATATCCAACCAAGGCTGAAAGCTCACCAAGAACCAGGGAACCTGACTCAAGGAGGAACCCTGAACCAAGAAAAGAAAGAGTAAGTGAGCAGGTAGCATGTTACAACTGTAACAAGATTGGTCACTATCAGTACTACTGCCCGGAGCTGAGTGCAAGGGAGAGAGAGGAAAGGAGAGCCACTAGGGATCTAAGATCTGCTGATCGGAGAGCGATGGTCGCTAAAGATGCAACAAATTCTGACGGTCCTGCTGAAAGGTCACCTGAACTCTTCTCAGATGACGAGTACGATGATGTCTGTCTGATGGCTAGGGATGAGCCTGAGGTAACATCAAATTCAGTTTGTGCTTCGTACACTGGTCAAAATCCTGAGCTTAGCTCAGAGTCAGTTAGAGAAATGAACCTTCAGATCTGCCTTGATCAATTGATGGTTGATTTCTCCAGATTGCAGGAAACTAATGTCTTCTTGGTAGAGGAGAACAAGAAATTGAGTACTGAGGTTCAAAACCTGAACGAACAACTCACTCAGTCTGATCTTAAAGAATCAGCTCAAATTGTGAGACTAACTCAGGAGATTGATTTAATCAATGCTGAACGTCTTCCAAGAGAGAAGATTCTGAAGGAACTGGCTGACGAAGAGCTGGTCAGGAAGGAAGAACTGAAAGTACTTAAGAGTAAGTTTGATGACCTCTTTACCAGACATGAAACCCTGAAAAAGAGTGAGGACTCTCTCAAGAAAAAGGTTGCAGCAATGAATAAATCCTCAGTGGCTAGAGAGGAAATAAATAGCAGCCAGATTCTTGGGAACAAAAAAAAGGGACTTGGATATGTTCCTGAGAAATCCTCACAAGGTCAGTCTCATATTGCGTCAGGGAGCAACACTGAGAGGGTATTTGTTCAGACAGGCCAGAGTGCACCTAAGGTTGTACTCCAGGCCCGTCAAACTGATAAGGGCAAAGAAACCGTTGACACAGTCAGGGTAGCTCCTAAGGTAGCTAAGCCAAAACCCAAGGGAAAGGCGAAGCAACCTAAGGAAGCCCCTGAAAGCTCAGGCCAGGGAAAACCTCAGCGAAAGCAGAGGAAGATTCAGGCCAAGAGCACTCAGACTGGTCAGCGAGGGTATCATCATGCTTGGCAATACCAACAAGGAAGGCCAAACATGATGACACCCCCGTGGTTTTGGCATCCTGAGGCCTTTAACTGTTTTTCTTTCCCTCACTTGCCTAGGGGGAATAGAAATCAGGGTCCTTATCAAGAACAAGGCCAAAGACCTGCTTCACCCAGACCTAGGAAGAACAGGAAGCCAGCCCAAAAGGCACCCACTCAGGCTCCTGTGAAGCCTAAGTCTAACACTCATACACCATCTTCCTCTCAGGCAAAGAAGAAGAAAGTTGTGTATGTCGATGTTTCAGGGAGACAGATTTACCACTCTGAGGCAATCAGGGTTGTGAAGCAAGTCTGGATTCCGAAGGGTACAGCTGACACAATAGGACCCAACACCCAATGGGTACCTAAAGCCTGATTTGCTTGCAAGCGGCTGTGGATCACAACAAGAGGAGAGGAGACTCAATCAAAGCTGTTTGGTACCTAGACAACGGTTGCTCAAGGCACATGACTGGAATGAAGAGTCTTCTCCAAAAATATCAAGTTAAAGATGGTCCACAGGTAACCTTTGGTGATAACTCAAAAGGTGTTACTAAAGGTTTTGGTGTTTTGATAATAGGTACAGTCAGAGTGGAAAATGTGTCCTTTGTGGAAGGACTGAAGCATAACCTGCTGTCAGTAAGTCAATTCTGTGACAAAGGGTTCAGTGTTGAGTTCTCATCGAATATATGTTCAGTCAAGGACAAATCAACACAAGTGCTTCTATCAGGTATAAGGAAAGGTAATGTTTATCTCGCTGATTGGAGCAGCACTATTCCTAATACTTGTCTTGTTGCTAAAAGCTCTCTAGAGCTCAGTTGGTTATGGCATAAAAGATTAAGCCACTTGAACTTCAAGATTCTTAACAAAATTTCTAGACAGTCACTTGTTGATGGTCTACCTAATGAAGTTTTTAGCAAAGATCACGTGTGCAAAGCTTGTCAGGAAGGGAAGCAGGTCAGAGCATCATTCAAAGAGAAAGCTTCCTATTCCACTGACAGGATACTTCAGCTCTTGCACATGGATTTATTTGGTCCCATAACACCTGTGAGTATGAATGGTAGAAAGTATACCCTTGTGGTTATTGATGATTATTCCAGATATACTTGGGTTATTTTCTTGTTGAATAAAAGGGAAACACAGGTGAAGCTTCCAGAGTTGCTCAGGAGACTCAGCAATGAGAAGAATCAGTCCATTACTAAGATCAGATCTGACAAGGGCACTGAATTTATAAATTCATATATTTCTGACTTCTGTAATGAACTTGGTATAGCTCATGAGACTTCTGCAGCTAGAACCCCACAACAGAATGGTGTCGCTGAAAGGAGGAACAGGACACTGAAGGAAGCTGCAAGGACCATGCTGGCTGAGTCAGGATTGCCCAAGAAATTCTGGGCTGAGGCAATCAACACTGCATGCTACACTCAGAATAGATCCATGTTGAACAAACAACATGCTCAGACCCCATATGAGACATGGAACAAAAGGAAACCTCGTATTTCTTATTTTCATGTATTTGGTTGTAAGTGCTTCATACTCAACAATGGGAAGACCCAATTGAAAGCCTTTGATAGCAAATCTAATGAAGGAATATTCTTAGGATATTCTGAAGTTAGTAAAGCCTTCAGGGTTTACAATTGTAGGACCCTTGTTGTGGAAAAATCACCTCATGTTGTCTTTGATGAGTCTGCTAATGAGTCTAGGGCAAAGGTGTTGAATCCTGACACTGAGGAGGTCACAAGGAGTGTGACAAGGCTGAGCTTGAAGAATCAACCTGATCCCAAGATCAAGACTGTGCCAATTCCGAGATGGGATGATGATGACGATCAGGATGATGAATCAGGTGCCACTCCTAAGCCCAGCACATCAGGGATTGTTGAGCCTCAGACTGAGGAACAGGCTCAACCTGAGGTAAGCACCGTCTATGAGGATGTTGTTGCAGCTAAGACGGTTCCTGAGTCACCTAATCAAGGGGGAATCAATGTCCCTAACATTGAGCTTGTTAATCCTTTTGGTATAGACTCAGGATCATCCCCTTCTGTTCAATTTCCTGAATTTCAGAGCCTGTAGACACTAACATTGCAGGTACTTCAGGAACAACTCCTGGCAAGAGAACATGGTTAGAAGATCATCCCATTGATCAAATCATTGGTGATCCAACTGAGGGAGTCAGGACCAGACGGTTCCATGGTGAGAGTGCATTGTTCTGTTGCTTTCTCTCTGAGCAAGAGCCTCAGAACATTGAAGAAGCTCTCACTGACTCGAACTGGATCATTGCCATGCAAGAGGAGTTGAATCAGTTCACAAGGAATTAGGTTTGGGAACTGGTAGATAGACCTAGGCATCAAGGTGTGATTGGTACCAAGTGGATCTTCAAGAACAAGAAGGATGAGAATGGTGTTGTGGTAAGGAACAAGGCTAGACTGGTTGCAAAAGGGTATTGTCAGTCTGAAGGAATAGACTATGATGAAACTTTTGCTCCAGTGGCTAGGTTGGAAGCTATCAGGTTGTTCCTTGCATACGCAACATATAAGAAGTTCAAGGTGTATCAAATGGATGTCAAGAGTGCATTCCTGAATGGTGTACTCAATGAAAAGGTATATGTTGAACAACCTCCCGGGTTTGAGGTTGGAGATAGAGTATACCATTTGAAGAAAGCACTCTATGGACTTAAGCAAGCACCAAGAGCTTGGTATGATACCCTCTCTCAATTCCTGACAGACCATGGGTTCAAGAAGGGAACTGTGGATAGGACATTGTTCAGGATCACTGAAGGTGATGACATTCTCTTGGTCCAGATTTATGTGGATGACATAATATTTGGATCACCAAATCATCAGCTCTGTGAGAAATTCTCTAAGTTGATGACTGGTAAATTTGAGATGTCCATGATGGGAGAGATGAACTTCTTCTTAGGATTGCAGGTCAAGCAGACTGATCAAGGTATATTCATCAATCAGGCCAAGTATACAAGAGACTTGATTCATAAGTTTGGTGTTCAGAACAGCAATCCAGCCAGGATCCCTATGAACACAAATTGGAAGATGGATCCTGACACTGAAGGGACTTCAGTAAATCAGACTGAGTATCGTGGGCTGATAGGTTCTTTGTTGTACCTGACTGCAAGTAGGCTTGACATTACGTTTGCAGTTGGTGTGTGTGCTAGGTATCAGTCTGATCCCAAAAGAAGTCATTTGGAGGCTGCTAAGAGGACACTTAAGTATTTGAAAAGGACAGTCAATATGGGACTATGGTATCCTTCAGATGACAACTTAGAACTGACAGGTTATTCAAATGCAGATTATGGAGGTTGTAGGATTGATAGGAAATCAACCTCATGGACATGTCAGTTTTTGGGAAGTAAGTTGATCTCGTGGTTTAGTAAGAAGCAGAATTCAGTGGCGACATCCACGACTGAGGCTGAGTATATGGCTGCAGGTAGTTGTTGTGCTCAGATTTTATGGTTGAGGCAACAGTTGAGGGACTACCAAGTGTTTGCTAATCAGGTTCCAATCTATTGTGATAACAATAGCGCTATAACAATTACTCAGAACCCAGTGCTTCACACAAGGTGCAAGCATGTGGATATTAGACACCACTTCATTCGAGATCATGTGGAGAAGAAAGATATTAGGATGGAGAAGATTCACACTGACAGGCAAAGAGCTGACATCTTGACTAAGCCTTTGGCTGAAGCAAGGTTTATGGAACTGTCAGTGGAGTTAGGACTCTTAGATTCGGGAGAGCAGTCAGCGTAGGGTTCTAGGGGGAACTCAGGCCAGACTCGACTCAGCGAGGTATCAGGGTGCTACAATGTCTCCCTGACAGGTATGAGTTCTAACCTGACTCTTGTGAATTTCAAGCGTCTCCCTGAGTCCTTCGTCCTGAAAATCTTTATTAAATGCATTCCGTTTTCATTAAAAGCGCGTCTTTTCATATTTAAAACCCACGCGCACGGAGCATTTAATGCTACAGTTACTTTTTCATATACGTGTCCATTTTATACGGAATATGACTGACATGGGGTTTAATTGAAGCTGAGATTAATCCTGGCCCTTCATTTCAAAACCTTTCGAATTCAGGGATCAATCTCAACCCCACGTTTGAGTAACTGACTTAGTCTTATCAATCAAGAGTTCCATTTGAGGTTTTTACGCAAACACAACGCACAATCTGCACACTGAGTTTTCTCTTGCTCAAACACAGAAATTTCAAAAATCTCTTCTTTCAAAACAATGGCATTCCTTGATTCCAACTGGACAACCGACAAGATCGTGGACGTTGTCGAAAAGAAACTGATACACATGGAGCAAGTCATCTCCATGGAAGGTATCTGTCTCACAGTTGAGGAAATCAAACCAGTATTCAAGTGGATTTCCGATGCTGGGTTGGAAACATACTTCACCACCCGCCCCATTTCCGTGCTCCCAAGAACAGTTGTAGAAGCATACCTTAATATGTTCTTACGAAAAGGGGAGATTTATACGAAGGTGACTGCGCTTAAGCCGACGGGAGAGAAGGACGGCGACGGCGAACCTCTCTACAACTCAGAGGTGGTCACTATCAACGTCAGAAGGGCGGTGAGGGAAGCCTTCAAGTTGCCGTTCTCAGGCATCAACCTAAGAACATATAAGGAGAACTCAGAGGGAGAGCTTCTTGGGAAATGGACCAAGTCAGGGTCATCGGAGTTCAAGGCTCGTCAGAACAAGAATACGCTGAAGCCTGAGTACAGAGCTCTGGTGGATTTGGTGTCCAAGATGGTGATGGGAGCAACTGGCTCTCACGAGCAGTTGAGTCTGCCCAAGCTGAGACTCATGGGAGCAATTGCTGATGGAGTGGAAGCGAACTGGGAGCAGTTCTTCCTTGATCAACTCCATCAGGCTGGATTGGACAAGCTTACGCGAGATGAGGAGAAGAAGCACATATCCGTCAGTGCCATCTTGCCATTCGGCACGAGGATGTCCATCCTGATTGCTCATGCTTGCCATGGGTATACCTTCGATTTTGAGGACAGTCTCTCCTCAAAGAAGGTAATATTTTCCTCACTGAGTGATACCTATTCAGTGCTAGGGCTGACTGATCCCAATGCGAAAGCAAAAGGTCAGGCCAAAAAGCCAGCTGGTAAGTCCAAGAGAGTGGCAACCAGTCTCATTGAATGGGTAGATGACCTCCTTGAGAGGAGTAAGGACGGTGAGGAGATTGCAGCTGAAGAGGTGAAGCAGCCTGAGGTGGACGCGGCTGAGAAGAAGAAGAGGGTGAAAATCACGCTGTCAGGGAAGAGCACGAAATCAGGGACTGAGTCTGATCCCAAGAAGGCCGGGTCTGAGGCTGAGGGAACTGACGATGACGTCAGAAAGGAGGGTGTGTGGGAGAGAGGCCCCTAAAGAGGCTTAGAAAGGGAACCGGAAAGTCCCCGGCTAAGAAGCTGCCTGAGGTGAGTGAGAGGGAGAAGTCAAGCTCTCCTGGAGCCTCTGACTTGGAGGAAGTGAGAAAGACTGTCGAGACGGCTGAGTCGTTGCAGCCTGAGACAGCACCCACTCAAATACCCCCACACCCTGAAACCCAAACACCTTCCATCCCTGACCCCAAACCTCAAAACCCCCAACCACCCCAAACCTCAGAGCCAAATCAGCCTACTGAGTCAGCGCCATCAACTTCACAAATGAATGAGCCTGACCAGTCAGCCGAGCCAACACTTCCAAACCCCACAGATTTTCCATCATACCCCAATCCCAAGGACTGTCCCAAATCCATTTCAGCTGAAGAGGATGAATTCCTTGAAGTGGAGGAGGAGGAATTAGATGAACACATGGCAGGAGGGATTCTGGAGAGCACTCTCAGGGGGAACGCCACAGAATGGGCAAGAAAGTGCTGGCCTGGGCTATACAAGTACAATGAGCTGCTAGCGTATGTGATCGAGCTCAAGGTTTGGTTGGACTTCAAACAATCAAACATGCAGGAGCAACATCTGCTAGTAGACGCTCGTGGCTGGGAGCACTGGGAGGCGGAGGAGGCCAAGATTTGCTCTTTCTTTGGACTAACTAGCTGGCTTCAACTCTTGAACTTTGACAACCTGAAGCAGCTAGTGGCTGATATGATGTCCAAAAGCAAGGCTGACATCTTGTCTGATGACGAGAAGGATGATGAGGATGATGATGAAGCTCAGGGTGGAGATATGGAGAAGGCAGTGGAGGAGACTGCACAGGAGGTTGATGAGATGATCTCTGAGCCTCAGGCTCAGGGGGAAGTTGATAAGGACACTGGTGCCAAGGGTGGACCAGTGGCTGAGGATGTTGTGAACATCTCAGCTGCCAATGAGACATCTGTCGATGAAGGGATTCCCTGCCCTGAGACAAGAGAGGAAGATGTTGAGGCATCCAAGGAGACTCTCAGTTCCGAGGGACTTGCTCCTAAGGTTCAAGTTAACTTTGCTGAGCCTGAGCAGGCGGCTTTGACTACTTCACAACTGCCTTCAGTGCACCTTGACGAAGGGACTGATGACGCAGGGGCTGATAAGGAAAAGCAGCCAATCACTGATGCGGTCATTGATGATGAAGATGTGATAATAACCGGGGTCGGACGTGCTGAATTTACAAGCATAGTGGAGGTCAAGCAGGAGAAAACCACAGAAAATCTAGCTGAACTTCAGGAGGAAGTGATGAGGCTACGAGCTGAAAAGGAAGAAGACTCCAAGGCCCTGGCAAAACACATCAGGTGGACAAAGTCAACCTACAACACCCTTGCCAACAGGGAGCTGATTTTGCTAAAAAGGACGATGACTGACACGGCCAAGTCAGTGAAGAATGAGAGGAAGCGCACCAAGAAGATGCTTAGGAACACTCTCAAGAAACTTGATGAGAGGGATGCGATCAGGGATGAGAAGTTGAATCAAGCAGTTGACACGCTTGCAGTTCAGACTGGAGCCATTGTCGCTCAGGCCATGAAGGACTCAGCGTCCAAACTGGAGCTGGAGTCAGGGAAACTGGATCGCACATCTCAGTCAGTGGCAGACATTTTGGCAAAGGCCACTGAGGAGTCGGCAAAGATACTAACTGAGGTCAGCAGAGTCAGCGGTGAGTCCTTGAAGGTGGAGGAAAGGATCACCAAGGCTGAACAAAGTCTCCAACTCTCTATGGAGGTCTTTGAGAAGAAAGTCAATGCTGCTATCAGTTCGGTTTCTTACGCAGGCACTGGGATTGCCACGGGAGTTGAGATGCTGAAGGAGGGCGTTTTGGAAGTTCAATCTTTAGCCTATTTTGTTATCAACAGTGGAGCTGAGTCACTCCCATCCCAGGCCAATGATGATGCCAAAAAGGGGGAAAAGAAGAAGAAAAGATCCCGCCCTGAGGCATCTGAGGCAGTCAACCAAGGTGAGACCGTTCTAGCTGACCCTGAAGCCAATCCTGAAGGGAATATACTAAGGGTGAGGAAGTCAGCTAGGTTAGCGGCAGTGGAGAAGGAATGAGAGGAAGTTGTTGCCAGGCTGAGGGCGGAGGCAACAAAGGCAAAGACTGATGAACCTTCCAAGCAACAACCTAAGCCTATTCAGAGATCTTCTCCCATGAGCTCAAGAAAGGATCCAATCACTTTCTCAGGGGAGATGGTGGCGGAGCTATGTGCTGAAGCATGGGGAGATCACTCTGAGAAATCTGAGGCTATGCGCAGAGCTGAAATTACTCAGAAGGAGAAGATGCGCATCTTGGAGAAGAAGGTTGAGAAGCTGACGGATATCAATGAACTTCAACAGCGAGAACTGGATGACGCAGTGATCAGCTTGCTAAGGAGGAAGAAGGCGAAGCCTGAGCCGAGGAAGTACAGGAAGAAGCCAACAGTTAGGAAATCAACAATTCTTCAAATCAGTAGGCCAGAATCAGGAGTAAGGGAAGCTTTTGTCGATGAGTTCGTCTCAGAGGCATTGAAGGAGTTTTGGACTGATGCAAGGGATGAATTTGTTAGATTGTGGTATGTTGTGAAGAAGTGGGGCGACACTGACGATATCAATGCCCACTTCACTGACTACATGATGGACAATCATCCTGAGCTATTCCAGAAGATCTTGGAGGAGGCTGATGCAGCTCAAGTTCAAGTGAAGGCTCCTGAGTTCACCATTCGAACTCCTCCCTTGGTTCCTGGAACTCAAAAGCATGACACAAAGGCCATAATGATGGAAGTATTGAAGATAGCCAAAGCTGAAGGGTACGTGAACCAACCTGGAAGACTTGACGAGCTGAAGGCAAGAGTTTATGCAGGATATGGACTCAAACCTGAGATGAGATTAGTCTAGGTGTTCACAGGCTTTCCTTGTAATAGACTAGATTCATTGTAAACATTTCCACATCAATCAATGAAGTCTATTACTTTTGCCCACAGACAAAAACTCATTGTCTTTTTGGCTGTTTGTTTTAAATTCTGTACTTTATCAAGAACTGCTCTAACACTGTCTTATCTTATAGATAGGTTTATCATATTTTCTCTAAATGTTTTGAGGATCTTTTCAGTGTTTTGGCATCATCAAAAAGGGGGAAATTGTTGGGACATTGTCAGTTTTGATTAAGATCCCAAAGCCCCTGAAAAGATGTTTGTCTTATTCTGTCTTTGTCAGGCTAGTCTTGATTAGGATTAGTACTTAGTCATTTTACACTTCACAGGTACTCAGTGAGAGGAGAACTCACTGGTAACAATCAAGACTCAGAGCCTGAAGACGAAGAGCACCATCCTGAACTTATGGTAGTCCTCTAAGCTGGCTGAGTAAGTGTCAGTGATGAAGAGTATGACCCTGAGGTCATTACTAACTCAGTCCTGAAGGGAACAGGAGGTCACTGAGTTAATGTGAAGACTTGGAGTAGAGCCAAGCAATGCAAAAGGAATATCAGCATCAGGACAAGACTGGTGGGCTCAAGACAAAATGAACTTAATAAGACAAGCCTGAAGCTCAGGAATAAGTTCTGACATTCTCACCAACCTGATGACGTGAACCAATCCGAGAAGGACACGCTCGTACGGAACCTGACATGGAGACTGAATTCAGACTGCACATTCAACGGGCAAGCATTTAATGGGCATTTAATGCAAATACCAAATCCATGCAAGGACGGCTGCTGCATGGAGATATGTCCGTTTGAAGCCTCTCTACATAGATGACTCGAAGGCTATCTCTCCAACGGATAGTTTTTCAAATCACCTTTAAATACAGAAGGCCTTGAACCCATTCAAGGTTACGGGAAATTTCCAAGCCAGAAATTACTCAAACTCTCAAGCATTCAAAGCATTCAACCCTTAAGAAGAAGCACTCGAAACCATCTAAATTTCCCAAGTGTTTCTTAGCAACCGAGAGTTATTTTGTATTCCAAGAGCTAAATAACATTATCTTAAGCTTAGAGAGATTATCCAATCCTTAGCATAGCTTTGCCTTGTAAGGATAATCTCAACTTAGTTGGAATCCAAACTGAAACCAAAACCCTAAGTTAGGTTTGTTGGGAGTAAGTCAGTTAGTGTGTTAGTAAGTGGAGTTGTATAGATCAGTGAGGATAGCTGCTCTTGGTGCACCTTGGCATGTTAAAAACAAGAATCCCTTGAGTGGATTTCCTGTTAAGTCAGGCCGTGGACGTAGGAGCTTGAGACTCTGAACCACGTTAAACTCCTTGTGTTCTTACTGCTTTGATTTTGTGCATACTTACCATATTATTCGTTCATTCATTGCATTCAAGTTTATCATACCTGAATCAATCAGGCTGATCTTCATAAGAACACTGCCCTACTAAACACTATTCTGAATTGAGTAAAACAAGTTTTTCAGAAAGCAAACTAAACAAGACTTTAAACTTTCAGGGCTCAAACATTTCCGCACTGAACTAGAACCGATAGTTAGCCAACTGACCAGCACCAAGTGTAGTCAGTAGGTGTGTTATCAGCTCCTAGTTCTTTATCACTCTGAGTAAAAGGGGACTCGGTCAGTTTTAAGGTTGAAAAATTGGTATACGTGTATTCCCCCCCATACACGTATTCCTCAGTCTTGTACCGGGACCAACACTGAGCATTCACAATATTGCATATTGAAGACATGCACACAGACCTTACCATATCAACACGATTTGCACTTACTCTTCTTCTTGTTTGAACACCAACTGAAGCATATCCAATAATCTGATTCGAAGGATGACTTTTGGTAATCCAAGTAGCTGGATTCTTCTTTGGAGTATACTGATTGTTCTGAGAAGTATCAACTGAATCTACAGGTGATGTTGAACCAGATGCTGTAACATTTGGTGTAACATTTTCTGTTTTCAGTGATTCTTTTGGAACATCAGTAACTTCAGTCACATCTTCAGTGTCATTTCCATCTATCAGATTCTTGTCATCATCAAAAACAACATTCACAGATTCTTGAACAGTGTTATTTCTAAGGTTATAGACTCTATAGGTTTTGCTATTTCTAGAATAACCTAAGAAAAAACCTTTATCACTCTTAGAATCAAACTTGTGCAGTTGATCTCTATCATTCAGAATGTAACACACACAACCAAAAACATGAAAGTATTTCACATTCGGTTTTTTATTGTTCAAGATCTCATATGGGGTTTTGTTGCTTCCAAATCTAAAATAGACTCTATTAGCAATATGACATGCTGTATTCAATGCTTCAGCCCAAAGAGGAGTTCGTAGGACTTTGAATCGACTCAAACGGACGCCCGGATGAGAAGATATCGAAGAAATACGAAAAGTACTAGTTCGAGGGAGTAAAAGTATCATTGGAGTGCACAAGCTAGAAGAGCTCGAGCACGTTGTGCTCGAGCTGGTCGTGCATAGTGCTCGAGCTGAAGTGGGTCGTGCACTGAGTGCACGAGTCAGTCGTGCATAGTGCTCGAGCTGAATCAAGTCGTGCACTAGTGCACGAGCTCGACTACTCGAGCACTTTTGGGGTTTTGTTGGTTTCGGAATGCTCGACCACACATTACTCGTGCACTAGTGCACGAAGTGCACGACCTGTCGCGTTTTTGGCCCATTAACTCCCGATTCGACCCGTTGCTTATATATACCCCTTTCGAACACATTTTTGACAACCACTGGATACCATACTACGTTTGGAGACTGAGTTTTGAGAGAGAGGAAGAGGAGAAGAGACGAGCAAGTTTACTTTTAAGGTTTTTTGAGGTTTTCATTACGAATTCGAATTACGATTTTACTTTTTAGTTTCGTTTCTTTAGATTTCTGTTCTTGACACGTTGAGACTTATTTTCTGGAGTTAATTTCAGTTATTCTTTTATTTCGTAAACCCTAGTTTATGTTTGATATCTTCTTCATCTTAAATATCATGTTCATGTTCGTTACTTATTTAATTGCTTTAGTTTACGTTAAACCTATGTCTAGCTAAAACCCTTGCATGATTGGGGTAAGATGAACTCTTAGAAGTAGGTTGTGGGTACGTAATTAGGGTAATTTGTGACGTTAGGTTTTAATTCTCTTGATTAATGAATACTTAAAATTAATCTAGACTTTACTTTTGAATTTCGTTCGAAAGGTGTTAGAGAGAGGACGACCGTATCACTCTTTAACAACGAGTAGACTTAACTAGAGGGTTTAGGAAAGGTTAATTCATCTACTAGTTTAGCGAAGGAGGACGACCGCATCACCTTAGTTAAATCAGGGTCTCATTAATTAAGCACAATCTATTAACTTGTTAGTGGATTAGTGAAGTCGAGTGTTAGGGTAAAGTATTAGGGTTTAGAATCTTGAGCTTTCACCTTGCATTCTTTTACTTAGGTTATTTCTGGCGCGTCACAGTTATTTTGATTATGTACCTGCTCCGTTAGTATACGTAGGAATTCTTATCCTAAGGATCACCATCTCTTACTTGAAAACAACCCGCAGTTAATTCGTCTTCTTTAGTTCGTTAGTATAATTAGTTTATTTAAGTTGTTTTAATTAATCTTTCAAAAAAAAAACCAAAAACATTACACTCATATTAGCTACGACGCGTAGATCTTCAGGGATCTGTTCGCATACACCCCATCTCGTGGGTTCGATATACTTGGCCGTTATACTTACTCATACTACAGTGAACCCGTTCGCTTGTGGGGAAGCGACTAGTAGAAGTTAGTGTAATTCGCTTCAAGTCAACTCTATCCTAGCAACAGGTGCAAATGTTTCATCAAAATCAATACCTTCAACTTGAGTGTAACCTTGTGCAACTAATCTAGCTTTGTTCCTAATTATGTTACCAGACTCATCAGTTTTGTATTTAAAGATCCATTTAGTTCCAATGACATTGACATTATCAGGTCTTGGAACTAATGACCAAACATCATTTCTCTCAAACTGATTAAGTTCCTCATGCATAACAATAATCCAATTTTCATCTTTCAATGCTTCTGTAACATTTTTAGGTTCAATTTCAGAATAGTAACACTGAGCATTCACAATATTGCATATTGAAGACATGCACACAGACCTTACCATATCAACACGATTTGCACTTACTCTTCTTCTTGTTTGAACACCAACTGAAGCATCTCCAATAATCTGATTCGAAGGATGACTTTTGGTAATCCAAGTAGCTGAATTCTTCTTTGGAGTATACTGATTGTTCTGAGAAGTATCAACTGAATCTACAGGTGATGTTGAACCAGATGCTGTAACATTTGGTGTAATATTTTCTGTTTTCAGTGATTCTTTTGGAACATCAGTAACTTCAGTCACATCTTCAGTGTCATTTCCATCTATCAGATTCCTGTCATCATAAAAAACAACATTCACAGATTCTTGAACAGTGTTAGTTCTAAGGTTATAGACTCTATAGGTTTTGCTATTTCTAGAATAACCTAAGAAAAAACCTTTATCACTCTTAGAATCAAACTTGTGCAGTTGATCTCTATCATTCAGAATGTAACACACACAACAAAAAACATGAAAGTATTTCACATTCAGTTTTTTATTGTTCAAGATCTCATATGGGGTTTTGTTGTTTCCAAATCTAAAATAGACTCTATTAGCAATATGGCATGCTGTATTCAATGCTTCAGCCCAAAGAGGAGTTCGTAGGACTTTGAATCGACTCAAACAGACGCCCGGATGAGAAGATATCGAAGAAATACGAAAAGTACTAGTTCGATGGAGCAAAAGTATCATTGGAGTGCACAAGCTAGAAGAGCTCGAGCACGTTGTGCTCGAGCTGGTTGTGCATAGTGCTCGAGCTGAAGTGGGTCGTGCACTGAGTGCACGAGTCAGTCGTGCATAGTGCTCGAGCTGAATCAAGTCGTGCACTAGTGCACGAGCTCGACTACTCGAGCACTTTTGGGGTTCTGTTGGTTTCGGAGTGCTCGACCACACATTACTCGTGCACTAGTGCACGAAGTGCACGACCTGTCGCATTTTTGGCCCATTAACTCCCGATTCGACCCGTTGCTTATATATACCCCTTCCGAACACGTTTTTGACAACCACTGGATACCATACTACGTTTGGAGACTGAGTTTTGAGAGAGAGGAAGAGGAGAAGAGACGAGCAAGTTTACTTTTACGGTTTTTTGAGGTTTTCATTACGAATTCGAATTACGATTTTACTTTTTAGTTTCGTTTCTTTAGATTTCTGTTCTTGACACGTTGAGACTTATTTTCTGGAGTTAATTTCAGTTATTCTTTTATTTTGTAAACCCTAGTTTATGTTTGATCTCTTCTTCATCTTAAATATCATGTTCATGTTCGTTACTTATTTAATTGCTTTAGTTTACGTTAAACCTATGTCTAGCTAAAACCTTGCATGATTGGGGTAAGATGAACTCGTAGAAGTAGGTTGTGGGTACGTAATTAGGGTAACTTGTGACGTTAGGTTTTAATTCTCTTGATTAATGAATACTTAAAATTAATCTAGACTTTACTTTTGAATTTTGTTCGAAAGGTGTTAGAGAGAGGACGGCCGTATCACTCTTTAACAACGAGTAGACTTAACTAGAGGGTTTAGGAAAGGTTAATTCATCTACTAGTTTAGCGAAGGAGGACGACCGCATCACCTTAGTTAAATCAGGGTCTCATTAATTAAGAACAATCTATTAACTTGTTAGTGGATTAGTGAAGTCGAGTGTTAGGGTAAAGTATTAGGGTTTAGAATCTTGAGCTTTCACCTTGCATTCTTTTACTTAGGTTATTTCTGGCGCGTCACAGTTATTTTGATTATGTACCTGCTCCATTAGTATACGTAGGAATTCTTATCCTAAGCATCACCATCTCTTACTTGAAAACAACCCGCAGTTATTTCGTCTTCTTTACTTCGTTAGTATAATTAGTTTATTTAAGTTGTTTTAATTAATCTTTAAAAAAAAACAAAAAACAAAAAACATTACACTCATATTAGCTACGACGCGTAGATCTTCAGGGATCTATTCGCATACACCCCATCTCGTGGGTTCGATATACTTGGCCGTTATACTTACTCATACTATAGTGAACCCGTTCGCTTGCGGGGAAGCGACTAGTAGAAGTTAGTGTAATTCGCTTCAAGTCAACTCTATCCTAGCAACAGGTGCAAATGTTTCATCAAAATCAATACCTTCAACTTGAGTGTAACCTTGTGCAACTAATCTAGCTTTGTTCCTAATTATGTTACCAGACTCATCAGTTTTGTTTTTAAAGATCCATTTAGTTCCAATGACATTGACATTATCAGGTCTTGGAACTAATGACCAAACATCATTTCTCTCAAACTGATTAAGTTCCTCATGCATAACATTAATCCAATTTTCATCTTTTAATGCTTATGTAACATTTTTAGGTTCAATTTCAGAATAGTAACACTGAGCATTCACAATATTGCATATTGAAGACATGCACACAGACCTTACCATATCAACACGATTTGCACTTACTCTTCTTCTTGTTTGAACACCAACTGAAGCATCTCCAATAATTTGATTCGAAGGATAACTTTTGGTAATCCAAGTAGCTGGATTCTTCTTTGGAGTATACTGATTGTTCTGAGAAGTATCAACTGAATCTACAGGTGATGTTGAACCAGATGCTGTAACATTTGGTGTAACATTTTTTGTTTTCAGTGATTCTTTTGGAACATCAGTAACTTCAGTCACATCTTCAGTGTCATTTGTATCTATCAGATTCTTGTCATCATCAAAAACAATATTCACAGATTCTTGAACAGTGTTAGTTTTAAGGTTATAGACTCTATAGGTTTTGCTATTTCTAGAATAACCTAAGAAAAAACCTTTATCACTCTTAGAATCAAACTTGTGCAGTTGATCTCTATCATTCAGAATGTAACACACACAACCAAAAACATGAAAGTATTTCACATTCGGTTTTTTATTGTTCAAGATCTCATATGGGGTTTTGTTGCTTCCAAATCTAAAATAGACTTTATTAGCAATATGACATGCTGTATTCAATGCTTCAGCCCAAAATTTCTTTGCAAGATTTTTGAAGTAAGCATTACTCTTGCCATTTCTTGAAGAGTTCTATTTTTCCTTTCAGCTATCCCATTTTGTTGTGGAGTTTTAGGAGAAGAAAACTCTTGGACAATTCCTTTCTTATTATAGAATTCTGAAAACATGCTATTTTCAAATTCTCTACCATGATCAGATCTAATCCTGCTTACTTTCAAGTTGAAAACAGTTTTAAATCTTTTGTAAAGAATTTTAAAAATATCAAATGTTTCAGATTTCTCTCTTAAGAACTCAATCCAGGTAAACCTAGAGTAATCATCTACTACAACTAGTGAATATTTCTTACCACCAATGCTTTCAGTTTCCATAGGACCCATAAGATCCATATGCAGTAATTCAAAACAACGATGTGTCATGCAATGTGATAACATTTTATGCGACATTCTTACCTGCTTACCTTTTTGGCATGAACCACATACAGTGGTTGTAACAATCTTCAGTTTTGGTAAACCTCTCACTGCTTCAAACTTAACCAATTTTTGCATGAATCTATAATTTGCATGTCCAAGTCTTTGATGCCATAGGACATTCTCATCACAATTTGACAAATGACATACTTTGTTTGTTCCAATTAGATAACAATTATCTGCTGACCTATTTTCAGTCATTAGACACTTGTTATCCTTGTTTAGAACATAGCATAAATCTTTATCAAATTTAACATGCAAATTGTCATCACATAGTTGACTTATACTAAGAAGATTAGCAAGTAAACCATCAACATGCAAAACATTCTTAAGTTTAGGAAAACCTTCAACATTTAAGGTCCCTTTCCCAATGATTTTACCTTTTGATCCACCACCATATGCAACAGTTCCACCATTGCAGGGTTCATAGTCAGACAAGTATTTAACATGACCAGTCATATGTCTAGAACAACCACTGTCAAAGTACCATAGATCAGGAACACATACTTTCAGAGAAGTTTGAACAACATTACATGTAACATGTTCTTTCTTTTTCTTAGCAGATTTTGACCAATGTTTCTTAGAATGTGAGGACATTTCAGACAACACTTTCTGAATTTCTAGACCCCTTTTCATCTTTTGACATTAAGGACGAATATGACCAATTTCAGAACAGTAGTGACATACATACTTCTTCACGGGTTTTTCAATCTCATGTATTTTTGTTTTGGATAAAAGTTCAGTTTTTCCCTTAACAAATTTTACAGGATTATTCATTAATTTAGAAGCAGTCTCACCATAATAGCCCAAACCATGTTTATTAGACTGTCCAGTAGTTACAATGGAAGAACTTTTAGAGTATTTCTTAAAACTAAAGGTAGAATTTTTCAATTCTTCCTTCATCTTAGAAATTTCTAAATCCTTCCTTGTTAGAATGACTTCTAACTTTGTCACAGTCTCTCTGAGATCATCATTTTCTTTGGCTATACTGGAATCATCATCCCCTATGTCATTAGAACCTGTCTCATCAACACACCCATTAAAACAGTTCAAATCTGAATGATTTTTGATAAATGTTGTTTCTGATGTTAGAACATTAGAAACAACATCAATGTCTAGATCATCCAGATCATCATCTAGAGAATCATCATAATCAATTCTTGCTGAAAAAACTAGTTCCTCATCTTTAGAACCTTCAGGTTCATCATCATCTGAGTCATCACTTAAGGTAACACTAAAATTCAGTTTATGTCTTAATCTGGTATTTGCACACTCATTTGCATAGTGTCCAAATCCAGTACATGCATCACATCTAACTGATTTTCTATATTCAGGATCATACCTTGATTTATTACCTCTGAATTGCCTTGATTGAATCTGATCCTTCCTTTTCTCTGGGTCTGATGGTGTGTTGTTGAAAGGAGTTCTCTGTTGGACATTTCCTCTGGATCTATTCAGTTTCTTCTTCAGGTAGGAATTGAACTTCTTTGTAAGGAGGGCAATGTGCTCAGGAGTATTGTAACATTGGTCTAGAACATCTTCATCAGACTCAACTTCAGTCACAAAGGGCTGGTTTTCAGTGTTGGATGATGTTTCACCTTTGAAAACAACAACCTTCTTTCCTTCACTTGTATCATCAGATTGAGTTGTGTTCATCTCATATGTCTTGAGAATACTTACAAGCTCATTTTGACTTAAACTGTCAGTGTCCTTGGCTTCTTCAATAGCACAAATTTTTGCATTGAACCGTTTAGGAACAGATCGCAAAATTTTGTGTACAACTCGTACATTGGAAATTGGATCACCAAGTGCGTGTGATTCGTTGACAATTTCACTCAGTCTTTCATTGTAAGCCGTGATTGTCTCATCATCCTTCATCCTTAGAATCTCGAACTTGGTCCCAAGCATTCGAAGTTTGGTCCTTCGAACACTTCCACTTCCTTCGCAATGCTCTTGAAGCCTCTCCCATGCATCTTTAGCCGTGGTGCATGTTGATATAATCTTGACCATAGATACATCAACAGAGGTAAAGATAGCATTGAGAGCTTTGGAATTGTAGCTTGCCGTCGTGGTCTCCTCATTTGTCCATTCAATCTCCCATTTGACTCTTGTCTCGCCATCATCATCTGCTTGATTTCTGGGCCATTCCCAACCGATCAGAACACTTCTCCAAGCACGTTCATCAATAGACTTGATGTACATACGTATCTTAGGTTTCCAATAGGCATAGTTATTTCCATCTAGTATAGGGGGCCTAAGTGGGGTGTTTACAGGATATTCCATAGCAAAAGACACACTCAAAAACTCAAGATCTAAACTTAGTATATCAAGTTTATAGCTCTGGTGCCAATTAAAAGTGTGCGTGTGTTATAAAGTGCAGATGTTGTAACAAATGCTAAAACAAATATTACAATAATATGTTAAATCAAAATATAAAACGTATACAGCGGAAGACTTAAACACACAATTGCAAAAGGGAATACTTTTTAACACAAACTATCATAAATAACTTGTGCTAGCCTTATGGCGAAAAGTTCACTATAAAATATTAGTGATACAAAAGTTGTGTGAAGAGTATGATCGTTCACAACGGAAACAAGACTCAATATCACCTATCAAATCTAAATTGGCTAAGTGTATAACATAATACACCGTCAAAATTGATCTCACTTTATATCGATGATCTCACTATCTATGGATATAAGTTCGATCACAAGCTATGCGTGAAAAACTCTATTTCAAGGCATAACATAAATGTTGGAATAACTGCCCTATCACCTTTAAACTCAGGATCAACACTAGAGTAGGTGTACTTGTTTACTCCACACTTGGTACTGAAAGATTCGGCCTCTATTTATAGGCAGAAGTCTTCAATCCAAAAATAACTTCTCTATGTAACCGCTTCCATGATCTTCATGTTGTCCCACGTCTCTTTCTTTATTTCTCATGCTTCTTGATGCAACCGCCTGATCTAGATAGTTCTAAAACGTCCTGGATAAGTCTGGAACGTGTAGGCCCTTGTAGATCCTTGTAGATCCTTCTGGAACCCGTAACTGCTCATGTTGCTACCAATGTTATGCAACATTTACTGCAACATTGATATTCCAGAACCTTGTAGATCCTTCTAGATCTTCATCCTGCATGTTAAAACATCTAAGACAACATTTGATCATAAAGTGTTGGTTAATGAGAAGAAAGGGCAAATTCATGTTGTTTCAAAGTAAATAGTGAATACTTCACTACCAACAACATCAACATTCACCACCATCAAATAACAAAGTTAAATACTTAACTTTATTAATTTGATGTCCTCCACAAAACCATTCCTCTTTAACTTTCAAAAGCAATCCCTTCTCTCCATAATAATATCTGCAACTGTGATAATGACCATCTCTAAATCTTAAACAAAATTGTTTTGGAAGAGTTTCTCCAAATAGCTCGATAATAAGTTTTGGGATTATCTGAACAAAGTAAGGTGATAATTTTTTGTAACTAAACCACTGAAAGTTTCAAATAAAGAAACATCTAGTTCATAAATAACATTTTAAACTTACAATGCAATCAGAGAATTCAACAAAAAAATTCAGGCATTATCCTGTGATATTGATCCTTCCCTGATATGTGAAAACATTTGTAGAGACATGCAATTAGTAAAAATCATAATCCATGATGTACTTTTTCCTAAATAAGAGATCTAATTGCGATATTTACCCATAAACTCGACCGGGAAGTCGAGTAGAGCGTAACAGATATTCTCCTTAACACAACCATCAAGCCCGTTAAATAATACAAAAGAGAATACACCATCACTGTGTTCCTCCAAACAAATAAAGTCACCACAAACCACATCAAAATAAGATTTAAAACTTAAAGTAAATTTAAGATACCACACTCCTTCAGAAAATATTAATTCAGCTTGTTCGTTGTGATGATATGAACCGCACAATGAATGTTGGTTCATCAACACTATTTGATGGGTACTCTTTTTCTTGATTTTCTTGTTGAACTGCAAAGGTAAGCACTGTGAAAAAGTATTTAGGAAACAATATTTATCTAATTAATGATAGTATACATAAATGAATTGACAAAATATTACTTACTATAGTCTCCTCTTCACTTGCTTTCTTAAAAGTCAGAAAAAATTGAAATTTTCTCTCCTTTACGAATCTGGTTGCATATCTATCAATGTAAGCATAAGACACAACAACATCGTCCCCTAACAATCAGAACATAAAAATAGTAACAAGTGAGTATTCTATTACATTTAAAACAACAAGGTATAACAACAATACTTGTACGGAGATGTAAAACTTATTTCTTTTTCCAATCCGATACATTACTAACTGCAAAATCAAAAGTAATGGTACTGAATACACATTTCACGGTCGAAATTGAACCCAAACTACAATGGCTTTGGTTAAAAATTAGAACCCTAAATCATACAATTTATCCTAAACGTACGATTTATAGGAAATGCTTGGTTAAAAATACTCAATTGAGACAACATCCAAGCATCTAAACAAAAACCCTAAAAATATTTTACCTTAAAATTAAGGAAGAATCGGACAATATTTGTGGTTGGCAAAGGATGGAGGACGGTGGCGGCGCTGGAGGACGGCGGCGCCGCTTGTCGGATGGTGGTGGCGCTGGAGGACGTCGCGGCGCTGGGAGATGGTCGCGTCGCTGTCGGAGGTTGCGGCGCTGGGGAGACGGTCGCGGCGCTGGGGAGACGGTCGCAGCGCTGGGGAGACTGAGGCGTCGTCGGAGGACGGAGGCATCGCCGGAGGATGAGCGTGTCACCGGAAATGCTTGGTGGGGGCTGGCTATTTGGAAGGAAAACAAAATTAGGGAAGGAAGGTGAAATGAATGAAAGGGATGAAATAATTGGGGAAATAAAGTAAGGGCCCTTTTTAGATAATTTGAAATTTATTTTATTTTGCCATTGAAGATAGATTTAAAATAAAAAAAATTAAAAGAATTTTAAGATTATTAATGTAAAGTAAAATTAAATGAAATGATAAAATTAATCCACTCTCCTTGATGGAGAGTGAACCTCACTATTGCAATTTTAAATGCGAGATCATATAATAATTTATATAAAATGTTTAAATTAAATTTATTTAATCTATAATCCAATTAATATGTATAGATTATATTGTATATATGTGAGCATTATAATTATTTAATTAATTATACAATTTTCAATTATGTACTAAATTCACAACAAATGCTAAAATTCATAAAATGATTTACAAATAGTAAAATTCATAAAATGATTTTAATATTTAACAAAACTTATGTAGTCTAAATAAAAATTATTTAAATTCAATTCATCATATATAGTTAAAGTCAATAAAACACACTTTAAAATTCGAATTACTTTTCTTTTTATATGTGCATTATATATTAAATAAAAATGTTCAAAAGATAATTAATTTGATACTTAGTGTGTTGAAAATAGATTTAAAATTAATAACTTAAAGAATTTTGAAACTATTCATTCAAAATAAAAATAAAAATAGTAAACTTAATCCACTCTCTTTAATGGAGAGTGTGATTCACCATTGCACCACACACAAGTAGACTTCACTTGCTCCAATAATAATATTTTTTTCTCTCTCCCCACTTCTATTTATATATATATATATATATATATATATATATATATATATATATATATATATATATATATATATATATATACCAAAATTACCCCATTAAAGAAAAAAAAAAGGGTTATGATCATTAACATATAAACCATATAGACACAATTTAATGAGACATATTGTTATGTAAATGCACAAATTATTACTTTTATTAATATATAGTTAATATAATTCATTTAATAATAATATAATATTAATTGTGTTATTAACGACATCAATTGCGTGGCTATAGTTTATTTATCTAAAAAGAAAGTATTTATCTAAATTAATACTCATCTTTTGTAAATTGTTAATGTATCATGCTCAATTTATGATCCGATTCATCATGAGACGGTCTCATGCAACATCTACTTTACAAATAATTAAATTAAAACACATTTAAATTAGAGAGAATCTTAAATGGTACAACAATATAACACTAATAATGTCAATATAACTAGTGCATTGATTCATTAACACTTTGGTAGAGGTAGACGTTAATTTGTTTAATATTAAATGTATGGCGTTACACTTTTCTGACCAAGCATGTTTGATTGTTTGCATATATTCTTATTTGTGTTCCCATGAATCACTACTGTCATTGAGTGAGTAAGAACTCAGATGACTTAAGTATGATCCTCAAATAGCCCCGATCAAGGATCGTGAAGAATGGGATATTGATGATGCAATTGAGATTGGTGTGCGATATGCATCATACTCTTAGAGAGTGTAGTAAGATCTTACTTACTACGAGGTTAATGCATGACATGTGCGGAGTGATGGACTTTGACCATGACTGACGCTTGAACCCTCGAAGGGTAGATATGGCATGGATTGGGTCCATCACGAAGTAAATGTGTGTGGTAGTTGAGCCAAGAATAAGATTCATTCCTCAATGTGGATTTAGAGAGAATACTCGTCTTCTCATCATAATTGGATCTAAGTTGTCGGTCGACGCACATCAACTTAGACTTTGTGGCTAAGTGTGATATACTTGATAAATTACTGATTTGAGATAATATGATTAAGTTATTTGAATAGACACTTCATCATGTTCAAGACTTAATCGAGTATTCAATGAATGAAAGGAAGATATCACAATAGCCCGCAATACTACATGTAGTTGCAGATTTTCTCGCAACGTACCTCGTATATTAAGAATATCTGATGTATTGCCTAGGGTTCAATTGAGACCATTAGTTTAACTAATCGCTCGATATACGAGGGCATATGGGTCACACAACAAGTAATGGCAATTTACCAATTATAGTTGGTTGATTAAATATTGTATTGGAATTAATTATTATTATTATTATTTAATTAAATTAGATTTGTGCCTAAAAAATCCAACAAATTTGTGGTGTGTCATTACATGAGACGATCTCATACAAGTTTTTATCTGCAAAATTATATTGTATGTTGAATCATTCAATCTCGTATCTCACTTTTATCAATAATCGTAGTTTTGTTACAGTAGTTGCTAATTACAATAATTCAAGGCTATATTCAACATGTTCATTATTTATGATGAAGAAGGACTAAGAGGAAATATATGAGTTGTCATTTCAAAATTAAAAGCTTGCTTTGAAAACACTTCTTTCAAGATGAGTACAACTTCAACTTTACTTTTCAGATTCATGACCATTATTTCGAAATTTGAATATCATTGTGTAGTCATCTCAAGTATGTTGTTCTCGGTTTGACATTTCATACGCTTTTTGAAAAAGTAGTTTGTCTTCTTACGTAATGTCATTAAGATTACTCAGTGAAAATATTATGTAGCATTGAGTTGTCATCTTTTAAGTGATGGCCTCATTTGGATCATTCAAGATATATTACATATTCACATCTATATAAGGTCATTTTTCATTTCATTTCTCTTGCAATTGTGCATCATGGATCTTACCAAAATTACACCACAAGAAACTTATTTCTATGATAAGGTTTGGAGCTACGAAATGGACAAGGTGTTCATTGACACCTTGGTCACTTTAAAAAAATTAGGTCGTTGGTATGGAAGAAGGGAGGTCAACTTTAATGCAATGGTTACTGCTATTGCTGAGGTGAACGAAGTTTGTTTCAAGAGTCTCGCATGGCCCAATGCTATGGATCGAATAACTGATCTTGAAAATCGTTACGATTTGTTCAAGTTAATAACTGAGCACCCTGGTGTGTGGTGGAATCGTGATGCAAAAACCATCCAAACTACTGATAAGATTTGGGCTCGACTTATAGCGGTTTGCGGCTTTTTTGTTGTTTTTATTTATGCATTTATAAACAATTAATTTGTACCACTTAGTTAACTTGTTGCAAATTTCATGTTCAAATCAGGATAATGAGCTTGCAAAAGCCTATGTATATGAAGGAGAGCCAGAATACACGAAGCTCCGTTACTTGTTTGCTGGTGAGGGGGAGTTAGGGCCAGAAGAGGGGAATATAGTTGCAAATCATGACAACCCCACCGAGTTTATCAACATTGCTGATAGCACTGCTGCATCTGTTAAACTCCATCATGGAATGAACGTTCCAATTGTCATTTCAGATGATGAAGTTGAAACTATGCCAAGTGGACGCGATCGTCGTTCCAGTCGAAGAAACCTGTTTGATGAGGACGAAGAAACTATGGCAAGTGTACGCAAGTGGCCAGGTGCGTCTTCTATCAAGTCAAAGAAGAGCGACTACTAAGCATACCATGGCGTTCTCCAGTTGAATCTAAGTGATGGTCTTGTTTTCAATATGTTTACTATGTTGATATTTTTATGTTTACCTAATGAACCTATGTAGTGGAGTGTCTTTTGTGTCGATAGGGATGGTATTCTCTATTTTATTGTCGTAATATTATAATTCCCCGCTGTTTACAGCACCACTTGTTTAGGTTATTATCGCGTATTAAATTAATTTAATGGGTTTCGTAAGCATGAAAGCATCCTGTTTGCAAAAAATCCTAAATCCTATGCAAAACTAGTATATTTGCATCTCATATTAATGATATGCAAATACTAATACAAATTCAATAATACTAAACAAAATTATATACCCGCATTCCTTTAAAACTACAAGTTAACTGTTAACACAAACAAATATTTCATTAATACACCAAATCCAAGAAAATGACTACACAAAGACATGCGAGTTCTTCCTATTAAACCATAAGACACAAGCTTGAAGTACATACGATTCCATCCTAGTACATGCCCTACTTATTCTGTTAACGAAACAACACAAACAAAAACTTCACGGTAGGACACATTGGTCGTTACATGTAGGAACAACAATTATTTCTTAAAACGAGACCACAGTGCTAGTTCGGTTGTCCCTTTCATTTTCTACTTCCCCCTATATATTTTTGGGTTGGATGAGCTCATCCCTATGTTCATCGTAGCAGATACTGTTGAATCATTGTCATCACTGTCAATGTCAATGACCTCTGTCACATCAGGTTGAATAGGAGTAGAGTTGTCATCTTCATCTGATGGAATCTCGATGATTTCCACCATTTCAGGCCTTGAGATGCACCAGCAGAAGGATCTCCAAATAAAACTTTCAAATCCTTCCAACACGGATCACCGTAGACCCATAAGCTTCAGCAAAAGGAGTCGCCTATCAAGGATCATTAACAAACATATGAGTAACCAAAAAGTGGGAATTTCTAATGTATGGTCAATAAGAGATCTTACATCAACAATCTTACGCCAGACGTTAGGATCAGCATAGATTCGGTTAGGAGACTCATCATAAGTTACACCTGGTACAGAAAGCAACCATGAGAAAAAATTGTGTCGTTTTCGCAATTTTGTAGTTTGATGATGGCATTTGTTGAAGCTGATATCCTTTTTGCAACAACTGTTCACCGCAAGTTGTGCAATTTCGATAGCGTAACTGTTATCAAACCCAAACGCTTGAAAATTCCCTTTCAGTGCCTGATCAGATAGAGCCTCTACGAAAGTGGTATCAACAATAACATCCCAATCCGGGTCATACAGGAAATTATTCTGCCTCAATTTCGCCATATTAGAAGTGTTTGAACTTGTGAATTTATTTCGCTTGGTAGCAGCATATCTAACGTAACCTTTATATAGAAATATGATGGTCACATGTGTATTGTATATGAGTAGTCTTTTCAACTGGAAAATTAATATTTTTAAATTTCATTGATCAGTATATGAGTAGTCTTATCAACGCTACACAACAAAATTGCACTCATACAACATCTATCATCCCTTCCCTTTTAGCACTTCGATATATTAAACTTGGACCTATATAGTGGGAAAAAATAAATTGGTCTTCTAAAGTCCAATAAAAAACCTAATTGTTGTGTCTCTAAAGTCGAAGAAATAAAATTGGTCTTGTAAAGTCGAATAAATGTATTTGGGGCTCTAAAGTACAAAAAGTGAAATTGGGCCTCTATAGTCCAAAAAATTAAACTTGGACCTATATAGTGGGAAAAAATAAACTGGTCTTCTAAAGTCCAATAAAAAACCGTATTGTTGTGTCTCTAAAGTCGAAGAAATAAAATTGGTCTTGTAAAGTCGAATAAATGTATTTGGGGCTCTAAAGTAAAAAAAAACGAAGTTGGGCCTCTATAGTCCAAAAAATTAAACTTGGACCTATATAGTGGGAAAAATAAATTAGTCTTCTAAAGTCCAATAAAAAACCTAATTGTTGTGTCTCAAAAGTCGAAGAAATAAAATTGGTCTTGTAAAGTCGAATAAATGTATTTGGGGCTCTAAAGTCCAAAAAATGAAATTGGGCCTCTATAGTCCAAAAAATTAAACTTGGACCTATATAGTGGGAAAAAATAAATTGGTCTTCTAAAGTCCAATAAAACACCTAATTGTTGTGTCTCTAAAGTCGAAAAAAATAAAATTGGTCTTGTAAAGTCGAATAAATGTATTTGGGGCTCTAAAGTCCAAAAAATGAAATTGGGTCCCTATAGTCCAAAAAATTAAACTTGGACCTATATAGTGGGAAAAAATAAATTGGTCTTCTAAAGTCCAATAAAAAACCTAATTGTTGTGTCTCTAAAGTTGAAGAAATAAAATTGGTCTTGTAAAGTCGAATAAATGTATTTGGGACTCTAAAGTCCAAAAAATGAAGTTGGGTCTCTATAGTCCAAAAAAATTAAACTTGGACCTATATAGTGGGAAAAATAAATTGGTCTTCTAAAGTCCAATAAAAAACCTAATTGTTGTGTCTTTAAAGTCGAAAAAATAAAATTGGTCTTGTAAAGTCGAATAAATGTATTTGGGGCTCTAAAGTCCAAAAAATAAAATTGGGCCTCTATAGTCCAAAAAATTAAACTTGGACCTATATAGTGGGAAAAAATAAATTGGTCTTCTAAAGTCCAATAAAAAACCGTATTGTTGTGTCTCTAAAGTCGAAGAAATAAAATTGGTCTTGTAAAGTCGAATAAATGTATTTGGGGCCCTAAAGTCCAAAAAATGTAATTGGGCCTCTATAGTCCAAAAAATTAAACTTGGACCTATATAGTGGGAAAAAATATATTGGTCTTCTAAAGTCCAATAAAAAAACCGTATTGTTGTGTCTCTAAAGTCGAAGAAATAAAATTGGTCTTGTAAAGTCGAATAAATGTATTTGGGACTCTAAAGTCCAAAAAATGAAGTTGGGCCTCTATAGTCCAAAAAATTAAACTTGGACCTATATAGTGGGAAAAAATAAATTGGTCTTCTAAAGTCCAATAAAAAACCTAATTGTTGTGTCTCTAAAGTCGAAAAAATAAAATTGGTCTTGTAAAGTCGAATAAATGTATTTGGGGCTCTAAAGTCCAAAAAATGAAATTGGGCCTCTATAGTCCAAAAAATTAAACTTGGACCTATATTAAATTGGTCTTCTAAAGTCCAATAAAAAAACCTAATTGTTGTGTCTCTAAAGTCGAAAAAATAAAATTGGTCTTCTAAAGTCGAATAAATTAAATTGGGCGTCTATATTTGAATAAATGAATTTGGGTCTTTGAAGTCCAATAAATGAAATTGGGCCTCTAAAGTCAAAAAAAAAAAAAAATACAAAATTGGGTTACTAATACATAATTTAAATGCACAATTGACAACTTCTTCTATTTTATATGCATTATGTACATTAATCATCATAAAAATGCTAAGAATTAAAAAAATTGATAAAAAAAAAACCCACTCGGCCAATGCTAACATTACCCGGCCGAGTGTAATGCACCCAGTTTGACAGATTGCCTACGGCAAATCTCACTCGGCCACCTTCAATTATTAATCGGCCGAGTGTAATGCTTCCAGGCCGACATATTATCTACGGCAAAATTCACTCGGCCAATGCTAACACTACTCGACCGAGTATTCTGCTCCCAGGCCGAGCAGATTGCCTAAGGCGGAACTCAATCGATATTGTGTACGAAAACCGGTTTTTTCATTTCAACTCAATTTTTTTATTTAAATAGGATGAAATTTATTATATTTATCAAACTTGGTAAAATAAATATTTTAGTGTAAATTTGAGATGGAACATTACAACTCCAAATTTAATAGCATGAAAATTTTCAATTGAATTGTAACAAACATATATTTTTAGAGTTACATTAAGTATATATCGAGATCCTAAATCATACAAATATACAATTGAAATATACATCTCATTGAACGACAAATTATGACAATTTCCAAAGGTCGTAGCAATAGGTTTTTCGATAATCTACGGTTTTAGCAACATCAATCTCACTAAGGGACCGTGGTAACCAAACATTCAAAGTACTTAACACAAAGGATCCCACAATCAACTAATTTTTTTTGTTTTGGAGAATGTTGTAAGCAATCAAAAGTTCACTTCTTTTTTCCATTGTTGCTGTCGGGCAATAACGTCGGCATAAGGTTGGCAAATTTCTGAAACAATTTTGTTTGATGATTTGACCAACAATTCACATTGCTTGAAAAAGAATCATACATGGTAATATGAGAATTCAGAAGGTTGATCTCGAAAAGCACCCAATGACAAGCATTCACATGGGCAATACCATAAACCTTCTTGGCCTTTTTCCAAGTTAAAGATGGACCATCTTTGGGTAAAACTCCATTCACATATTTCATCAACAACGACACACCACCTACCAAATTATATTTGGAATCTTCAGACAACAATTCTTCATTGTCATTTATGTAACCCTACACAATTTAAAAATATAATGGAGAATTGAATATCAACAGAAGTCCAATTAACATAAAAAAAAACAAGAAAAACTGATATAAACAAAAACTTTACCGAAAATACTATATCAACACAACTCCAATCTTTTAAAAAATCATCAGGAGACTGCTTCCTTTTTACCAACAACATGTGCATAAGCACATCCATATGCTACAAAGTTCAAAAGACCAGAAATTCGTAAAAGAAGTGTCACATACAATATATAACAACTTTAATTAAAGTATGTAATGAACAAAATATACCTCGTCATTTAACAATCCCCTCGGGCTCAAAATATCATAAAACCATTTGAGAGTCACATATCCAACAACATCCATATTTACACGGTGTTGGGCGTCACAACTTTTGTTCTTTTGATACCAACTCATAAAATTGTTGTATTTTTCACTGTCAACCGTATCAAATGGGTTAAACCTAAGGAGAATGATAGTTTTTGGAAAATTACTCACCCTTGATTTTACCTTTTTTTTTCCTCTTTGGCCGAAAGTAATTGGGATCAGTGTAAGGTGATTTTTTAACACAAGATGGCTTCTTAAGTCGTGAAACCCTTTTTGATGAACGTCTTACCACTTTGGTTTTATTTTGGTCTTCCTGTTTGTTTATAAACATAGGTAACAATAAGCAACCCAGTGCAATACAAAAAAAATTAACAGTCAAACAATTATACTCTAAAGAAAAATGAATTGAAGCAAACCTCAGTATGTTGTTGGATATTATCGGATAACGTCAAATCCTACATATTAAAAAAACACGTTCATTAACAAAAATTAAGAATCAAACATAATAATACGAGTTTTAATGATGTGAACCCTAAAAAATCAAACAACACTCACAACGATTTTCTCATTGGGGTCAATTGGATCGGGTTCTGTGCAAAAGACATTAAGAGGAGGAAAATCTTCATCAACGGAACGTAGGGGAGAGCGGGGGGACTAGCATAGAATAAATTTCTCCAAACATTAAAGCAACATAGATATTAAACTACAAAATAACATAAACTATAAAGCAACAAAATATTCGGCAAAATCAATAACCCTTGAACAATCTTTATTGTGGATAATAAATGATTACAATGAAATGAGAACTATAATTAAAAATTTAACTTACACTACTATTGTTCATAAAATCTTCTGATTTTCTTTTATTGAAGTCGTCGGATGAAGTATGTTCATCCTCCTGAGGACTCTATGAAAAATAACAATGAATATAAGTGATAATAAATAAAAGAATCAATGCAAAAATAAATTAGCAAAAAATAAGCCACAGACAACTAACCTGCGATTTTTTCTCCATCAACAACTTAAACTTGATTTCAAGAGTTAGTTGTCTAGCGACTACACTTTCAACATTGGCTGCAACATTTTGAATTTCACTTTTCATTGTTGTCTGAAAAGATTCTAACTTCGAATCCAACTTCTTCAAATATACCATCAAACTATTCATGTCTGCACTGCTACTGTTAGTGCCATGATCATCTCCAATTGGAACCTCATCCAAATTGTCAGGTATTCTCTTGCGTTTTCTCTCATTTTCAACAGACGACGACTTTGGTTCAGAAAAATTTTCTTCTTCGTTTTCCTCTTCCCACTTCACAGCAGTTAAATAAGTAGAGGACTCAAGCTCATAATCAAATGGCTTCAACCTTGAATGGACAATTACCTGGAAAATAATTATAAAATTACATTAAATAAGCTAAGAGATTCAACAAGAAATCTAATCAAAGAAAAATACACAATTAAAAAATGCTCACGTTGTCATTGAATGCTTCAATCTGTAACTTTCTGAAAGAACGTGAGGAAGTTGATTTCCACCATAAAATCCTTGGACATCCACGTGACTTGTAGAAATCTGACGGACTTGCACAAAACTTGGCAACTTGAGGCACTGCCTCGTAGGCCCAACATTGTAGCGCAAAAACAAAACCATTTCACTCAATTCGACTATACTCTTTTCCATCTAGCTTTACAATCAAATTTGGAGAAGCCTCAGATCTACGGATAAAATTGTCTCGTGTATCACCAACCAAATACTCAAACGCAACACAACCCCATGGAAATTGGTTGAAATCTTCCAAGTTGTCTATCAAATGGAAGTATTCCATGTTTATGTTCAAGTTTTCCTTATGTTGCGCAAGGAGCAAACCATATAAGATCCATAGAAGCCCCAATTTCAAACAATCTTCACTATTTTCATCAGAATCTAGAAAAGTCTCCTCAATATTTTGAGTTTAAGTCCCCCCCCTCATTAGCGGGAATATTTTGTTGAAAAGATTAGAAGATTTTGGGCATGAGGTTTTCAAACCAAATCTCAAACCCGTAATCAAAGAGAATTCTCTTGGTCCAAATTCCACATATTGGTTGCCCCAGTGGAAATCAATCTTCTTTCTCGAACGGTTGGTATCTTGATTCAATAAAAGATGAAGCATTAATTGACCATTGAATTTGAGATCTTTAATTTTGAGAAGATGTTCGAAGCACGAATTCTGAAACTTGGTTATGTTGTCCCCTATGAGACGATCATTTATCTTTTTTACTATATCCAATGAACATCGTTTATTTACCCTTATCATAGACAAATCGGTAATCTCAGAGGAGGATGCCATCATAACCTATTATTACACACTTGGATATATCAAAATGAGCTTTGAATTTTAACTAGCGAAACGACAAATAAAATTCAAAACAACAAAACTTTGCTCCAACAAAAAGTTAAAGCTAAATTTGGACAAGTCTTGTAAACATCAAACAATCTTCCTAAATGGGCAAAAAAAACTACTCGACATCTTCAAAAAACACTAAAACTTTCCCACACAATTTCTGTAATCAAAATTAATATATGCTGTTAAATATTCGGCTCAATTTCTGCTAAAAACTTGTTGTTGTTTGTTTCAAAATACTAAAAAAATTGTTGTTTAATTGATTCTGCTAATTGTTCTACTGCGTACATTCTTTTCTTGGGCAAGCTCACCGTTTGAAAATTGATTCATTCAATAATACCATTAAATTTATCTAGTAATACCAACACTCGTATAATTTAGTACCACCACTTTTTTTTTCACACACACACCGAAGTTTGTGGACAAATGTTATAAATCAGGGGATCAAGTTGATTACAGAAACATATTTTTGAATGTTTATGCAGAATGTTTGTGAGGGTAATAATGTTTATTCGAATGTTTGTGTCAATATACATCTTCCTAAATTTGGACAAGTCTTGTAAACATCAAACAATCTTCCTAAATGGGCAAAAAAACTACTCGACGTCTTCAAAAAACACTAAAACTTTCCCTAGTGTCTATATATACTCAACATTATGATACTTTTGCTATTGCGAATTAATCATCGATACTTGTTAAAAGGACACAAATATAATTAGAACATGCAATTGTGCTAAAATTTTTCAATTTCTTGAAACATTTCTAAACAACACCCAAGAGTAAGTGTGCAAATTGGCGAGGCATTATCATTTTATATGGGTTGTTTATCATGTCATTCATTTTTGTCTAAACTAGAATTCATCTTGCATAATTTGCCTAAGCTAGAGTTCGTCTTGCCCAAGCTAGAATTCATCAAAAAACCATTTCCTAAAGCAAGAATTCATCAGAAAAACATTTGCTAAACAACAAACAATTTGCTTAAGCTATAATTCAACTTTCCTTATCTCGATTGAGGAATTGACTAGACCGAGTAAGGACAACCACAAGTATTACTAATCTACATTTTCGGGTCAAATATAATTCAAGTATCAATTGAGCTTTCTCATTATCCCAATCCGGCCATACAAGAAATCATTCTGCCTCAATTTCGCAATATTCGATAATCTCTACAATATTACCTCACCCTAACAAAACTCTTTACAACAGGAACTATATTTGACATAGATTCAAAAATACAGTTTGTGGCTATAAATTTTAGGATGACACTAAACAAATATTTGTACACACAAACTTAAACCCCAGTCGGTTTTTGTAGCACAAACCAACACCACAATAATCCTTTTCAAAATGAATGCTAAAAATCGGTAAATGGAAGACTTGCGAAGAAAACGTACGAACAATTTGCTGGAAATTCACCATGAATGTGCGAAGATTTAGAACAGATCCAAAACATGCAAAACCAAAATACTCTTAAGTCGAACACCAAAACCAGAGAGTCTTACAAACCAAAATTTGAGGAATCAAGATCAAACAGTGAGCAATCCATGTCGAATTGATTACTGGAGGCACATTGGAATTAGATCGGGGAACCAATTCCAAAAGCAGAAAACTTACCAAATTCTGTTAAGTCGTTGGATGAAGAGATCATGTGATTGGGAAGATTGGCGACGACTAGACGCGTATCTAGGCGGCGAGGCTGGGATGCGACCTGGGGCTCAGCGGCGACGGTCTCGGCGGCTACGGGCGTGCAATTTTAGGTTGGAACTTGGAAGCAATTGAATGGTTCAGCCGTAGAGCTGAGGGTTAAACGATTTTTTTTTTTAATTATTAATTGAAATAAGAGGTTGGAAGAAATTGAATGTAGAGCTGAGGTTTTTTTTTAATTATTAATTGAAATAAGTAAGGATGGGATTAACTATAGGTGGGATAACTAGACTATAGGTGGGATAACTAGTGGGATGAGATTCATTTAAGGATTTGAGGGTCAAAGGGTAGAAATGGTATTTCAGGGCAATAAATAGTTTTTTACGATCATGGGGCAAAAAAGAGTTTGCTACTTAAAAAATGGGCAAAATTGATAATTGTGTGAAAATAAAAATTAGTGGACTGCCTACAAAATATAAAACAAAAATACATAAATTTGTACAAAAGGTAACAAAACCATTACTGGCCTAGAGTTAGAAAAGAGGAACCTGGAAACAGGAGATATGATTGCTGCAGAACATAAAGCAATATATCCAAGTAACAACACTTCAATTCACAAACGTGTAAAAACTTAGGTATTTCTTCAACTCTGATGAGTGTGTACACAGAACAACAAAACATGCAAAAAGCATAAGGAATCCAATAATGAAGTGAACCTTTAGATAGGCTATGTATAATAATAATAATGATTATAATAATATATCATAACATACACTTTACACAAAATAAGAAACCTGAGTCCACACCCTCAGTGGACAAAACAATCTTAGCCAATCACAAAACAAATCATCAATCAAATCCAGGCATGGCAAATTGAGATGCGAAACTTTCTACACGTGCTCGAAGCTCGATTATGTCTTTGTTATTCTCGAGCCCCTTGAGAAAAGATTTTGGCAGTTTCCCATGATCTCTCTGCACTGAACTTGTTATCTGTGCAGCTCTAAGCAGAAATTCAGCCATTACCTCAAAATCAGACTCAATACACCCTCTGGATGTCATTGCTGGTGTACCTGCCAAATATAAATAAATGGGAAAGCTATCACCCACTGCCCTGTGCTTATCATCTTTATATAAACCATTATGAAACTTTAAAACAGAGTAACTACAACAAGTATAAAGTGACATACCAATCCTTACACCTCCTGGGGTGATATTGCCATTGTCATCAAAGATTGTAACCTTATTTAGAGTAATGTGACAAAACTCACAGACCTTCTCAAGAGTCTTACCTACACATCAAACAAACAAGGATAAGGACAAGCTCACAGGAATAGTTGTAGCATGCCAGCAGTGCAGAATGAAACAGGCAATAGACACAATCAAAAAAGTTGACTTGACCATAGAAAATAAATCACAGCAACAAACAATACACAATTACACACAAAAGTAATACTTGTAATCAATATGGTTGGGCTGGAGCCACTGCTTTGAAATTCTCTGTGGTTCTAGGGAAAACAGAATGATCACAGCATAACTATATTTTTATAAGCTGTCTAACTATATTTATCTTGCTTCCCAAGCACATTTCTTTCTTCCACATTATACAAAGCAAATTTCATCAATTGAACATTTAGTTTTATGATCTTATCTAATCAGAACCATAAGAAGACCACAGAACCGGAATATTATTTTTATAACACCGAATCCACCGGACAAGCCCATATGATACCAACATAATTTTTTCAGTAAAATTTGAAGAATACATGCCTGTCAATCCAAAATTTCTTAGATCCCAAAGCAACATGTGATTATCGGTGCCCCCAGTGATCAGTTTGCATTTCCTTCTAAGTAGAGCTGATGCCAAGGCCTGAGCATTTTTCTTCACTTGTTGCATGTATGTCTTGTACTCAGGAGTAGACACTTGTTTCAACGCTATAGCAAGGGCTGCAATGTGATTATTGTGTGGCCCACCTTGCATTGCTGGGAAGACGGCAAAGTTTATCTTTTCCTCAAAATCATATCTATCACCAGCGTCACCTTGATTAAGATTAATCCCCCGCCTCCTCAGTTTTGGACCCCTCCTGTAGAAAATTATTCCTCCTCTGGGACCTCGAAGACTTTTATGAGTTGTAGAGGTAACAATGTCGCAATATTCGAAGGGACTTGCGCATTCCTGCACATAAACAATTTATTTAGTGGAGAATCAAGTTATCTAGATGTCCAAAAGAAGAAAGGCAACTAATTATGAAAGCAAATCTGGCACTGAAAGAGTGAAAACACTACAGACACGATATTTTGTTCAGCTGATCAACATAATACAAACTCCATCAGTTCAAAATAAGTGCTGTTTTGTCATTCTCAAGGTCGAGAAGTAATATTTTATCCTAATTTACCCTTGGCTTCATTAATTCACTCAGTAAATTGCATTCATAATGAGCTCTTTCCCACTAACGGAGAAAAATTACTCTGTGTATTGAAGATTTTTCAGTTGTTTGTGAAATGCAAAAGGCGACACTAATTTTGAACTGCATAGAGTGAATGATGCATACTAACAATAAATTTCAGATAAGGAGCATCTGAATCACCAATCATCACCAAAAAAAAAAAAAGAAGAACAAAAATAAAGTTACTAAATTCAAACTCATACTATAGTCAATAGCTACACCATCTCCCTATAGAATATATTCCAATACATTGCCAATGCATCATTCTGAGACCGCCATCCCAAACTAAAATACACACAAAGATAACTCCAACCTATCAGGGAAAAATAAGTGTAGAAATATAATTTTCTGTTCAGATGATAAATGATTTATCTTTAACCAACTTGCAAATTCCATAATTCAGAAATGAGAAGACAAGTTAGTTCTTTGACAAAATCAGCAACTCAGCATACATGGGAAAAGGTTCAGATAAAAGCACATCAAATAAACAACCCAAGATAAAACTTACAGTACAAGAACACGAAATTCAGCTACTGAAAAGGATCAAGATTTTCACCTTAGCAGCTATAAGACCGCTAATTTGAGCCATGTCACACAACAAAAATGCACCGCATTTATCTGCTATCTGCCTAAACCTTGCGTAATCCAACTCCCGCGGATAAGAACTTCCGCCACAAATCAATATCTTGGGGCGAAAATCCAGTGCCTTCTCCTCAAGCTTATCATAGTCTATATAACCTGTCTGTGGGTTTACCTTGTATGGCAAACTCTCAAAAAAAATAGACGCCCCAGACATTTTCCGCCCATTTGGCAAATAGCATCCATGACTCGTGTTCCCTCCAGAAGGTGTGTCCAAACCCATAATCCTATCCCCCGGTAACAAAAGCCCAGTATACACTGCAAAATTAGCAGATGTACATGAATATGGCTGTACATTTACACCCCAACTTTCAGAATCAAGGCCAAAAGCAGCCAAAGCACGACTACAACATAGTTCTTCAATCTCATCAATGTACTGATTCCCACCATAGTATCGCGCACCAGGCATCCCTTCAGAGTATTTATTTGTTAGGTGGCTACCCAACGCATCCATTACAGCTTTGCACACAAAATTCTCAGAGGCAATCAATTCAATCCCTTTATACTGCCTCTGTTTCTCTTTCTCCATCATATCAAATATATCGGGATCAGCATCCCGCAGGCTCTGGTTTCCCCACGCTTTGACAGCGTTCCTGCGCGATTCCATGTCATTAGACGAAACCCTAATTCCCCTTGAAGAGGAAGACGGCGACGTTGACGATGATCCCGAATCGGACTCGCGCTTCCGCTTCAAAGTCATTGGGTGCCCCAAAAGCCGAAACTCCTCCGTTTTCTCCTCATCTTCCTCACCATCCTCAATTTCATTCGAATTGTTCCCAGAATGATAATAATGATGGTAATTCTCTTTTTGCTGGTCCATCAATTGAAGAGGAATAGAGGGCAGAGGATGCGAAGGGTCCCGAGACCGCGACTCGATCTGAAAAGAAATCGAGTTGTCCGCGATTTTCGGGCTAGGGCTTTTCTTCACCGGCGCCGATGCCGCAGAAACATGAGATAAAAACCCTAAGGAAAGACCCTTATTCGGAGACTGTGTCAAATCCATAATCACAACTTTAAAAAAAAAAACCCCAAATAACGGAAGCCGAACTGATAATTAAGCTTCAAAAATAAAATGGACGCTGAACAATCCTAAAAATCTCAACACAGTCGATAGCAATGACAGTGACAACAAAAGCAGCGGGTTGAGCAGCAAACGGAGAAAGAAGCGGCGGCGGCGGTGATTTGGGCGAAGGCAAATACCGATGAAACTTCCATAAGAAAGATAATCGAAAAAATGAATACTGGAAATATGGATCAATACAAATGATAATGAAAATGAGGAAGATGGAAAAAATAGATGAGGAGAATAAGCGTGGTTTTGACGATCGAGGGGATGAATCTGGACGGATTTTGTGGATGAAGGGGTTTTCGGTCACTGAAAAGATATTTTAGTGTCAATGAAGGCTGTTAAGATGGGATGGGCCTGCAGAGAGGGAATTTCCTGTGGCGGGCTTATGTTGTGCGCCCAATGTACTTTCTATTTTATTTATTATTATTATAATTATTGCCTGGGCTCCCTATAATTTTTTATTCACATTAATTTGCCACGTTTTATTTAATTTTCACATTCATAGACCCCCAAGTAAATTCAAATGGTATGGTCCATGTTGGGAACACTTATTTTTCTGGGACGTTATGAGTTAGTAAAATAAGAAAACTATCTTTGAACTTACAAAATTATGATATTATTTTTCAATTTATCAAATTTACGCCAAAATTCATCAAATGCGCGTCAAATTTCACGCAAGAATTTTAGTGTGACTTGCTAATTCTCATAAGATTCTATTTTAAAATAATTTATCATTATATAATGACATTTTGTATAAATATGTGAATATTATAAAAATAAAATGAAGTAGAAATTTCCATTTATAGAGTATATAAAATATTTGGAGACGGCCGGAAAAAAAATGTGTAAAGTGTTGGGATGGATGAGTATTGTATCATAATTTGTGACATCACAACACTTTATTGCTTTTTAGTAATAGATGGTACAACACTACCACTCCCTCCGTTCCTGAAAAATGGTCCCTCTGTTTCTTAAAAATGGTTTTAATTGTCTTATTAGGTCATCCCCACAAATGGTCTTGTTGCATAAAATGGAAATAATAAATTTTATCTACACTTTTTAATATATATATATATATATATACATAATATTTTTAAAATAACTTTTCTGTACTTGATATTACACTATATTCTTATTTTTTATATATTATATTAATTTTTTAAATAACCCTACAAGAAGTAAGGTGACCAAATTTTGGGAAAGTAACTACTATCCTCGTTAAGGATCTGAGTACTTCCATAGCACGAACAAACCCAATATTGGGCTACAAAAGGCCCAAATCCTCTATAGGAACAAAGGCCCAAAAATTCTTCAGGTGATTGGGGCTTCTAGAAAAAATCTCACATCTAGTTTTATGGCAGATTCTAGATAAAACCCTAATTGAATTTCTATATTTTTTTTTTCCTAAGGTGAGTGATTATCGTGTATAACTAAGTGTATAATATACACTTGAATTTTGAAAATCAATGGTAAAAAATATACAATTCTGTGTGTTTTATGTGTTTAGTAAACAACAATTCCCCAAATAATAATCGGTAATATCACGAGCAATAATCTAGTGGTAGTCAATAATACTTCAAACAATATTCAGTAATATCCTACACAGTTATCAACAATATCCAAACTTTTTTTATTATATGTAGTATTTTTATTCGAGAAAGTCAAAATTGAGTTTAAAATTCAATATGCATTTTGATTGCATACACGATTTTTGTGTTTCAGGAAACATGATTTTGAATTCGTGTATTTATTTTGATCTGTTTAATTATTTGTTAAAAGATTTCTTTAAAAAAAAAAACTCTAATTGAAATAGTTTGTGTAGGTATCATATAGTCCATACTTTGAATTCCTTTAAATATTGAAATTGTTGGCTTCAATTTCATGAATTTTTAATTAAGAATGCTATCATTATTACTGACTAATTACATTACATGGACGTATTTGGACGGTAAATGAGGCCAAATACACAGAGGAATAACGTTAAGTTTTTTTCTTCGAGTATCCAGCTATAATATGCATTGCTGCCAAGACTTGGGAACTTGTTGACAACTTGACATGGCTCGAGTGATATCTAATTTGATAAAATGTTTTAAAAATTATATTAATAGAAATAGTCAATTCCGAATGGATACTATTGGAGTCTTTTTTTTTAATGATATAAGAGTTTTTATTAGTATTTCTATTAAAATGTTTTTCTTTTTAAATAGATAATATTATTATATTTTTATTTGAAGGTTTATTTTTTTAAAGAAAAAATAATGCACATTATTTTTACTATAATGACAATTGACGTTGTAAGAATTCTCAATATTTTTTTAAAAAATTAATTCTACAAACTTTATGCTACTATATTAGTTTATTTTATTTTAAATTAATTTATTCCTTTTCCCAATATTATATGGTTAAAAATCAACACAACTTACAGCTATCGATGAAGAAGCCATGGGTTGAATGTTGTTTAAGAGGGTTTTGGGAGTAATGAATATTAGTTGTGTGTGTAACATGCATATATATATATATAGAGTGAGGGATAATTACTTGGCGTTTAAGCAGGATCGTGTGAGAAAAATCTGTATAAAATTCAAAATGTCGCGTTTGCACAATGCTAATTACTTTGTTGGAGATAATTTATTCTGTAAACTGATATTTACTAATTTAAATAATTAACATTTAAATAAATTATTCGTTATTAATAATTCCTTCTCTATATCCGAATGACAATTTTTTTCTTGAATAATCTCTTTATATATATATATATATATATATATATATATATAGATTGGTCTTTCACAAAAATATTTAATAAATGCTACTTTTTAAAATAATTGAAATATCTTTTATACCACAAAAATAGAGGAATTTATCATAATATATTCACATATTTTAAAAAATATATTAATTTATTCCTTTTTTCATAATGAGAATTGACTTTATGTACCCTTTATTTTTGTAGTAACAATTTATAATGAAGAAGATTAACGGTTCTGTCATCATCAATAAGAAATGAAAAAGGACGGACAATAATACCAAAGGTACTTACTATTTTTAAGATGTATGTTATGTTTATCCATTAAACATATAATTAGTTTAAGAATTTTGATATTTATTTTTATAGTATTTATTCGAGCTTACACTCACATAGACTTATTAAAATAAATTCACAAATTTTACTTATTAAGGTTTAATCCTTGATTTTTTATTTTTCGGTAGAGAATGGTGATTCAACAGATATTAACAATACAACTTCTACACCAGTTCGTAAGATTCAAAATGTACCTGTTGAAACACTTAGGGGACTCTTGGTTAAGAGCACTTCAATGGTAATATGAATGAAAATTTATTTTCCATCTATGTCCTCATAATAAAAATTATATGTTGGGGGAAGGATTGTTTCAATAGTGGTTGCATTGCTAGTGACATACCTAATTTTGGAATAGAAGTAGACAACAAATGTTTGTTGGTGGCTGTTGGTAGGGGAATGAGGGAGTGATTGAGGAGGATGATTGTAGGGGAAAATAGAGTAATCAAAATGGAGTATTGATTACCCTATTTAGGAGGAGAGATGATGATTTTGTTCTATGAACCGTCATAATTACACTAATTTTTAAACTCATTCCCATTAACATTGAAGAGTTGCTAACCAAGCGTCCCTTACAAATAACACGAAAGTACGACCTTTTACGACACCCGTCACAAGCATCAACAATGGTAACGATTCAAATGTTGTCGATTTAACTACAGAAGATGATTTCTTCGGAAATCTCAAATCGAAAGATCCAATTTTTGAGGAATTTTGTTCTATGAATAATGATAGCCTAGAAATTATCGACCTTGACCCTGACGAGACTTGTCTTCCAAATACTTTTGTTGAATGTACGTATATTTTTCTTCCATCATATGATTCATAAGTGTTAATTTATTAAAAGTTGATTTTGCATTTTTAATATATTTATCGATTGGATAACTAATTATATAGCTTACGAGTACTGGGACATTGGAGATCCAAGCTACAAATGCGAATATTTTGGTGCAATGTTTTGGTACGAGAAACATTTGCGTACATCTCGCAACTCAAACAATCCAAAATTTTCGTTGTGTCGTATGCAGGAAAGATCCAACTACCTGCAATAAAGGAGCCACCTCAAATTCTACAGGACCTTCTACGTGGAGATGATGATAGGAGCAATCATTATAATGAAAATATTTGTTCATATAATAATATATTTAATTTCACATCTTTGGGTGGAACGATAGATAGAAGCTACAACAATGGTAGTTCCCCACCAGTTTTTAGACTCAACGAACAAAACTACCATTCAATAGGGAGTCTCTTGCCACCTGAAGGCAACAAACCAAAGTTTGCACAACTATACATATACGACACAGCAAATGAAGTCAAAAATCGAATCACTTATGTACGTTATGTATACCAATTAATAATTATTTTTAGATTATATATTATATTACAATTAAACCATTAATTTTATTTAAATGGTAAATTATTTGGTATAATATTTTTTCAGGAAAAACAAAGATATCAACAGTCTTCATGTAGAGATAATCGCAAACTTGAAAAATATGTTGGATGAGAATAATGTACTTGTGAAGAATTTCAGGATGATTGGTCAAAGATTACAAGATGGCGAGATGAGAATTAAGTTAAAGCTCATAAGTAGAAGGGGAACTGATGCACGAAGGTATAATTTGCCTACAATATCTGAAGTTGCAGCAATTACCCCGGATGATCTTGACAAAGCCAAGGGCGATCGTGACATTATAGTGGAGACTCTGGTTGGAACTCCTCAACGCATAAATGAACTTAACGCATCTTACCTTGGACTGCAATACCCACTACTTTTTCATTTCGGAGAAGATAAATATAGAGAAGACATGTCTTATTCTGAAAAAAGAATGGAGAGAACGGGAGGCCGACAGAGGATAAGCGTCAGGGAATTCTTTGTGTATCGCTTGCAAGATAGACAAGATGAACCACCTACCATTTTATCTTCGAAAAGGTTATTCCAACAGTTCATCGTGGATGCTTAAGAATTACGGTATGAAATGTACAAAGGACTTGAGGATGCATTGATGAACGGTGAGACCGATTCCCGTACCCAAGGAAAACGTATTGTTGTGGCCATTTTCCACCACAGGTCGGCACTGACCTCCCTTCGACAAAAGCGGCAGAATACCGCGGCCACGTCGGACCTGCCAGGCTGGATGCTCTCCGACCCCTACGGTCTCCGACCTCCCACTTTCGGCCACACCATCAGGGTCAACATCGGGCATCAGAGTATGTCTGTCTCCTGTCAGATGTGTGCTAAGAGGACATCGACCAGGCAGGGCCGGCCACGACTAAAGAAGGCAATAAAGGGTCTCCTCCGATCAGTCAAGACCCAGAAACTCTTTCGACCCCCAGAAGAATAAGAGTCCGACCTTCGACCTCAGCAAGCCTCCGACCTGATGAAGCGGATCAAGGAGCACGTGATAGAATCTGATGAGATCCCCCCATATGAGGAAAATAGTCGTCTCCGTACTAAGTGACAGAGGGAATATTCCCATCAAATAAGGAAATGGCCCATATAATTATCTCTGTGAGACATGTGGAGAGATCTCAAAGGCCGATTGCCTGCAAACAAGGAAGATCGGGCACCTGCACTCCTCCAAGGACTCCAGTCATTAAATGCGGTTGTCCCCCACGGAGGTCGGAAAAGACGATAATACCCATGTAAAAGGAGCCTATAAATAGGACTATCCTTGTACCAAGAAAAAAAAAAGGAACTATTCATTCAATCAAAAGAGCTACCAAAAGCATTCAAGTCCAGGGACTAATAACCCCTGGCAAATCTTTATGTTCTTGCATTTATTTCTCATCATCATCTTAAATCCATGCATTCATGAAGCATTTAAGATCATTCATTTTGATGTTTTTACCAAGCTCATTCAATTAGCCATAAATTCACAGCTCATAAATATTGATAAACAATGCGTATTATACTGCCATCTTCATTCACAGGAGGAGCCAAATACATGGTTCAAAATTACCAGGATGCAATGGCAATATGTAGATGGGCAGGGTATCCTAATTTGTTCATAACGTTTACATGCAATCCAAAGTGGCCAGAGATCGTACGTTCTGTTGATGAGAGAGGGCTCAAGCCCGGTGATCCTCCAGACATAGTTTCTCGAATATTCAAGATCAAGTTGGATGTGATGATCGACGAATTTTGAAAACACAAACTTTTTGGACAAGTCAAAGCAGGTACTCTACGATTAAACAACCTTTTAGACCCATTAAGTATATTTAAAAAAATTATATCACTGTATATATATTATTATTAACGTACAATTACTATAACAATTATTATTATGAATGAATTTTATTACAGTGGTATACACCATGGAATTTCAAAAGTGTGGTCTCTCGCATGCCCATATACTGTTATTTCTTAAAAATAATAACAATGATCCGTCAAGTTCTGATATTGATCGTATCATTTCTGCTGAAATCCCGGATGAAGAAAAGGATATGGGCTATTTTGCAGCAGTGCGTGACTATATGATGCATGGACCCAGCAGTGAGGCTCGAGAAAAAAAAACCCCTACATGTCAGAGGGCATTTGCACTAAGCATTTTCCTAAAAATTATATCTCTGATACAACCATCGATGAAGATGGATATCCAGTTTACAGATGCAGGAATTTTGGAAGAACAGTTTTGAAAAATAATATCGATCTCGATAATAGATGTGTGGTTCCGCACAATCGTTATCTTCTCTTGAAGTACGAAGCCCATATAAACGCCGAGTGGTGCAATCAGTCACGCTTGATCAAATACATGTTCAAATATGTGAATAAAGGTCATGATCGGGTAACTGCATCGTTCTACAAGAGCACACGAGAAGATGGTACTGGGAAAGAAGTGGATGAAGTGCAGATGTACTATGACTGCAGCTATATTTCACCTTGCGAGCCAGCTTGGAGAATATTTGGCTTTGACATTCAGTATCGGTACCCTCCGGTTGAGCGACTCAGTTTCCATCTACAGGATGAGAAGAGTATATTATTTTCAGATTCCGAATCATTGGACTCCGTAATGGAAAAGTCAGCCGTAAGAAACATTATGTTTTTAGCTTGGTTTGAGGCGAACAAGAAAATTCCCGAAGAAGAAAAAGTGACTTATGCAGAATTTCTGCAACATTTTGTTTGGAAAAAAGATACGAGAAAATGGGTGAAGAGACAGGGGGGATTCGCAATTGGTTGTATTTGCTACGTTTCTCCTGGTTCGGGAGAGGCATATTATTTTAGGATATTACTGAATATTATTCGTGGGTCAACAAGTTATGATGAATTCAAGGTATACAACAATGTCAAGTACGAAACCTACCGGGATGCTTGCTACGCAAGGGGTTTGTTGGACGACGACAAAGAATACATTGATGGAAAACAAGAAGCAAGTCAATGGGCATCTACACAGTCAATGCGAACTCTTTTTATAACACTGCTCTCATCTGGAAACTTGAGCCGCCCAGAGTTGGTCTGGGAAAAGTGTTGGACATTGCTTTCCGATGATATTCTATACAGACAACCTCTCATCTTGAAGTACCCAGGTGATGATATGATTAATTGATTGAATTGTTCCATGCCAATGTAGTAAATGTTAAATACAATATTTATTTATAAATCGTTATGTAACATTACAATGGAACTGCTAAAAATAATTTATCTCAAATGTTTCACAGAATTAAACATGACAGATGATGAAATAAAGAACTTATGCCTATTTGAAATTGATAATTTATTGCGTGTTATTGGCAAGTGCTTGAGCGATTTTGAGGGAATGTCAGTATTAGAATTGGATCCGAATTTGGTCTCGCAAAATACGATGATTTCCAGAGGATTAGCCTACGACAAGATGGAGTTAAAGAGGGAGCTTGAGGAACTATTCAAGAAATTAAATGATGAGCAATGAAATGTTTATGATTCGATAAAAAGTTCTGTAGATACCAACAAAGGTGGTGTGTTCTTTGTTTATGGATACGGCGGAACAGGCAAGACATTCTTATGGAGAACTTTGTCCGCAGCTCTCAAATAAAATGGTAAGATTGTTCTGAACATCGCTTCGAGTGGCATAGCATCACTTCTGCTCCCTAGCAGAAGGACTGCCCATTCAAGGTTTGCAATCCCAATAAACATTACGAAGGACTCAATGTGCAACATCAAACAAGGGAGTCAATTGGCAGAATCGTTGGTAAGATGCAGCCTTATAATGTGGGATGAGGCTCCAATGGTGCACAGATATTGTATTGAAGCATTGGTTAATACTCTTCGAGACATAATGCAACTCACTCATCGATCATCTTCGAAATTGCCTTTCTATGGGAAGACGGTTGTTTTCGGAGGTGATTTCCGACAGATATTGTCGGTCATTCCAAAGGGACATAGATAGGAAACCGTGCATGCCACGATCAACTCTTCCTGCCTGTGGAACACGTGCACTGTTTTGAGATTAATAAAAAATATGAGGCTCCAGAACTTAAGTTCAGCTGACAAACATGGAGAATTGAAATCATTCTTGGAATAGATGACGGTAATAGGAGATGGTACTGTTGGAGATGAGAATGATGATGGTGCAGATATAGAAGTGTCGAATGACCTTTTGCTGAAAGATAGTGAGGATCCTATTGGTACGATTGTGCACAGCACATACCCGAACTTTAAAAACAGTGTGGATAATCTGAATTATTTGAAGGATAGGACCATACTTGCATCCACTCTTGAAGTCGTGGATTCCATTAATGATTACATGATCAAAACGAATGAAAACAAGATAAGAAAATATTTGAGTTATGATAGTGCGTGCAAGTATAATACGAATGTTGATATACTGATGGATTTACATACCGCAGAGTTCTTGAATACCTTAAAGTGTTCCGGTGTGCCGAATCATGAGTTGAATTTGAAAGTTGAAACTCCAGTTATGTTGCTCAGGGATATAGATCATTCTAGAGGACTGTGCAATGGAACAAGATTGGTCCTAACGATTGGTGACCGCGTTTTGGAAGGTAAGGTCATAACCGGAAGCAATTCTGGTGAGATGGTGTTGATCAATAGACTTTCCCTGACTCCATCCGACCCGAGACTTCCGTTCAAGTTTCAGCTATGTTTTAAAAAGCGGATCGGACCGGCCGGTCCGACCGGTCTGACCGCTACTCGGCAAGGGCGACAGTTCACTTCTACACATTGGACCGCTCGAGGATCAAACCGTTCACGAACCGGTCAAAACCGGTAAACGCGGTATGAACCGCTGTTCGGTTGAGCCGCTCGAAGCGGCGGTCCACTGCAAATTTTGATAATTGTTGAATCTCCAAATTTTCTAATTTACCTCACTCTTTATACCGATCTGTGATGATACAAATACGAAGAAGAAATGATGTAATTGCATAAATGGGTGAACATAGAACCATAAATTGAAGAAAAATAGAGATTGTTTCTGCGATGAAAGAGAACTGCAAAACCCGTGTAGTATATTGACCCAGTTATCTGAAAATGAAGGGTTAGTTGGGGGGTGGGGTCTTATCCAGCTGTCCACGACCAAGGGAATTCTCCCTATTTAATTGTTTTTAATTTAATTTATTTGTATTTATACACATAATTTTTCGTATGTTCAATATGAATACTTTACTTCTGGGAATATTTAACTGTGGCTAGGGGTGTGTACCAAGGTAGTTATGTTATACAAAAAAAAAAAAATTAATTGTTTATTTTTAATGTAATTTATTCATAAAAAATACTCTCTCTATTTCAATTTTATTTTCCCATCTAACTTTACATGGAGTTTAATACGAGAGATGAAATATAATATTTAAAAGAATAAAAGAGTTTTGAGAATGGTGAAAGGTGAATAAAGTAGTATTTAAATGAATAAAATAATTGAATTGTAGGAGTGAAATTAAAAAAGGTGAATCACTTTATTTTTATTTTGGGAATGACAAAATAAAATTGAAACATATCTTTTTGGCAAATGGAAAAATAAAAATTTGGGACGGAGGGAGTACTATTTTAAGGGAAAAAATGTAGATAATAATTTATAATTTTATATTATATAATTATGACGTCATACCGATTTAACCGCTTTAAAAACGGTCAGACCCGATCGAACCCGGTCCGACCGAAAGTTGTTGGAGTTATACGTGAAAGTATGTTTTTACTTTGTATAACTCGTGTATCAAACACTCGTTTTATGAGAATAATTCTTTTATCGCATTTGCTTTAGTTATGATTGAATGTTGAATTTCTATTGCAAACAATTCAATATATAGTACATGTTACATTGTAGTTAATGTGGTGATACCCGATCACGGAAGACGACATTAACAGTTTACTTGTAACTAAACGTACATTTTCACGACCTAGGTGGAATTGAACAATCCGCCGTGAAAGGTCGATGTGTAAGGCTCAGATTGGTCTGTCTTGACTAAGAGATTACACTAGCACATTTAGTATGTGTTGAAGAGGTCCTACAGCGAGGATAAATTTATTCTGTTCTGAAAGGTGAAGAATTAGACCTCAGTGATTGTTGATTTCTTAATCTCCGTCACTTAAATAGGACCGTGTGTGTTTAATAGTTACTGCTTTGATTCATGTTGGGTGAGAATCATTGTGACTTCGAACTTTGTGTCTTGGGCAGTAATATTAATCATACGACGGTTGCTAAGATTTAATACGGAGAAACGCGTGCGAGTACGGTTCGTGTGATTAGTCCCCTTGGTGGGCTCAGAAGTTTTATTGTACCAAATCTTGCAAGTGAAGAATTAGTTTCTTCGGTACGAATAATAATGTTGAACTGTCTTTACTCCAAGGTGAAAGATGTTAATTAATTTAGAGCTATTCAGAAGCTTAATTAATTAATGGACTTGATAATCTTAAACGCGGGAAATAATAACCGGGAGCCCATATTATTGTAATATGGATTAAGATGGATAGTGCAATATTAATTTATTAGTGGTACTAATTAATATTAATGGGCTGAATTATATTGGGGCTCAATATTGAAATTCAGAAGTCCATTAGGAGGTCCAATCTTAATTCTCCTTAAGGCCCCTCAAGTAGTCCAATTAAGTAGCCCAATAATGATAAGGTGATTAAAATAAAAGAAAATATATTTGCTGATTTTTTCATGATATTTCGAAAAAGATATATTAGGAGAAAGAAAAGATCTTGTTGATTTTCTTGGAAAGATATTATGGAAGATAAGTATTCTTGGAATACAAGATTATCTCATATATTCAAGAAGATCCAAATCTTGGATTCTTTCTTTAAAATTTTCGAAAATATGCTTATTAGGAGGAGGTTGAGATTTTTGTGGAATATTTTATTATGGAGAAAAGAATATATGAGATATATTCAAGATTTCTTAGAGGCTAAGAAAAGATTTTCTCCACCTCTAAAATATATGAAAATTTCGAAAATCCCTTGTCCTATAAGTAGGGGATGATTATTTCATCTCCAGTTTACAGTTTCACAGTGTTGAAAAAAAAATCAGCAACAATATTTTTCTTTTTCCTTAGTTATTTAAATTACTTGAAAGCATCTCCCACCGGTGATCAAGTAAGGCGAAAGGGAAATACTTGAGAAGGCTTTTGGGTTGATAAAGCGTGTTCGTGTTTGTCCCGTTTTATTCAAAGGCCAGTTCTACGAGAGGTACGTAAGTCACATAATTTCTTGTTTATTCCGCCATAGATTTTATGTGAATTAATTCAACATGCATGATGATAAAAATTGTTGTTGGAATTATTATTTGAATTAATTAGGATTAATTCATGCTAGTAATAATTGTATTTAAATTCGTATTTAAATTTCATCCTGAAAAGTTCCCGGGCACCCCTATTTTCCCAACAACTGGTATCAGAGCCACGGTTTCGGGCTCTGAATTTTAAATTGGAATTTAAATTGTTAAACATTAAATTGAAATTGGATAGTAGAATTGTTAGATCTTTTTTGCAGGTATCCAATTGTCATGGTTTTAATGTTGTTAATTTCATGCGTGTAAATTAATTGTTTTTTAATTCGATTCGTTCGAATTCGTTTTTCTCGTGAGAAAATCCACGAGTAGATTAGTTGTTTTTATTTTGATTCGATCATTGTAATAGACTAGTCTAGATCTAGTATTTATTTTTTTTGTAAAAATAAATTATAACCGGATCGTGACGAAGAACGAAGAATTAAAAACGGCGTACCCGGACGACGCATACAAGTGTGGCGCGTGTATGGACGTAAAATCATGCAAGGGGTGAAGAAAACGAGGACGAACGACGAAAAAAAAACGGCGCACGGCGGTGCACGGCGCACGCCGTGCGCAATGGGTGCACGGCACCGTGCGCACGCGTGCGCGCGCCTCTGGCGCGGGCTGCAGCGCCTCGGGTGCACCTCGGGGCTGCGCCTCGGCGCGCTTCGGGCACTGCTTCGGCGCCTTTTGGGCCGAGAGGTGCGCGGGCACACTTCGTGGGCCGACGCGCGCCGTATCACGGGCCGTGGAATTTTTTCGGTTCGTGTTTTTTTCCGTGTGATTTTAAACGTCGTCCCGAACCCCAAACGATGCTGTTTTTGAAGAAGTGTTGCTGTTCGAGTGGGAGCACGTCGAGACGAACGTCGGAAAGCAACAAGGACGATTTTTCGCATCAAGACGTAAAGAAATTAAACCGTGACAATTGGATTTGAGTGCTCCAATGTGTTTAATTTTGTTTTGATGGATGTTTTATTTCGTGCACCTATTATTATTTGTTAATATGTGTTTGCATGAATTTAATTGTCCAAGAAAAACCTTACTTTCGAAAATTACTAAGTATGTTTTTATAATCGCAATTTTATTCCGGATATTAAAATTGAATTATTTTGACCTCCATAATTTATTTATTTGTGAAGTTCTTTTGGAATACATTTCCCCCTCGGATCAGCCAAAAGAACGGATTTCACATGAATAAATTCCGAAAGGATGATTGTGGATTATTACTAGTGGCGGTATTGACCCTCACCACGAGTGGCTTGCTCAAAGAGAAATAATAATCCTGTATTTAATTATGGTTATTACTTAGGCATAGGAAATTTATATTAACTTACTCCCCTCGGAGTCCCTGTCAGTTTCTATGTGGTCAAAGTGGGAGCCAACTATTAATTTTGAATTAAGGATTTGTAGCTTTTAAGTTTGTAATCCGCTTGAATGTGTTTAAATGTATAGACCACCCCTCGTGGCGCATTTAAATTGTTTCGAGATGTTGGCTGATGCATGATTATATTGTTTTAAGGTTTCAATATAATTGATGTGATCGAATTATGTGATAATTTCGTATTTTTCTAGATATTAATATGAATGTATGTTTTATTCTCATTTCATCATGTCGCAACCTTTTAATCCACTGTTTAATATACTTAAAGTTAATAAACTTTTTGGAGAGAATTATATCGATTGGAATTTTTTTTTTAAAATTATTTACGTTAATATACCCGGCAAGCCTAATGATAAGTCAAGCAATGGGAAAAGGCAGTTTATGATTGGAAGCGTGACAATGAACACATGAAGTGCATCATCTTGACATCTCTGTCTGAGGATTTGAGGCTTGTACATGGAGACATTGTATCCGCTGTTGAAATCATGGAACACCTTGAAGAGATGTCTTCACATCAAACCCATGACTAATCAGTTCACCAAACATGACTCGGTCAAGTTGGAAATGGTGGAGGGAACGCCCGTGAGGGAGCACGTTCTCAAGATAATGGCATACCTTAACAAGTTGGAAGTACTTGGTGTGGATTTTGATTGATTTCATATACCATTCTCTACCGAGAAGCTTTGAGCAGTTTTATCTGAACTGTCAGATGAATGAACGGACAAATCGTTTGCCCGAGCTCTTGCAAGCTTTAGTTTCGGTGGAGGTGAAAATGGAGCACCAGTCTAGTGCTATGGTGGCTAATGGTCCGTCTACCTCTTTTGGTCCCAAGGGAGGGAAAAAGAGGAAGAGAACCAAAGGTCGGATCCAAGCAAATCTAATTGTTGCGAAAGGCAAATGCAAAGGCTAGCATAGAAGGGAAAATGTTTTAGTTGCGGTGAGAGAGGACAATGGAGGTCTGCCTGTTCCAAGCCTAAGAGGCTAGGAAAGTTAGGTAATTCACACACCTTAGTCGTCGAAACTTGTGAAGTGGCGTATGCTGTCTATTCGTGGATAGTGGATACGAGAGCTACTGATCACATTTGTTTCATGGGTTTAAGCTAACCCGACGACTTAACGAAAGTGAGATCCCCATCACATCGGGCAATGCTACGAGAGTGGCAGCTGAAGCAGTGGGAGAAGTGCGCCTATCTTGTGAAGATAGAGTTATGGTCTTGAGAGACGTTCCTCATGTTCCTAGTTTAGAAAGAACTCAACCTTCAGTTTCTAAACTGTTTGAATAGATACTCAGTTTCTTTTAATAAGGATGTTATTATTGCTTGAAACGATGAGTTTATCTGTTCCGGAACTTCAATGGATGATCTTTATACCATTATTTGGGCACACCACTCACAAAATTAAATCTAATAACACATCGATTATTTCGAGTAATAAAAGAAAGCGTTCTTCGGAGATGAACGAAACATTTCTATGGCATTTTAGACTAGGTCATGTTAATCTAAAGCGGATAGAGAGATTGGTGAAAGACGGATCCTTGGAATCATTCCAAGTCGAACCGTTTTCCAACTTGTGAATCCTGTTTAGAGGTTAAAATGACCAAGAGGGCATTTGGAGCCAAGGGGAATAGAACCACGGAAGTGTTAGAACTCGTTCATACCGATATGTGTGGTTCAATAACGATCATAGCAAGAAGGGGTATGAGTAAATTGTCTTTTTCAATGATTACTCGAGATATGGATACATCTACCTTATGATGCATAGGGAAAGAAGTATCAAGTTTCTACGATTTGATCGTAGAGGCGAATACCTTAGCGATGAATTCTTGAACTAGCTATCAGACGAAGGGATTGTATCCCTGTTGACCGCACCGGGAACCCCTCAATAGAACGGTGTGGCGGAACGAAGGAGCCAGACTCTTTTAGAAATAGTCAGATCCATGATGAGTTATTCGAATTTACCCAAGTCGTTTTGGGGTAACGCCTTGGAAACAACGACTTACATTCTAAACTTGGTGCCATCCAAATTGGTTCCTAAAACCCAAATGGAATTGTGGACCGGCGCAAGCCCAGTCTAAGACACTTGCGGATTTGGGGTTGTCCGGCATACGTGCTAGACGAGGAAGCCGGTAAATTGGATCCACATTCGAAATTAAGGTTGTTTATAGGATATCCCATGGGAACGAAAGGGTGTATGTTCTATAGTCTCAAGGATTAAAAGACTGTGATTAGTTCGCACTTTAAATTCTTGGAGGAAGACTATATGAACAAAAGAAAGCCCAGAAGTGAGATTACCTTAGACGAGTTAAGAGGGCAAACTCCAATACCAAGTATACAAGATGATATACCACACGTCATACCTTCACAACCGGAACCCCGTCGTAGTGGGAGGATTGCAAGGCAACCTAAAAGATTCATGGGAATTGGAGAATCTTCAGATTTGATTCCCAGCGATGAATCAGACCCATGAACGTACGACGAGGCAATCCAAGACAAAGACGCGGAGGCGTGGCAAACCGCAATGGAAACCGAGGTGGGTTCGATGGATTATAATCAAGTGTGGGAGTTGGTTGATCCACCTAGTGGGGTAGAGCCCATTGGATGCAAGTGGGTGTACAAGAGGAAAAGAGGACCGGACGGAAGGGTAGAGACCTTCAAAGCAAGGCTTGTGGCCTGTGGCCTGTAGCTATACTTAAGTCCATCCGTATTCTCTTGTCGATCGCTGCGCACTTAGATTACGAGATCTGGCAAATGGATGTCAAGACAACTTTCCTTAACGAAAGTCTTGATGGGATCTATATGCAACAGCCCAAAGGTTTCGTTGAAAAAGGCCAAGAGCACCTCATATGCAAGCTTAAGAGATCCATTTATGGACTTAAGCAAGCGTCGCGTACTTGGACCAGTGTTTTGATCAAGTTATTGAGTCTTATGGGTTTGTGATCAAAACAAGTTCGAAAGTTGTGTGTATAAAAGGTGTGACGGAACTGCGGTGGTATTCTTAGTATTATACGTAGACGATATTCTGCTCATTGGAAACAATGTAAAGGTATTGTCAGACGTAAGGGTATGACTGTCAAATCAGTTTGATATGAAGGACTTAGGGAAAGCCGGTCACATCCTTGGGATCAAGTTCACTCGAGATCGCAAGAGGAGGATGTTGGGTTTATCGCAAGTTTCATACAAAGCCACTGTTTTGAAGCATTTCAGCATGCAAGATTCCAAGAAAGGTTTTGTACCTTTTAGGCACGAAATCCATCTATCTAAAGAAATATGCCCTAAGATGCAAGTGGAGATAGATGACATGAAAGACGTTCCGTACGTTTCGGACGTAGGAAGTCTTATGTATGCAATGTCGTGTACGAGACCGGATATCTGCTTTGCCGTGGGCATGATGGCAAGATATCAAAGTAACCCCGGGAAAGCACATTAGATTGCAATTAAATGCGTTCTTTAGTTTCTGAAAAGAACTTGGTATGGAATGCTGATTTAACAATCAGACAATCTAATTCTCATGGGATACACGGACTCAAATTTCCAATCAGACATAGACTCCAAAATAACTACCTCGGGTAGTGTGTTTTGCATGGGAGAAGGAGCCATGACATGGAGAAGCGATTTGCAGAAATGCATCGCCGATTCGACCATGGAAGCTGAATAAGTAGTTGCTTGTGAAGTAGCGAAAGAAGCGGTTTGGCTCAAGTACTTCTTAGTGGACTTGGACGTTGTTCCGAATTTGCCCGACAAGATAACTATCTTTTGTGACAATGCCGGAGCAGTTGCAAATTCAATGGAACCGAGAGCCCACAAGGCCAGCAAACACATTGAAAGAAAACACCATCTTATACGAGAAATAGTTAAGAGAGGAGATAAAGAGATGGCAATGATAAATGTCGAAGGACAACCTAGTACATCCATTCACAAAGGGTCTGCCTCTGAGTACATTCGAGAGACATGTGGATGGAATGAGAGTCAAGACTATTGCCAATCTGCTTTAAGTATAAGTGGGAGAAATTATTAGGTTAGTGTAGGTTGACATAAGATGTCACGTAGAGCTACTACACTAAGACATGCGTGATGTATACTAAAAGCAGACTTTAAGTATAAGTGGGAGATTGTTGGAGTTATACGTGAAAGTATGCTTTTACTTTGTATAACTCGTGTATCAAACACTCGTTTTATGAGAATAATTCTTTTATCGCATTTGCTTTAGTTATGATTGAATGTTGAATTTCTATTGCAAACAGTTCAATATATAGTACATGTTACATTGTAGTTAATGTGGTGATACCCGATCACGGAAGACGACATTAACAGTTTACTTGTAACTAAACGTACATTTTCACGACCTAGGTGGAATTGAACAATCCGCCGTGAAAGGTCGATGTGTAAGGCTCAGATTGGTCTGTCTTGACTAAGAGATTGCACTAGCACATTTAGTATGTGTTGAAGAGGTCCTACAGCGAGGATAAATTTATTCTGTTCTGAAAGGTGAAGAATTAGACCTCAGTGGTTGTTGATTTCTTAATCTCCGGCACTTAAATAGGACCGTGTGTGTTTAATAGTTACTGCTTTGATTCATGTTGGGTGAGAATCATTGTGACTTCGAACTTTGTGTCTTGGACAGTAATATTAATCATACAACGGTTGCTAAGATTTAATACGGAGAAACACGTGCGAGTACGGCTCGTGTGATTAGTCCCCTTGGTGGGCTCAGAAGTTTTATTGTACCAAATCTTGCAAGTGAAGAATTAGTTTCTTCGGTACGAATAATAATGTTGAGCTGTCTTTACTCCAAGGTGAAAGATGTTAATTAATTTAGAGCTATTCAGAAGCTTAATTAATTAATGGACTTGATAATCTTAAACGCGGGAAATAATAACCGGGAGCCCATATTATTGTAATATGGATTAAGATGGATAGTGCAATATTAATTTATTAGTGGTACTAATTAATATTAATGGGCTGAATTATATTGGGGCTCAATATTGAAATTCAGAAGTCCATTAGGAGGTCCAATCTTAATTCTCCTTAAGGCCCCTCAAGTAGTCCAATTAAGTAGCCCAATAATGATAAGGTGATTAAAATAAAAGAAAATATATTTGCTGATTTTTTCATGATATTTCGAAAAAGATATATTAGGAGAAAGAAAAGATCTTGTTGATTTTCTTGGAAAGATATTATGGAAGATAAGTATTCTTGGAATACAAGATTATCTCATATATTCAAGAAGATCCAAATCTTGGATTCTTTCTTTAAAATTTTCGAAAATATGCTTATTAGGAGGAGGTTGAGATTTTTGTGGAATATTTTATTATGGAGAAAAGAATATATGAGATATATTCAAGATTTCTTAGAGGCTAAGAAAATATTTTCTCCACCTCTAAAATATATGAAAATTTCGAAAATCCCTTGTCCTATAAGTAGGGGATGATTATTTCATCTCCAGTTTACAGTTTCACAGTGTTGAAAAAAAAATCAGCAACAATATTTTTCTTTTTCCTTAGTTATTTAAATTACTTGAAAGCATCCCCCACCGGTGATCAAGTAAGGCGAAAGGGAAATACTTGAGAAGACTTTTGGGTTGATAAAGCGTGTTCGTGTTTGTCCCGTTTTATTCAAAGACCAGTTCTACGAGAGGTACGTAAGTCACATAATTTCTTGTTTATTCCGCCATAGATTTTATGTGAATTAATTCAACATGCATGATGATAAAAATTGTTGTTGGAATTATTATTTGAATTAATTAGGATTAATTCATGCTAGTAATAATTGTATTTAAATTCGTATTTAAATTTCATCCCGAAAAGTTCCCGGGCACCCCTATTTTCCCAACAAAAGTGCTAAGGCAGTCCGGTTCAATAACCGCTTCCGCTTTTAAAACATAGAGTTTCAGAGGAGACAGTTCCCATTAATTGTATCATATGTCATGTCAATAAATAAGAGTCAGGGACAATCGCTCGCTAAAGTTGGAATATTCTTGAAGAAACCAATTTTCAGTCACAGTCAATTGTACGTGGTTGTTTCGAGAGTCACCAATCGCAGTGGGTTGAAGATTTTGGTATGCAGCGATGACGAACATTCGTCCAAAACTACAAAAAATATGGTTTTCAGAGAGGTGTTTCGAAATCTGTAGTCTTTTATCTTATTTTTCTAATTTACGTGTGCAATGCGAACTCACATCTCTAATTGTGAAATAAATATTATATTGTGACATGCAAATAATATTAACATTGTCTCTTATAAACAAATCATAATATTGATTACACTTAATTTATTAAAAATACACTTTAATATAAATAAATTTTACAATTATGGCCGTGCATCGCACGGATTCAGTTACTAGTAATATTAATAATGATTGTTTGAATTTATATATATATATATATATATATATATTCGTAATAGCAATATAATTTATTAAAAAATTATTATTATTAAATTATATATTTAATAAAATTTATAATTATAAACAAAATAACATTATACTACTATTATTTAATAATTTTTAAATTAGTAATTGTTATTATTATTGTAATTATTATTTAATATTATTTTATTATTTATTTTTGTAATTATGATATATTTTTTAATTGTGTTATTATTATTTTAGTAATATAATTAGTATTATTTATTTTAATGTTATTTAAATAATTTTTATAATCAAATATTATTATTTATATTTTTATTAATATATAAGTAGTAATTATATAATTATTATATATACTGTAGAAATATAAATATTATCGTTAAAAATTATTATGTTATTATTATTGAAATTGATTGTTATTATTTTTATTACTACTTATAATTTTACTATGTAGAATTATTTTAATGATATTTTTATGATTGAGTATTAATAATAATATTATTAGTATCGATATATTGAGATTAGAAGATAATATTATATAAATGAAAATAAGTGATGATATTTTTGGAAAATAATCATTCCTCAATATGTGAAATATATAAACTCTTGTGTTATGGAAGGAATCACCATTCTATGTGGAATGATTATTTTATTTTTAAAAACATATCAATCATGATATTTGGAATAAATTAAGGAATGAACATTTCATTTCCTATCCATTTCATCGTACCAATCATGTTCTAAGGCTTTTTTTCCAAACTTTTTTTTTCTTTCTATTGAGTGCTTTATCTTATTAACTTCTTTAATGTATCTTGTTTTTTTTTTTTTTAGTCCAACTTCTCTAATCTTCTTAGAAAGCAAATCCATTGTCATTTGAAAACAATTAGTCAATGAAACAACAAATATTTAAACTCAATTTTGTTCTCTCTCCAAAAGAAAAAAAAATCCGTCATATAAATTTTTGTAGTTTAATTTATTTCTCTCACATAATTTACTTACATGCATGTTATTGTATGAGGTGACAATATTTATTTGTGTGTGTTCTAAAATAACGATCATGAATTTCACTATTGATAGAAAAAGAAAAATAAAAATAAAAACTAATTTTTTTAAATTTCATCCCATTTTTTCCCCGAATCTATCATAACCTTTTGTTGGGATATGTTTTAGTTTTGATGATTTTCCAAAACAACATGTAATAGGTTTGAAAGCAGTCAGGATAGTATCTTTTATTTCAGGTCAGGATAGATTAGCTTTCAGTAGAACAGGCTGTTCAATTGAGGGGGAACTCAGTGAGGGGGAACTCAGCAACACAGTCTGAAGATATCAAGATGACACTCAGAAGAACTGACTGAAGTCATGCTTGCAACCTGAACCAGAAGAGAAACCTGAAGGATGTCCCACTGAGTGTAAACCAGACTGATCTAAGCTAAGTCAGGTGGACCACTCAGTGAAGAGCATGATCAGGAGGATCAGTGCTGCACCAAGTAGGCCCTGAAGGAGTCAGGCTACTGTGGTCAGGGAAGTTTGTCATTCAGCCTTATGACAAACTTCTTGGAAATGATCTTCAAACAGTCTCTGAAGTACAACTACACTGAAGACGTTCAGTCCACTGAAGATCATCAGTCAGTGAAGGAGGAAGCTACCTAAAGTCAGTGGGTCTTAGTCAACCCACTGAGTCAAAGATCTGTGAATCCAGGCCACGTGGACCAATCAGCACGAGGCAGCAACTCTGACACTGACAAAGGCCGCATTCCGAGAAAAGTGGTTGAAACCATTTAATGTTGGATTCAAATGTATCTTCCCTCCAACGGATACATTTGAATCCCCATTATAAATACAAGCTCATAGCTTCATTGTAGGGGTGTGTGAAAGAAGAAAATAAACACCTACAAGCTGTGAGGGTGTGTTAGTTGTTAGGGAGTCATAAGGAAGTGTTACACACCTACGACACTGACCTTTAGGGTTATCACTTATATTCATTGAGTGTCAAGCTTGTAACTCTTAGCTTAGAGAGGTTTTCCTAATCATAGCTTTAAGGCTAACACATTGTAAAGGAAAACCTCACCTAGTTGGAGAAAACCAAACCAAACTAAACCCTTTCAGAAGATTGTTAGGTTTGTAGTGAGGTGAGGAGAGGCAGCCAGGGAGTGGCGTGAGTCCAGTTGTAAGTGCACCTTGGCACGTTAAAAACAAGAATCCCAAGTAGTGGATTTCCTGTTAAATCAGGCCGTGGATGTAAGAGCTTGAGTCTCTGAACCACGTTAAACTGAGCGTTGTTTATTTGTCTAAGCACTTGCTAATTACTTGTAGTGTATGCTCTCTGAGTGTACTTGGAAAGTTTGAAAAGAAGATTAGCTAAGTATTTTAGTCAGGGAGAACCAATCTCACTGACAAGCTTAGGCTAGTGATTAGGCGTGAAATTGTTATGTTTTGGTGCCCGATTTGCTCATGTTTTGAGTGTTTTCGATTAGTGTTTGGAGTCAAATGAGTGTCATTTTTATAAAATCAGTAATTTGTCTCTTTGGTTTTCATAGGTGAATAGAGGGCGAAAAACGGAGTTCGTAGGACTTTGAATCAACTCAAACGGATGCCCGGATGAGAAGATATTGAAGAAATACGATTGGTATTAGTGCGGACGAGGAAAAGTATTAGTTGGATGAGTTGGAAGTCACTCGATTGACTAGGTCGAGCGCCACCGCTCGAGCGCATTGCTCGAGCGCCTAAACGTACAGAACTTTTCTTGCGCTCGAGCAGCTCGAGCGCCACCGCTCGAGCGCCCAAAACATACAGTGTGATTTCAGCGCTCGACCGGCTCGAGCGGAACCGCTCGAGCGATTGTGTCATTCGAGCTACACTGCTCGAGCGGGACCGCTCGAGCGTTTTGCTCGAGCAACCTTGGATTTTTGCCTCCGGATGCGTATTTTCGGCCCATTAACTCCCGTTTCGACCCGTGCCTATATATACCTCTTCCAAACACGTTTTGAAAGATCCCCGAACTTTAGAAATACTGTTAGACTTAGTTTTTGGAGAGGAAGAAGACGAGCAAGCGTTATTTACGTTTTGTTGAGGTTTTTCATACGAATTCTAGTTTCTTTTCATTAGTTCGTTACTTTGAACACGTTTAAATTTTATTTTTATTAATTCAATTTCAGTTCTTAGTATTTATTTCTTTAAAACCCTAGTTCATGTTTCATATTTTCGTTCTTCAATTCATTATGTTTATGTGTGTTGTTTCTTCTATTGCTTTTATTTTTGTTAAAACCATGTCTAGCTAAAACCCTTGCATGCTTAGGGTAGGATGAACTCGTAGAAGTAGGTTGTGGGTATGTAGTTAGAGTAACTCGTGACGTTATTTTTTAATTCTCTTGGTTAATGAATTCTTATAATTAATCTGAACTTTACCTTTGAATTTAGTACGAAAGTGTTAGAGAGAGGACGACCGCATCACTCAATAACAATTAGTAGTCTTAACGAGAAGGTTTAGGAAAGGTTAATTCATCTACCGGTTTAGCGAAGGAGGACGACCGCATCACCTTAGTTAAATTATGGTCTCATTAATTGAGCACAATCTATTAACTTGTTAGTAGATTAGTGAAGTCGAGTGTTAGGGTAAAGTATTAGGGTTTAGAATCTTGAGCTTTCACCTTGCATTCTTAGACTTAGGTTAATTCTTGTGTGTCACAGTTATTCTGATTATGTACCTGCTCCGTTAGTATACGTAGGGATTCCTATCCTAAGCATCACCATCTCTTATTTGAATCCAACCCTTAGTTAATTCGTCTGCTTTAGTATTTTAGTTTAATTAGTTTATTCTAGTTTTAATTAATCTTTCTAAAAAAATCCAAAAACATACACTCATATTAACTACGACGCGTAGATCTTCAGGGATCTATTCGCATATACACCATCCCTTGGGTTCGATACTACTTGGTCATTATACTTACTCTTACTACAGTGAACCCGTCCGCTTGCGGGTGAGCGACTAGTAGAAGTTAGTAAAATCGCTTTAAGTCAATGGCGCCGTTGCCGGGGATGGCGTTGTATGCTTTTGAATAGGACTTGTAGATAGCTTAGTAGTTAGTAGTGGGTGATTTATTTTCTGTTTTTATTTTTATTTGTATTCAATCGGCAGTTGTGTTTTGACCCTTCTGCTAGTGTGTCAGGTTTATGAAAACACGCTCACAAGGCAATACGAGCGAAGAGAGAATACCGTTGGACCCTGAGACAATAGCCAGAAGGAACCGAGCCTTCTTGAGAAGAATGACTACTGCCGTGGGAAACAAAGACAAGATTTCTGATGAACTTGGGGAGTTAGACAAAATAGCTGCAGAGTATACTACTCTTGTGGAACGGGCAGAGGGTGCCAATGGAAACAGCAGTAATCAGCAGATACCCATAGGGGGAACTGAGAGCCTACACTCGAACCCACAAGATACAATCAACTCTGCACAAACACAACCCCAAAACCAGAACCAAAACCCTGCTTACCCACAAAACCCAAATAACCCTTTCAACAACCCAGTATACCAACATTACCCATACCCACCTTATCCTTACCCACCATATCCATATCATCCACCACCAGTCTATAATCAACCACCTGTTTACCCACCACCACCCCAACAAGTACCAGTACCTGCTGCTAATCCTCACCACGTTCCTCAGAACGTAGATCACAATATGGCTATTCGAGGGAGGTTTGCAGCGCAGCCACAGCGGTACTATGATGGAGTGGCTTTGCCTCCTGTTGAGGCAAACAACTTCTCGATATCCCCGGGGATTTTAAAGTTGCTTACCGAGAATCAGTTCAAAGGGGTGATCGGGAAGGAGAACCCTCACACTCACTTAAGGAGCTTTCTCATGATAGCCTCAACATTTAATTATAATGGCATGTCTGAAGATGCCAAGAGGCTTAGGCTGTTCCCATTCTCATTGACGGGAATAGCCAAGGAGTGGTACGATAATACGCTTCCACGGGGAGGTATTACCACTTGGGCCGAGCTCGAGCGTCTGTTCCTCGAGCGATTCTACCCTCCATCTAGGACGATCAAGGCTAGAATTGAGATCTCATCCTTTCGCCAGAAGTCTGGAGAAGATTTACGCCAAGCGTGGGAGAGATACTCAAACATGCTGATTGAGTGCCCGCAGCACGGGTACAATGAGGGGGATATTATGGCATTCTTCTACAGTGGTGCCAACAAGGCGGGGCAAGACCATTTAGACGCTTGTGCGGGCGGAGCATTCTTGAACCAAGGCATAGAGAGGTGTAGGGAAATCGTGGACAACATTGTCATGAATGCCGGTGCTTGGAGTGGAGATGCAGATTTTCAGAAGGTGCATCAGGTTGAAGAGGGAGAAGGAACGAGAAGGCTGCTGATGGCCATGATGGAAAAGATCAACAACCTCGAGTTGGGGAAGAGTTTGGGTGGAGAACATGCAGTAGAGAATGAGAGAGTAGACCAACCAAGTGGGCAGCAAGAGGTAGCCAATTACATGGGAGGTCCATATTACAATCAGAATGGCTACCAAGGTGGAAATCAGTATGGAAGGCCTCCTTATGGCCAACCATTTGCACCTCCAGGGCCACAGCCGCCTCAAAATCAATGGAGGAACACACAAGGAGTTCAAGGAGGCCAGCAGCCTCCTCAAAACACATGGAGGAAGAATGAGAACTTTTCTTATGCTAACCCAAAAGCTGGTATTACTGTTCCTGCAGGTGTTGATCCGGGGTCTAAACCTCCTGGTGGAGAAGGCGGTGCATCAACCGAGGAGATGTTGAGAGCGATCCTGCAGAAGATGGAGGAAGGAAGCAAGCGGTTGTCATCCTTGGAGTATGATGTGAAGGAGTAGCACAAGAAGGGTGATCATCGTGATCAAGAGCTCCAGAAGATGAACGTTGAGTGGACTAGAACTCAACAAGAGAACAATCGAAGGTTCACTTCTTTAGAGTTCCAGATGAGCCAGATTGCAAAGTCAGTGAATAGAATGCCGGAAGGGAACCCGAAAGAGCAGTGCAAGGTGATCCAGCTGAGAAGTGGAACCAACTATGAAGGTCCTCAGATGCCTGCTGATTCTGAGACGCCCCAAGAAGAGATTGAGCCTAAAGGGGATGAAGTTGAGACTGAGGAGAAAGAAGTTGAGAAAGAAGTTGAGGGTGAAAGCACTCAAGCGAGCAAAGAGCTTGAAGAGGAAGGCATTGAGAAGGGTGAGAGAGTTCCTAAGTGGAAGAAGGCAAAGGAAGCAAGGGAGAAAGTGAAAGAAACAGAAAGAGATGAATGGGGGGTACCCAAATCTGTGATACCCGTCCCATATCCACAACGCTTCATGAAAAAGAAGCTTGATGAAAAATTTGCAAAAATTCTTGATGTTTTTAAACAACTGCATATTAATATTCCCTTTTATGATGCTTTGGAACAGATGCCGCACTATGCGAAGTTTTTGAAGGACTTGATCGCGAAAAGACGGCGAGTGGATGAGCCCAAGTTGGTGCAGCTGAACCACGAGGTGAGTGCATTAGTGCACAAGGCGCTTCCACCGAAGCTGAAGGACCCCGGGAGCTTCACGATCCTATGTGATATTGGGAACGGGATCAAGAAGGGAGCGTTGTGCGACCTCGGGGCGAGCATCAATCTCATGCCCCTATCGCTTTTCAAGAAGTTGGAAGGTGGTGAACTTCAACCCACAATGATGACGCTTCAACTTGCCGACCGGTCTATTACTAGACCTCAAGGTGTGGTTGAAGACGTCCTAGTGAGAGTTGGAGAACACATTTTTCCAGCCGACTTTGTAGTGCTAGAGATGGAGGAAGATGAGCACGTACCCCTGATCTTGGGAAGACCGTTCTTAGCTACGGCAGGAATGGTGCTAGACGTGGCAAATGGGAAGATTACATTGAAGGTTGATGATCAAGAAGTGAAGATCTCCCTATATGAAGTCATGAAGCACCCGAAGGAGGATGAGAGCTTGTATTGCATGGATTCCATTGATCCTCGTGTTGAAGACACACCTTCTATCCCTAATCCTTCTCATATTCATGAATTTTATACTCCTTCACTCAATAATTTAACCCATGAGCATTATGTTCTTGATTATGTTGATAGGGATAAAGTGAGGAAGTTGAAGGATGAAGAGGTAAAGAAAGTGGATGTGGTCCCGTTAGAAGGGAAAGGAGGAGTTAAGAAGAAGAAGTCAAAATTCAAGAAATTGTTTAGTAAGACTCCTCCAGATAGAGGCAAGAAGGGGTTGAGACCCATAACACTTGGGGATGAGAAGGGAGCAAAAGAGCTCATGATGGTAGGGAATCAAGGAAAGGAGTTCAAACACCACTCTTATGAGAGTGAGGGAGGTAAATTTGAATTTGATGTCCCATAAGCTCCTTTGAGCTTGGTCCGGCATGAGGACCTTAAAAATAGCGCTGAATGGGAGGCAACCCATTTTTATTTGCTTTCATTTATTTTTAGTGTTTTTTTATATTATTAGGGAGTTATTTTGAGTCGTATGTTTAACCTCATATTTGAGTGAGTTGCTTGTAGGCTTGTCTCTAAAGGAGTAAAGGTATCATGGAGTTATTCAGATTGAAGGAACCAACTTGAGACAAGGAAGTGTGCAAAGCTATTGAGAGAAATTGAATTATTTGGTTGAGGTAACCCACACCCCAAACTTAGACCTCTAGCAAGGTCGAAGTTTGGGGGGGTGGAGATTTTTATGTTTCTTGTTACATTGCACATGCATGCACGCCCTTATCTTTGAGTTGAGTTTGATTGATTATTGGTTTGTTGAGATACTCCTTGGGCTATTATTAATTTGTTTTGTTACTCAATATTTTATGCCTATCAATCACCTTATGCTTGTTGATTGCTATCTTTGAGTATGATTTGATGAGTAGGGTGAATTGTGAGGCTGAGTTAGGAGTTATCTTGTGTGAGTGTTTGAGTTAGAGTTGATTTGAGAAATAACTTGTATGCTTGTAAATTTTCCTTTTGAGTACTTGTGTGATGAGAGTGAGAATGCACTAGGACTAGCATGGATGTGAAAGCTGTGAGATTTGAGCCTTATGAGATTTTGATGCATTATATTGATTTCTTCGTTTGTGAGTGAATCATCACCTTAGAGGATGCTAGAACTTGTGTGTGCTCTTGCTTCTTGATTGTGTCCAGTTTGATATGCCGAATGTGATCTTAGGCCATCTTTGATTTAATTGAGTCACTTAGCCAAAATTTTCCTTACCAATGACATTGATCCCTTGTTAGCCCCTTTGAGCCTAAAGCCTATTTTATTTGCTAGCACATATGAACACTATTCCAATTCCTAAGCCTTTTTGTCCCAACTTGAGTGGAGAATAGGAAAGTGTGAATATGAAGGGAGTGAATTGAGTTGAAAAAGGAAAATGTTGTTTGTTGAGTGAATATGAGAAGAAGGTGTGATGAAGTTTTGAGATGTGGGAAAAAGAGAAAGAAAATTGAGAATGAGCAAAAAGAAAAAAATGAGCTCATGTGTTTGTGCGAAAAAAAAAAGAGAAAAAAAAAGTGATTGAAAAAAAAAGTGAAAGAGTGAGAAAGAAAAAAATTTGAAGTGTTGAGAGTATGGAGTTGAAAGGGTGTTGATTGAAAATGTTTGAAGTAGTCTGTTCCTAATCTCGAAGTGCCAAAGTTTGATTTTCAATTCTCCATTCACTTTAGTCACTTTACCTTATATTGTTATCCCACCTGTCCAAAGAGCCTACATTACAACCTTGAGAAAAGTCCTTTTTGATTCGGCATTGATTTCTAGAGTATGGTCGGAGTTGAGAGCGCTTACAAGCCTATGGCTGCCGATATGAGTGATTGATTGTTTGAGTGAGTCCCTTAATTATTGATATACACTTGTGAGGGAGTGAAACACATCGTTGAGTGCACATCCATGTTTGATCTTGGTGGGTCTTGTTGTTGTTGCATGAGTATGATGAAGGAAGGTGAGTGAGTATACGTGTGATTGATCTTTGAAGCTCGAGTTCATTTGCTTGCATGATTTGATTCGTTGACTCATTCCTAACAATTTCACTTGACTTATTATTTCGTTGCTTGAGGACAAGCAACATGGTAAGTTTGGGGGGTTGATTAGGCGTGAAATTGTTATGTTTTGGTGACCGATTTGCTCATGTTTTGAGTGTTTTCGATTAGTGTTTGGAGTCAAATGAGTGTCATTTTTATAAAATCAGTAATTTGTCTCTTTGGTTTTCATAGGTGAATAGAGGGCGAAAAACGGAGTTCGTAGGACTTTGAATCAACTCAAACGGATGCCCGGGTGAGAAGATATTGAAGAAATACGATTGATATTAGTGCGGACGAGGAAAAGTATTAGTTGGATGAGTTGGAAGTCACTCGAGTGACTAGGTCGAGCGCCACCGCTCGAGCGCATTGCTCGAGCGCCTAAACGTACATAACTTTTCTTGCGCTCGAGCAGCTCGAGCGCCACCGCTCGAGCGAATTGCTCGAGCGCCCAAAACATACAGTGTGATTTCAGCGCTCGACCGGCTCGAGCGGAACCGCTCGAGCGATTGTGTCATTCGAGCTACACTGCTCGAGCGGGACCGCTCGAGCGTTTTGCTCGAGCAACCTTGGATTTTTGCCTCCGGATGCGTATTTTCGGCCCATTAACTCCCGTTTCGACCCGTGCCTATATATACCTCTTCCAAACACGTTTTGAAAGATCCCCGAACTTTAGAAATACTGTTAGACTTAGTTTTTGGAGAGGAAGAAGACGAGCAAGCGTTATTTACGTTTTGTTGAGGTTTTTCATACGAATTCTAGTTTCTTTTCAATTCTTAGTTTCTTTTCATTAGTTCGTTACTTTGAACACGTTTAAATTTTGTTTTTATTAATTCAATTTCAATTCTTAGTATTTATTTCTTTAAAACCCTAGTTCATGTTTCATATTTTCGTTCTTCAATTCATTATGTTTATGTGTGTTGTTTCTTCTATTGCTTTTATTTTTGTTAAAACCAGGTCTAGCTAAAACCCTTGCATGCTTAGGGTAGGATGAACTCGTAGAAGTAGGTTGTGGGTATGTAGTTAGAGTAACTCGTGACGTTATTTTTTAATTCTCTTGGTTAATGAATTCTTATAATTAATCTGAACTTTACCTTTGAATTTAGTACGAAAGTGTTAGAGAGAGGACGACCGCATCACTCAATAACAATTAGTAGTCTTAACGAGAAGGTTTAGGAAAGGTTAATTCATCTACCGGTTTAGCGAAGGAGGACGACCGCATCACCTTAGTTAAATTAGGGTCTCATTAATTGAGCACAATCTATTAACTTGTTAGTAGATTAGTGAAGTCGAGTGTTAGGGTAAAGTATTAGGGTTTAGAATCTTGAGCTTTCACCTTGCATTCTTAGACTTAGGTTAATTCTTGTGTGTCACAGTTATTCTGATTATGTACCTGCTCCGTTAGTATACGTAGGGATTCCTATCCTAAGCATCACCATCTCTTATTTGAATCCAACCCTTAGTTAATTCGTCTGCTTTAGTATTTTAGTTTAATTAGTTTATTCTAGTTTTAATTAATCTTTCTAAAAAAATCCAAAAACATACACTCATATTAACTACGACGCGTAGATCTTCAGGGATCTATTCGCATATACACCATCCCTTGGGTTCGATACTACTTGGTCATTATACTTACTCTTACTACAGTGAACCCGTCCGCTTGCGGGTGAGCGACTAGTAGAAGTTAGTAAAATCGCTTTAAGTCAGCTAGCACTCGAGAGTTCAGTCTCTCGAGTCACTGCCTTGTTAAGAGCCTGAGCTCACAAGTCAGTTTGGACTGACTTGAGTGCTCTGACTCTTAGCAACGCAGTAACTTGAGTATTCCGTCACTGAACTCAGTCAGGGTGCAAGCTGTGGTTTTTAACGCACTCGAGAGTTCAGCACCTCAAGCCACTGTCCTTGCTCAGAGCATGAGCCTCCAAGCCTTCTCACTGACTTGGTAGCTCAGCCTCTGAGCAGAGCAGTGACTTGAGTATCTCACTCTTGCTGAACTCCCTGAGGAAAAGTTAAAAAAAAAATGTGTGCTCCTGAATTCCCATTTTGCCCATTGAAAACGGGACCATCACCTTTATATAGCCAAACCTATGTTTGCCTATGTGGCATTGCTTGAGTGCCTTCTTTTGAAGAATGAACCTCTCTCATTTGAGCATTTATTGCATATTGATCTCTTCCGTTGATTTTTTAAGCTATTTGATCGTGTTCGTCCATTTGCCATTGCTTTCATCTATAAATTGCCATCTTGCATCTCCCATTTCATCATTCGTTTCTTCTTCCTATTTTTTTCTTTATTTGCAGGTTTTTGGGAGCTTCGTCTATTATGAGGCTTCACTCTCTTTTGACGTGCGTCTCCATCCGATCAATTTTTAGGGCGATATTTGTATTTTTTTTATTTGCTCATTTGTTTCTAGAGTTTAGTATTCATGTGTAATCTTATTTGAACGTATCATCGTTTACATGATGATTCTTTTGTACCTTCTTTTGTATCTCAATCATTGTAAATGAATTAATTCATGGCTTTGATTTTTTATTCGAAACTTTTGTCGATCTTTTTTTGTTTATTCTTTGAAATCGTTGTAATCGTCGTTCGTAAGTTCATGTTGTCGTTGCTAAGTTTTCGGATCTTAGTTCGATTCTTTATTTAATAAATAGTATAATAGTTCAAAAATTAAAATAAACATTAATTGTCTTAATTATAAAATTATCTTTATTATTACATTAATTTAACGTTTGGAATAATATTATTTCTAATCGAGGCAATAATTTAATAAATAGTATAATATTCAAAAATTAATATAAACATTAATTATCTTAATTATAAAATTATATTTATTACACCATTGATTTAACGTTTGGAATAATATTAATATAACAATATCGGATCACGGATATTTGTTCGGTTCTAATCTAGCCTTTTTTAATTAAACCAATAATTTAATAAATAGTATAATAGTTCTAAAAATTAAATCAACCATTAATTATCTTAACTATAATTTTTTTATTACACCATTAATATAAACTTTCGGACTAATATTAATGTAACAATATCAGAATAATTGTGTTGTCTTAATTGTTATGTGCTGAATTTTTGCTTTAGAGTAATTTATGGGTGAATTAATTTGATTGCCGAATTTTTGGTGTTCCATGATTGGAGGCAAGACAATCCTTAAATCTTTCTTTCATATATATTTCTTAATTGAAATGCAAAATTCTAGCCTTTATTTTTGGTATGGACCTTTAATTCGTGCAACACATAATGTAGGAATTTTTTTTACTTAACTTAAATTATCATGTGCTTTAGTGGATGACCATAATTATAAATATTACAACTAATTAGATTGTATATTTTTTTCTCCCATGATTGTAGCGTGAGGTGTCTAATGACATAAAATAAATGTTTTACATTTATGGATGTGTCAAAATTAGTTCATTACTTTTTTTAAATGAATGTAGGAAATTTTTGACTTAACTTAAACTACCATGTGCTTTAGTGGATGACCATAATTATAAATATTATAACGAATTAGATTGTCTTATATACTATATAGGTTAATTCCTTATTTATTGACAAATTGTCTTATTTTAATGAGTGAAAAGTAACGGTTTTGATAATTCAAGAAAAGTTGATTAATCGTTTAAATTCTTTGGATATTCAATAATGATATTAGAGTTATGGATAATCAGTAATCAAATTATTTTTTTTTAATTTAAAATTATCCTTATGCATCCGTATTTTTAGCTAAATTTCCGACACCTATTTATAAATTAAATATCTTATTTGATTAATTGTTATATTTAACTTAGTTTGACTTGTTATTTTTGAATCATGTTCCTAATGGGAGAAAAGTAATGGTTTAATAATTTAGATGATCAGTTCAATGGTTGAAAATATTTCCTTTAAAAACAATGGTTGAAAATATTTGGATTTTCAGGAATCAAATTAGAGCTAAGGATATTAACTAATTAAATCCTGTGTTTATTTTATTTATTTAGAGTTATCCTTATCATCTGTATTTTTTTGTTCTTTTTTTGGGCACTCATGTATAAATTGGACTTATTTATAAATTAGATTTAATTTAATTATGAATTTTGTATACAATAACTCATACCAAAAGAGTAATTCTCTTGTACACTTGGTGAATGATGCACTCACTCAACAATTGACACTATTTACACTGAAAACTGAAATCATTGTATATTTTTCAGTGTAATCTAACCACTCTTTTCAGTGTAAACAATGTCAACTATTAATTGTGTGCACCGTGCACGTGATGCATATGAGAGTTTCTCTACCAAAATTATTATTCTAAGACAATATTGGGGATATATTAGAAACAAAATTAACCTCAATGCGGTATTACATATTTTAATAATAAAATATTACTATTGAGAGTATGTTTTAGAGTTAAAATTAACTTCAATTTGGCAATATATTTACGAACTTGCAAAATTAGGATCTTTACAAACTTTCAAAAGTAGAACACTGTCTTTTAATATTAGCCAATTTAGTCCAAAATTTATAAAATACTACCAACTTGGCATATCATAATCGACCTTTATTTGACCCACATTTTATAAAATTTGGTTAAAATTTATTTAATCGAAAAACGTAGTCTTAAATAACAACTTCTACAATTATGTAGGTAATTAACTTGAAGATGGTTTTTACATATTAAAAAGTTCATTTAAAAAAAACGAGTGGTGCTATAAGGTCTAATAGATTAATCAATTATGGTTTTGATTCTACAAGGAAATAACATCAATAGACCGAGTCAGTTGTCTTAGCTCTTCTCTGAAACGGTTATCATAAGAATATTTTTTTTTTTAAAGTTCCAGACTTTTCTCCATTAAAATTGACCTTATCTTTTTTGTTTCTCAATCTTGCATTTCTTAAATATATTGGTTTTAAAGAAAAAATTGTTATTTTAGGATACCTTATGAGTATTTGTAAAATTAAGACATTGTCTTTACGGGCTTGCAAAATTGACACAATATCTTTACAAACTTGCAAAATTAGGACAATATATTTATAAACTTGAAAAACTAGAGTAATGTCTTTTAATTTTAGCCAGTTTAGGCCAAATTTTATAAAATACGGCCAATTGACCATATCATAATCGGGCTTTATTTGACCCACATTTTATAAAATTTTGCCAACATAAAAGATAATGTCTTTATTTTGCAAGATTGTAAATATAATATTCTAATTTTGTAAGTCCAAAAGATAGTTTTCTAAATATATAAGCCCGAAAAGATAGTGTCCCAATTTTGCAAACACCTATAAGATAATGTCCTAAAAGAATAATTTTTTCTTGCATATATGAGTTAATTTAGTAATAAATTATTAAGTATGACTTATTATATACATATAAATTCATAGTTTAGATAATATTGATGATAGATTAGAAACATAATTAACCTCATTGCGGTATTACATATTTTAATCATAAAATATTATCGTTGAGAGTATGTTTTGAATTAAATTGTTTCATATATGAATCAATTTATGGTTATTTTTAAATACACTTTACTTTAACCAATTAATGTTCCTTAAATAAACAATTAACACTCTTCGTTACCATTAACTAAATTAATTATAAGAGAATTTTTTTTATTTTAGGACACTGTCTTATGAGTGTTTGTAAAATTAGAACACTATATTTGCTGGCTTGCAAAATTGAGACAATATGTTTACGAACTGGCAAAATTAGGACATTATCTTAAAAAAATTGCAAAACTAGGACATTATCTTTTAAATTTAGCTAATTAAGGCAAAGTTTTATGAAATGCGACTATCTAGGCATATCATAATCGAGCGTTATTTGATCTACATTTTATAAAATTTGGCCTAAATTTGTCCAATAAAATAGATAATGTCCTTTTTTTTCCTGCAAGAATGTTAAGGCATTGTTCTAATTTTATAAGTCCAAAAAGATAATTTCCTAAATTTGTAAGTCCGAAAAGATAATGTCCTAATTTTACAAACACCAATAAGAAAATGTCCTAAAAATATTTTTTTCTTGAGTATATGAGTTAATTTAGTGATAAATTATAATGTATGACTTATTGTACTATACATATCAATTCGTAAATCAGACAATATTGGTGATATATTAGAAACATAATTAACCTCAATGTGGTATTACATATTTTAATCATAAAATATTACTATTGAGAGTATGTTTTAGAACTAAATTGTTTGATATATTAACCACTTTATAATCATTTTTAGATATACTTTACTTTAACCAATTAATGTTCTTTAAATAAACAATTAATACATTCGTTATCGTGAATTAAATTGGTTATAAGAGAAAAATTGTTATTTTAGAACACTACCTTATGAGTGTTTGTAAAATTAGGACATTGTCTTTACGGACTTGCCAAATTGAGACAATATCTTTACGAACTTATAAAATTGAAACAATATCTTTACAAACTTGCAAAACTTTGACAGTATCTTTTAGTTTAGGCCAAATTTTATAAAATACAATTACATAGGTAATTAACTTGAAGATAGTTTTCACATAGTAAAATGTCTATTTAAAAAAACAAATAATACTATAAAGTCTAATAGATTAATTAATTATGGTTTTGATTATACAAGGAAACAACAACTAGGGATCCACTAAACTCTCTCAACTTTTCTCTGAAGCAGTTATCAAAAGGTTTTTTTTTAAAGTTACTTACTTTTTTCAATTAAAATTGACCTTATTTTCTATTTTCTCAATCATACTTTTCTTAAATATATTGGTTATAAGTGAAAAATATTAGGACACTACCTTACGAGTGTTTGTAAATTAGGACACTATCTTTAAGGGCTTGCAAAATTGAGACAATAATTTTCTGAACTTGCAAAATTAGGACATTGTCTTTACAAACTTGCAAAACTATATTTTATTAAGGAAAAATTTAATTAAATAGATCAGTTGAACATATCTTAATCGGACTTTATTTTATCCACATTTTATAAGATTTGGCCCAAATTTGCCTAACATAAAAGATAATGTCATTGTTTTGCAATATTATTTAGATTGTGTTCTAATTTTATAAGTTCATAAAGATATATTCCTAAATTTTTAAACCCGAAAAGATAATGTCCTAATTTTATAAACCACCATAAAATAATTTTCTAAACAAAAATTCTTGAAACCCGCGATTGCAAATTTTCTAACTCGTGTAACAGTGAGATTGCTGAATTTTCAAATTGGACACTGAAGGTTGGGGATGATAAAATTGGTCGCATTACGGGTGGTTTTGCGGATATTGAGATTCCACCTGAAAACCTTATCACTGATGAAGTTGATCCAATTATGTCCATTATTCGTAGTATTTATCCGTCCGTCGAGAACAATCTACGTACACACAAATATTTTGAAGACAGAGCCATACTTGCTCCCACGCATCGGGATATTGATTGCATCAATGAGAAGATATTTTTGATTATTCCTGGGGAAACAAAGATCTATTTGAGTTATGATAGTGCCTGTAAGTCGGAGTTCCGTCCTGGAGGTAAAGGAGAGCTGGTGTCCGTGGATTTTTTGAACTCTGTTAAGTGTTGTGGGATGTCTAGCCATCAACTGGTATTAAAGGAAGGAGTTCCTATTGTTCTTTTGAGAAATATCGACAAAAAATCTGGATTGTCCAATGGGACGAGGATGATTGTTACTAGGTTAGGAAACCATGTGATTAAAGCTGAAATTATTTCTGGGAGAAATACGGGAAGAAAAAGTTTTCATCCCAAGAATGAATTTGAGCAACTCGGATGCAACTATGCCCATGAAATTTACTAGGAGGCAGTTTCATATATTGTTGTGTTTTGCAATGACTATTAATAAAAGACAGGGTCAATCGCTGTCGACCGTCGGTCTTTATTTGCCAAAGTCAGTTTTTACACACGGACAATTCTGTGTTGCGGTTTCGAGGGTTAAAAAGCAAGGATGGTTTGAAAATCCTGTGCCTTGACTCCGAGGGGAAGCCATCGAAGTATACTACAAATGTTGTTTTTAGAGAGGTTTTTAGAAATCCTTGATGAATCAAACTGATTTTTAGCTTTTTATTTTGGGTGAATAAACAAACCTTTTACGGAGGTATTTGTGCAATTGACTTGTGTAACACCCCGTCCCGTTCTGTACCTTTTTTCTTTAATTAGAAACCTTATTTTATTTTCTTCCCTTATTTTATTAATTTTTAATATTTTGTGTGTTATTTGTGTAACTTAAATATATACCCTTTTTATAAATTCCTAAATTCGAAGAAAGAAATCGAATCTTTCAAGCGAATAAAGAACTACAGGAATTAAATTAAAATTAAGGATTTCGATCCGTGTAATTTTGTGGATAACCAGAATTCCAATAATTAATTAATTAATTTAAAAGATGCTATTATTTTCTCCAACAAATTTTCTAAACAGCCAAACAAGTTATAAATCATAAGCTGTCAAGTACTAAGAATATTTAGAGACGATTACTTTAAAAAAAAATCCTCAACCACATATTTTTTTTATTAATTAAAGTTTTTCCTAAATTAAATAAAATCCCTAAGGATACGGATTTGAAAGTTCTTAAAAAAAGGGAGTTAATATTTGTTTTGAAGAATCCGCATATAATCAAAAGACCCGTCTATTTCTCCTCATACCTAGGGGTGAAAACGAATCGGATACGGATGGATAGTGCTTATACCGTATCTTAAACCATATTTTTTTCTCGAATTCGGAGTCGGATACGGAAACACCGGATTCAGATACGAATTCGGAATATTCGGTATACGGATACGGGACAGATATCGGACGAATCCGGGCTGGATTCAAATAACTATAACCGGATAATATATTTCATACAAAATATCAAAATGTGATTGAAACACATAAAAAATAAAATCAAAACCCATGTTGGTCCCACTAGTTAGATTGATTGCGGAAGCTTAAGTTAAATGTCTTTCAGATTCTTTTTACAAGAGAACAATAATCAAAAGAACAATAAGTAAATGAAAGCAATAAAGAACACAAGATATATAGTGGTTCGGATTTGAATATCCTACGTCCACTCTCCCTTATATCCAAGGGGTCTCACTATCAACCAACTCACTTACTTACTTACTGGAATTGTGAAGTACCAGTTCCTTCTTACAACCTCTTTAGATTTGACTTCAATCTAAAGATCAACCAGCCAACAACCTTGTCTGATGGATGAACAGGTTGTGGTTTCAATAACTCCTTTAGAGTAGATAAATATTATGAACAGTAAGAGTGCTTGGAAGAATATCAAAAGCTTGGATCAACTTATGCGCGTATGTAGTCTCTCTAGAGTTTTTTCTTGAACTGCACTCTTGTATATATAGAGGTGATTAGGGCTAGCCGTTGGAGGGCTAATCCAATAAGATCCTCTATATAAGGAAGCCTCAATCAATCAATTCCCTAATTGATTGATTGGGTTGGTGGGATCCTTGGATTGATTATCTTCAAACTTTCCAATCCTGATCTTGTTGACTTGATTTGAATCACCAACGGTCAATAGCTTCCTCTGCCTAACTCTGATTCTCTCCAGAGAAGGCAAGACCAGACACCAGGCAACCTCGGTGTCTTCTGGTCCTAATCTGGTGAACAACCAGAATACTCAGTAGAAACAGGAGATCAAACTGAGCATCTTTTGTTCCACCAGATTCGTCTGGTCTGGGGAAGGTCCTCTGCCTCTGGTCAGATCTCATTTGGTGAAGTCTTCTGGTGGAGTCCTCTGGTGAAGTCCTTTGGAGGGGTCTTCTGGTGACTCTTCTGGTGAAGTCTTCTGGTCTGGCAGTTCCCCCTAGACTAAGTCCTAATCTAGATCATCATCTGGCTAACAGGTCCAGATGGTCCTATTACATCCTCTGGTTTGTTTTAACTCATCAAAACTAACAATTTTTATCCTAACAATTTCCCCCTTTTTGATGGAGTTAAAACACTACCAGAACTGATCACAACTTAAGCAAGAAAACAGTAAAAGATAAGACCTTAGAATAGATCTTATCAGGCAAACAGTTAAGACAACAAGAGGTTGTCTTTTGAACAGAGAAGATATGAATTTCATTGATAATAAGGACAACAGTGATTACAGATTACAATGAAGTTTAGTAGTCCTATTATATGCATATCTCCTGTTTTCCTTGGGCACCAGAAACCAGTCCAGAAACCTATCCTGGACGGCCTTCAACTCTGCAGAAGATGTTGGAGTGAAGTTCACCAACACCTTTGTCTTGTACAGTCTCTTCAGCTCAGCCCAATCAACCTGGTCTCCTGCCATGGGAGTGTTAAGATAAGTGAACTCAGGGGCAGTCATTTCCAGGTTGAACTCAATAGTAGATTCCATCAATTGTTTGTACAGCTCTGCATCATAAGCTTGCATCCAGGTGTGAAAAGTTTTGTTGATCAGCTCATCATCCTCTGGTGCTGGCCTCTGGATATAGTGTTGGATGAACCAGAGAGTCTTTACCTCCTTCTATTTCTCAATCAAGGGCACAGGCACAGTAGAGTCAAAAGACCCTTCTGTCCTGAGAGGCAGAATGTTCATCACTTCAATGGGAGCTTTCCTCCTCTGGCTCGAGCCACTTGCACCAGAAGAAGCACCTGCTTCTCTGCTCTTCTTGTTTTGCCTCCTAACATATCTGAGCCTCTGCTCTTCATCTATGTTCTTCCTGATCCTTGCTTGCTTCTCCTCTGGAGTCTCTTCCTTGTATCTCTTTTGAGCTTCTTCAACAACAGTCTCAAGGAAGCTTTTCTTGACTCTCCTGATCTTCCTCTTTGCAGGTCCAGAGATGGAGATTGGATCCTGCTCAGCTTCTGACTCCTCTTCTGCAGCAAGCTGCTTAGCCATGGAAAGGGATTTGAACTCCTCTTTCTTCTTCTTCTGCAACTCAGCCTGGGCCAAAGTGTTCTCCAACAGGTCCAGACGAGCTCCATGGCTGAAGAGAGTTTCATTTGTGGTCTTCGCCATATCAGTTCTGGCCTTCTCTTCCCCCTTTTTAACTTCATCAAGGAGGGGCTCCACTACCTGCCTTATAAGATCAGGCAAGGCAGTGTTGGAGGAAGAGTGAAGATCACGTAGCTGCTTGGCCTACTCCAGGTAGGCTCTTGATTCAGCAATAAGCCTTTCCTGCTTCTCCAACATCTCCTGGAGGGAGTCTTTCAACTTGGCAGTCTGGATCATCTGGCTTGCCATCTCAACTTTAAGCATAGAGTCTGGCCTCATCTGCTCCAGCACGTGCTCTTGGAGCTGCTTCTGGTTGTGCATCACATCCAGTTTGACAAAGAGGCCATTGGCCTTGAAAGAAGCTTTAACTTCTGCCAGGGAGGACTTGATCTGCTTCAGGAAGATCCTCCTCTCTTGCTTGATTTGATGCTCTATCATAGCAGGGGCCATATGTTGAATAGCTTTTGAAAAGCGCTCTATCTGCATGATCTGCTCGTTGAAGAATGCTTTCATCTTCTGGAGCACAGCAGGAGACATCTCAAATTCCTCCTCGTCTGAATATAGCTCTGGAGGGAATGAAAAATGAGAGCCAAAGTTGTAAGAGAAGCCCTCTGGAGTGAGCATAACTCCTCTCTGGATTAGGAGAGTTCTGATGAGGACCTTGGCTGCCTCTGGTGTCTCCAACTCTGCTGGGTTTTGTATGTTTAGCTTCTTCTTCAGCTCAATCTCCCACGCAGTGAAAACAGAGGGAGACATCTCCTCCAGCAGAAGCATGAGATCTTCAACATCTTGGAGTCTGGCCATACTCCAAACCTTGGCATCCGCCAGATCTGCCAGCCAGAGCTGAGCACTCACACTCATACTCTGCCTGATGGGACCCATCTCATCAGAAGAGAAAATAAAAGGTTTGGGCCCAGAGGCAGAGGAGGAAGGTGCTAAGTTAGCAGGCTCAAGTGAAGCTTCCTCATCTTCACTATCATCGCTAGTTAAACAGGTGGGAGAAGGGGGAGGGGCAGGAAATCCCAGAGCCATAGAAATGGTTGGGGCCTGGTCTGTATGGGTTTGGGGAGGGTTAGGGTTTTGTGAAGTGGAGGGGATGGGTTGCTCTGCACCAGAAGAAGGCGGGATCTCTGGTACAGAAGGTGTAGGTGGTATTTGGGGTGTGGAAGTGTTTGGAGGGGGGATTTCTGCACCAGAAGAGGTTGAGGGTACCTCTGGTACAGAAGGTGGGGGAGAGGGGTTTGTGGGAAGATGTGTTTGGAAATTTGGGGGAGAAGGTGTTTGGGTAGGATTAGTGGAGGGAGTATATACGGGGGTATCTGGGAGAGTCTGCTCTGGTAGAACAATAGGGTTTCCAGAAGCAGATGGGGTTTGGGGAATATTATCTGGGGGAGAGGTAGAGGGGGAGACAAGATTAATAGGGGTAGAAGATGGAATAGAAGGGTTTACCTCTGCTGAGTCAACATCAGCAGGTACAACATGCTCTGGAGCATCCTCCAACATCTGGGAAGCCTCATCAATGGCCTTCTCCAAGGCCTCTCCAAGATCAGATCCAGAGTCTGAATCTTGAAATATAGCTCTCTTGGCCTTGGATTTCTTCTTAAGAGGTTCAACCTCCTCGTCTTCTTCCTCCTCTGATGGCTCATCCACCAGAAGGGTTTTCTTGGCCTTCCTGCTAGTCTTTGACTTCTTAGCAGAGCCCTTCCTGGCATCCTCAGGCCTCTTCCTCTTGGCTGCTCCAGCCTTCTTAACAGCTTTATCATCATCACCCTTCTTCTTAAGCGCTTCAAGAAGGGGAATCTGGTCCTCCTCCGAGGAACCAGAGAAAGCAATGGTTGAGGAACCAGTTGCTTCAGCAGCTTTCTTATGGGTCTTCTGCTTCTGCTGCTGCCTCTGCCCCTTTGCAGGTGAGGGTACTGCCTGTAGAGGAGGGGCAGGGATGGCTTCTTCCCCATCAGAATCAGGATGGCCATGAAGGGGACCATCCTTAGAAAATAATATCTTGGACTTGTGAAATCCTCTGCACCAGGATTCTTTCCATCTCTTCTCTGGTAGCAAAGAGTCCAAGATCAGAGTAAGTTTTGTTCCCAACAAAACATTTGCAGTGAAATAGAACTGCATCTCCCCTGGCTTGGAAGGACAAGCCTCCTTGTTCACTTTCACCTTATTCTTCCTCAAGACGCCCCAAAAGAACTCTGCCCAGTTACATTGGACGCCGTCATACAGAGCCCTCATCACACACATTCGTCCATTAAAAATCGCATTCGTGCTGTGATTCTCACACATCAGCACCTTCACCACAATATCAAAAAGTACCTTGTACTGTTGCCTCAAATGTTTGTCCAAGAAGCCCTTTGTGATGTTCTGGCAAGAAGAACGAGCAAACAATTTGAAGGAACCCACAAAATCATCCTCCTTGTAGGTTGAAGGATCCACCCCGTCTGCAGAAACATTTCCAAATAGCGCACAGAAGTCATGCTTGGAAAACACCAAATTCTCCTTGTCAATCTTTGACGAAATATGGTCTTCATTGATCTTCATTCGTACCAGAAACTGGGCAGCATAACCATCTAGGGTGCGAAAATCTCTGGGGACTGTGGAGATCAACTTTTCAACTCCGGATCTCCTCAATAATTCCAGAATAGCAAGTGCAGACGAGTTCTTTGTGGTGTAGAAGTCGACCACCATTTCCGTTTTCAATTTCTTCATCATCAGGGCATGGTTAAAGTTGCACGGAGGGGCCATTTCTGTGAAAGAGAGTAAGAGAGAGAGAAAAAAAATTCTTTGCAGAGAGAGGTTAGGGTTTGAAAGGATATGAAACGTGAAAGGACAGATTGAAAGGAAATTTGATTTAAATAGGGTAATACGCGTGGCTTGAATAATAAATGAAGTGTGTACGCGTGTAATAGCAAATTTAATTTAGGAAACAAAATCAATTTTCGAATTGATTGACATATTGCACAGCGATTAAATCTGACGGCCACGATGAATGGCGAGATACAGATTTAATCTGATGCGTTGGCATAGTCATTGGGACTGGGCATAAAGGGGTTTTGTGGCAGTCAAGAGAAAAAGCGAAATGATTGCCTAGACTCTATACCCTAGTTATAAATACACTCCGAAGTTGAAAGGTTTTAAGTGTACTTACTAATTTGAAAAGCGTATCCCAATGAACAGAGGCCAGAGAAGTAAAGACATACCTGTCACCTGATATTGTAACCAGATGATACCACAGCAAGTCTGGTGTTACATCTCCTCTGATGGAACTCATCTGGTCCTGGTTAGAAAAGACTTTGGACATATCTTTAATCTGACTCAGCACCTCATCTGGAAATATAACTTCTCTGATATGTCTAATCTGCAGGTATGTTAGTTAAAAAAAATATATGAAATAAAGTAATGAAACAAAGGATACTTCTCTGTTTTCCCCCTAAAACAAATCTGTCTCTGGATCCAACAATCCTAACTCAAAAGCTAACTCTCTGAATCTGGTCTCAGCCAAAGGCTTAGTTAAGATATCTGCTCTCTGCTTCTCTGTTGCAATCTTTTCCATCCTTATATCTCCCTTCTCAACATGATCTCTGATAAAGTGATGCCTTATATCAACATGTTTGCACCTGGTATGAAGAACTGGATTCTGGGTGATTGCAATTGCACTATTACTATCACAGAAAATAGGAATATCCTTAGCTCTAATCTGGTAATCCCTAAGCTGTTGACTAATCCAGAGAAGTTGTGAACAACAACTCCCTGCAGCCATGTACTCTGCTTCTGTTGTTGATGTAGCAACTGAAGTCCGCTTCTTAGAAAACCAGTATACCAATTTATTCCCTAAAAATTGGCATGTTCCACTTGTAGATTTTCTATCTATTCTGCATCCACCATAGTCTGAATCTGAATACCCACTCAACTCTAAGTTATCATCTGCAGGATACCATAATCCTAAATTCACTGTTCCTTTAAGATATTTCAATATCTTCCTAGCTGCTTCCAAATGACTTTTCTTGGGATTAGCTTGAAATCTGGCACAAACTCCTACGGCAAAAGTAATATCTGGTCTGCTTGCAGTCAGGTACAGAAGAGAACCAATAAGTGCTCTATACTGAGTCTGGTCCACACTCTCTCCAGACTCATCTGGATCCATGTTAAAATTTGTCATCATAGGAATCTTGGCTGCTTTGCTAGATCCTACTCCAAATTTCTCTAACATGTTTCTGGTGTACTTTGCCTGATTAATAAAAATTCCCTTCTCTGATTGCTTAACCTGCAAACCTAAGAAGTAATTCATTTCTCCCATCATGGACATCTCAAACTGACCCTGCATGAGTTCACCAAACTTCTCACACAGCTTCTTATTAGGGGATCCGAATATAATGTCATCAACATATATTTGGACCAGAAGGATGTCCTTTCCTTCTTCTTTCCTAAACAAGGTCCTATCAATCTTACCCTTAGTAAAACCATTGTCCAGAAGAAATTGAGATAGAGTGTCATACCATGCTCTGGGTGCCTGCTTCAGCCCATAAAGAGCTTTCTTAAGCTTAAACACCTTGTCACCTTGTTCAAAACCAGGAGGTTGTTCCACATACACTTCCTCAATGAGAATCCCATTAAGAAAGGCAGATTTCACATCCATCTGGTATACTTTGAACTTCATGTGAGCAGCATATGCTAAGAACAATCTGATGGCTTCTAGTCTGGCAACAGGAGCAAATGTCTCATCATAGTCTATTCCTTCAGACTGAGAATAGCCCTGGGCCACTAGCCTTGCCTTGTTCCTAGTAATGACATTATTCTCATCTTTCTTATTCTTGAAGACCCACTTAGTGCCTATCACCTTTTGATGTCTTGGTCTGTCTACCAGCTCCCAAACATCCTGTCTGGTGAATTGATTCAACTCCTCCTGCATAGCAACAATCCAATTTGAATCTTTCAGTGCCTCCTTGATGTTCTTGGGCTCAATCAAGGATACATAGCAACTGAATAAGGTAGCTAAGTTAAGAGTTCTCCTAGTCTGGACACCCTTAGTTGGATCTCCTAAGATCAGGTCATTGGGGTGATCAACCAGGGTCCTCCTTCCCGTGGTTTTTCCTGGGTGATCATCGTCTGCAGTACCTTGGTGAGTATCACTGTCTGCAGAAGAGCTTCCCCCTACAGGAGTACCAACCTCTTCTGGTTCTGCTCCTTGTGAAGGCTTCTGCTTTAGAGAACCAGGAGATGGGTCATCATCTAAATCTGAATCAAGAATAGGTGGATTAACTTTGATAACTCTGGGTGTAGTCTGATTCTGGGTCTCATCAGAAGACTTAGAGTCCACCTTGCACTCAAAAACAGATTCATCAAAAACAACATGAGGTGTTTCCTCCACACAAAGTGAATTCTTATTAAAAACTCTAAAAGCTTTACTGGTGCTGGAATATCCTAAAAATATTCCATCAGCCACTTTAGCATCAAAGGTTCTTAATTTAGATTTCCCATTGTCATGGATGAAACACGTACATCCAAAAACATGAAAATATGAAACAGATGGGGTTTTACCTTTCCATACCTCATATGGAGTCTTATTATGTCTCTGGGCAATCAGGCACCTGTTCTGAGTGTAGCAAGCTGTATTAATGGCCTCTGCCCAAAACCTTTGTGGAGTGTTGTACTCTGCCAGAAGTGTTCTTGCAGCTTCTTTGAGAGTTCTATTCCTCCTCTCTGCTACTCCATTTTGTTAAGGTGTTCTGGCAGCAGATGTCTCATGAAAAATTCCATGGTCTTTGCAGTAATCTGCAATGTGTGAATTCAAAAACTCTGTTCCTTTGTCACTTCTGATCCTGACTATGCTCTGGTTTTGCTCATTCTGAATCTGCTTGAAGAACTCTGGCAGCTTAGTGATAGTTTCATTTTTCTTAAACAAGAACACTACCCAAGTGTATCTTGAAAAGTCATCCACTATCACCAAGGTGTACTTCCTTCCACTGAAACTAAGAGGAGAAACAGGTCCAAACAGGTCCATGTGAAGTAGTTGAAGTACTCTGGTTGTGGTTGTGCTCTGGACATCCTTGAAGGAAGTCTTGGGTTGTTTACCCTTCTGGCATGAACCACAAACCTGATTCTTCTTAAACACTTCATTAGGAAGACCTCGAATGAGACCTTTTCTGGCAATTTTGTTCAGTGTTTTGAAGTTAAGATGACACAATCTCTTGTGCCAAATCCAGCTGTTCTCTGCAGACCCTTTTGCAACCAGGCAAACATTTCTTGGGCAACTGCTAAAATCTGCAAGATAAATGTTACCCTTCCTCAAGCCTATTAGCAAAATATCATTATAATCAGAAGAGAAAATAGTGCATGAATCACTAGAAAACTTTACTGAGTATCCCTTGTCACAGAATTGGGATACTGAAAGCAGATTATGCTTGAGTCCTTCTACATAATAGACTTCATCTACAGATACTCCATTGAAGGTCAATTTTCCAACTCCTCTGGTGACTCCATAGTTGTTGTCACCAAACATCACTCTTGGTCCATTCAATGGCTTGAAATCTTGGAGATTATCCTTCTGGAAGGTCATGTGCTTGGAACATCCACTATCAATGTACCAGACATGGTTGCTTGAAAATCCTTTCTCCAATGGACTCTTATCTACCTGCAGAGAAATCAATTAGGTCCCCTACTAGTGCTGGGTCCTGATTGGTTAGTTGCAGGTTTTGTAGGAATCCATAGATAAAGATCATCCCTTGATGGATGAAGAGATCTTATCTTCCTTCCAAATCTATCTACCAGCACATGTCCTCTGACAATGACATATTGAGCTACTGGTCTGATAAGGACACCTTTCCTATAAACAGGTCTGGTGTACCTTTTTCTCAAATCTGGCCTTTGGAATGGCCTCCCTCAAAGACATGGTCTTAAAGGTCTGGTTGTAAGGGTACATCCTAGAAGAACCATCTCTGGTGTCATAACTTCCCAGATCAGTTGGTTTTCTATAGATGGGTCTGGAAGACCTCCTCTGGTGATTATAGTTCCTTTGAGTATACCTATTCTGGAATTGATTCCTCTGAGAAAATTATCTCTGGGGTACCTGGTGCTGTTGAACATTGTTCCTTCTCTGGTAGTTATTACTCTGATTGGTATTCCCCTTTCTTGAGTGTTTCCTTTGAGGTCCCCTAATCTGGTTAGGTTCCCTTTGAGGATTTCTCTGGGGTCCTCCAATTTGAGTAATTTCTACTCCTTGGGACTCATTGTTCACAGAACCATCAATCTTCAATGGTTCCCCTTGTTGACACTTATTCTCTAGCATCTTCTCTTCCAGAACAATCAACTCTTCTGGACCATATGTTATGTGATTAACAGAGTGATTCCTTTTCCAGTCAGGATTGTAACCATTACCAGTTAAGTCTTTATCATCCCAGATTTCTACCAATTTACCAGCTCTTACAGACTTGTCTTTATTATAAAGGTATTTATGAGTTTTAGTGGTAATTCCAGAATATCCTAAACTACTCTTATCACAAATGCGCTGAGAAGACTCTGATATGATAGATACAACAGATGGTATCTTAGGAGCTTCTCTGGGCATGGGTATCTCCTCTATGTTGTGAGCAACTTGTTTTCCTTTGATAAGAGTCTAGTATTTAGCTCCGAGTTCATTGATCTCATCTTCTTGAGAGTTCTTTTCTTTCATGAGTTGATCTACCAGAGTATCTCTTTCTGTGATCTTATCCTGAAGTTCAGAGACTTCTTTGGAATGATCTTTCATGAGTTCTCTGGTGGATTTATGCTCATGAGAGAGAGATTGAACTTCAGCTCTGAGCCTACCATTCTCTTTCTCAAGTTTTTGACAGAGTTGGACACAATTTTGGAGATCTGATAGCATTTGTTGCATATCAGACTCTCTGGAGTTACCAGATGAATTAGAGGATTCAGTACATTTGGAATTAGATAGGACTAGAGTAGTTTCATTTACCTCAGTGATGTCTGCCATAAGACACACATCATCATCTGATCCAAAGTCAGAAGAAGAAGAACTGGAACTAGTATCCTCCTCCTCTGCTTCTGCCAGCAATGCTCTCTTATCTGCATATCTCCTATCTCTCTTGATCCTTTTCTCTTCTCTTTCCCTAGGAGTGAGTTGAGGACAATCATAACTATAGTGACCAGTCTTGTTGCATGTGTAGCAGGCATTGTCTCCTCTGGGACTGGGACTTGGCTCTCTCCTCCTCTGGTTGTAGTCTGATCTGGCTGGACTACTCTCTCTCCTCTGGTAGTCAGGTCTGCCAGAGCTACCATCCATCCTCTGATAATCTGATCTCTCAGAGTTGCCAGGGTTGTCATCTCTCCTCCTTTCTGGAGTTCTGAATCTGGTCTCCCTTGAGTCTCCAGATGTCTTCTCCTTCTCTGCAGGCTTGAAGGAACTCTTTCTGTCTCTGGTAGATTCCTTCCAATGCCTTTTGTACCTGCCATATTTTGAACTCATTTTATCTAATTTATGAGTTAGAAGTGCTACCTGCTCCTTGAGGCTCAAGTCATCTGCAGTAGACTCCTTTGGCTTGACATCAGGCTTGATGGTTGAAGAGAATGCAACACCTTTCTGACCAGAAGAGGAAACCTCTTCTGTTTGATCCTCCTCTTGAAGATCATACTCATAGGCTTTGAGATCAGACAACAGAAGATGATGATCCAGAGTATTGAGATCCTTGTTGTCCTTGATCACAGTGACTTTAATTCTCCACCTGATGGTTAGTGAACGCAAGATTTTACTATTAATTTCCTTTTCAGAGTAGGTCTTACCTAAGGCACTAGCCTTGTTCAGGAGATTTGTGAGACGCATGTCCAGCTGGTCAATGGTCTCGTCTGGTTTCATCTTGAAGGTATCAAACGAGTGTTGAACAGCTTGGAGTTTGTTGTCTTTGATCTTCTCTGTTCCCTCATAGAGTAGTGCCAGTTTGTCCCACATCTCCTTGGCAGTGGCACACGTTCTGACCTTTTCAATCACCTCTTTGGTAAGTGTGTTGATGATCTCTGTTCTTGCCACCTGGTCCAAGTTATAGAGCTTTCTTTCATCATTATCAAGCTCATCTTTCTTTTTTAGGATTCTCTGCCTGGGGACTCTATCCTCTGCAGTTTTCTGGGCAGCTTCACTAGTTTCTTCTCTGGACTCTGACCTGCCACTATCAATAGGAGTCCAGTAAAATTGAATGGGGTCACTTTCAACCACATCTAGCATGCGGTGGTGAATAGCTCCAAGATGATTGCTCATCATGAAGCTCCAGTGGCTGTAATCCTCAAAAGAGAATTCTGGGAGCTTACGGCTCTTGTAAGAAGATTTTGCAGACATTTTGATAAAATTAAGGGAAATAACAAGAACTTGAACAAAAGCACTAAAGAGCAATGGATCTGCCCGGTGACCACCAAAAGCTTTTCAAAGCAGTGGTCGTTGGACACACTGCTCTGATACCACTTGTTGGTCCCACTAGTTAGATTGATTGTGGAAGCTTAAGTTAAATGTCTTTCAAATTCTTTTTACAAGAGAACAATAATCAAAAGAACAATAAGTAAATGAAAGCAATAAAGAACACAAGATATATAGTAGTTCGGATTTGAATATCCTACGTCCACTCTCCCTTATATCCAAGGGGTCTCACTATCAACCAACTCACTTACTTACTTACTGGAATTGTGAAGTACCAGTTCCTTCTTACAACCTCTTTAGATTTGACTTCAATCTAAAGATCAACCAGCCAACAACCTTGTCTGATGGATGAACAGGTTGTGGTTTCAATAACTCCTTTAGAGTAGATAAATATTATGAACAGTAAGAGTGCTTGGAAGAATATCAAAAGCTTGGATCAACTTATGCGCGTATGTAGTCTCTCTAGAGCTTTTTCTTGAACTGCACTCTTGTATATATAGAGATGATTAGGGCTAGCCGTTGGAGGGCTAATCCAATCAGATCCTCTATATAAGGAAGCCTCAATCAATCAATTCCCTAATTGATTGATTGGGTTGGTGGGATCCTTGGATTGATTATCTTCAAACGTTCCAATCCTGATCTTGTTGACTTGATTTGAATCACCAACGGTCAATAGCTTCCTCTGCCTAACTCTGATTCTCTCCAGAGAAGGCAAGACCAGACACCAGGCAACCTCGGTGTCTTCTGGTCCTAATCTGGTGAACAACCAGAATACTCAGTAGAAACAGGAGATCAAACTGAGCATCTTTTGTTCCACCAGATTCGTCTGGTCCGGACTCGTCTGGTCTGGGGAAGGTCCTCTGCCTCTGGTCAGATCTCATCTGGTGAAGTCTTCTGGTGGAGTCCTCTGGTGAAGTCCTCTGGAGGGGTCTTCTGGTGACTCTTCTGGTGAAGTCTTCTGGTCTGGCAGTTCCCCCTAGACTAAGTCTTAATCTAGATCATCATCTGGCTAACAGGTCCAGATGGTCCTATTACATCCTCTGGTTTGTTTTAACTCATCAAAACTAACAATTTATATCTTAACAACCCAGGCATGAATAAAGCAATCAACAAACTGCTCATAAGCCAAAGAATCATCCACTCATGAAAACATTAAACCATACGCAATATACATACGTTTCTTTTAGAAGGGGACAGGGCGTTTGGGATTTGGTTTTGGTTAGATATTAGAATTTAGAAGGGGATTGATATTTTATTATAATATATATAATATATTATATTAATATAAAATATAAAATAAAATATATTAAAAAATCAAGATATCCGAATTTATTATTCGGATAATATCCGATAAAATATGGGAAAACTCGAATACGGTCGAATATTATGCATTCCGAATTCGATTCCGAATCCGAAGTCAACTACCAGTATCCAATTCCGTATCCGCCCGAATACTAGTTTTTTATACCGAATTTGATACCGACCGGATACGGCCCCGTATCGGTCGGGAAATATCCGATCCATTTTCACCCCTACTCATACCCACAAAATTCAGTTCATAAATTCTCTCTCTCTTCCAAAATAACCTCCGCCTTCTCTCTACTCACAAAAGCCACACTCATCTCTCTCCTCCCCGACGAAGTGTCGCCGTCGCGCCTCTCCCTCCTCAAGCCACGCCGCCGCCACCTCTTCTTTCTCCCCGTCACGATGCGATGCCTCCCGCTCGTGAAGCAGGCCACTGCCGCCCTCTCCTCCTTTCCGTTGACCGCCCGCCGCCGCGTACCAGGCCGCGATGCGACCCAGCACCGCCTCTTCGAACAGAAGCGCCGCCGCCCTCCCTGTTCTAGATCGAAGCCCAGACGACGGAAACCGACCAACGCCGCCGCCGCCGCCAAAGCCAGCGCCGCCGCCTCCCCTGTCGAAGCCGAAGCCAGCGCCGCCGCCTCTTTCATCTTCTTTTTCCAGTAAGGTCTAAATCCTTCTTTTCCAAATTCAAATTCTGCTCAAATTCCGATTAATTTATGACTTCGATTATTTCAATTTCAAAACCATAACTCGATTCGTTATTTCTTTCTTCTTCGAGGTGATGCCGAACCAAAGCCCCGCTGCAGGAATTTCTGGAAATCCCGATCGACGCCGTTAGGCTGTTCGATTCATTTTCTAAATCCCGATCGACGCTGTTAGGCTGTTCGATTCATTTTCTAAATCCCCGATCGACGCCGTTAGGCCGCCCATTTAACACCTCGAACCGAGGCTCGTAAGGTCTCTACTTTCATTCTTTCATTCGTAAATTTCAGTTTATGAATGAGTTGTTCGAAAACGATTACGAGGAAGCAAAAGAGCAAGGCGAACTTACTGTTGGAATTGGTTAAATGATTTAGTGTTATTTGTTGACTTGTGTAATATTGTTATTTTGCCCTCTTGTATCATTCTCTGGAAATAGGAATTTGAGTATTTGTTTTCCCCTGCTTATTTCTCCACAAACCATGAGATTGGATTTTTAGTTTAGTGCTTTGGTAATAGTGTTTGAATGATGAAGTATTACTGTTTTGAGATTTTGTAGTATTTTTGGCTTAGTCTATTAGTATCCTTGTTTTGATGAGTTGGTATTATTATTGGATGATGATTTTCAATTGTTAATACATTTGTTTTGAATCCGTAGACAAAGGGAAACTCGTCTTCCCCTCGTACCCCTGTTAGAAAATTAGAAACGCAAAATAAAGTCTGTTTAATATCCAAAGCTAACATCAAATAAAGATAGAGCTTTTCTTGGAGAATTAATATAATTCCTTTATTTTGGAAGTAATACAAACCAACTTTAGAAGTATCACTAATAGTAAAAAAGAAGAATACCTTTTTATAAACTATATTAGTTTATAATATAATTGTCTTAGAAAAGCCAAAGTCTTTTAATAAGTTTAATAAGAGAGTTTTATTTATAAAATATGAATATTTATATTCAAGAATTCTTTTGAAATGAGAAATAGAAATTTTAGAAAGAAAAACCTTTTCTTTATTTTCTTATTAATACTTTTAAGTAATTGTTTTTATTCTTTTAAGTTTTTCCAATTATACTTTTAATTTTATAAAAGGCTTTTGTTAAGGACATTACTGAAATTAGTAAATACACCCCCTAATACACCTCCTCTTAAGAAGGGGTGTACTTATCAAATAGAAATCAACCTTTGAAAACTTTAGTTTTCAATAGTTTTCTAAAGGCAACAATCTACTCAATCCTCGAGATACAAACACTTAAGCTTTTCAAATTCAAAAGCCGATCTTTTAATCGGATTACTCCCTATTAGGATTCTATACTCTTCGGGACACGCACGGAGGAATCGACCATCTGCCTACACATCATTCCCGGGACTCAGAACAATCAAGTGGGTGATGATCGGTTGATTGATCTGCTAATAATAACGTTGTGCTGGTATACTCTGAACTCGACCAAATCAATCTAAAATAATTAATCCAACATAAATGTAACACCTATTATATAACTGTTTGAAATATGTGATATGACTATACATGATATATAATGCCTGTTATTTTGTAAATCGATCACCATTGCATGAGTAAGTGCCTTATGTGAGCATGAATCAGTTCACTTGTCAATCAAGTAATTTGTCTCTTTAAAGTTTGATGTGTCAGTTTTATGGAAGGTCAGTAAGTACGGAATTGGGATCGAGTTTTTAATCCAACCTCCGGGGAGCTGTCGGGGACACACTCGGAATGTAGGTTGTTGATTCAAACAGATCTGGTCCCCGGGTCAGCCACCTACGTTGCGCACTGGGAATAAGGCCATTGATGGTTTGCTATTATTTTGAGGGATGTTGTGGTTGGATGAAGTGAGTTTGATGATGATTGGAAGGAGTAAGTTTTGTTGTGGTTGGAAAGAGTAAGATTGTTGGAAGTGGAATGATCGTACGAATGTGGTTTGACAGTTTGTGACAATACGTGAATATATCTTGGGCTCTGCCCTTATGTGAATCAACTTGTGCTACTTCAATTATATTATGTGAAATATGCTTAATGCCGATGAATTACTATATGAACAATTTCTTCTATGAAATCTCGTAATCTTGTTTATATGTCAGCTGCTTAAATAAATTAAATACTTTATTAATGAGTATAACTTAATATATTTCGGATTTACCAATCCCATGACGTTGCAAATCACCCATACGTGAGAATTCAATTCTCACGCCCCTTTTTCCTAACCCATTTGCAAATTTCAATTATGGGGAGCAAGGATAGTGATACAGAAGACACAAAGTTTCCCGCTTGCTTAAAGTACTACTAATAATACAATGATGCCTATTATTATATTCCTAGATAAATGTTATCGCTACTGCTATGCAAGACGATACTATTTACCGTGTGTTTCAGTTACCAAAACTCAGTGTGTAGTATCCTGAAGATACAGAACCCTCTATCCAACTTTATATACATATATTTATACTCCCGTGTGAGATACATTATTATAATATTTCTCTCCACTTATCCGCTGCATAAAACTCATCTTTCATTTCCGTTATATTTCTTTAAAAAATTTTATAGTTCGGACTTTTGATCACAATAATACTTCGAATCCGATATAATTAATATATTCTGGATTCAGGGCGTTACAGGTGGTATCAGAGCCTAGGTTCAAAACTTTCGGACCTAACCCCAAATCTTATTTTCCCGTTACACTAAAATTATTTATTATCACTTAAGTATTAAAATATTAAATTTTCCGGGGGAAACGTGTCTCTGGTTACTGTCTACAAGCTCCTCGAAGGTACGTTACTACTTTTTGTAAAATTGTTTAAAGGCCTACAAAATTCAAAATAGCTTGACTTCATAAAAAAGGTTACGATAACTCAAAACAATGTTCGTACTATGAAAGAGGAACTACGAAATTTAGTATAAGTTGCTGTTGAAACTCGGGTAATTAATAAGAATACTTGGATAATTTGTGAACTTCATAAATGATATTATGTGATTTCTTTGATTACATGCTTTACATATTTACTTTACGGTTATTTTTTCTTTAAAACTAAAATTTGACTAGAACTTTCCTTTCCCTATAAGAAGCCGTAAGATGGATGTGGCCCAGTACTTATAGATTGAGCAGTTAGAAGTAGAGACTATCGATGCTTTCACTACCCGCTTTTTAGAGTCGCGCGAGAGGGCAAGGGTTGCCCCAGAGCCCCACATTGAGACCGACTTCGCAGCTGCGACCCGATTCGCGGGAGGAGTGATCGAGATTTTCTGCCCATCGCTGCCGAACTGTTAGACCGTATGAGGGTGGACAACCCAGAGCAGGGACCTCAGGTTCACCTAGACACCTACTGGGCGGAGGCCCAGAGGGTGATTCGGCACACGGATGTTAACCGCAGGCTGTCTTACCAGACTGCTGCACTCGCCGGGCGTGACCTGGCCACATCGGACAGTCACCGGGAGGACGCCATGCTAGCACGGATGTCGGCCGTTGCGGCTAGAGCAACCGCCGTCTCCCAGGATGAGTACTCCCTTATCGCCACTCGGAGGGCCGATCTACACTTAGAGGCAGCTCTCGCGCAGCGGGATACCTCCATCGCCTTCTGGGTAGCGAGTGGACTGGCTGGGGAGGGACCTTTCGGCTTGGGAGAAGCCGCACATCCTGTGATAGAGTTAGCGGGAGTTGAGCCCGAGGTTGTTGAGTTTGAGGGAGACGAGCCAGAGGTAGAGATAGATTCCCCAGTAGAGTCAGAGGTTGATGACTAGTTGGACTTCCGGACCTTGTATATAGTAGTAGATGCATATATATAGTATAGGTGGTAGCCGCTTGACATATAGTAGTAGTCATTTTGTGTGGTCGTTTTTCTTATAGGCCATAACAGCGTAGCTCTAACCCCTCCTTTTGTCGCTTGTGGTCCATATTGATGTGAGGACACGATGCTATAGCATTACCTAGAAACCTTTTGCATTCTATGACGTAATGTAAGGAGACTGACTCCGTAGAACCAAAACTTTTTAGATATATATACTTATTATGTGCTCACTGCTTGTCAATGTGTTTTACTTGCTTTATATATTGGCTGTCATATATTTTATCTGATTATCGCTTAATGACACACCATTGGTTCCTATAATACTGTGCGAATGTGAGCATTGTACCATTGAGGGCCCCGATGCGTCGCAGTGAATTGCGTACCACACGCATTTCAGTGCTAGCGTTGTGTTGATTTGGTTAATCCGGTTATGTTTTTATAACTTTCTCACACCTATATATATCATAACAATATTATTCTTTTCGATCAGAACTACCTTTAGAATGGCACCAGGACGTAAACATGGACGACCCCGCCTTAACCCCATTCCTGAACCAAGAGATCCTATAGGACAAGACCCACCCCCTCAAGCTGAACCTGAGCCGCCTCAGCAGGCCGCGCCAGAAAATGATATTACGAGAGAAATACTGATCTCTCTTCAGAACTACATTCAGCAGCAAGCTCCACCACCTCCTCTACTACTATACGGGCATATCCCTCAGATGGCGCCCAGGACGAATGACTTTGTCGAACGCTTTCTACGACTGTAGCCACCTAGGCTGAATGGGAAAGAAGATCCCTTTGAGATTGAGGAGTGGATATCGGGATTGGAACGTATCTTCAGACACATGGCACTGGCTGATGCACAGAAAGTCTCATGTGCCCAGTTCCAACTGATGGAGGATGCAGCCCAATGGTGGGAGTCTTATGAACGAACTATGGACGAAGAAGCTAGACAAGTCCTTACTTGGGAGGACTTTAAGAAAGCTATACTGGACCGATACTTTCCACGAGTCCTAAGGGATCGAAAAGAACAGGAATTTGTCAACCTTCGACAGGGAACTCTCTCAGTGATAGAGTACGAGAGAAGGTTCAATCAACTGTCTCGTTATGCCCCACATCTGGTGGGTGACGATGAAAAGAAAACTCGCAGATTCGAGCAGGGTTTGAGGCCCGAGATAGCAGGAATTGTAATTAGCCTTCAGGTGCCAAGCTATGGAGAATTTTTCCATCGAGCATTGCTGGTCTCGATCAGTCAAAACTTGGAGTACAAATAGACTCCGACTACTGTCCCTGTCAATCGAAATTGGCAGCCACACTTTAAAAGGAATCCAGTTCCGCCATCCAGGGGAAATAACTTTGTTGGTCCTCGAGGCAACCAGAACTGTCAAAGGTGTGGAAGGAGACACTGGGGACCCTATAGTCAGGGAGGAGTAATTTGTTTCCGTTGCAATCAACCAGGGCACAAGTCCAATGAATGTGCTCAACCACTAAGCAGCAACCGTCAACCGGTTAATAATGCTCAGTACCGCCCACAACAGGCAAACAATTACCAGGCTCGCCAGCTGCCTGCACCTAACAACCGCCAGGCGGGACCCCCAGTCAGAGGCCCGCCTAACCAGGGTCAGAGAAGGTCAGGCTACATGAATGCTATCCTAGAGAAAGGGGAAAGCAGCGGAGAGCAACTTCGCCTGAAGGGACCAGCTCAGCCTGAGCAGCATGAGACACTAGCAGGTACTATCTTTGTACTTGAAGAACCTGCATATGTATTGTTTGATACTGGAGCATCTCATTCCTTTATATCTGATAACTTTAAAAGAAAGTTAGGATTAGTCGAGGAAAAAGGAAAAGTTTTAAATGTGAGTATTCCATCGGGAACTACTATGGAAATTGAGGGTCGAATTAGAGGTTTACCCCTAACGCTAGACAATAACTTGATAGAGTCCGATCTTCACGTCCTTAAGATGAAAACCTTTGACATAATCTTAGGCATTGACTGGTTAACGAGAAATAAAGCGATAATAAAATGCGCAGAACGTGAGATAGACCTCGAAACCCGTGATGGCCAACACTTTGCGTTTCATGAAATCAAGACCAAGAAGGAAACCTGAGTAATATCAACAATCCAAGCTGCAGCGATATTACGAAAAGAGAAATGCCAAGCTTACCTCGTCCACATCTCAGCAGGAGAGATAGACGATAAGTTGTGCATCAAAGTGCCAATTGTGGATGGATATCTTGACGTGTTTCTAGAGGAATTAATCGGGTTACCTCCCGATCGTCAGATAGAGTTCTCCATCGACTTGATACCTGGGGCAGCACCAGTATCTAAAGCACCCTATCGAATGGCGCCAAAGGAGTTAGAAGAACTGAAAGAACAACTGCAGGGCTTGCTTGAAAAGAAGTTCATCAGGCCTAGTGCATCACCATGGGGAGCACTCGTGTTGTTCGTAAAGAAGAAAGATGGAACTTTCCGTATGTGCATAGACTACCGAGGTCTCAATCAACTGACCATTAAGAACAAATATCCTCTTCCGAGGATAGAAGACTTGTTCGATCAGTTAAATAATGCTACCATATTCTCAAAGATCGATCTGAGGTCTGGGTACCATCAGCTAAAGGTCAAAAACGAGGATATCCCAAAGACAGCATTCCAGACTCGGTATGGACATTACGAATTCAACGTGATGCCTTTCGGAGTAACAAATGCTCCGGCGATCTTCATGGATCTGATGAATAGAGTGTTTCATCCGTACCTAGATCAATTCGTCACCGTCTTCATCGATGACATACTTGTGTACTCTAAGAGCAAAGAGCAACACAAAGAACACCTCAAGGCAGTCTTAGAGACAATGAGACGAGAGAAGTTGTATGCCAAATTCAGCAAGTGTGAATTTTGGATCGACCGTGTTATGTTCTTAGGGCATATAATTTCCGCAAAAGGAATTGAAGTGGACCCAGCAAAGGTAGAAGCCATCATGAACTGGAAGGCACCTACTAACGTCAATGAAATTCGGAGTTTTCTTGGGTTAGCAGGGTACTACCGAAGGTTCATACAAGATTTTTCCAGCATTGCGAAAGCGCTGACGAAGCTGACCAAGAAAACTGAGAAGTTTACTTGGGATTCAACTTGTGAGGAAAGCTTTCAAGAGCTAAAGAAGAGGCTAACCACGTCGCCTGTGTTAACCATCCCAGACGGATCAGAAGGATTCGTCATTTACACAGACGCTTCTTTGTCAGGCTTGGGTTGTGTTCTGATGCAGAATAAGAAAGTTGTAGCTTATGCATCCCGGCAACTTAAGGACCACAAACAAAACTACCCAACACACGACTTAGAACTGGCTGCAGTAGTTCACGTGTTGAAGATTTAGAGACACTACTTATATGGAGGAAAGTGTGAGATCTACACTAACCATAAGAGCCTAAAATACTTCTTTACGCAGAAGGAATTGAACATGCGTCAGAGAAGATGGCTCGAATTGGTAAAAGATTACGATTGCACTATCCACTATCACACTGGAAAGGCAAACGTAGTGGCAGACGCTTTGAGTAGAAATGAAGATACAAAACTAAGCGTCGTTTCGACCACACAGTTACCACTAGTAGGAGAACTCTCTCGTTTAAACTTGGGATTTTCCACACAGTGTTGTGCAGATTCCATGGTTTACGCGTTCACCCTGCAACCGACCTTACGAGAAAGGATCCTAGGAGCGCAAAAGGATGATAAATTCTTGAGAGGAATACGTAAGCGCGCTGAGGAAGGAACCATTCAGAGGTTCGTGTTAAGTACTGATGGAGCTTTAATGTTCGATAACAGAATCTGTGTGCCTAAGGATGACGGAATGAGGAACGAAATTCTGAAAGAGGCACATAGCACTCCTTACACCGTTCACCCCGGAGAGACGAAAATGTACTGGGGGCTGAAAGAGAACTTTTGGTGGAGGGGTATGAAGAGATCGATAGCTCAATTCGTCAAGAGTTGTTTAACTTGCCAACGAGTTAAAGTAGATCATCAACGACCTTTAGGGTTGTTACATCCTCTGGAGATGCCAGAGTGGAAATGGGAAAACATCACTATGGATTATGTCACCGGATTTCCAAAAACGGTGAAGAATCACGATGCCATTTGGGTTATCGTAGACAGACTTACAAAAACTGCCCATTTTATCCCTATAAGAATGACGTACACGTTGCGTTGGGAAAAAAGGGGTGCCCGGAATCTATTCAGGATGAAATTTAAATACGAATTTAAATACAATTATTACTAGCATGAATTAATCCTAATTAATTCAAATAATAATTCCAACAACTAATTTTCATCATGCATGTTGAATTAATTCACATATCAACTATGGCGGAATAAACAAGTAAATATGCGATTAACGTACCTCTTGTAGAATTGGCCTTTGGATATACGGGACAATTACGATCTTGTTCTATCGACCCAAAAACATTCTCAAGTATTTCCCTTTCACCTCACTTGATCACCGGTGGGAGATGCTTTCAAGTAATTTAATAAACTAAGGAAAAAGAAAAATATCTATGCTCTTGATTTTTCCAACACATGGAATTATGTACTTGTGGATGAAATAATCATCCCCTATTTATAACATAGAGTGGCCGAAAATTTGATGAATATTGGGCTTGGAAAAAATCTTTTCTTAGACTCTAAGAAATCTTGAATATATCTCATATATTCTTTTCTCCACAATAAAATATTCCACAAAAATCTCACTCACCTTGTTATGGGGTGATTTTCAAAAATTACTAGTAGAGATCCCAAGATTTGGATCTTCTTGAATATATGAGATATTCTTGTATTCCAAAAATACATATCTTCCATAATATCTTTCCAAGAAAATTAACAAAATCTTTTCTCTTCTAATATTGCTTTTTTCGAAAATTAAGTGTAAAAATCAGCATGATATTATCTTTTTATTTTAATCACCTTATCATTATTGGGCTACTTGAGGGGCTACTTGAGGGGCCTTAAGGAGAATTAAGATTGGACCTCCTAATGGACTTCTGAATTTCAATATTGAGCCCCAATATAATTCAGCCCATTAATATTAATTATTACCACTAATAAATTAATATTGCACTATCCATCTTAATCCATATTACGATAATATGGGCTCCCGGTTATTATTTCCCGCGTTTAAGATTATCAAGTCCATTAATTAATCAAGCTTCTGAATAGCTCTAAATTAATTAATATATTTCACCTTGGAGTAAAGACAGCTCAACATTATTATTCGTACCGAAGAAACTAATTTTTCACTTGCAAGATTTGGTACAATAAAACTTCTGAGCCCACCAAGGGGACTAATCACATGAGCCGTACTCGCACGCGTTTCTTCGTATTAAATCTTAGCAACCGTCGTATGATTAATATTACTGCCCCAGACACAAAGTTCGAAGTCACAATGATTCTCACCCAACATGAATCAAAGCAGTAACCATTAAGCACACACGGTCCTATTTAAGTGACGGAGATTAAGAAATCAACAACCACTGAGGTCTAATTCTTCACCTTTCAGAACAGAAGAATTTATCCTCGCTGTAGGTCCTCTTCAACACATACTAAATGTGCTAGTGCAATCTCTTAGTCAAGACAGACCAATCTGAGCCTTACACATCGACCTTTCACGGCGGATTGTTCAATTCCACCTAGGTCGTGAAAATATACGTTTAGTTACAAGTAAACTGTTAATGTTGTCTTCCGTGATCGGGTATCACCATATTAACTACAATGTAACATGTACTATATATTGAACGATTTGCAATAGAAATTCAACATTCAATCATATCTAAAGCAAATGTGATAAAAGAATTATTCTCATAAAACGAGTGTTTGATACACGAGTTATACAAAGTAAAAGCATACTTTCACGTATAACTCCAACAATCTCCCACTTATACTTAAAGTCTACTTTTAGTATACATCACGCATGTCTTAGTGTAGTAGCTCTACGTGACATCTCATGTCAACCTACACTAACCTAATAATTCCTCCCACTTATACTTAAAGCAAATTGGCAATAGTCTTGACACCCATTCCATCCACATGTCTCTCGAATGTACTCTGAGGCAGACCCTTTGTGAATGGATCCGCTAGGTTGTCACCCGACGCTATCTTTGCCACCTCTATATCTCCTCTCTTAACGATTTCTCGTATAAGATGGTATTTTCTTTCTATGTGTTTGCTGGCCTTGTGGGCTCTCGGTTCCTTTGAATTTACAACTGCTCCGGCATTGTCACAAAAGACAGTTATCTTGTCGGGCAAATTCGGAACAACGTCCAAGTCCACTAAGAAGTTCTTGAGCCAAACTGCCTCTTTCGCTGCTTCACAAGCAGCTACATACTCGGCTTCCATGGTCGAATCGGCGATGCATTTCTGCTTAACGCTTCTCCATGAAATAGCTCCTCCTCCCATGCAAAAAACACTACCCGAGGTTGACTTTCTTGAGTCTATGTCTGATTGGAAATCCGAGTCCGTGTATCCTACGGGAACTAGACTATCTGACTGGTAAATCAGCATTCGCTCACGAGTTCTTTTCAGATACCTCAAGATGCACTTTACGGCAGTCCAATGGTCTTTCCCGGGACTACTTTGATATCTTGCCACCATGTCCACAGCAAAGCAGATATCCGGTCTCGTACACAGCATTGCATACATAAGACTTCCTACAGCCGAAGCGTACGGAACACCTTTCATTCCATCTATCTCCGCTTGCGTCTTAGGGCTCATTTCTTTCGATAGATGGATTCCGTATCTAAAAGGTACAAAACCTTTCTTGGAATCTTGCATGCTGAAACGCTTCAAAACAGTGTCAATGTATGAAGCTTGCGATAAGCCCAACATCCTCTTCTTGCGATCGCGAGTGATCTTGATCCCAAGGATGTGACCGGCTTCCCCTAAGTCCTTCATATCAAATTGTTTTGACAGCCATACCTTTACGTCTGACAATACCTTTACATTGTTTCCAATGAGCAGAATATCGTCTACGTATAATACTAAGAATACCACTGCAGTTCCGTCACGCTTCTTATACACACAACTTTCGAACTCGTTTTGATCAAACCCATAAGACTTAATCACTTGATCAAAACACTGGTTCCAAGTACGCGATACTTGCTTAAGTCCGTAAATGGATCTCTTGAGCTTGCATACGAGATTCTCTTGGCCTTTTTCAATGAAACCTTTGGGCTGTTGCATATAGATATCTATCCCGTCAAGACTTCCATTAAGGAAAGCCGTCTTGACATCCATTTGCCAGATCTCGTAATCTAGGTGCGCAGCGATCGATAAGAGAATACGGATGGACTTAAGCATAGCTACAGGTGAAAAGGTTTCCTCATAATCGATCCCTTCTTTCTGAGTATACCCTTTGGCCACAAGCCTCGCTTTGAAGGTTTCAACCCTTCCGTCCGGTCCTCTTTTCCTCTTGTACACCCACTTGCATCCAATGGGTTCTACCCCACTGGGTGGCTCGACCAACTCCCACACTTGATAATGATCCATCGAACCCATCTCGGCTTCCATTGTCGTTTGCCACGACTCCGCGTCTTTATCTTGGATTGCCTCGTCGTACGTCCATGGGTCTGATTCAACACCGGGAACCAAATCCGAAGATTCTCCTATCCCCATGAATCTCTCGGGTTGCCTAGGAACCCTCCCACTACGACGAGGTTCCGATTGTGAAGATGTGACATGTGGTACATCATCTTGTATACTTGGTATCGAGGTTTGACCTCTCAATTCTTCTAGGGTAATTTCACTTTTAGGTTTCCAATTGTTCATATAGTCTTCCTCCAAGAATTTAAAGTGTGTACTAATCACGGTCTTTTGATCCTTGGGACTATAGAACATACACCCTTTCGTTCCCGCAGGGTATATCCTATAAACAGCCTTAATTCCGAACGTGGATCCAATTTACCGGCTTCCTTGTCTAGCACGTATGTCGGACAACCCCAAATCCGCAAATGTCTTAGACTGGGCTTGCGCCCGGTCCACAATTCCATTGGGGTTTTAGGAACCGATTTGGATGGCACGAAGTTTAGAATATAAGCCGTCGTTTCCAAGGCGTTACCCCAAAACGACTTGGGTAAATCCGAATAACTCATCATGGATCTGACCATCTCTAAAAGAGTCTGGTTCCTTCGTTCCGCCACACCATTCTGTTGAGGGGTTCCCAGTGCGGTCAACTGGGATACGATCCCTTCGTCCGATAGGTAGTTCAAGAATTCATCGCTAAGGTATTCGCCTCCACGATCTGATCGTAGAAACTTGATACTCTTTTCCCTATGTTTCTTGGCTTCGGCCTTAAACTCTTTGAACTTATCAAAAGTTTCAGACTTATGCCGCATAAGGTAAATGTACCCATATCTTGAGTAATCTTCAATGAATATGACGAAATACTCATACCCCATTCTCGCTTTGATCGTCATTGGACCACACACATCGGTATGAACGAGTTCTAACACTTCCGTGGCTCTATTCCCCTTGGCTCCAAATGCCCTCTTGGTCATCTTACCCTCTAAACAAGATTCACAAGTTGGAAACGGCTCGACTTGGAGCAATTCCAAGGATCCATCTTTCACCAATCTCTCTATCCGCTTTAGATTAATATGACCTAGTCTAAGATGCCATAGAAGTGTTCCGTTCATCTCCGAAGAACGCTTTCTTTTATTACTCGAAATGATCGACGTGTTATTAGATTCATTATTTGAGTGGTGTGCACACTTAATCGTATAGAGATTGTTTACCAACGTTCCATGACAGATAACATCATTCTTAAAAGAAACAGTAACAACTTTATTAAAAGTAACTGAATATCCATCAAAAAACAACTTAGAAACTGAAATTAAATTCTTCCTAAAGTTCGGAACGTATAAAACATCTCTTAAAATTAAAACTCTATCTTCAAAAGATAGGTGCACGACTCCCACTGCTTCGGCTGCCACTCTCGTAGCATTCCCCAAAGTGATTGTGATCTCATTCTTGCTAAGTCGCCGGGTTAGCTGGAACCCCTGAAGAGTGAAACAAATATGATCAGTTGCCCCGGTATCCACTACCCAAACGTGGGCAGCATACGCCGCAACATATGTTTCAACGACTAAGGCATGAGACTTACCTTTCTTTCCCGCCTTCTTAGGCTTAGAACAGGTCGCCCTCCAATATCCCTTTTCACCACAATTAAAGCACTTACCCTTAGCAGCTTTCTTTCCACCTCCTTCTCCCTTTGCCTTGGGTTTCGCAACGGTTGGATTTGCTTGGGTCTGGCCTTTCGTCCTCTTCCTCTTCTTCCCTCCCTTGGGACCCGAAGAGGAAGACGGACCGTTTGCCACCATAGCAATGGTTTGGTGATCCATTAGAGTCTCCGCCGATACCAAAGCTTGCAAGAGCTCGGGCAAACTATTTGCCCGGTCATTCATTTGATAGTTCAACTGAAACTGCTCAAAGCTCTTTGGCAGAGAATAGAGAACGAAATCGACCTTAGTAGGGAGGTCAAATTCCGCACCAAGTACTTCCAACTTGTTGAGATAACCCATCATCTCGATTACGTGATCCCTTACGGGCGTACCTTCCACCATTTTCAACGAAAGCATCTTTCGCATGGTGATTTTCCTAGCCGTACAGTTCTGATGTTGAAACATCGCTTCAAGATTTTGCATTATCTCAGAGGCGGTCTCCATGTGTTGGTGTTGGTGTTGCAACACATCTGACATTGAAGCCAGAATAGTACACCTAGCCATCTCATCGGAGTCAAACCAACTCTTATGCTCTTTCTTGACCGCTTTCGTGGCGTCTTCGGCAGGCTCTTGGGGCTTAGGAGTAGTAAGTACCCACTTGTGGTGTTGAGCGGTTAGGACAATATCAAGGTTATGTTTCCAATCAACATAGTTCTCACCAACAAGTTTGTTATCTTTAAGTATACTAAACAGTGGATTAAAAGGTTGCGACATGATGAACTGAGAATAAAACATACATTCATATCAATATCTAGAAAAATACGAAATTATCACATAATTCGATCACATCAATTATATTGAAACCTTAAAACAATATAATCATGCATCAGCCAACATCTCGAAATAATTTAAATGCGCCACGAGGGGTGGTCTATACATTTAAATACATTCAAGCGGATTACAAACTCAAAAGTTACAAATCCTTAATTCAAAATTAATAGTTGGCTTCCTCTTTGACCACATAGAAATTGACAGGGACTCCGAGGGGAGTAAGTTAATATCAATTTCCTATGCCTAAGTAATAACCATAATTAAATACATAATTATTATTTTGCTTTGAGCAAGCCACTCGTGGTGAGGGTCAATACCACCACTAGTAATAATCCACAATCATCCTTTCGGAATTTATTCATGTGAAATCCGTTCTTTTGGCCGATCCGAGGGGGAAATGTATTCCAAAAGAACTTCACAAATAAATAAATTATGGAGGCCAAAATAATCCAATTTTAATATCCGGAATAAAATTGCGATTATAAAAACATACTTAGTAATTTTCGAAAGTAAGGGTTTTCTTGGACAATTAAATTCATGCAAACACATATTAACAAATAATAATAATTGCACGAAATAAAATATCCATCAAAACAAAATTAAACACATTGGAGCACTCAAATCCAATTGTCACGGTTTAATTTCTTCGCGTCTTGATGCGAAAAATCGTCCTTGTTGCTTTCCGACGTTCGTCTCGACATGCTCCCACTCGAACAGCAATACTTCATAAAAAACAGCATCGTTTGGGGTTTGGGACGACGTTTAAAGTCACACGGAAAAAAAACACGAACCAAAAAATTCCACGGCCCGAGATACGGCGCGCGTCGGCCCACGAAGTGGGCCCGTGCGCCTCTCGGCCAGAAGCGCCGAAGCGCTGCAGGAGGCACACCGAGGCGCTGCGCGGAGGCGCGCCGAGGCACCGCAGGCCGTGCCCGAGGCGCGTGCGCGCATGCGCGCGGTGCCGGCCTCCCGTCACGTGCGGGTCGTGCGCCGTGCACTCCGTGCGTCATTTTTCGCCGTTCGTCCTCGTTTTCTTCACCCCTTACATGATTTTACGTCCATACACGCGCCACGCTAGTATGCGTCATCCGGGTACGCCGTTTTTAATTTTTCGTTCTTCGTCACGATCCGGTTACAATTTATTTTTCAAAAAAAAAATTAAATACTAGATCTAGACTAGTCTATTACAATGATCGAATCAAAATAAAAATAACTAATCTACTCGTGGATTTTCTCACGAGTAAAACGAATTCGAACTAATCGAATTAAAAACAATTAATTCACACGCATGAAAATAACAACATTAAAACCATGACAATTGGATACCTGCAAAAAAGATCTAGCAATTCTACTATCCAATTTCAATTTAATGTTCAACAATTTAAATTCCAATTTAAAGATCAGAGCCCGAAACAGTGGCTCTGATACCAGTTGTTGGGAAAAAAGGGGTGCCCGGAATCTATTCGGGATGAAATTTAAATACGAATTTAAATACAATTATTACTAGCATGAATTAATCCTAATTAATTCAAATAATAATTCCAACAACTAATTTTCATCATGCATGTTGAATTAATTCACATATCAACTATGGCGGAATAAACAAGTAAAAATGCGATTAACGTACCTCTTGTAGAATTGGCCTTTGGATATACGGGACAATTACGATCTCGCTCTATCGACCCAAAAACCTTCTCAAGTATTTCCCTTTCACCTCACTTGATCACCGGTGGGAGATGCTTTCAAGTAATTTAATAAACTAAGGAAAAAGAAAAATATATATGCTCTTGATTTTTCCAACACATGGAATTATGTACTTGGGGATGAAATAATCATCCCCTATTTATAACATAGAGTGGCCGAAAATTTGATGAATATTGGGCTTGGAAAAAATCTTTTCTTAGACTCTAAGAAATCTTGAATATATCTCATATATTCTTTTCTCCACAATAAAATATTCCACAAAAATCTCACTCACCTTGTTATGGGGTGATTTTCGAAAATTACTATTAGAGATCACAAGATTTGGATCTTCTTGAATATATGAGATATTCTTGTATTCCAAGAATACATATCTTCCATAATATCTTTCCAAGAAAATCAACAAAATCTTTTCTCTTCTAATATTGCTTTTTTCAAAAATTAAGTGTAAAAATCAGCATGATATTATCTTTTTATTTTAATCACCTTATCATTATTGGGCTACTTAATTGGCTACTTGAGGGGCCTTAAGGAGAATTAAGATTGGACCTCCTAATGGACTTCTGAATTTCAATATTGAGCCCCAATATAATTCAGCCCATTAATATTAATTATTACCACTAATAAATTAATATTGCACTATCCATCTTAATCCATATTACGATAATATGGGCTCCCGGTTATTATTTCCCGCGTTTAAGATTATCAAGTCCATTAATTAATCAAGCTTCTGAATAGCTCTAAATTAATTAATATATTTCACCTTGGAGTAAAGACAGCTCAACATTATTATTCGTACCGAAGAAACTAATTCTTCACTTGCAAGATTTGGTACAATAAAACTTCTGAGCCCACCAAGGGGACTAATCACACGAGTCGTACTCGCACGCGTTTCTTCGTATTAAATCTTAGCAACCGTCGTATGATTAATATTACTGCCCAAGACACAAAGTTCAAAGTCACAATGATTCTCACCCAACATGAATCAAAGCAGTAACCATTAAGCACACACGGTCCTATTTAAGTGACGGAGATTAAGAAATCAACAACCACTGAGGTCTAATTCTTCACCTTTCAGAACAGAAGAATTTATCCTCGTTGTAGGTCCTCTTCAACACATACTAAATGTGCTAGTGCAATCTCTTAGTCAAGACAGACCAATCTAAGCCTTACACATCGACCTTTCACGGTGGATTGTTCAATTCCACCTAGGTCGTGAAAATGTGCGTTTTGTTACAAGTAAACTGTTAATGTTGTCTTCCGTGATCGGGTATCACCACATTAACTACAATGTAACATGTACTATATATTGAACGGTTTGCAATATAAATTCAACATTCAATCATATCTAAAGCAAATGTGATAAAAGAATTATTCTCATAAAACGAGTGTTTGATACACGAGTTATACAAAGTAAAAGCATACTTTCACGTATAACTCCAACACGTTGGACAAGCTTGCCCAACTATACATAGTAGAGATAGTCAGACTACACGGTGTACCAGTCTCGATAGTATCCTATAGAGACCCCCGTTTTACCTCCAAGTTCTGGGGAAGTCTGCAACGAGCTTTAGGTACTGAATTGAAATTCAGCACCACATACCACCCGCAGACTGACGGATAATCGGAAAGAACTATCCAGACGCTCGAAGATATGCTCAGAACTTGCGCTCTAGATCTTGAAGGAAGTTGGGAAAGCCACCTACCATTGGTAGAGTTCGCATATAACAACAGTTATCAAGCAACAATACAAATGGCGCCGTACGAAGCACTCTATGGGAAGAGGTGTAGATCGCCAATTTGTTGGGACGAAGTCGGGATTCGAAAGATTCTCGGACCCGAGCTAGTCGAAAGATCAGCTGAGATAGTCGCAAAGATTAAAGAGAGAATCAAGTCGGCCCAAGACCGTCAGAAGTCATATGCCGACACCCGAAGAAGGGATTTACAATTTGACATTGGCGAGAAAGTATTTCTCAGAGTTGCGCCAATGAAAGGTCTAATCCGTTTTGGAAAAAGAGGTAAGCTAAAGTCGCGATACATTGGACCATTTGACATCCTGAACAGAATCGGGGATGTAGCTTATCGCATAGCTTTACCACCGAAATTGTCACGAGTGCACAATATGTTCCACATATCTACACTCAGGAAGTATATGAGCGATCCAAACCATGTTATTAATCACATAGAATTAGGTCTAAGCAGTGACCTGACTTACGAAGAAGTTCCAGTAACTATCTTGGGAAGAAAGTTACACTTGTTAAGGAATCGAGAGATACCATTAGTGCTAGTTCAGTGGATCCGACACGGGAAAGAAGAAGCGACTTGGGAAAGAGAGGATGAAGTCCTAGCCAAATACCCTCAATGCTTGAGTAGTACCTAAGAGATGAATTTTGGGGGCGAAAATTTTGTTAAGGGGTGAGGATGTAACACCCCGTCCCGTTCTGTACCTTTTTTCTTTAATTAGAAACCTTATTTTATTTTCTTCCCTTATTTTATTAATTTTTAATATTTTTCTTGTACCGGGACCAACAAGTGGTATCAGAGCCAAAACCCAAGGGAAAGGCAAAGCAATCTAAGGAAGCCCTTGAGAGCTCAGGCCAGGGAAAGCCTCAGCGAAAGCAGAAGAAGACTCAAGCTAAGAGCCCTCAGACTGGTCAGCGAGGGTACCATCATGCTTGGCAATACCAACAGGGAAGGCCAAACATGATGACACCCTCGTGGTTTTGGCATCCTGAGGCCTTTAACTGTTTTCCATTCCCTCACTTGCCTAGGGGGAATAGAACACAGGGCCCTTATCAAGAACAAGGCCCAAGACCTGCTGCACCCAGACATAGGAAGAACATGAAGCCAGCCCAAAAGGCACCCACTCAGGCTCCTGTAAAGCCTAAGTCTAGCACTCATACACCATCTTCCTCTCAGGCAAAGAAGAAGAAAGTTGTGTATGTTGATGTTTCAGGGAGACAGATTTACCACTCTGAGGCAATCAGGGTTGTTAAGCAAGTCTGGATCCCGAAGGGTACAGCTGACACGATAGGACCCAACACCTAATGGGTACCTAAAGCCTGATTTGCTTGCAGGCGGCTGTGGATCACAACAAGAGGAGAGGAGACTCAATCAAAGTTGTTTGGTACCTAGACAGTGGTTGCTCAAGGCACATGACTGGAATGAAGAGTCTTCTCCAAGAATATCAAGTTAAAGATGGTCCACAGGTAACCTTTGGTGATAACTCAAAAGGTGTTACTAAAGGTTTTGGTGTTTTGATTATAGGTACAGTCAGAGTGGAAACTGTGTCCTTTGTAGAAGGACTGAAGCATAACCTGTTGTCAGTAAGTCAATTCTGTGACAAAGGGTTCAGTGTTGAGTTCTCATCGAATATATGTTCAGTCAAGGACAAATCAACACAAGTGCTTCTATCAGGTATAAGGAAAGGTAACGTTTATCTCGCTGATTAGAGCAGCACTATTCCTAATACTTGTTTTGTTGCTAAAAGCTCTCCAGAGCTCAGTTGGTTATAGCATAAAAGATTAAGCCACCCGAACTTCAAGATTCTTACCAAAATTTCTAGACAGTCACTTGTTGAAGGTCTACCTAATGAAGTTTTTAGCAAAGATCATGTGTGCAAAGCCTGTCAGGAAGGGAAGCAGGTCAGAGCATCATTCAAAGAGAAAGCTTCTTATTCCACTGACAGAATTCTTCAGCTCTTGCACATGGATTTATTTGGTCCCATAACACCTGTGAGTATGAATGGTAGAAAGTATACCCTTGTGGTTATTGATGATTATTCTAGATATACTTGGGTTATTTTCTTGTTAAATAAGAAGGAAACACAGGTGAAGCTTCCAGAGTTGCTCAGGAGACTCAGCAATGAGAAGAATCAGTCCATTACTAAAATCAGATCTGACAAGGGCACTGAATTTATAAATTCATACATTTCTGACTTTTGTAATAAACTTGGTATAGCTCATGAGACTTCTGCAGCTAGAACTCCACAACAGAATGGTGTCGCTGAAAGAAGGACACTGAAGGAAGCTGCAAGGACCATGCTGGCTGAGTCAGGATTGCCCAAGAAATTCTGGGCTGAGGCAATCAACACTGCATGCTACACTCAGAACAGATCCATGCTGAACAAACAACATGCACAGACTCCATATGAGACATGGAACAAAAGGAAACCTCATATTTCTTATTTTCATGTATTTGGTTGTAAGTGCTTCATCCTCAACAATGGGAAGACCCAATTGAAAGCCTTTGATAGCAAATCTGATGAAGGAATATTCTTAGGATATTCTGAAGTTAATAAAGCCTTCAGGGTTTACAATTGCAGGACCCTTGTTGTGGAAGAATCACCTCATGTTATTTTTGATGAATCTGCTAATGAGTCTAGGGCAAAGGTGTTGAATTCTGTCACTGAGGAGGTCACAAAGAGAGTGACAAGGCTGAGCTTAAAGAATCAACCTGATTCAGAGGTCAAAACTGTGCCAATTCCAAGATGGGATGATGATGACGATCAGGATGATGAATCAGGTGCCACTCCTAAGCCCAGCACATCAGGGATTGTTGAGCCTCAGACTGAGGAACAGGCTCAACCTGAGGTAAGCACCGTCTATGAAGATGTTGTTGCAGCTGAGACGGCTCCTGAGTCACCTCATCAAGGGGGAATCAATGTCCCTGACATTGAGCTTGTCAACCCCTTTGGTATGGACTCAGGATCATCCCCTTCTGTTCAATTTCCTGAATTTTATGAGCCTGTAGACACTAACATTGCAGGTACTTCAGGAACAACTCCTGGCAAGAGAACATGGCTAGAGGATCATCCCATTGATCAAATCATTGGTGATCCAACTGAGAGAGTCAGGACCAGACGGTTCCATGGTGAGAGTGCATTGTTCTGTTGCTTTCTCTCTGAGCAAGAGCCTCAGAACATTGAAGAAGCTCTCACTGACTCGAACTGGATCATTGCCATGCAAGAGGAGTTGAATCAGTTCACAAGGAATCGGGTTTGGGAACTGGTAGATAGACCTAGGCATCAAAGTGTAATTGGTACCAAGTGGGTCCTTAAGAACAAGAAGGATGAGAATGGTGTTGTGGTAAGGAACAAGGCTGGACTGGTTGCAAAAAGGTATTGTCAGTCTGAAGGAATAGACTATGATGAGACTTTTGCTCCAGTGGCTAGGTTGGAAGCTATCAGGTTGTTCCTTGCATATGCAACATATAAGAAGTTCAAGGTGTATCAAATGGATGTCAAGAGTGCCTTCCTGAATGGTGTACTCAATGAAGAGGTATATGTTGAACAACCTCCCGGGTTTGAGGTTGGAGATAGAGTATACCATTTGAAGAAAGCACTCTATGGACTTAAGCAAGCACCAAGAGCTTGGTATGATACCCTCTCTCAATTCCTGACAGACCATGGGTTCAAGAAGGGAACTGTGGATAGGACATTGTTCAGGATCACTGAAGGTGATGACATTCTCTTGGTCCAGATTTATGTGGATGACATAATATTTGGATCACCAAATCATCAGCTATGTGAGAAATTCTCTAAGTTGATGACTGGTAAATTTGAGATGTCAATGATGGGAGAGATGAACTTCTTCTTAGGATTGCAGGTTAAGCAGACTGATCAAGGTATCTTCATAAATCAGGCCAAGTATACAAGAGACTTGATTCAAAAGTTTGGTGTTCAGAACAGCAATCCAGCCAGGATCCCTATGAACACAAATTGGAAGATAGATCCTGACACTGAAGGGACTTTAGTAAATCAGACTGAGTATCGAGGGTTGATAGGTTCCTTGTTGTACCTGACTGCAGGTAGGCCTGACATTACGTTTGCAGTTGGTGTGTGTGCTAGGTATCAGTCTGATCCCAAAAGGAGTCATTTGGAGGCTGCTAAGAGGATACTTAAGTATTTGAAAAGGACAGTCAATATGGGACTATGGTATCCTTCAGATGACAACTTAGAACTGACAGGTTATTCAGATGCAGATTATGGAGGTTGTAGGATTGATGGGAAATCAACCTCAGGGACATGTCAGTTTTTGGGAAGTAAGTTGATCTCGTGGTTTAGTAAGAAGCAGAATTCAGTGGCTACATCCACAACTGAGGCTGAGTATATGGCTGCAGGTAGTTGTTGTGCTCAGATTTTATGGTTGAGGCAACAGTTGAGGGACTACCAAGTTTTTGCTAATGGGAGAGAAGGACGACGACGACCAACCTCTTTACAACTCAGAGGTGGTCACTATTGACATCAGGAGGGCGGTGAGGGAAGTTTTCAAGTTGCCGTTCTCAGGCATCAACCCAAAGACGTACAAGGAGAACTCGGAGGGAGAACTTCTTGGGAAGTGGACCAAATCTGGGTCATCAGAGTTCAAGGCTCGTCAGAACAAGAATACGCTAAAGCCTGAGTACAGAGCTCTGGTTGATTTGGTGTCCAAGATTGTGATGGGTGCAACTGGCTCTCACGAGCAATTGAGTCAGCCCAAGCTGAGACTCATGGGAGCTATTGTTGATGGAGTGGAAGCGAATTGGGAGCAGTTCTTCCTTGATCAACTCCATCAGGCCGGGTTGGACAAGCTAAAGCGTGATGAGGAGAAGAAGCACATTTCCGTCAGTGCCATCTTGCCGTTCGGAACGAGGATGTCCATCCTGATAGCTCATGCCTGCCATGGGTATACCTTCGACTTTGAGGATAGTCTTTCTTCAAAGAAGGTAATGTTTTCCTCACTGAGTGATACCTATTCAGTGCTAGGTCTGACTGATCCCAATGTGAAAGCAAAGGGTCAGGCCAAAAAGCCAGCTGGTAAGGCCAAGAGAGTGGCTACCAGTCTCATTGAAAGGGTAGATGACCTCTTTGAGAGGAGTAAGGAGGTTGGGGAGGTAGCAGCTGAGGAAGTGGAGCAGCCTGAGGTGGAAAAGGCTGAGAAGAGGAAGAAGGTAAGGGTCGTGCTGTCAGGGAAGAGCACGAAGTCAGGGACTGAGTCTGATCCCAAGAAGGCCAGGTCTGAGGCTGAGGGAACTGACGATGACGTCAGGAAGGAGAGTGCACAGGGAGAAAGGCCCCTGAAGAGGCTTCGGAAGGGACCCAAAATGTCCCCGGCTAAGAAGTTGCCTGTAGTGAGTGAGAGGGAGGAGTCAAGCTCACCTGGAGCCTCTGACTTGGAGGAAGTGAGAAAATCTGTCGAGACGGCTGAGTTGTTGCAGCCTGAGACAGTACCCACTCAAACACCCCCTCACCCCGAAACCCACACACTTCCCAACCCTGACCCTACACCTCAACCACCTCAATCACCCCAAACCTCAGAGCCAAATCATCCTACTGAGTCAGTGCCATCAATTTCACCAACGAATGGGCCTGACCAGTCAGCCGAGCCAAATCTTCCAAACCCCACAGACTTTCCCTCATACCCCAATCCCAAAGACTGTCCCAAATCCATTTCAACTGAAGAGGATGAATTCCTCGAAGTGGAGGAGCCTCGAATTGGAGAAGGAGGAGTTAGATGAACATATGGCAGGAGGGATTCTGGAGAACACTCTCAGGGGGAATGCCATAGAATGGGCAGGTAAGTGCTGGCCTGGGCTGTATAAGTACAAGGAACTGCTGGCGAATGTGATTGAGCTCAAGGTTTGGTTGGAATTCAAACAATCAAACATGCAGGAGCAACATTTGCTAGTGGACGCTCGTGGCTGGGATCACTGGGAGTCTGAGGAAGACAAGATTTGCTCCTTCTTTGGACTGACTAGCTGGCTTCAACTTCTAAACTTCGACAACCTGAAGCAGTTAGTGGCTGATATGATGTCCAAGAGCAAGGTTGACATCCTGTCTGATGGAGAGAAGGATGATGAGGATGATGATGAAGCTCAGGGTGGAGCTATGGAGAAGGCAGTGGAGGAAACTGCGAAGGAAGTTGATGAGATGGTCTCTGAGCCTCAGGCTCAGGGGGAAGGTGAAAGGGATACTGGTGCCAAGGGTGGACCAGTGGCTGAGGATGTTATGAACATCTCAGCTGCCAATGAGACATCTGTCGATGAAGGGATTCCCTGCCCTGAGACAAGAGAGGAAGATGTTGAGGCATCCAAGGAGACTCTCAGTTCCGAGGGACAAGTTCCTAAGGTTCGAGATGGCGGGGCTGAGCCTAAGCAGGTGGCCCTGACCACTCAACAACTGCCTTCAGTGCACCTTGAAGAAGGGACTGATGCCGCAGGGGCTGACAAGGGAAAACAACCACTTACTGACGAGGTCGTAGATGATGATGATGAAGATGTGATGATCACCGGGGTCGGCCGAGCTGAATTCACAAGCATAGTGGAGGTCAAACAGGAGAAAACCACAGAAAATCTAGCTGAACTTCAGGAGGAACTAATGAGGCTACAAGCTGAAAAAGAAGAAGACTCCAAGGCCCAGGCGAAACACATCAAGTGGACAAAGTCAGCATACAACACCCTCGCCAACAGGGAGCTGATCTTGCTAAAGAAAATGATGACTGACACGGCCAAGTCAGTGAGGAATGAGAGGAAGCGCACTAAAAAGATGCTAAGGCAGACCTTGAAGCAGTTGGCTGAGAAGGATGAGCAAAGGAAGGAGGATCTCAATCAGGCTGTGGAGAAGCTTGCAGCTCAGGCTGGAGCCCTATTCACTCAGGCTATTTCTGGCTCAGCGTCAAAGTTTGAGCTGGAGTCAGAACGCATTGCTCAGACTTCAAAGGACATTGCCGAGAGGCTGACCCAGGCAGATGAGCGATCCGCTCAGGTGGAGGAGAAGATAGAGAAGGTTGAGCAAAGACTCCAACTCTCCATGGAGGTCTTTGAGAAGAAAGTAAAAGCTGCAATCAGTTCAGTATCATTTGCAGGAACTGGTATCTCAATGGGAGTTGAATTATTGAAGGAGGGAATTAATGATGTCCATTCCCTAGCCTCCTTCGTAATCAACAGCGGATCTGACGCATTCCCATCAGAGGCCAATGATGATGCCAAAAAGGGGTAAAAGAAGAAGAAAAGATCCCGCCCTGAGGCATCGGAGGCAGTCAACCAAGGTGAGACCGTTCAAGCTGATCCTGAAGCCAATCCTGAAGGGAATGTGCTAAGGGTGAGGAAGTGAGCTAGGTTGGCGGCAGTAGAGAAGGAAGGAGAGGAGGTGGTTGTCAGGCTGAGGGCGGAGGCAACAAAGGCAAAGGCTGATGAACCTTCCAAGCAACAACCTGAGCCAGTTCAGAGGTCTTCTCCCATGAGCTCAAGGAAGAATCCCATCACTTACTCCGGGGAGTTGGTGGCGGAGTTATGTGCTGAAGCATGGGGAGATCATTATGAGAAATCTGAGGCTATGCGCAGAGCTGAAATTGCTCAGAAGGAGAAGATGCGCATCTTGGAAAAGAAGGTTGAGAAGCTGACTGATATCACTGAGCTTCAACAAAGGGAGTTAGATGATGCAGTGATCAGTTTTCTTAGGAGGAAGAAGGCGAAGCCTGAGCCTAGGAAGTACAGGAAGAAGCCAACTGTTAGGAAGACTTCAATTCTTCAAGTCAGTAGGCCAGAATCAGGAGTAAGGGAAGCTTATGTCGATGAGTTCATCTCAGAGGCATTGAAGGAGTTTTGGTCTGATGCGAAGGATGAGTTTGTTAGATTGTGGTTTGTGGTGAAGAAGTGGGGCGACACTGATGACATCAATGCCCACTTCACTGACTACATGATGGACAACCATCCTGAGCTATTCCAAAAGATCTTGGAGGAGGCTGATGCAGCTCAAGTTCAAGTGAAGGCTCCTGAGTTCACCATTCGAGCTCCTCCCTTAGTCCCTGGAACTCAAAAGCATGACACAAAGGCCATTATGATGGAAGTATTGAAGATTGCCAAAGCTGAAGGGTACGTGAATCAACCTAGAAGACTTGACGAGCTGAAGGCAAGAGTCTATGCTGGATATGGACTCGAACCTGAAATGAGATTAGTCTAGGTGTTCACAGAATTCTTTGTAATAGATTAGATTCATTGTAACCATTTCCACATCTATCAATGAAATCTATTACTTTTGCCCACAGACAAAAACTCATTATCTTTTTGGCTGTTGTTTAAATTCTCTGTACTTTATCAAGAACTGCTCTAACACTGTCTTATCTTATAGATAGGTTTATCATATTTCCTCTAAGTGTTTTGAGGATCTTTTCAGTGTTTTGGCATCATCAAAAAGGGGGAAATTGTTGGGAGATTGTCAGTTTTGATTAAGATCCCAAAGCCCCTGAAAAGATGTTTGCCTTAATCTGTCTTTGTCAGGCTAGTCTTGGTTAGGATTTGTACTTAGTCATTTTGCACTTCACAGGTACTCAGTGAGAGGAGAACTCACTGGTGACAATCAAGACCAAGAGCCTAAAGATGAAGAGCACCATCCTGAACTTATGGCAGTCCTCTAAGCTGGCTGAGTAAGTGTCAGTGATGAAGAGTTTTGACCCTGAGGTCATTACTAACTCAGTCCTGAAGGGAACAGGATGTCACTGAGTTTATGGAAAGACTTGGAGTAGAGCCAAACAATGCAAAAGGAATTTCAGCGTCAGGACAAGACCGGTGAGTTCAAGACAAAATGAACTTAATAAGACAAGCCTGAAGCTCAGGAATAAGTTCTGACATTCTCACCAACCTGATGACGTGGACCAATCCGGGAAGGACACGCACATACGGAACCTGACAAGAAGACTGAATTCAGACTGCATATTCAACGGGCAAGCATTTAATGTGCATTTAATGCAACTACCAAATCCATGCAAGGACAGCTGCTGCATGAAGATATGTCCGTTTGAAGCCACTCTACATAGTTGACAAGAAAGGCTATCTCTCCAACGGATAGTTTTTCAAATCATCTATAAATACAGAAGACCTTGAACCCATTCAAGGTGACGGGAAATTTCCAAGCCAGAAATTACTCAAACTCTCAAGCTTTCAAAGCATTCAGCCTTTAAGAGAAGCACTCGAAACCATCTAAATTTCCCAAGTGTTTCTTAGCAACTGAGAGTTATTCTGTATTCCAAGAGCTAAATAGCATTATCTTAAGCTTAGAAAGATTATCCAATCCTTAGTATAGCTTTGTCTTGTAAGGATAATCTCAACCTAGTTGGAATCCAAACTGAAACCAAAACCCTAAGTTAGGTTTGTTGGGAGTAAGTCAGTTAGTGTGTTAGTAAGGAAGTTTGTATAGATCAGTGAGGTTAGCTGGTCTTGATGCACCTTGGCACGTTAAAAATAAGAATCCCTTGAGTGGATTTCCTGTTAAGTCAGACCGTGGACGTAGGAGCTTGAGTCTCTGAACCACGTTAAACTCTATGTGTTCTTATTGCTTTGATATTGTGCATACTTGCCATAATACATATTCCTTCATAAGCATTTTGTTTATCAGGCTTGAATCAATCAGCCTGATCCTCAAAAAGAGCACTGCCCTTACTAAACACCTTTTAGAATTGAGTAAAACAAGTTTTCAGAAAGCAAACTAAACAAGACTTTAAACTATCAGGGCTCAAACAATTCCGCACTGAACTTGAACTGATAGTTAGCCAACTGACCCGCACCAAGTGTAGTCAGTAGGTGTGTTATCAGCTCCTAGTTCTTTACCACTCTGAGTAAAGGGGACTCAGACAGTTTTTTAGTTTGAAAAATTGGTATACGTGTATTCCCCCCCCATACACGTATTCCTCAGTCTTGTACTGGGACCAACAAGTGGTATCAGAGCAGTGGTTCGAAAGACCACTGACTTTGAATACTAATAGTTTCAAAGGAGAAACTGTTGGTGGTCACTGAGCAGATCTGAGTTTGCTTTTCATAAAAACTTGCATCATCAGGACTTCGAGGAGACTTGAAGCTTCGTTACCTGAATTCTCTCTGTCTAACTTTGTCTATTGGAAGTTCAGATTAGAAGCACATCTAGATGCCATCCATGACCAGATGCCGCGTATACTCAGGGAAGGACCGATCAAAATCACTGTCCCTAATACCAGAGGGAGAGGATATGATGATCTCGATATTGGTATACCCATTCCTAAGGAAAGGAAGGATATGACCACTGATGAGATCAAGATGATGGGGCTTGATAACGTCGCCAGAAACATCATCCTGCATACGGTGCCCTTCGAGGAGTCAGCTAGGCTAATGAACTTAAAGACGTCAAAGGAGGTTTGGGATGAGCTAACAAGGATGTGTGAGGGATCAGAAAAGATAAAGGAGAACAAGAGAAATATTGCCATTCAGAAATTTGAAGCGTTCGAGATGCTGCCTGACGAGAGCATAGATCAAATGGAGTCTAGATTCATCAAGTTGATGAATGAGTTGGTGATGTTGGACAAGGATGTCCCAAGGAGAGATGTTGCTTCAAAGATCCTGAATGCCCTTCCAGAGAGATGGGATAACAGTGTAATTATGCTTAAGAACACTCAGGATATGAGTAACATAACTTCTGCTTTACTTTTTTCAGAGCTCAAAGCGCTTGAATTTGATCTTAGCAAAAGAAAGAAGAAAGTTCAGTCAGAAGAGGAAGTGAAGGAGAAAACTCCTGAGAAAAGTGTGGCGTTCAAGGCCAGGTCTGAACCTTTTGAGCCCTCATCAAATTCTTCATCAAAGTCACTGATGGAGATGAGCAGGGAAGAACTCGCTGAGGAGTACAGCCTGATGGCCAGACGATTTGACAAGCTCAATTCCAGGTTTGGTCGTTATAAAAAGTTTTATCAGGACTCACGTGACAGGAAACCTGAAGGAACCCACCAAAGCTCAAGGAGATATGAGGAGCGAAGAAATACTGACCAGAGGAGAGAACGTGGTGATGAAAGGAGATATTCTGAACCAAAGCCTGAAAGAAGAGATGAATAGAGACGTACTTGCGATGATAGATATCCAACCAAGGCTGAAAGCTCATCAAGAACCAGGGAACCTGACTCAAGGAGGAACCCTGAACCGAGGAAAGAAAGAGTAAGTGAGCAGGTAGCATGTTACAACTGTAATAAGATTGGTCACTATCAGTACGACTGCCCGGAGCTGAGTGCGAGGGAGAGAGAGGAAAGGAGAGCCACGAGGGATCTAAGATCTGCTGATCGGAGAGCAATGGTCGCTGAAGATGCAACAGATTCTGACGGTCCCGCTGAAAGGTCACCTGAACTCTTCTCAGATGACGAGTACGATGATGTCTGTCTGATGGCTAGGGATGAGCCTGGGTAACATCAAATTCTGTTTGTACTTCTTACACTAGTCAAAATCCTGAGCTTAGCTCAGAGTCAGTTAGAGAAATGAACCTTCAGATCTGCCTTGATCAATTGATGGTTGACTTCTCCAGACTGCAGGAAACCAATATCTTCTTGGTAGAGGAGAACAAGAAATTAAGTACTGAGGTTCAAAACCTGAATGAACAACTCACTCAGTCTGATCTTAAAGAATCAGCTCAAATTGTAAGACTAACTCAGGAGATTGATTTAATCAATGTTGAGCGTCTTCCAAGAGAGAAGATTCTGAAGGAATTGGCTGAGAAAGAGCTGGCCAGGAAGGAAGAGCTGAAAGTACTTAAGAGTAAGTTTGATGACCTCTTTACCAGACATGAAATCCTGAAAAAGAGTGAGGACTCTCTCAAGAAAAAGGTTGCAGCAATGAATAAATCCTCAGTGGCTAGAGAGGAAATAAATAGCAGCCAGATGCTTGGGAATGAGAAAAAGGGACTTGGATATGTTCCTAAGAAATCCTCACAAGGTCAGTCTCATGTTGCTTCAGGGAGCAACACTGAGAGGGTATTTGTTCAGGCAGGCCAGAATGCACCTAAGGTTGTACTTCAGGCCCGCCAAACCGATAAGGGCAAAGAAACTGTTGACACAGTCAGGGTTGCTCCTAAGGTAGCTAAGCCAAAACCCAAGGGAAAGGCAAAGCAATCTAAGGAAGCCCCTGAGAGCTCAGGCCAGGGAAAGCCTCAGCGAAAGTAGAGGAAGACTCAGGCCAAGAGCCCTCAGACTGGTCAGCGAGGGTACCATCATGCTTGGCAATACCAACAGGGAAGGCCAAACATGATGACACCCCCGTGGTTTTGGCATCCTGAGGCCTTTAACAGTTTTCTATTCCCTCACTTGCCTAGGGGGAATAGAACACAGGGCCCTTATCAAGAACAAGGCCCAAGACCTGCTGCACCCAGACATAGGAAGAACAGGAAGCCAACCCAAAAGGCACCCACTCAGGCTCCTGTAAAGCCTAAGTCTAGCACTCATACACCATCTTCCTCTCAGGCAAAGAAGAAGAAAGTTGTGTATGTTGATGTTTCAGGGAGACAGATTTACCACTCTGAGGCAATCAAGTTGTTAAGCAAGTCTGGATCCCGAAGGGTACAGCTGACACGATAGGACCCAACACCCAATGGGTACCTAAAGCCTGATTTGCTTGCAGGCGGCTGTGGATCACAACAAGAGGAGATGAGACTCAATCAAAGCTGTTTGGTACCTAGACAGTGGTTGCTCAAGGCACATGACTGGAATGAAGAGTCTTCTCCAAGAATATCAAGTTAAATATGGTCCACAGGTAACCTTTGGTGATAACTCAAAAGGTGTTACTAAAGGTTTTGGTGTTTTGATTATAGGTACAGTCAGAGTGGAAAATGTGTCCTTTGTGGAAGGACTAAAGCATAGCCTGTTGTCAGTAAGTCAATTCTGTGAGAAAGGGTTCAGTGTTGAGTTCTCATCGAATATATATTCAGTCAAGGACAAATCAACACAAGTGCTTCTATCAGGTATAAGGAAAGGTAATGTTTATCTCGCTGATTGGAGCAGCACTATTCCTAATACTTGTTTTGTTGCTAAAAGCTCTCTAGAGCTCAGTTGGTTATGGCATAAAAGATTAAGCCACCTGAACTTCAAGATTCTTAACAAAATTTCTAGACAGTCACTTGGTGAAGGTCTACCTAATGAAGTTTTTAGCAAAGATCATGTGTGCAAAGCCTGTCAGGAAGGGAAGCAGGTCAGAGCATCATTCAAAGAGAAACCTTCTTATTCTACTGACAGAATTCTTCAGCTCTTGCACATGGATTTATTTGGTCCCATAACACCTGTGAGTATGAATGGTAGAAAGTATACCCTTGTGGTTATTGATGATTATTCTAGATATACTTGGGTTATTTTCTTGTTAAATAAGAAGGAAACACAGGTGAAGCTTCCAGAGTTGCTCAGGAGACTCAGCAATGAGAAGAATCAGTCCATTACTAAAATCAGATCTGACAAGGGCACTAAATTTATAAATTCATACATTTCTGACTTTTGTAATGAACTTGGTATAGCTCATGAGACTTCTGCAGCTAGAACCCCACAACAGAATGGTGTCGCTGAAAGAAGGAACATAACACTGAAGAAAGCTGCAAGGACTATGCTGGCTGAGTCAGGATTGCCCAAGAAATTCTGGGCTAAGGCAATCAACACTGCATGCTACACTCAGAACAGATCCATGCTGAACAAACAACATGCACAGACTCCATATGAGACATGGAACAAAAGGAAACCTCATATTTCTTATTTTCATGTATTTGGTTGTAAGTGTTTCATCCTCAACAATGGGAAGACCCAATTGAAAGCCTTTGATAGCAAATCTGATGAAGGAATATTCTTAGGATATTCTGAAGTTAATAAAGCCTTCAGGGTTTACAATTGCAGGACCCTTGTTGTGGAAGAATCACCTCATGTTATTTTTGATGAATCTGCTAATGAGTCTAGGGCAAAGGTGTTGAATTCTGTCACTGAGGAGGTCACAAAGAGAGTGACAAGGCTGAGCTTAAAGAATCAACCTGATTCAGAGGTCAAAACTGTGCCAATTCCAAGATGGGATTATGATGACGATCAGGATGATGAATCAGGTGCCACTCCTAAGCCCAGCACATCAGGGATTATTGAGCCTCAGACTGAGGAACAGGCTCAACCTGAGGTAAGCACCATCTATGAAGATGCTGTTGCAGCTGAGACGGCTCCTGAGTCACCTCATCAAGGGGGAATCAATGTCCCTGACATTGAGCTTGTCAACCCCTTTGGTATGGACTCAGAATCATCCCCTTCTGTTCAATTTCCTGAATTTTATGAGCCTGTAGACACTAACATTGCAGGTACTTCAGGAACAACTCCTGGCAAGAGAACATGGCTAGAGGATCATCCCATTGATCAAATCATTGGTGATCCAACTGAGGGAGTCATGACCAGACGGTTCCATGGTGAGAGAGCATTGTTCTGTTGCTTTCTCTCTGAGCAAGAGCCTCAGAACATTGAAGAAGCTCTCACTGACTCGAACTGGATAATTGCCATGCAAGAGGAGTTGAATCAGTTCACAAGGAATCAGGTTTGGGAACTGGTAGATAGACCTAGGCATCAAAGTGTAATTGGTACCAAGTGGGTCTTTAAGAACAAGAAGGATGAGAATGGTGTTGTGGTAAGGAACAAGGCTAGACTGGTTGCAAAAGGGTATTGTCAGTCTGAAGGAATAGACTATGATGAGACTTTTGCTCCAGTGGCTAGGTTGGAAGCTATCAGGTTGTTCCTTGCATATGCAACATATAAGAAGTTCAAGGTGTATCAAATGGATGTCAAGAGTGCCTTCCTAAATGGTGTACTCAATGAAGAGGTATATGTTGAACAACCTCCCGGGTTTGAGGTTGGAGATAGAGTATACCATTTGAAGAAAGCACTCTATGAACTTAAGCAAGCACCAAGAGTTTGGTATGATACCCTCTCTCAATTCCTGACAGACCATGGGTTCAAGAAGGGAACTGTGGATAGGACATTGTTCAGGATCACTGAAGGTGATGACATTCTCTTGGTCCAGATTTATGTGGATGACATAATATTTGGATCACCAACTCATCAGCTATGTGAGAAATTCTCTAAGTTGATGACTGGTAAATTTGAGATGTCAATGATGGGAGAGATGAACTTCTTCTTAGGATTGCAGGTTAAGCAGACTGATCAAGGTATCTTCATAAATCAGGCCAAGTATACAAGAGACTTGACTCAAAAGTTTGGTGTTCAGAACAGCAATCCAGCCAGGATCCCTATGAACACAAATTGGAAGATGGATCCTGACACTGAAGGGACTTCAGTAAATCAGACTGAGTATCGAGGGTTGATAGGTTCCTTGTTGTACCTGACTGCAGGTAGGCCTGACATTACGTTTGCAGTTGGTGTGTGTGCAAGGTATCAGTCTGATCCCAAAAGGAGTCATTTGGAGGCTGCTAAGAGGATACTTAAGTATTTGAAAAGGACAGTCAATATGGGACTATGGTATCCTTCAGATGACAACTTAGAACTGACAGGTTATTCAGATGCAGATTATGGAGGTTGTAGGATTGATAGGAAATCAACCTCAGGGACATGTCAGTTTTTGGGAAGTAAGTTGATCTCGTGGTTTAGTAAGAAGCAGAATTCAGTGGCTGCATCCACAACTGAGGCTGAGTATATGGCTGCAGGTAGTTGTTGTGCTCAGATTTTATAGTTGAGGCAACAGTTGAGGGACTACCAAGTGTTTGCTAATCAGGTTCCAATCTATTGTGACAACAATAGTGCAATAGCAATTACTCAGAACCCAGTGCTTCACACAAGGTGCAAGCATGTGGATATTAGGCATCACTTCATTCGAGATCATGTGGAGAAGAAAGATATTAGGATGGAGAAGATTCACACTGACAGGCAAAGAGCTGACATCTTGACTAAGCCTCTGGCTGAAGCAAGGTTTATGGAGCTGTCAGTGGAGTTAGGACTCTTAGATCCGGGAGAGCAGTCAGTGTAGGGTTCTAGGGGGAACTCAGGTCAGACTCGACTCAGCGAGGTATCAGGGTGTTATAATGTCTCCCTGACAGGTATGAGTTCTAACCTGACTCTTGTGAATTCCAAGCGTCTTCCTGAGTCCTTCGTCCTGAAAATCTTTATTAAATGCATTTCGTTTTCATTAAAAGTGCGCATTTTCATATTTAAACCCACGCGCACGGAGCATTTAATGCTTCAGTTACTTTTTCATATACGTGTCCATTTTATACGGAATATGACTGACATGGGGTTTTGATTGAAGCTGAGATTAATCCTGGCCCCTTATTTCAAAACCTTTCGAATTCAGTGATTAATCTCAACCTCACGTTTGAGTAACTGACTTAGTCTTATCAATCAAGAATGCCATTTGAGGTTTTTACGCAAACACAACGCACATCTGCACACTGAGTTTTCTCTTGCTCAAACACAGAAATTTTGAAAAATCTCTTCCTTTCAATTCAATGGCATTTCTTGATTCCAACTGGACAACCGACAAGATCGAAGACGTTGTCGAGAACAAGCTGATACACATGGAGTAAGTCATCTCCATGGAAGGTATCTGTCTTACAGTTGAGGAAATCAAACCCGTGTTCAAGTGGATTTCCAATGTTGGGTTGGAAACATACTTCACCACCCGCCCCATTTCCGTGCTCCAAAGAACAGTTGTTGAAGCTTATTTAAACATGTTCTTACGGAAGGGGGAACTATACACGAAGGTGACTGCGCTTAAGCCGATGGAAGAGAAGGACAGCGACGGCGAACCTCTTTACAACTCAGAGGTGGTCACTATTGACATCAGGAGGGCGGTGAGGGAAGTTTTCAAGTTGCCGTTCTCAGGCATCAACCCAAAGACGTACAAGGAGAACTCGGAGGGAGAACTTCTTGGGAAGTGGACCAAATCTGGGTCATCAGAGTTCAAGGCTCGTCAGAACAAGAATACGCTAAAGCCTGAGTACAGAGCTCTGGTGGATTTGGTGTCTAAGATTGTGATGGGTGCAACTGGCTCTCACGAGCAATTGAGTCAGCCCAAGCTGAGACTCATGGGAGCTATTGTTGATGGAGTGGAAGCGAACTGGGAACAGTTCTTCCTTGATCAACTCCATCAGGCGTGGTTGGACAAGCTAAAGCGAGATGAGGAGAAGAAGCACATTTCCGTCAGTGCCATCTTATCGTTCGGAACGAGGATGTCCATCCTGATAGCTCATGCCTGCCATGGGTATACCTTCGACTTTGAGGATAGTCTTTCTTCAAAGAAGGTAATGTTTTCCTCACTGAGTGATACCTATTCAGTGCTAGGGCTGACTGATCCCAATGCGAAAGCAAAGGGTCAGGCCAAAAAGCCAGCTGGTAAGGCCAAGAGAGTGACTACCAGTTTCATTGAAATGGTAGATGACCTCTTTGAGAGGAGTAAGGAGGTTGAGGAGGTAGCAGCTGAGGAAGTGGAGCAGCCTGAGGTGGAAAAGGCTGAAAAGAGGAAGAAGGTAAGGGTCGTGCTGTCAGGGAAGAGCACGAAGTCAGGGACTGAGTCTGATCCCAAGAAGGCCGGGTCTGAGGCTGAGGGAACTGACGATGACGTCAGGAAGGAGAGTGCACAGGGAGAAAGGCGCCTGAAGAGGCTTCGGAAGGGACCCAAAAAGTCCCCGGCTAAGAAGTTGCCTGTAGTGAGTGAGAGGGAGGAGTCAAGCTCACCTGGAGCCTCTGACTTGGAGGAAGTGAGAAAATCTATCGAGACGGCTGAGTTGTTGCAGCCTGAGACAGTACCCACTCAAACACCCCCTCACCCCGAAACCCACACACTTCCCAACCCTGACCCTACACCTCAACCACCTCAATCACCCCAAACCTCAGAGCCAAATCATCCTACTGAGTTAGTGCCATCAATTTCACCAACGAATGGGCCTGACCAGTCAGCCGAGCCAAATCTTCCAAACCCTACAGACTTTCCCTCATACCCCAATCCCAAACATTGTTCCAAATCCATTTCAACTGAAGAGGATTAATTCCTAGAAGTGGAGGAGGAGGAGTTAGATAAACATATGGCAGGAGGGATTCTTTAGAACACTCTCAGGGGGAATGCAATAGAATGGGCAGGTAAGTGCTGGCCTGGGCTGTATAAGTACAAGGAGCTGCTGGCGAATGTGATTGAGCTCAAGGTTTGGTTGGAATTCAAACAATCAAACATGCAGGAGCAACATTTGCTAGTGGACGCTCGTGGCTGGGATTACTGGGAGTCTGAGGAAGACAAGATTTGCTCCTTCTTTGGACTGACTAGCTGGCTTCAACTTCTAAACTTCGACAACCTGAAGTAGTTAGTGGCTGATATGATGTCCAAGAGCAAGGTTGACATCCTGTCTGATTGAGAGAAGGATGATGAGGATGATGATGAAGCTCAGGGTGGAGCTATGGAGAAGGCAGTGGAGGAAACTGCGAAGGAAGTTGATGAGATGGTCTCTGAGCCTCAGGCTCAGGGGGAAGGTGAAAGGGACACTGGTGCCAAGGGTGGACCAGTGGCTGAGGATGTTATGAATATCTCATCTGCCAATGAGACATCTATCGATGAAGGGATTCCCTGCCCTGAGACAAGAGAGGAAGATGTTGAGGCATACAAGGAGACTCTCAGTTCCGAGGGACAAGTTCCTAAGGTTCGAGATGGCGGGGCTGAGCCTGAGCAGGTGGCCCTGACCACTCAACAACTGCCTTCAGTGCACCTTGAAGAAGGGACTGATGCCGCAGGGGCTGACAAGGGAAAACAGCCACTTACTGACGAGGTCGTAGATGATGATGATGAAGATGTGATGATCACCTGGGTCGGCCGTGCTGAATTCACAAGCATAGTGGAGGTCAAATAGGAGAAAACCACAGAAAATCTAGCTGAACTTCAGGAGGAAGTAATGAGGCTACGAGCTAAAAAAGAAGAAGACTCCAAGGCCCTGGCGAAACACATCAAGTGGACAAAGTCAGCATACAACACCCTCGCCAACAGGGAGCTGATCTTGCTAAAGAAAACGATGACTGACACGGCCAAGTCAGTGAGGAATGAGAGGAAGCGCACTAAAAAGATGCTAAGGCAGACCTTGAAGCAGTTGGCTGAGAAGGATGAGCAAAGGAAGGAGGATCTCAATCAGGCTGTGGAGAAGCTTGCAGCTCAGGCTGGAGCCCTATTCACTCAGGCCATTTCTGGCTCAGCGTCAAAGTTTGAGCTGGAGTCAGAACGCATTGCTCAGACTTCAAAGGACATTGTCGAGAGGCTGACCCATGCAGATGAGCGATCCGCTCAGGTGGAGGAGAAGATAGAGAAGGTTGAGCAAAGACTCCAACTCTCCATGGAGGTCTTTGAGAAGAAAGTGAAAGCTGCAATCAGTTCAGTATCATTTGCAGGAACTGGTATCTCAATGGGAGTTGAATTATTGAAGGAGGGAATTAATGATGTCCATTCCCTAGCCTCCTTCGTAATCAACAGCGGATCTGAAGCATTCCCATCAGAGGCCAATGATGATGCCAAAAATGGGGAAAAGAAGAAGAAAAGATCCCGCCCTGAGGCATCGAAGGCAGTCAACCAAGGTGAGACCGTTCAAGCTGATCTTGAAGCCAATCCTGAAGGGAATGTGCTAAGGGTGAGGAAGTCAGCTAGGTTGGCGGCAGTAGAGAAGGAAGGAGAGGAGGTAGTTGCCAGGCTGAGGGCGGAGGCAACAAAGGCAAAGGCTGATGAACCTTCCAAGCAACAACCTGAGCCACTTCAGAGGTCTTCTCCCATGAGCTCAAGGAAGAATCCCATCACTTACTCCGGGGAGTTGGTGGTGGAGTTATGTGCTGAAGCATGGGGAGATCATTCTGAGAAATCTGAGGCTATGCGCAGAGCTGAAATTGCTCAGAAGGAGAAGATGCGCATCTTGGAAAAGAAGGTTGAGAAGCTGACTGATATCACTGAGCTTCAACAAAGGGAGTTAGATGATGCAGTGATCAGTTTGCTTAGGAGGAAGAAGGCGAAGCCTGAGCCTAGGAAGTACAGGAAGAAGCCAACTGTTAGGAAGACTTCAATTCTTCAAGTCAGTAGGCCAGAATCAGGAGTAAGGGAAGCTTATGTCGATGAGTTCATCTCTGAGGCATTGAAGGAGTTTTGGTCTGATGCGAAGGATGAGTTTGTTAGATTGTGGTTTGTGGTGAAGAAGTGGGGCGACACTGATGACATCAATGCCCACTTCACTGACTACATGATGGACAACCATCCTGAGCTATTCCAAAAGATCTTGGAGGAGGCTGATGCAGCTCAAGTTCAAGTGAAGGCTCCTGAGTTCACCATTCGAGCTCCTCCCTTAGTCCCTGGAACTCAAAAGCATGACACAAAGGCCATTATGATGGAAGTATTGAAGATTGCCAAAGCTGAAGGGTACGTGAATCAACCTAGAAGACTTGACGAGCTGAAGGCAAGAGTCTATGCTGGATATGGACTCGAACCTGAAATGAGATTAGTCTAGGTGTTCACAGACTTCTTTGTAATAGATTAGATTCATTGTAACCATTTCCACATCTATCAATGAAATCTATTACTTTTGCCCACAGACAAAAATTCATTGTCTTTTTGGCTGTTGTTTAAATTCTCTGTACTTTATCAAGAACTGCTCTAACACTGTCTTATCTTATAGATAGGTTTATCATATTTCCTCTAAGTGTTTTGAGGATCTTTTCAGTGTTTTGGCATCATCAAAAAGGGGGAAATTGTTGGGAGATTGTCAGTTTTGATTAAGATCCCAAAGCCCCTGAAAAGATGTTTGCCTTAATCTGTCTTTGTCAGGCTAGTCTTGGTTAGGATTTGTACTTAGTCATTTTGCACTTCACAGGTACTCAGTGAGAGGAGAACTCACTGGTGACAATCAAGACCAAGAGCCTGAAGACGAAGAGCACCATCCTGAACTAATGGCCTGAAGGGAACAGGATGTCACTGAGTTTATGGAAAGACTTGGAGTAGAGCCAAGCAATGCAAAAGAAATTTCAGCGTCAGGACAAGACCGGTGAGTTCAAGACAAAATGAACTTAATAAGACAAGCCTGAAGCTCAGGAATAAGTTCTGACATTCTCACCAACCTGATGACGTGGACCAATCCGGGAAGGACACGCAAGTACGGAACCTCACAAGAAGACTGAATTCAGACTGCATATTCAACGGGCAAGCATTTAATGTACATTTAATGCAACTACCAAATCCATGCAAGGACGGCTGCTGCATGAAGATATGTCCGTTTGAAGCCACTCTACATAGTTGACAAGAAAGGCTATCTCTCCAACGGATAGTTTTTCAAATCATCTATAAATACAGAAGACCTTGAACCCATTCAAGGTGACGGGAAATTTCCAAGCCAGAAATTACTCAAACTCTCAAGCTTTCAAAGCATTCAGCCTTTAAGAGAAGCACTCGAAACCATCTAAATTTCCCAAGTGTTTCTTAGCAACTGAGAGTTATTCTGTGTTCCAAGAGCTAAATAGCATTATCTTAAGCTTAGAGAGATTATCCAATCCTTAGTATAGCTTTGTCTTGTAAGGATAATCTCAACCTAGTTGGAATCTAAACTGAAATCAAAACCCTAAGTTAGGTTTGTTGGGAGTAAGTCAGTTAGTGTGTTAGTAAGGAAGTTTGTATAGATCAGTGAGGTTAGCTGGTCTTGGTGCACCTTGGCACGTTAAAAACAAGAATCCCTTGAGTGGATTTCCTGTTAAGTCAGGCCGTGGACGTAGGAGCTTGAGTCTCTGAACCACGTTAAACTCTCTGTGTTCTTATTGCTTTGATATTGTGCATACTTGCCATAATACATATTCCTTCATAAGCATTTTGTTTATCAGGCTTTAATCAATCAGCATGATCCTCAAAAAGAGCACTGCCCTTACTAAACACCTTTCAGAATTGAGTAAAACAAGTTTTCAGAAAGTAAACTAAACAAGACTTTAAACTATCAGGGCTCAAACAATTCTGCACTGAACTTGAACTGATAGTTAGCCAACTGACCCGCACCAAGTGTAGTCAGTAGGTGTGTTATCAGCTCCTAGTTCTTTACCACTCTGAGTAAAGGGGACTCAGTCAGTTTTTAAGTTTGAAAAATTGGTATAGTGTATTCCCCCCCCCCCCATACACGTATTCCTCAGTCTTGTACCGGGACCAACACCTTGCCCTTCTTGGCTTCTGCAATCTTCTGTGCTTCAGCATCCACTTTCTTCAGAGTGCTCTTCACCTGTTGGCCTTTCTCAAAGTTAGGGGTTTCAAGGATAATGTTCATCTTATTCTTTGGATCAAGCTTCATATCCTTAGCACTTATCCTCTTTTCCCCCTTTCCGGCATTAATCATGCACTCAGCCACAGTGATGTTGAGCTTCAGTTGATCATGGGCTAAAGCTTTCAGCTCAGTTGAGCAATGATCTACCTCATCTTCTAGCCTCTCCAGGGTTGCTCCAGCTGTCTGCCCAAATTGAACAAATTGTGCCAGCTTCTCATCGATCAGCACATTTGTTTTCTCCTGAGTGGGGAAGTCTTCAGCTGCCTTCTTCATAACTTCTCCCAATTTGGCTCCTAACTCAGCATGTTTGGCCTCGAATTCAGTCAGCTTAGAATTCCATAACCCTTCAACCTTCCCAAGTAGGTCCGCTGAGAAAGCCTCTACTGAGGACTTTAGGTTGATGGATACGTTCTCCACCGAGTCTTTGAGAAACTTAGTTCTGGCCTCTTCTTCAGTCTGCTCCAGCTTCTTCAGGGCATCTATGACTAGCACGCGTTGTCCTTCAACGACATCAATCACCATCTGCTAGGAGTCTTCAACTTTTAGAGTGAGATTTTGAAGTGATGTTGTTGTGGATTCCATGAGTTCATCAACGTGGTCTGAGAGGATAACCATCTCATCCACTTCTTCTTGTACTATCTCCTGGACATCCCTCAGCTGTGCTTGGAGAGAGGGAAGGCTTTCTTCTTTGAGTGAGTGAACAGCATCACTCAGAGGAGTAAGGTTGACCTCTGCTGGGGGAATTTCAACAGTTTGAGTACCTGCATGGAAAATAGTGTTAGCTTTAACTCCCTCAGTCTCACCACCTAAGTCTCCTGATGCTTCTACCTCCATAGGAACTCTCTCCTCCTCACTTTTCTCTCTTTTCTCATCCTCTCTCACTTTTTCAACTATATTTTTCTCAGCCAATTCACCCTTTACAGGGATGATTGCTCTTATCTCTCCACTCTTTACTACAGTTATCTCCACCTCATTTTCTTTCTCATTCAATTTTTCAACTCCACCAGAACAAGACACCTCAGTTGACTCATTAGCCACCACTGAGGGTTGTTGTGGGAGAGCTTCAGTAGACACCTCTACTGAGCTCTCCTGTGGAAAATTTTGTGCCTCAGTATCCCTTGCCATGGATACATCCTTGGCTGCTTCACCATCACCTTGCTTTGGTGAAGCACCTCCTCCTTGTTCAGTTTCTTCCTCCTTCTCCTCCTTACTCTTCTCTTTCTCCTTCTCCTTCTCAGCTGCCTCAATAGTTTGCTCAATTTCAGCTCCTCCTTCAGCTATAGGCTCAGCTGGCTTCTCTGTCTCTCCTTCAGCAACCTTTTCCACCTCTACATCCTTCCTGGCCTCAGCTATCTTCTCCATAACCAGACTTTCAAAGATCTTCTCATCACAGAGAAGTCTGGTTTTGTGCATCCCAACAAACTGCAGTACTTCCACCTCCTCCTTCTTCCAGTCCTCTGCATTGCTGCCTCTGACAGCCAGAAGGATTTCACCAAGTCTTCTATCTTTGAGCTGGATAATGAGTCTCAGTCTCAAGAACATGGCTTTGAGTGTGGGAAAGCTATCAAGTTCAGGGTATTTGGACTCCAAAGAGTAAGCTACCTCATCCTTGAGAGTGTCTAGGAATGAGTACTCTTCTTCATCGTCTGAAGGAAGGGAAGGGGTAGGGAATCTGCTTTCTGTTGGCTCCTCTGGGATAGACTCCAGGTGAGTTGAGTGTGATTTAGGAAGGTTTGCTTCAGAAGAGGTTTAGGTTTGGGTATCAGTGGAGGATGGGTTTTGTTCAGTGGGGGTTGAGGATATAGGTTCAGAAGGGGTTGAGGGGATGGGTTCAGTAGGGGTTGAGATGGGTTCAGTGGGGGTTGAGATGGGTTCAGTGGGGGTTGAGATGGGTTCAATGGGGGTTGAGATGGGTTCAGTGGGGGTTGTTTGGGATCCACTTTCTGGCTGTTGAGAGCCTTCAGTGGGGGTTTTAGTTATTGAGGAGATGCGTTTGGTTTTGGCAGGAGTGTGTTGCTTAGTTGTTTTGGGTTTGATGGAGGTGGGTGCAGGGACATCTGAGTCAGACTCAGTTGAGATAATGTTAGAGGAAGAGTCTGGGTTACCTGATGAAGATTCATCAGTAGAGTTGGAGACTCTAACTTTCTTGGAGGCACTGTCCTTCTCCGCCTCAGTAGACCTCTTCTTCTCCTTTTTAGAAGCTTTCTCTGCCTCTGCCTCTGCTTCTTTGTGTTGCGCCATCTTGTCACTCAACTTAACCAGCCTCCTCTTCAGCTTGGTTTTCTTTCCTTCAGTAGGGTTAGCTTCATCTTCCTCAACTGCCTCTGGGCTCTCCTCAGCAGGCTTGATCATCCTTGTCTCCAGAGCCTTTTCAGACTTAAATAAGGCTTTAAGATTACTCCACTTCCTGTCTGGAATCCAGTCCACTCCCAAATCTACATTCTCTATCAGATAGGAGATTTTTGTAGCAAAATTGAGCTTACTAGATAGTTGGGGAGTTTTGTCAGGTTGGAGTTTTTAGTGCTCTTTATTCAATGCCCTAAAAAAGAATTGTTGCCAGTTGTATGTTTTCTCCTTACTTTCCACAATCGCCTTCATCAGCCTGAGCTTGGGCTTGCTCACCTGCTCCGTGCTTCCTTGGTTTCCCAGTATACATTTTCCAACAACTTCACAGAGAATATTATATACTGGCAAAAGCACATTTCTATTCATTGTTGGACTGTATTTCACCTTCCTTTGCATAATGGTACTGACCCATTCTTCCTCTTCATCTGCGATGCAAGTATCTGGATTCGGACCTTCAGAAAGGAGATCAAACAACTCCTTCAAGTCATCACCACTGACACGGATCTCCTTCCTTATCTTCTGGTGTTCAACTATTTCCATGTCATCCCTCATCACCTTCTTCTTTCTCTGGAGTATTAGATGAGACCTGATCCTTGAATCAGAATTGGATATATGATTGAAAAACTCAAGAACCTGTCTGTCAAAGCAGTTCTTAGGATGAACAGATAAAAACTTCTCTAACCCAGCAGTTTTAAGCAACTCTAGGGCTTCTTTGATATGAGCAAATTCTGGTTTGGATTCTATCTCAGGATTATAAAAAACCACGATGGGTTCATACCAGAAATTTTCCTTATTGGTAAGGAAGCTAAGATTTAGTTTTGCCATTTGAACGAAAGGGGTTTGAGAGAAAATTTGCAGAGTGTATAGGATAGATAGAATGGAGTTTTGCTTGTGAGTGATTTCGAAAAAGTTTACAAGTGTAAGTTTGGAGTTTTTATATGAGTAATGAACGGTGAGATTGACTGAAAAATCAACGTCTGAGATTGATTTGGTTTGAGATCGTGGATAGTCCAAGAGTTTAGTGGGGAGTTTTTAAGATATCTTGACGGTTAGAAAAGAACCGCCTAAAATGAAAGGTATGGATTGAAAGGGTTGGTAGCCGGAAGGTCACATCGTCCGGGTTTTAAGGCGCGTGAGATAGGTAACTGTAAAAGTAAACCTGACTTGTACAATGCGCATTAAATGCTTGCCATACCAAAATCTCTTCGAAAAAGTGTAAGAAAGATTTAATTTTCAGAAAACACTCATTAGTAATTCTATTGAATCAAAATATATATTTTAAAAACTAAGAGGCTTTAGATTTGAAAAACAATAAGTATAAACTTTTGACCTCCACTGAGGTTCGACCTCTTCTGATATTTAGGACTCTTCTGAGATGAGGAGCTTCTACTGAGAGAGGTCCTCTTCTGAATATGAACCTCCACTGAGTTGAAGGTAACTCTACTGAGATTAAATCCTTTCTTTACTCTCTTGGATCTAGGAGTCCAAGCTCCACTGACAACTCTTGAAACCTTGCTTCAGCCAAGGGTTTAGTGAAGATACTGCCTTTTACTTGTCAGTGTGGATTTTGAGCATTTTGATGTCCTTCTTCTCCACATGATCTCTGATGAAATGATGCCTTATATACACATGTTTGCATCTTGTGTGGAGAACTGAGTTTTCTGAAATAGCAATTGCACTATTGTTGTCACAGAAAATAGGGACTTCATTGGCAAAGATATTGTAATCTCTTAGTTGTTGTCTTAGCCAAAGAATTTGAGCACAACAACTTCCAGCTGCCATGTACTCAGCTTCAGTAGTGCTTGTGGCTACTGAATTTTGTTTCTTGGAGAACCAAGAAATCAGCTTACTTCCCAAGAATTGACAAGTACCTGAGGTTGATTTCCTGTCAATTCTACATCCTCCATAGTCAGCATCTGAGTATCCTGTGAGTTCCAGATTGTCATCTGAGGGATACCACAATCCCATATTCACAGTACCCTTAAGATATTTGAGAATCCTCTTAGCAGCTTCCAGATGACTTTTCTTGGGGTTGGCTTAATATCTTGCACAAATCCCAACTGCAAATGTGATATCAGGCCTGCTTGCTGTGAGATACAGTAGAGATCCAATGATGGCTCTGTAATGAGTTTGGTCTACTGATTCACCATCTTCATCTGGTTCCATCTTGGTGTTGGTGTTGAGTGAAACTCTTGCTACTTTGCTGGTCTGGCATCCAAACTTGTTGATCAGCTCCCTTGTATATTTGGCTTGATTGATGAAGATTCCTTCAGGGGACTGCTTAACTTGAAGTCCTAGGAAGAAATTCATTTCTCCCATCATAGACATCTCAAATTTTCCCTTCATCAGTTGAGAGAACTTTTCACAGAGGACTTGGTTGGGACAACCAAAAATGATATCATCCACATAGATTTGTACAAGCAATGTGTCCTCTCCTTTTGTGATCCTGAATAGAGTTCTATCAACTCTCCCTTTGATGAAACCATGATCCAAAAGGAATTGTGACAAAGTATCATACCAAGCTCTTGGAGCCTGTTTCAGTCCATATAGAGCTTTTCTCAGTCTATATACTTTGTGACTTTCTTCAAAACCTGGGGGTTGCTCCACATAGACTTCTTCATTGAGTACTCCATTCAAGAAGGCACTTTTAACATCCATCTGGTACACTTTGAATTTCTTGTGAGCAGCATATGCAAGAAATAACCTTATTGCCTCCAATCTGGCTACTGGGGCAAATGTTTCATCATAGTCAAATCCTTCAACTTGAGAATAGCCATTTGCAACAAGTCTGGCTTTGTTTCTGACTATGATATCATTTTCATCCTTCTTGTTCTTGAATACCCACTTGGTTCCAATCACATTGCAGTGATATGGTCTGTCCACCAACTCCCAAACTTGATTCCTTGTGAACTGGTTGAGCTCTTCTTGCATGGCAATGATCCAGTTGGAATCTTGAAGTGCTTCTGCTATGGAACTTGGTTCCTGGTTTGATAAGAAACAACAAAACAAAGCACTTTCTCCATGAAAACTTCTAGTTTTGACTCCTGAGGAAGGATCACCTAGGATTTGCTCAACAGGGTGATCTGAGAGCCATGTTCTCCTAGGTTGATCCCCTTCAGTAGAGTTTAACTCTTCTAAAGTTGAGTCACTAGATATAGGAATAAAATCAAATTCAGGAAATAAAATAGAGGGTTGAAGTCCTGAGTCATCATTCAAGGTATTCTCATTCTCAATGGTAATCTCATTGGTTCCCCCTTGAATGATGGGTTCAGTGGATGTCTCAGCTGTGACCACATCTTCATTGACATCACTTACCTCTTGAACTGAGATATTGTTCATCAGTTCAGTTGCTTGTTCAGGAGAGCTCTCAGGTGAGCTTTGAGGAGTAGTTTGACTTTGGGTGACCTCTTTTAATTGTTGATCTTCTAAATTATCCCAGGTTGGGATGTATGAGTCAACATAATTCTCAGGATAGCCTTTAGACTTGATACTCAGTCTAGTTTGCTTATTACCTCCTTATTCTCCTTACTCCTGGACTCAAAAGTAGATTCATCAAAGACCACATGAGGTGTTTCTTCCACAACAAGAGTCCTACAGTTGTAAACTCTGAAAGCTCTACTGATTTGGGAATATCCTAAGAAAATTCCTTCATCAGCTTTGCTATCAAAAGCTTTCAGTTGAGTTTTCCCATTGTTGTGAATGAAACACTTGCAACCAAAAATATGAAAATAGGATACATGTGGCTTTCTGCCATTCCATAATTCATATGGAGTTTTTCCTTGATGTTTGGTTACCATGGATCTATTTTTAGTGTGGCAGGCAATGTTGATAGCTTCAGCCCAAAACCTTTTAAGAACTTGAGCTTCTGCAAGCATTGTCCTTGCTACCTCCTTGAGAGTTCTATTTCTTCTTTCAGCTACTCCATTTTGTTGTGGAGTTCTTGCAGCTGATGTCTCATGTGCAATACCTAATTCTTTGCAATAATCAGATATAATAGAATTAATGAATTCAGTGCCCTTATCTGATCTTATCTTTACAATGTTCAGGCTCTTTTCATTGCTAACTTTCTTCAGGAGCTCTGGCAGCCTTAGTTGAGTCTCCTTTTTGCTTGCTAGGAATATCACCCATGTGTACCTGGAGAAATCATCAACAACAACAAGTGTATATTTTCTCCCATTGATACTTACAGGGGTTACTGGACCAAAGAGATCCATATGTAATAGTTGAAGTATTCTGTCAGTAGAGGTTGCTACTTTGCTCTTGAAAGATGCCTTTACTTGCTTTCCCTCCTGACAGGCTTTGTAGATATGTTCTTTGTTGTATACTTTATTTGGCATTCCTTCTACCAGTCCATGTCTTGCTATTATGTTCATCATCTTGAAGTTCAGATGACTTAGTCTTTTGTGCCACAACCAATTAGTGTCAGTTGAGCTTTTAGCAATAAGACATGCATTTGGTGTGCAAGACTTCCAATCTGCAAGATAGATATTTCCCTTCCTTGACCCAGTTAGTAGTACCTGTTGTGAAGATATTTCTTGACAAAACACAGGTTACATGAGAATTCAACACTGTATCCTTTATCACAGAATTGACTTATGGACAGAAGATTATGCTTAAGTCCACTGACAAAGGATACATTGCTTACTCTTACTGAGCCAATGATTAAAGTACCATAGCCTTTAGTGGCTCCTTGTGAGTTGTCACCAAAGGTGACTTGTGGACCTTCTTTCTTAACAAATTATGTCAGGAGATCTTTGTTGCCAGTCATGTGCCTAGAACATCCACTGTCCAAGTACCAGACTGAAGATTTAAGAGCATCTCCTTTGTTGAGGTCCACTGAGCCCTGCAATCACAAATCAAGCTTTAGGTACCCATTTGGTGTTGGGTCCTACCAGGTTAGCTGTACCTTTCGGAATCCAAATTTGCCTCACAGTTCTAATCACTTTAGATTGGCTAATTTGTCTTCCATAAACATCTACATAGATTGTTATCTCCCTTGGTGCCTTGGGAGTAAACTTTCTATGGGTGTCAGCCTTTGAAGGAACAGAAACCTTCTTTTCAATCTTTCTTTTTGGCTTGGGTGCACCTGGCCTTGGTCTTTGTTGATAAAGGTATGAAGGACCTTTTCCTTTAGGCACAAAAGGAATAGGTCTTCCATATGAGTCATTCCTTGAGGACTGCTCATGCCTGGGTGCTCTCAGCTGAGGTTGCTTCATCTGTGAATGATGGTCCCATTTTCGAAGGGCAAAATGGGAATTCAGGAGCAAAAAAATTTTTTAAACCTTTTCCTCAGGGAGTTCAGCATGAGTGAGAAATACTCAAGTCACTGCTCTGCTCAGAGGCTGAGTTACCAAGTCAGTGAGAAGGCTTGGAGACTCGTGCTCTGAGCAAGGACAGTGGCTTGAGATGCTGAACTCTCGAGTGCGTTATCAAATCACAGCTTGCACCCTGACTGAGTTTAGTGACGGAATACTCAAGTCACTGCGTTGCTGAGAGTCAGAGCTATCAAGTCAGTGATGAAACTTGAAAGCTCAGGCTCTCAACAAGGCAGTGACTCGAGAGACTGAACTCTCGAGTGCTAGCTGTTAGGATAAAAATTGTTAGTTTTGATGAGTTAAAACAAACCAGAAGATGTAATAGGACCATCTGGACCTGTTAGCCAGATGATGATCTAGATTAGGACTTAGTCTAGGGGGAACTGCCAGACCAGAAGGCCTCACCAGAAGAGTCACCAGAAGACCCCACCAGAGGACTTCACCAGAGGACTCCACCAGAAGACTTCTCCAGATGAGATCAGACCAGAGGCAGAGATCCTTCCCCAGACCAGACGAGTCCGGACCAGACGAGTCTGGTGGAACAAAAGATGCTCAGTTTGATCCCCTTATTCTACTGAGTATTCTGGTTGTTCACCAGATAAGGACCAGAAGACACCGAGGTTGCCTGGTGTCTGGTCCTGCCTTCTCTGTTGAGTATCAGAGTTAGGCAATTGGAAGCTTTGATCCGTTGGTAATTAATCAAGTCAAATCAAGATCAGGATTGGAAAGTATTTGAGGATAATCAATCAAGATCTCACCAACCCAATCAATCAATTAGGGAATTGATTGATTGAAGCTTCCATATATAGAGGATCTGATTGGATCAGCCTCCCAACGGCTATGTCCCTAATCCCCTCTATATATACTTGAGTGCAGATCAAGAAAAAGCTCGAGAATCATTCACGCGCATATAGCCATACTAAGCTTTTGATCACTACGCATTTCGCACTCACTTTTGTTCTTAATTACTCATCTACTCGTAAGGAGTTTATATACTCAACCTGTTCATCTTGTTAGACAAGGTTGGAGTAAGTCTATCTTTAGATCGAAGTTAGATCTAAAGAGTTTGTAAGAAGGTGCTGGTACTTCGGAAATTCCAGTGAGTAAGTTTGTGAGTTGGTTGATAGTGAGACCCCTTGGTGATAAGGGAGAGTGGACGTAGGATATTTATCCGAACCACTATATATCTTATGTCATTTATCGCTTTATTTTAATTATTGTTTATTGCTCTCTTATAAAAGATTTTGGAAAGACATTATAACATAAGCTTCCGCAATTAATCTATCGAGTGGGACCAACAAGTGGTATCAGAGCATAGGTCACGGGTTCGAGTCCCCCATGGCGCAAATAGTGGTATTTTTGGCGAAAAGTCAGGATACTGCTAGGGGGGGGATTGTTGGGAAATATCCTAGCAGTCTCCTGCCTTCCAGGCTTGAGCGCTCAAGTCCTGCCCGCTCGCTCGATTAAAGGCATAGTTGGGTGCCGCCCGTGGCGCTGCATCTAGATATGGGTTAAAGGAAATAAAGTAGCACCTTACTACAAGTCCGGGCTTTTAGTCTAGTGGTAAGCGCTTGATCCTACAAGTGGTATCAGAGCAGTGTGTCCACGACCACTGCTTTGAAAAGCTTTTGGTGGTCACCGGGCAGATCCATTGCTCTTTAGTGCTTTTATTCAAGTTCTTGTTATTTCCCTAAATTTCTTATCAATATGTCTTCGAAATCTTCTTATAAGAGTCGCAAACTGCTAGAATTCTCGTTCGAGGATTATAGCCACTGGAGCTTCATGATGAGTAATCATCTTGGAGCTATCCACCACCGCATGTTAGATGTGGTTGAAAGTGGCCCCATTAAATTTTACTGGACTCCTATTGATAGTGGCAGGTCTGAGTCCAGAGAAGAAACTAGCGACGCTGCAGAGGATAGAGTTCCCAGACAACGAATCCTCAAAAAGAAAGACGAACTTGACAACGATGAAAGAAAGCTACATAACCTGGACCAAGTGGCGAGGACTGAGATTATCAACACTCTTACTAAAGAAGTTATTGAAAAGGTCAGGACGTGCACCACTGCAAAAGAGATGTGGGACAAGTTAGCTCTGCTCTGTGAAGGAACAGAGAAGATTAAAGATAACAAGCTCCAAGCTGTTCAACACTCTTTTGACACATTTAAGATGAAACCAGATGAGACCATTGACCAGCTGGACATGCGTCTCACGAATCTCTTGAACAAGGCTAGTGCCTTAGGTAAGACCTATTCTGAAAAAGAGATTAATAGTAAAATATTACGTTCACTAACAAGCAGGTGGAGAATTAAAGTCACTGTGATCAAGGACAACAAGGATCTCAACACTCTGGATCATCATCTTCTGTTGTCTGATCTCAAAGCCTATGAGTATGATCTTCAAGAGGAGGATCAAACAGAAGAGGTTTCCTCTTCTGGTCAGAAAGGTGTTACATTCTCTTCAACCATCAAATCTGATGTCAAGCCAAATGAGTCTACTGCAGATGACTTGAGCCTCAAGGAGCAGGTAGCACTTCTAACTCATAAATTAGATAAAATGAGTTCAAAATATGGCAGGTACAAAAAGCATTGGAAGGAGTCTACCAGAAACAGGAAGAGTTCTTTCAAGCCTGCAGAGAAGGAGAAGACATCTGGAGACTCAAGGGAGACCAGATTCAGAACTCCAGAGAGGAGGAGAGATGACAACCCTGGCAACTCTGGGAGATCAGATCATCAGAGGAGGGATGGTAGCTCTGGCAGACCTGACTACCAGAGGAGAGAAAGTAGTCCAGCCAGATCAGAATACAACCAGAGGAGGAGAGAGCCAAGTCCTAGTCCCAGAGGAGACAATGCCTGCTACACATGCAACAAGACTGGTCACTATAGTTATGATTGTCCTCAGCTTACTCCTAGGGAAAGAGAAGAGAAAAGAATCAAGAGAGATAGGAGGTATGCAGATAAGAGGGCATTGCTGGCAGAAGCAGAGGAGGAGGATACTAGTTCCAGTTCTTCTTCTTCTGACTTTGGTTCAGATGATGATGTGTGTCTCATGGCAGACATTACTGAGGTAAATGAAACTACTCTTGTTTTATCTAATTCCAAATGTACTGAATCCTCTAATTCATCTGGTAACTCCAGAGAGTCTGATATGCAACAAATGCTATCAGATCTCCAAAATTGTGTCCAACTCTGTCAAAAACTTGAGAAAGAGATTGGTAGGCTCAGAGCTGAAGTTCAATCTCTCTCTCATGAGCACAAATCCACCAGAGAACTCATGAAAGATCATTCCAAAGAAGTCTCTGAACTTCAGGATAAGATCAAAGAAAGAGATAAGCTGGTAGATCAACTCATGAAAGAAAGGAATTCTCAAGAGGATGAGATCACTGAACTCAGAGCCAAATACCAAACTCTTATCAAGGGAAAACAAGTTGTCCACAACATAGAAGAGATACCTATGCCCAGAGAAGCTCCTAAGATACCATCTGTTGTATCTATCATATCAGAGTCTTCTCAGCGCATTTGTGATAAGAGTGGTTTAGGATATTCTGGAATTACCACTAAAACTCACAAGTACTTTTATAACAAAGACAAGTCTGTAAGAGCTGGTAAATTGGTAGAAATCTGGAATGATAAAGACTTAACTGGTAATGGTTACAAGGTGGTTCACAATCCTGATTGGAAAAGGAATCACTCTGTTCATCAAATAACAAATGGTCCAGAAGAGTTGACTGTTCTGGAAGAGAAGATGTTAGAGAATAAGTGTCAAAAAGGGGAACCATTAAAGATTGATGGTTCTGTGAACAATGAGTCCCAAGGAGTAGGAATTACTCAAATTGGAGGACCCCAGAGAAATCCTCAAAGGGAACCTAAACAGATTAGGGGACCTCAAAGGAAACACTCAAGAAAGGGGAATACCAATCAGAGTAACAACTACCAGAGAAGGAACAATGTTCAGCAGAACCAGGTACCCCAGAGACAATTTTCTCAGAGGAATCAATTCCAGAATAGGTATACTCAAAGGAACTATAATCACCAGAACAAGTCTAATTATCAGAACCAGAGGAGGCCTTCCAGACCCATCTCTAGAAAACCAACTGATCTGGGAAGATATGACACCAGAGATGGTTCTTCTAGGATGTACCCTTACAACCAGACCTTTAAGACCATGTCTTTGAGGCAGGCCATTCCAAAGGCCAGATTTGAGAAAAGGTACACCAGACCAGTTTATAGGAAAGGTGTCCTTATCAGACCAGTAGCTCAATATGTCATAGTAAGAGGACATGTACTGGTAGATAGATTTGGAAGGAAGATAAGATCTCCTCATCCATCAAGGGATGATCTTTATCTATGGATTCCTACAGAACCTGCAACTAACCAATCAGGACCCAGCACTAGTAGGGGACCTAATTGATCTCTCTGCAGGTAGATAAGAGTCCATTGGAGAAAGGATTTTCAAGCAACCATGTCTGGTACATTGATAGTGGATGTTCCAAGCACATGACCTTCCAGAAGGACAATCTCCAAGATTTCAAGCCATTAAATGGACCAAGAGTGATGTTTGGTGACAACAACTATGGAGTCACCAGAGGAGTTGGAAAGTTGACCTTCAATGGAATATCTGTAGATGAAGTCTACTACGTAGAAGGACTCAAGCATAATCTGCTTTCAGTATCCCAATTCTGTGACAAGGGATACTCAGTGAAGTTTTCTAGTGATTCATGCACTGTTTTCTCTTCTGATTATAATGATATCTTGCTAATAGGCTTGAGGAAGGGTAACATTTATCTTGCAGATTTTAGCAGTTGCCCAAGAAATGCTTGCCTGGTTGCTAAAGGATCTGCAGAGAACAGCTGGATTTGGCACAAGAGATTGTGTCATCTTAACTTCAAAACATTGAACAAGATTGCCAGAAAAGGTCTCATTCGAGGTCTTCCTAATGAAGTGTTTAAGAAGGATCAGGTTTGTGGTTCATGCCAGAAGGGTAAACAACCCAAGACTTCCTTTAAGGATGTCCAGAGCACAACCACAACCAGAGTACTTCAACTACTTCACATGGACCTGTTTGGACCTGTTTCTCCTCTTAGTTTCAGTGGAAGGAAGTACACCTTAGTAATAGTAGATGACTTTTCAAGATACACTTGGGTAGTGTTCTTGTTTAAGAAAAATGAAACTATGACTAAGCTGCCAGAGTTCTTCAAGCAGATTCAGAATGAGCAGAACCAGAGCATTGTCAGGATCAGGAGTGACAAAGGAACAGAGTTTTTGAATTCACATATTGCAGATTATTGCAAGGATCATGGGATTTTTCATGAGACATCTGCTGCCAGAACACCTCAACAAAATGGAGTTGCAGAAAGGAGGAATAGGACTCTCAAAGAAGCTGCAAGAACACTTCTGGCAGAGTACAACACTCCACAGAGATTTTGGGCAGAGGCCATCAATACAGCTTGTTACACTCAGAACAGGTGTCTGATTGCCCAGAGACACAATAAGACCCCATATGAGGTATGGAAAGGTAAAACCCCATTTGTTTCATATTTTCATGTTTTTGGATGTAAGTGTTTCATCCATGACAATGGGAAATCTAAATTAAGAACCTTTGATGCTAAAGTGGCTGATGGAATATTTTTGGGATATTCCAGCACCAGTAAAGCTTTTAGAGTTCTTAATAAGAATTCACTTTGTGTGGAGGAAACACCTCATGTTGTTTTTGATGAATCTACTTTTGAGTGCAAGGTGGATTCTAAGTCTTCAGATGAGACCCAGAATCAGGCTACACCCAGAGTTATCAAGGTCAATCCACCCATTCTTGATTCAGATTCAGATGTTGACCCATCTCCTGGTTCTCTGAAGCAGCAGCCTTCACGAGGAGCAGAACCAGAAGAGGTTGGAACTCCTGTAGGGGGAAGCTCTTCTGCAGGTGGTGATAATCACCAAGGTACTACAGAAGATGATCACCCAGGCAAGACCACGGGAAGGAGGACCCTGGTTGATCACCCCAATGACCTGATCTTAGGAGATCCAACTAAGGGTGTCCAGACTAGGAGAACTATTAACTTAGCTGCCTTATTCAGTTGCTATGTGTCCTTGATTGAGCCCAAGAACATCAAGGAGGCACTGAAAGATTCAAATTGGATTGTTGCTATGCAGGAGGAATTGAATCAATTCACCAGACAGGATGTTTGGGAGCTGGTAGACAGACCAAGACATCAAAAGGTGATAGGCACTAAGTGGGTTTTCAAAAATAAGAAAGATGAGAATGATGTCATTACTAGGAACAAGGCAAGGCTAGTGGCCCAGGGCTATTCTCAGTCTGAAGGAATAGACTATGATGAGACATTTGCTCCTGTTGCCAGACTAGAAGCTATCAGATTGTTCTTAGCATATGCTGCTCACATGAAGTTCAAAGTATACCAGATGGATGTGAAATCTGCCTTTCTTAATGGGATTCTCATTGAGGAAGTGTATGTGGAACAACCTCCTGGTTTTGAACAAGGTGACAAGGTGTTTAAGCTTAAGAAAGCTCTTTATGGGCTGAAGCAGGCACCCAGAGCATGGTATGACACTCTATCTCAATTTCTTCTGGACAATGGTTTTACAAAAGGTAAGATTGATAGGACCTTGTTTAGGAAAGAAGAAGGAAAGGACATCCTTCTGGTCCAAATATATGTTGATGACATCATATTTGGATCCCCTAACAAGAAGCTGTGTGAGAAGTTTGGTGAGCTCATGCAGGGACAGTTTGAGATATCCATGATGGGAGAATTGAATTACTTTTTGGGTTTGCAGGTTAAGCAATCAGAGAAGGGAATCTTTATTAATCAAGCTAAGTACACCAGAAACATGTTAGAGAAATTTGGAATAGGATCTAGCAAGGCAGCCAAGATCCCTATGATGACAAATTTCAACATGGATCCAGATGAGTCTGGAGAGAGTGTGGACCAGACTCAGTACAGAGCACTTATTGGTTCTCTTTTGTATCTGACTGCAAGCAGACCAGATATTACTTTTGCTGTAGGAGTTTGTGCCAGATTTCAAGCTAATCCCAAGAAAAGTCACTTGGAAGCAGCTAGGAAGATATTGAAATATCTCAAGGGAACTGTGAATTTAGGATTATGGTATCCTGCAGATGACAATTTAGAATTGAGTGGTTATTCAGATTCAGACTATGGTGGGTGCAGAATAGATAGGAAATCTACAAGTGGAACATGCCAATTTTTAGGGAATAAATTGGTATCCTGGTTTTCCAAGAAGCAGACTTCAGTTGCTACATCAACAACAGAAGCAGAGTACATGGCTGCAGGGAGTTGTTGTTCTCAACTACTTTGGATTAGTCAACAGCTTAGGGACTACCAGATTAGAGCTAAGGATATTCCTATTTTCTGTGATAGTAATAGTGCCATTGCAATCACCCAGAATCCAGATCTTCATACCAGATGCAAACATGTTGATATAAGGCATCATTTTATCAGAGATCATGTTGAGAAGGGAGATATAAGGATGGAAAAGATTGCAACAGAGAGGAAGAGAGCAGATATTTTAACCAAGCCTTTGGCTGAGACCAGATTCAGAGAGTTAGCCTTTGAGTTAGGTTTGTTGGATCCAGAGACAGATTTGATTTAGGGGGAATATCAGAGAAGTATCCTTACTTTATTAATTTTCTTCATAAATTTTCCTTATGCTAACATACCTGCAGATTAGATATATCAGAGAGGGTATACTTCCAGATGAGGTATACACCAGGTGACACTTATCCCAGATGAGGTGCTGAGTCAGAGATATGTCCAAAGTCTTTACTGACCAGGACCAGATGAGTTCCATCAGAGGAGAAGTATCACCAGACTTATTGTGATATCATCTGGTTACAATATCAGGTGACAGGTATGTCTTTTCTACTCTGGCCTCTGATCATTGGGCACAAAACTCACCCTAATTCTGGATTCGATTCTTCCAGAGAAGAAATGGAGACAATCCTGGTGTAAGGGCTTTCATAAGTCCAAGATTATGTTCTCCAAGGATGGTCCTCTCCATGGCCATCCTGATTCTGATGGTGAGCACGCCATCCCTGCTCCTCCCCTTCAAGCCATTCCCTCACCTGCTAAGGGGCAGAAGCAGCAGCAGCAGCAGAAGACCCAGAAGAAAGCTGCTGGAGCAACTGGTTCTTCAACTGTTGCTTTCTCTGGTTCCTCTGAGGAGGACCAGATCCCTCTTCTTGATGTACTGAAGAAGAAGAGTGAGGTTGCCAAGAAGGCAGGAGCTTCAAAGAGGAAGAGGCCAGAGGAGGCCAAGAAGAAATCTGCCAAGATGCCAAGGACTGGCAGAGGAGCTCCCAAGAAAACCCTTCTGGTGGATGAGCCATCAGAAGAAGAAGAGGAAGTAGAGGAAGTGCCTCTTGTGAGGAAATCCAAGGCCAAGAGAGCCCTTCTTCAAGATTCAGACTCTGGATCTGATCTTGGAGAGGCCTTGGAGAAGGCCATTGAGGATGCCACCCAGATGATGGAGGATGCTCCAGAGTTTGTTGTGCCTGCTGGTGTTGACCCAGCAGAGGTAAACCCTTCCTTTCCCTCTTCCTCCCCCATAAATCTTGTTTCCCCATCTACCTCTCCCCCAGATAACATTCCCCAAACCTCATCTGCCTCTGGTAACCCCATTCTTCCACCAGAGCAGACTATCCCAGATACCCCCGTCTATACTCCCTCTACCATTCCTACACAAACACCTTCTTCCCCAAACTCCCAAACACATCTTCCCACTAACCCCTCTCCCCCACCTTCTGTATCAGAGGTACCCTCAACCTCCTCTGGTGCAGAAGTCCCCCCTTCAAACACTTCCACCTCCCAAATCCCTCCTACACATTCTGTACCAGATATTCCTTCCTCTTCTGGTGCAGAGCAACCAATCCCTACCACCTCTACTTCACAAAATCCAAACCCTCCCCAAACCCATACAGACCAAGACCCAACCATTTCTATGGCCCTGGGATTCGTTGGCCCTCCCCCCTCCCCAACCTGTTTAACCAGCGATGATAGTGAAGATGAGGAAGCTTCACTTGAGCCTGTTGACTTAGCCCCTTCCTCCTCTGCCTCTGGGCCCAAACCCTTCACTTTCTCATCTGCAGAAATGGGTCCCATTAGGCAGAGTATGAGTGTAAGTGCTCAGCTCTGGCTAAGAGAGCATTTTCCAGTTCTTCTGGAGCACTTACCACTTCTGGCAGAGCTTACTGATGCCAAGGTCTGGAGCAAGGCCAGACTTGAAGATGTGGAGGACCTGATGCTATTGCTTGAGGAAATGGGTGCCTCCAACTTCACTGCTTGGGAGATTGAGCTGAAGCAGAAGATGAACATTCAGAACCCAGCAGAGCTGGAGACCCCTGGTGCAGCCAAGGTCTTGATTCGCACCCTGCTCATCCAGAGAGGAGTTATGCTCACTCCAGAGGGCCCCACTTACAAGTTTGGTCCTCACTTTGTCTTCCCTCCAGAGCTTTATTCAGACGAGAAGGACTTTGAGATATCTCCTGCAGTGCTCCAGAAGATGAAGGCTTTCTTCAACGAGCAGATCATGCAGATAGGGCGCTTTTCCAAAGCAATTCAACATATGGCCCCTGCTATGATTGAGCATCAGATTAAGCATGAGAGGAGAATCTTCATGAAGCAGCTCAAGTCCTCTCTGGCAGAGGTTAAAGCTTCATTCAAGGCTAATGGTTTATTTGTCAAACTAGATGTCATGCATAGCCAGAAGCAGCTCCAGGAGCACGTGCTGGAGCAGATGAGGCCAGTCTCTGTTCTCAAGGTGGAGATGGCCAGCCAGATGATTCAGACTGCTAAGTTGAAAGACTCCCTCCAGGAGATGTTGGAGACGCAGGAGAGACTTGTTGCAGAGTCTAAAGCCTACCTGGAGGAGGCCAAGTAGCTTCGTGATCTTCACTCTTCCTCCAACACTGCCTTGCCTGATCTCATAAGGCAGGTAGTGGAGCCCCTCCTTGATGAAGTTAAAAAGGGGGAAGAGAAGGCCAGAACTGATCTGGCGAAGACCACCAATGAGACTCTGTTTAGCCATGGAGCTCGTCTGGACCTGTTGGAGAACACTCTGGCCCAGGCTGAGTTGCAGAAGAAGAAGAAAGAAGAGTTGAAATCTCTATCTATGGCTAAACAGCTTGCTGCAGAAGAAGAGTCATCTGAAGCTGAGCAGGATCCTTCTATCATTCCTGGTCCTGCTAAGAGAAAGATTAGAAAAGTAAAGAAGAGTTTCCTTGAATCTGTTGTCGAAGAAGCAGAGAAGAGATACAAGGAAGAGACTCCAAAGGAGAGGCAAGCCAGAATCAGGAAGAACATAGATGAAGAGCAGAGGCTCAGATATGTTAGGAGGCAGAACAAGAAGGCCAGAGAAGCTGGTATTCCTTCTGGTGCAGGTGGCTCAGGTCAGAAGAGGAAAGCTCCTGTGGAAGTTATGAACATCTTGCCACTCAGGACAGAAGGGTCCTTTGACTCTACTGTGCCGTATCCTCTGATTGACAGATGGAGAGAAGCCAAGACCCTCTGGTTCATTCAGCATTATATCCAGAGGCCAGCACCAGAAGATGATGAGCTAATCAACAGAACCTTCCATTCTTGGATGCAAGCCTATGATGCAGACTTGTACAAGCAGCTGATGGATTCAACCATTGAGTTCAACCTGGAGGTGACTGCTCCTGAATTTACTTATCTTAACACTCCCATGATTGGGAACCAGGTGGATTGGGCAGAACTGAAGAAGCTTTACAAGACCAAGGTGTTGGTGAATTTCACCCCAACATCTTCTGCAGAATTGAAGGCCGTCCAGGATAGGTTCCTTGACTGGTTTCTTGTCCCTAAAGAGAACAGAAGATATGCCTAGAATAGGACAATGAACTTCAATGTAATCTGTAATTATTTTGTCCTCTGATTATTAATGAAAAATACATATCTTCCTTGTTCTAAAGACAACTCCTTGTTGTCTTATTATTTGCCTGATGAGATCTATTCTAAGGTCTCATCCCTTTATTGTTTTCTTGCTTTAGTTTACTTTTGATCAGTTCTGGTAGTGTTTTAACTCCATCAAAAAGGGGGAAATTGTTAGGATAAAAATTGTTAGTTTTGATGAGTTAAAACAAACCAGAAGATGTAATAGGACCATCTGGACCTGTTAGCCAGATGATGATCTAGATTAGGACTTAGTCTAGGGGGAACTGCCAGACCAGAAGGCCTCACCAGAAGAGTCACCAGAAGACCCCACCAGAGGACTTCACCAGAGGACTCCACCAGAAGACTTCTCCAGATGAGATCAGACCAGAGGCAGAGATCCTTCCCCAGACCAGACGAGTCCGGACCAGACGAGTCTGGTGGAACAAAAGATGCTCAGTTTGATCCCCTTATTCTACTGAGTATTCTGGTTGTTTACCAGATAAGGACCAGAAGACACCGAGGTTGCCTGGTGTCTGGTCCTGCCTTCTCTGTTGAGTATCAGAGTTAGGCAATTGGAAGCTTTGATCCGTTGGTAATTAATCAAGTCAAATCAAGATCAGGATTGGAAAGTATTTGAGGATAATCAATCAAGATCTCACCAACCCAATCAATCAATTAGGGAATTGATTGATTGAAGCTTCCATATATAGAGGATCTGATTGGATCAGCCTCCCAACGGCTATGTCCCTAATCCCCTCTATATATACTTGAGTGCAGATCAAGAAAAAGCTCGAGAATCATTCACGCGCATATAGCCATACTAAGCTTTTGATCACTACGCATTTCGCACTCACTTTTGTTCTTAATTACTCATCTACTCGTAAGGAGTTTATATACTCAACCTGTTCATCTTGTTAGACAAGGTTGGAGTAAGTCTATCTTTAGATCGAAGTTAGATCTAAAGAGTTTGTAAGAAGGTGCTGGTACTTCGGAAATTCCAGTGAGTAAGTTTGTGAGTTGGTTGATAGTGAGACCCCTTGGTGATAAGGGAGAGTGGACGTAGGATATTTATCCGAACCACTATATATCTTGTGTCATTTATCGCTTTATTTTAATTATTGTTTATTGCTCTCTTATAAAAGATTTTGGAAAGACATTATAACATAAGCTTCCGCAATTAATCTATCGAGTGGGACCACACTAGCCTAATTCAGTCAGTGAGATGAATCTCCCTGACTGAAATGCTTAACTAAAGTTCCTTTTTAAACAATGCTCTCAGTGAGCAGATTTTTGCAATACTTTAGAAGAAAAGACATTCCAAATAATAACACTTGGTTTAACGTGGTTCGGAGACTCAAGCTCTTCCATCCACGGCCTGATTTAACAGGAAATCCACTCCTGGGATTCTTGTTTTTAACGTGCCAAGGTGCACTTACAACTGGACTCACGCCACTTCCTGGGCTGCCCTTCTCCTCACTTACTACCAACAAACCTGACTAGAGGGTTTTGGTTTCAGTTAGGTTTTCTCCAACTAGGTGAGGTTTTCCCTTTACAATGTGTTAGCCAATAGCTAAGATAGGGAAAACCTCTCTAAGCCTAGAGTTACAAGCTGAACACTCATATGTGTATATTTGAAGACCCTAATGGTCAGTGTTTAAGATGTGAGTAAACCCTCCTTATAACTCCCATGCACGTATGCTACTACCCACACCCTCACAGCTCGTAGGTGTTTGTTTTCTTACAATTCTTACAACAACACAACACACCCAACTACGCAACTATGAGCTTGTATATATAATGGGGATTCAAATGTATCCGTTGGAGGGAAGATACATTCGAATCCAACATTTAATGGTTTCAACCACTTTTCTTGGAATGCGGCCTTTGTCAGTGTCAGAGTTGCTGCCTCGTGCTGATTGGTCCACGTGGCCTAAATTCACGGATCTTTGACTCAGTGGGTTGACCAAGACCCACTGACTTTAGGTAGTTTCCTCCTTCACTGACATGATGATCTTCAGTGGACTGAACGTCTTCAGTGTGGTTGTCCTTCAGAGACTGTTTGAAGATCACTCCAAGAAGTTTGTCATAAGGCTGAATGACAAACTTCCCTGACCACAGTAGCCTGACTCCTTCAGGGCCTACTTGGTGCAGCACTGATCCTCCTGATCAGGCTCTTCACTGAGTGGTCCACCAGACTTGGCTTAGATCAGCCTGACTTACACTCAGTGGGACTTCCTTCAGGCTTCTCTTCTGGTTCAGGTTGCTAGCATGGCTTCAGTCAGTTCTCCTTGGTGTCATCTTGATATCCTCAGGCTGTGTGGCTGAGTTCCCCCTCGCTGAGTTCCCCCTCAACTGAGTGTTCCCTCAACTGAGTTCTTCTCAACTGATAGCCTATTCTCTAGGAGCTAACCTAGCCTGACCTGAAATAAAAGATACTATCCTGACTGTTTTCAAATCTATTACATGTTGTTTTGGAAAATCATCAAAACTAAAATACATATCCCAACAGTGAAGACCTCGGCTGATAGTACCTCTGCTGAGATCTAGTTTGATAAGTCACCTGAGCCTTTCCATTTGGTTTTGGCTTAGATTGACTTTTCTTTTGAGTGATCTCAGCTGGTCTTTTTCCTTTATCCACAGTCTGTGGTTGAAATGTCACAGACTTAACAAAAACTCTCTTTGTGCCACTTGAAGAAGCAACACTCAGAGGGCCTTCTGAAGGTTTTGGAATAAATCCTATCCCACACTTGTTATTAGGATTGATTTGAAAATTTTGAATCTCCTCTATGGCAAGAGAGGGTTTGTTTAGAGCATCAATCCTTTTTAACAAGGTCTCTTCAGATTTTTGTAAGACATCAATTTTCAGGAGAGAATCCTTTATTTGGCTTACCAATTTTAAATTCTCTTCAGTTAACTTTGTCTTAGATTCATTGAGATCTTTTATCAGTTGATCTCTACCATTTCCTTGACTCCTGAGGGTTTCCACCTCTTTTGTCAATTCAATGGTAGATTTGGCTGAGTTCAGATCTGCTTGATTCCCAGACTCGATTAACTTGGAGTTTTCACTCAAGAGTTGTTTGTTTTCATCTTGAAGACATAAACTTGCTTCTTGCAACCTTGAGAAATCAATCATCAATTGTTCCAAAGCGGACTGAAGATTGAGTTCCTCAGTTGACTCTGAGCTTAGCTCAGGTGTGTGTTCTAGAGAAATGGATGGTTTAGATTTTACCTCTGGTTCTTCTCTTGCCATGAGGCACATGTCATCATCACTGCTGTCAGAGAACAGTCCATCAGATGACTCGAGATTTTCATCCACATCCTCAGCCACCATGGCTTTCCTTTCTCCATATCTTCTGTCTCTTTTGGCTTGCCTTTCCTTTCTTTCTTTTGTGCTCAGTTGAGGACAATCATATTGAAAGTGCCCAACTTCTTGCACGGAAAACACCTGTTGGCATCATCATTCTTTTCCTCGGTGGACTCTCTGGTCTTTGATGATGATCCTTCAGCCTTGGTGTAATTCTTGTATTCCATCTTCTTTTCCAGCTCAGATGAGCTTTTCTCTCCTTCTCTTGTGGTCTTTTGTGGATAACTTCTACCTTTCCTGTTATCCCTGTAAAATCTTTTATACTTGGAAAACCGGCTGTTAAGTTGTTCAAACCTTCTAGCCATCAGGCTGAGTTCCTCCTGCATCTCAGCCTTGCTTTGAGACTTGCTTGCCTTTGTACTCTTCTGAGGCTTTGGGGATTTTGGCTCAGACTCCTTGGCTTTGAAGGCTACTCCCTTCTCAGCTGAGGTCTCATCAGGAGCCCTTTTCCTGTTCAGATCAAACTCATAAGCCTTGAGTTCAGAGAATACCTGTTGCATAGACATGCTGGATAGATCCTTGGTATTCTGCATCATCACAGAGTACACATCCCATCTTGAGGTTAGACCTCTCAGGATCTTTAAGGCAACCTCCCTTTTGGTATAGACTTTTCCCAGAGAATTTATCTCATTCATGATGTCAGTGAACCTCCCATCAAGCTGGTCAATAGTCTCAGTGGGCTCCATGGTGAACTGCTCATACTTTTGAACAACTACTGAAAGTTTGTTCTCCTTTATCTTGTCAGTTCCTTCACACATGAGAGCAAGAGTGTCCCATAGTTCCTTTGCAGTTTTGCAGTGGATCACTCTTCCCATTACAGAATTTGGAATGGTGGTGTAGAGAATGTTCATGGCTATGAAGTTGAGGTTGTTTCTCCTCCTCTCATCTGCAGTGAAGTTATCTTCATCCGTGGGCCATTCTTCTCTAGGATCTGCAATAGTTTCAGCTGTAGTTCTGGGGTTAGGTGTCATAAAAACAAATGGACCTTTAGTAATAACCCTAAGTATTTCATCATGCACACAGGCAAGATGAGCTCTCATTCTGATCTTCCAGAAGTCATAGTTTTCCACTGAGAATTGTGGAAGCTTGTGATGAGACATATGGTTCAAGGGATTAACTCCCATGTTGTTCTCTGCTGGTGGTGCTACCCTAGCTGCATTGTCAGCCATAGTATAAAAATAAGTTTATCAGAAGATCAATTCAGGTGACCTTGAAAATACCTTTAAGCACAAGGTATACTTAGAAAAATGGTCTTTTGAACCCCTGCTCTGATACAAATTGTTGGTCCCGAAACGAGTAAACAGGTGTATGGGGGGGGAATACGCCTGTGGTTACAAATTAAAACTTCTTATAAAACTTATCAGGTTACTTAAGACAGTAGCTCGTCAGTGGACTTGAGGTCTGCTGAGAGTTACTTTGTGAAAGCTTACTGAGATAATACCTCCACTGAAAGCTCAAGACTTTCAGTTGAACTACTATCTGATTAGCTTTCAGATGCGGATTAGTGAGCCCTTTAGAAAACTCGTTTTACTTTGATAAACTTGGAGATTAACACACATTTAGGAAATCAGATAATAAGAACACAAGGTATAAAGTGGTTCAGAGATGAATCTCCTACGTCCACTGTCCTGATCAAACAGGAGAATTTCTTTCACTTGGAATTCCTTGTGTTATAGTGTCAAGGTGCACTGATCAACTAATCCTCTCTTAGGATGATTGATCACTAGGAAATTCCAGGTCCTAGTTCCCAAAACAAACCAGCTTTCAGACTGATACAACAATCAACTTACTAACACCACTTAACACTAGCTCTCAACCTAAACACTGAGTAGGGTTTTGAGTAGGGTTTTGGTTCCAACTATTTTGAGATAATAATCCTTACAAGATTAGCTCAAGGCTTAGGATTGGATTATCTCTTTCTAAGATTTGGATATAGCTTTTAAGCTTGGTTACAGAAGGTTTGTTAGGCTCTCTACAAATATGAAACACTTGGGAAACAAAGGTAATTTCGAGTGCTTCTAGTTGTTATGAATGTAGAGATAGCTTTGATCTTGTGAGTTTCCCGTGCATAGAAATGAGCACGTCCTTCTGTATTTATAGGCTTCCTTGAAAATCTTCCCGTTGGATTTGAATCTTCTCAAGTAAGTCTTCTTGTATCTGATTGGCTCAAACGGCTCTATTTGAAACTTTAAGTCTTGTCAAGAAATGGCTGAAAGACCATGCCTGTTCACCAACTTTCTGTAGATAGCTAGAGAAAGACTTTTGGTACTTGTCAGTTCAGAGCAGGTTGGCTGTCAGTAAAGTACACTGACGTGTCATCTTCTCATTGGACCTTTTAGTCTGTATGCCCAGATTCTTGTCTTGTTTTAAGGTGGAACTCCTCTGAGAGAACGTTCTTATTCCTTCATTTATTGTAAGCTTCAATGTAATTCGATTTGCCTTGTTCCAACCAGATTAACTAATAGCTTTTAATGTGCTTAGCATTGAATGTGCTTTGTTAGTTCTCATCAGTGGACCTTGGTCCTCTCCTGATGGTTTTAGTCTTAGTGAGAATGTACTTAGAAAACATTCAAGACTTAGACTTCTTCTCAGATCACTTGTCTTCAGCGGACTTCACTTCAGTGGACTTCATCTTCAGCAGACTTCATTCTTAAATACACTCTAAAAATTACTAACTGAACTTCAGTTCCTTAACAGTTGAACTGTTTAACTAAGCACTAACTCTACTGAATAATTTACTTACAAAAGAACTTAGGAGGAACACTTTGGCATCTAATCAAAACTTAAGTCTTATACATTTTCCCAACACAAATAAAGATAGAGTTTTTCTTGGAGAATTAATATAATACCTTTGTTTTGGAAGTAATACAAACCAACTTTAGAAGTATCACTAATAGTAGAAAAGAAGAATACCTTTTTATAAACTATATTAGTTTATAATATAATTGTCTTAGAAAAGCCAAAGTCTTTTAATAAGTTTAATAAGAGAGTTTTATTTATAAAATATGAATATTTATATTCAAGAATTCTTTTGAAATGAGAAATAGAAATTTTAGAAAGAAAAACCTTTTCTTTATTTTCTTATTAATACTTTTAAGTAATTGTTTTTATTCTTTTAAGTTTTTCCAATTATACTTTTAATTTTATAAAAGGCTTTTGTTAAGGACATTACTGAAATTAGTAAATACACCCCCCTAATACACCTCCTCTTAAAAGGGGGTGTACTTATCAAATAGAAATCAACCTTTGAAAACTTTAGTTTTCAATAGTTTTCTAAAGGCAACAATCTACTCAATCCTCCAGATACAAACACTTAAGCTTTTCAAATTCAAAAATCGATATTTTAATCGGATACTCCCTATTAGGATTCTATACTCTTCGGGACACGCACGGAGGACTCGACCATCTGCCTACACATCATTCCCGGGACTCAGAACAATCAGGTGGGTGATGATCGGTTGATTGATCTGCTAATAATAACGTTGTGCTGGTATACTCTGAACTCGACCAAATCAATCTAAAATAATTAATCCAACATAAATGTAACACCTATTATATAACTGTTTGAAATATGTGATATGACTATACATGATATATAATGCCTGTTGTTTTGTAAATCGATCACCATTGCATGAGTAAGTACCTTATGTGAGCATGAATCAGTTCAGTTGTCAATCAAGTAATTTGTCTCTTTAAAGTTTGATGTGTCAGTTTTATGGAAGATCAGTAAGTACGGAGTTGGGATCGAGTTTTTAATCCAACCTCCGGGGAGCTGTCGGGGACGCCCTCGGAATGTAGGTTGTTGATTCAAACAGATCTGGTCCCCGGGTCAGCCACCTATGTTGCGCACTGGGAATAAGGCAATTGATGGTTTGATATTATTTTGAGAGATGTTGTGGTTGGATGAAGTGAGTTTAATGATGATTGGAAGGGGTAAGTTTTGTTGTGGTTGGAAAGAGTAAGATTGTTGGAAGTGGAATGATCGTACGAATGTGGTTTGACAGTTTGTGACAATACGTGAATATATCTTGGGCTCTGCCCTTATGTGAATCAACTTGTGCTACTTCAATTATATTATGTGAAATATGCTTAATGCCGATGAATTATTATATGAACAGTTTCTTCTATGAAATCTTGTGATCTTGTTTATATGTCAACTGCTTAAATAAATTAAATACTTTATTAATGAGTATAACTTAATATATTTCAGATTTACCAATCCCATGACGTTGCAAATCACCCATACGTGAGAATTCAATTCTCACGCCCCTTTTTCCTAACCCCTTTGCAGATTTCAATAACGGGGAGCAAGGACAGTGATACAGAAGACACAAAGTTTCCCACTTGCTTAAAATACTATTAATAATACAATGATGCCTATTATTCTATTCCTAGATAAATGTTATCGCTACTGCTATGCAAGACGATACTATTTACCGTGTGTTTCAGTTACCAAAACTCAGTGTGTAGTATCCTGAAGATACAGAACCCTCTATCCAACTTTATATACATATATTTATACTCCCGTGTGAGATACATTATTATAATATTTCTCTCCACTTATCCGCTGCATAAAACTCATCTTTCATTTCTGTTATATTTCCTTCAAAAATTTTATAGTTCGGACTTTTGATCACAATAATACTTCGAACCGATATAATTAATATATTCTGGATTCGGGGCTTTACAACTTGACAGAATAATTAAAATTAAAACAACTACATTTTTATGAACACATTTCTATCGTGTAGTTCTACATATAAATCTAACAAAAACTTTCCAAGCCCGCGACACTCGCGGGTCTACAACTAGTATATATATAAAAGTAGAAGTGAGGAGAGAGAAAAAATTGTAGTTATTGGAGCAAGTGAAGTGCACTTGTTTTATGGTGCAATAGTGAAACTCACTCTCCATTAAAGAGAGTTGATTGATTTTACCAATTTCTTTTGTTTTTCACTTTGCACCAATAATTTCAAAATTCTTTAGCTTTTTAATTTTAAATCTATCTTCAACATACTATATATCAAATTAAATTGTCTGAATCTTTTTAATTTAATATATATATTGCACAAATAAAAAAATTATATTTAAAATATTTATTTTATTATTAAGTGTTTTTCATTGACTTTAACTATATGATTGATTGAATATAAATAATTTTTATTTAGACTATATAAATTTTTTAAATATTAAAATAATTTTATGAATATATAAGTATTTATTGTGAATTTAGTATACAATTAAATAATTATAATACTCACTTATATACAATATAACCTTTACATATTAATTTATTTTAGGATAATATAAATTTAATTTAAACTTTTTTTTATAAACGTTCATTATACAATCTCGCATTTAAATTTTATAATACTTTATCCGTGCATCGCACGGGAGAAATAATAGTGGTACTTAAAGACACACGTTTTTAGCAACTATACCATTAGGGTCCGTTTGGTAGGGTATAAAAGAATTAGTAGATAGTTATTAATTTAGTTCAAAACAATGAGATTTGTATTATTTAACAGTGTTTGGTATGATATATTAAAATATATATTATTTTAATATGTGTGTTTGGTAGAGTGTAATTAAATTGATATATACCGTGAAAAAAGATATAAATGACAATTATACCATTATAAAAATGTAATATTTGATTTGATTTATTTATTTTGATCCTTTCAATTTCTGAATTCTCTCTCCTCTTCCCAGAAGAACTCATCGCTTCCCTCTCTTAAATTTGGAGAAGAATAATCGGTCCTCCCACCTCCAAATTCTTGGAGACACCTCGTTCGAATTACTCTGAACAATTACCGTCACTACTCTTCCCAGATAATTTCCGAAATTGTAATTATCATCTCTGCCTCTTCTTCCTCAATTAATAGATCTATTTGTGAGACAGTCGATCGCACGTTCAGTGCCCAAATCGTCGCCGCCTGAGTGTCGGCTCTCCGCCGCTCTGATTCGCGACTAGAATCCGGCGCTAGATCACTTTGAACCACCAGTCGTCGCATTGATCTAAGAATTGTGAAACCCGTGCTTTGATCTCTTTTCCCTGTTGATTGAGCGCCACCGCCCGATCATTGCGATCTCTTGTTGTCTGGAGTGTTCCGATTTTGGCCAAAGCGAATAAATTAGGCGCCACTGCTCTCCAGATTTGGATAAAATTATTGGTAAGTTTGGTTATTTTTTTATTTTGAATCCGTCCTGACCACCACCGTCGCCTCTGAAATCCATTCATACAGTGTAATTGTGTGTGTTCTTATACAAATTGCTCTGAAATTTAGGAATATAAAATGAATGAGGGTATTTTAGATTTTCATTTTGCTATCTTCTCTATTGTTGGAAAAAATATATGGTATAGCACCCCCACCGTGCGTCACAGAATGCATACCATAACAGTGAAAATTGAAGATTTGGTGCTACACAGAGTAGCGGGACGGCCTTTTAAGCGGGTATGCTTGTTGGCTTCGAACTGCTACCAAACGGCGAATTATGGGTGAGTTGGTTTATGTCTCACCCAACTCACCCCTACCAAACACACTATGTTTAGTAGATCCATATGGACCATATCCATTATCCAGAGTTCAAAGCATGCATAAAAAAGTATTAAGAGTTTCGTCTACGTCAAAAGTTTTCCCTACATACAAATAATGATTTAAAATATTCTTTTCATTTTTTTAGGAGATGGAATATTCTTTTCTTGATTGTTGACAATTTTTGCACTTAACCTCTCTACTGACTAGTAGTATCCATCTCTTTACGAGTACAGGAAGGGGCAGTAAGTCCCTCTTAGCTTTAGGGTTTTCTCTCGCTTTTCTTCGAGCTAGTCGGCATCAATGGCTGATCAATTTCCCTTACCCACTTATGTTAAATAGTAGGTTTCCACTTATTTTTATCCTGTGTCTCGTTCCCCTCTAATTCCACCCTTTAATTTCTTGTGTTTTTCTTTTTTTTCTTTTTCTCTTCCTGTGTGTGTCGGGGCTGTTGTAGGTGTCTTAAGAAGTCTTTGTAGGTTATTTTCTACCTCCGGGCTTGTGAGTCTTCTTAGCTGTTTGTGTGGGTGTTTTCTTGGTCAAGATTTTTTCCCCTGTTTTCCTATAGGCTCTTCTGTCTCTTTTCTTTGGTGTGAATTCTCAATGGCTTCCAGCAGTAAAGGAAAGGAACCGGTCATGGAAGCAAATGATGTGGTCCATTTTGAGGAAGAGGAAATTAATTGTAACTCAGAGATGTCTCTTTGCCTATTGGGAAAAGTTCTAACAAATAGATCTTTTAATGTTTTCGGGTTTCTCGAAGCTATGAAAAAGACAATGAAACCTTCGAAAGGTTTCATTGCAAAGGAGGTGGGAAATAACTTATTTTATTTTTAGTTCAGATCTAGGAGTGACCTTCAAGAAGTGTTGTCAAGAGAACCATGGCACTTTGAGAAGAATTTACTGATGTTAAAGGAGCTAGCTAGCGGAGAACAGCCATCAATGGTCAAATTTGAAAGAATAATTCTTTGGCTCAGAATGTATGATTTACCCCCTTCGGTTCGATCTGAGATCTGTGTGAGGAAAATAGCTGGTAATGTGGAACGGTGATAGATCTGGATCAACAATCACTAGCAGGATTTGGGAGAAGTGTAAGAGTAAAAATCGAGATCGATATCTCAAAATCCCTTAAAAAGGAATGAATATTGAACATAAACATTGCAAAGCTGTTTGGGTACCTTTTAAGTATGAGCGTCTGCCATCCTTCTGCTATATCTGTGGGACTTTGGGTCACATGAAACGGGAGTTTGATCTCGCTGAAGGTTCGGAGAAAATTCAGGCCGTCCCAGACGATAAGCTACCATACGGAGAGTGGATGCGAGCCTCACCATTCAAAAAAGCGTCAATCACCACAGAACAACCCGGGAAGAAAGTGCAAAGGGTTCCCTGCGGTGAAGTTTATTTGAAAATTTCATACGAACCTATAATTCGGAAAAGGAGGGTGAGAAAAAAGATGGAGAGGAAATGGGACAGCAGGAAGGCGAAAGAGGAGAAGAAGAAGGGGTTGGTACTCTGCGAAAGAAAATGGAAAAGATTGTAGTGAGTGGAAAACAAGGAGAAATGGGAAGAGAATTGAATATTGATAAGGAAGAAGAAAGTGAGATAAAGTGGTTTATAAAGAAAGAGAAGGGAGTAGAGAATCTATCTCATGGTGGAGAACAGTTGGACCATCCACGAGGAAGCTCTTTAACCAACTCACTCCATGGTAATAAATCCTCTACACCTACTGTAACAAATGCCATTTCCCCCACTACCCCACCACCAATTAACCCACCCTCACATGACCTCTATAACTCCCTCACACCCACCAATGATCTTCTACAACTGTGCAATCCCCAATTTTTAATATACTTCCAAGAAAAACCACCAACCAAAACTGGCCAACAGCCTACACAACCCCCACCACTCTTTCCCCCCCACCATGATACCTTATCACGAAACAAATCTCACACTAACCCACTCCCCACAAAAGCATCCACACAAAACCCAAAACTGACTTATGCAATCCCAAATACCTCCACTTCAATCACGATAATTGCATACCCCCAACAACCAACCAAGAACATAGGACACTAATACAACCTGTACCAGAAACCTCTCTACCTTTTATACCCCAAATCTAAAAACTAACAGAAACAACAAATACACATAAACCTCTGAAAAGACAACATATTAAACCTCCTGAAACCAGAAATAAACCAACCCAACAAAAGCCTAGGAATAGCCAGCTAGCACGTAAAAGAAAGGAAACTGGTTTGGAAGAAAGCTTCGGTCAAATGAAAAAGAGCAAAACTGATATGGATGTTGAGATACAAAACTGATATGGATGTTGAGTCCAACAACCCCACCGAGCACAATGATTGCTCTAAGTTGGAACTGTCGCGGGCTTGGGAACCGAGCGATAGTTCAGGCGTTGAAGAAGCTCCTGCATGAGGAAAATCCGAGTATAGTTTTTCTCATGGAAACAAAACTGCTATGTACTCAAATTGCTCAATTGAATTCACGAACTCTCTACTTTGAGGGATGTTTCCCTGTTGATTGTCAATGGACTGGAAATACTAGAAGTGGAGGCCTTTGTATGCTCTGGAACAAAGATGTCTCACTTACTCTCAAATCCTTTTCTATTAAACACGTCTCTTTCATCGTTGCTGCTGATGATGGAGAGACATGGTACATCTCTGGTATGTACGGGTGGCCTAATGCACCCCAAAGGCACAACACTTGGAGATTGTTGGAAAGAATCGGTCCGCCGCGTGGGGAGCCATGACTTTGCATTGGAGACTTTAATGAGATACTATGGTCGACTGAAAAATTGGGGGGACCTATGAGGCGATCACCATCTATGGATGATTTTCGAGCAACTGTGACAACACTGGAACTCCAAAATCTTGGATATAGGGGGTTCAAGTTCACCTGGACAAATGGGAGAAGGGGAGACAATAATGTGCAAGTCCGCCTTGATAGAGCCTTTGTAACCCCTCAATGGAGAAACACTTTCTCGATGCACATGGTCTTCCATAAACCGCATTTCCTATCTGACCACTCTCCGATTGTGGTTGATTTTAACAAACCTGGCATGGAACATAATAATCAAGATAACCATGGGAAGTCGGTGTTCCGTTTTGAGAAAATCTGGAGCGAACATGAGAGATGCAGAGACATTGTTAAAAAAGGTTGGGGAGAGGGTTATGATCAGGGAAACTTCACCGACCGTACAAAAAGCTGCAGTTCTATGTTAGTTAATTGGAGTCAAACCACCTTTGGGGATATCAACAAAAAAATCCGTGAATCAAGGAAGAAATTGGCTGATTTGCAAGAAAGGCCACAATCGGAAGAGGTTATCAAAGAATTGAAGATACTGAATTTAACCCTTGAGGAGCTGCTGAAAGCGGAGGAATCCTTTTGGTTTCAAAGATCAAAAGCCTTTTGGATTCGTGATGGAGACCGAAATACCTCATTTTTTTCATAAACGAGCATCCTTCAGAGAGGAAAAGAACACAATTAGAAGAATCCAGAGCATGATGGAGAGTGGGTGAAAGGGGATAAGGAAGTGGAAAAGGTGATGAAGGTTCTTTATGGACCTCTTTACTTCGGATGGACATTGTGATTCACACCGAGTTATAGAGTCTGTCGAGTCTAGAGTCACAGGTGAGATGAATGAGACATTGACATGCCCGTACACAGCGGAGGAGATAAAGAAAGCCTTGAAACAGATGCATCCAACAAAGTCTCTGGGACCCGACGATATGCCTCCTCTCTTTTTCCAAAATTATTGGGAAATTGTCGAGTCTTCTTTTGTGTCTACATGTCTTGAAATTCTTAATAACGGAGCGGATCCCACCCCCCTCAATCACACTTATATTGTACTAATTCCAAAAGTAAAAACTCCTGTTGGCACTAAAGATTTTAGACCTATAAGCTTTTGCAATGTCATTATTCGTGTCGTCACTAAGGCAATAGCAAATCGTTTGAAGTTTCTGTTAGAGCATGTCATCTCCCATACCCAGAGTGCTTTTATTCCAAATAGATTGATTACTGATAATGCAATGATAGCTTTTGAAATCTTTCACCACATGCGAAAAAAGAAGCTTGGGAAAAAGGGTTTTATGGCTTTGAAACTTGACATGAGTAAAGCTTACGATCGTGTTGAATGGTCTTTCTTGAGAAGTATGTGTGTTAAGCTGAGATTTTGTGAAAATTGGATTAATCTGGTGATGAGGTGTGTTTCTTCGGTATCCTACTCTATCCTGATCAATGGGAAACCGACTGATGCCTTCTCTCCTCAACGGGGTCTCCAACAAGGAGATCCCATCTCTCCTTATCTTTTTCTTTTATGTGCAAAAGGTTTCTCCACCCTCATCAAACAAGCTGAAAATAGAGGAGAGATCATGGGTATCAAAGTAGCAAGACAAGCACCCTCGATCTCGCATCTATTTTTTGCTGACGATAGTATGTTGTTCTTCCACTCTAATTACACCGAGTTGAACAGGATTAAGGATATCATTGCATCCTACGAAGCTGCCTCGGGACAACGTGTCAATTTGGACAAATCAGAATTGTTTGCTAGTGGAAATGTCCCAGTGGAGGTAAGAGACAATATGGGCTTGCATCTTGGAGCACGGACAGTGGGTCATTACTCGAAATACTTAGGCCTTCCTACTTTAATTGGAAGATCGAAGAGGGAGGTTTTCCAAGTAATCTATGATCGGGTTGTTAGTAGATTGAAGGGATGGAAGGAGAAGACTTTTACAAAGGCGGGAAGAGAAATTATTCTCAAAAGTGTTATACAAGCTATACCAACATTTGCGATGAGTTGCTTTGTCTTTCCAAAATCACTTTGTGAAGATATTGAAAAAGAAATTGCGCGGTTTTATTGGGGAATTAGGGAGGGGGAACGAAAGACTCATTGGACAAGTTGGGCAAAGACCTCTCGCTCAAAAGAAAATGGTGGACTGGGTTTCCGGGAGATGTATTTTTCAACCTAGTTTTGGAGAATTAAAAGGAATCCAAACTCCTTGATCTCCCAAATCTTGAAGGCTCGATACTTCCCGAGAAGTGAAATTGATAAAGCACAGCTTGGATACCAACCAAGCTACCTTTGGAGCAGCCTCCTTAAGTCACGGGCCCTGATTCGAGAAGGGCTTTCTTGGCGAGTGGGAAATGGGGAAAGCATTAACAGCTGCAGTGACAAATGGATTGGAAACAAACTGCCCTATAGACCAATTGAGGACAAAGGCTCACTTTCAAACCCACTTGTATTGATTTCATCAACAAAGACATAAGGGCATGGGATGTTGTGAAAATTCATCAGTTTTCAGTGAAAAAGATGCACGGGATATCCTTAGTATTCCCCTCAATGACAACCTTTCTTTGCACAAGCAAATCTAGAACCAAATAAAAGATGGGAGATTCTCTGTTCGGTCGGTATATTACTTAGCTGTAAAAAAGTTCTCAAAATGTGGAATCAATCTCCCATCTCCGAGCACGCCGATGAAACTGTGAAAGCAAATTTGGCACCTACAAATTCCCCCCTCGGCTCGCCACTTTTTATGGAGAGCATGTCATGATTCATTACCCACCAAAGAAAGCCTCAAACGCCGACGAATACCGACTGATTTTGCGTGTCCTGTGTGTGGCCTCGAAGGGGAATCAACCCCCCATGTTCTTCTTCGATGCACAAAGGCGATGCACACATGGGGGCAAAGCCCGCTACGTATCATCCCCCAAAATGACCAGGTTAGTTTCCGAGAAACATGTGCACGCCTCCTTGAGGAACTTCCTATTGAAGGAGCATTGTTATTTGCTATTATTGCGTGGAATATTTGGAAGGCACGTAATGCGTTCATTTTTTAAGATCGATGCATTGAACCATCGGATATTGTCCAGAAATCTTTACGACAATTCCAGGATTTCCGTCCCTCTAGAACTGATGTAGATCGGCCTCCACGTCAAATTTCGAAGTGGCAGCGGCCACCTACGGGACTTTTGAAGCTTAATTATGATGCTGCAACTTTCGGCGACATGCAAGCTGGTTTTGGTTTTGTCGTTTGCCCTCCGTTTTGCTCTACGACACACAATTGATAGTGGCCTTCTTAGGCTAACCATTGAAATTGATTCAGAAGTGTTGGCAAAGACCCTGCGAAAAGAGATGATTGTTGATCCATATGTAATGCTTGTTGTTGAAGATATTTGGAAAATGACAGCTCATATTGGATGTTCGACCTTTAATGCAATCAAGAGAGAAGCAATTTTTCTTGCACATGAACTAGCGCATTTAGGTACGAATGAAAACTATGAAGAATTTTGGATTGAAGAAATTCCAAATTATCGTAATCGAGCTTTTCTAAAGGATGTAAGGCGCGAGCCTATCTTGAATCAATGAAAATTTAAATTTCCTCTAAAAAAAAAAAAAAAAAAAACACTAGTAGTATCCATCTCCATGCTTGAAGACGGAGCTAAGAATTTTAATTTGGAAAACAAGTTTTTATATATAAAATGAGTTTAAATGTAATTTTATAGTTATACATATAAGGATAATAATAATATTCAATATGGGCATTTTTTCAAAAAACTTGCATTAACATTTTTTATAATATCTCTTTTGAATAATTAAAAACTATTCCCTCGATCCAATGTAACTAGTTAGAACTTCTCTTTTGGTCGTACAATATTAGTGTGCATAAACTAATTTTTTTTTTATCTTCACACTCACAAACAACCACTTTATTTATAAATGAATTCTACAATAACATGTAACAATTCTACTTTTTATATAAATAACTACTCCCTCCGTCCACAAAATTTGTACCCGCTTTTTTTTTTTGTCTGTCCATCAAATTTTTACTCATTCCTCTTTTGGAAATAAACTACACTCACAAATAAATAAATAGGCCCCACAATACTCACCACAATACTCTTATTTTACCTATTTTATCCACTTTTTCAATAAAATACTAATTTTTATTAAAAACTGTGTCCAGCAGTAAACGAGTAAAAAATTCATGGATGGAGAGGGTATTATCTTTTAAAACTCGTGTAAATACCCCTCCAACTAATGGAGATACACCTCCGTCTAAATTCACCTACTCATTTTAATTGGTATTAGTAGATACATAATCATTATACTACCATTTATACCCTTATTAATAAAAGAAAAAAAATTATAATAAGTAGTATTCGACAAACTGTTCCCAAAATTAATACAATATTCCGGCAAAATGTTTCCAAAAAATTAACCAAATTTCGAAAACTCGTAAATTATTCAAAATTTTGGCAATTGGTGTTCGAAAATGTAGAACTTTCGACTAACCAGGTCCGAAAAATGGCTTGGTGAAAATTTGAAAAGAAAAGATGCGCAAAATGACAAACATTCAACTTTCAACGTCATTCAATGCCTAAAATATCAATATTTCGTACACAAATACACACAATATAAACAATATTTTAAACTAGGGTTTATACATTAAAAAAAAAACTTATGGAATAAGGGACAAAAAAAAACTTACGTGGGAGGGTTGAAATGCTCTAATTTTCACTAGAATCTAGTTCAAAAACATGAATTAATCGTTTTTGTGTCACTGACCGTATTATGATGGAAACAAGATCAATTTATTTATTTTTTCCCTTCACACGTATACTGTTGAATGTTTTCAGCATAAGAATGAGATGTGGGTGCATGTAGTTTTAGATTTTTTTTTTTTGTTTAAATATTAAGGTTATATATATAATTTTAATAAAATATTAAAATATTGATGGAGGTGTATCTTCATCAGTTGGAGGGGTATTTAGTCTGGGCCAAAATTCATTGCTCACTTATACCGGATGAAGAGCGTATTTATTTGAAGTCGGGCCCATTTTTTTAGACGATGTGTTTGGCCCAATAAGTTTCTGGGCTACTCAACACCCTTTATCTCTCTTTTTTTATTTTTTTTTATTTTTTTTATGTTGGTGATAGAAACCCTCACGCAACTACTAAAAGGTCATTTTAACTATGCAAAATTTAGCCGTGTCAAATAAAAACTAGGCAAAATTTAGGAAGTATAACACATTATTCATAGTTTCATGATGTATTTGTTTCGTGCAGGTTAGTCAAATCCATTTCTAAGCCAAGTAGAATGACAAAAAGGAAAAAAAGAAAGAGAGAGAGAGAGAGAATGGAATTTTATGACATCATTATGAAGTATTAAAAATTATAAAGTAAGTGATCACGACTACCAAACGTCGTGAGTTTAAATTCCACCAGCATTATTCGATTTTTGTGTGTTGTTTGCAGAATATTATATGAACTAAAATGCAGATGTCTTCTTATTTTTTTTACAAGCAAAGCAGATACACATATCATCAATTGTGGTTTCTCATCAAATATTAATATAACACAGAGTAGTTTATAATAAATGATGAAAAGTAATATGATGAGATGCTTGGTATACGACAAAGACCCCCAAAATTTGGCAGCAATTGAGGAATCCTTTGATGGACCACAATAATTAATGATTACATGCTATAACAAAGATGTGCAGAATCATATTCCACCACATGATATGCATAATGTTCATGTATGATGTGTACTGCAATCCTTCTTATCCATCTTTTCTCTGGCTATCAACGCTTTAATCTTGGAACACTGGTTCATATTTGATGTTTATTGAGTTTCCCTTTTTTATGCGTTAATATTAATAATGTGGGGTAAATCATACTGTATAGTAGATTAATTATGACAGACTCGCTTTGTAGAATCTTAAATCAAATTTAATTTTCCCTACTTGTTTTAAACTTGAAAATGTTTTTCAAGAATTTGACTCCTGTCATTTATAACCATTAACTAAGTTCCTAGACGTTGGGCCGTAAAAGCCCACTTAAACCCTTCCCCACCATGAGAAAATCTTAGGTTCTACTATATACCTCTCCATATTTATTAGATACACCCACTCTATTTTTTATTTATTATAATATATTATATAAATGATTTTTATATCCTTATAATTAAAAAAAAATAGATACACACTAGAATACCCATAAGATAGTACACGAACACAAGAAGAGAATCGGTGAAGATACGGGAAGAGAAGAGAAAATTCATCTTATCCACCATTTTATCATCTTTACAATGGTGATGTAACATTAGTTTATTGTTCCATTACAATGGTGAAGCAAGCATGTGCAGGTAATTGAGTAAAACAACACGCAACCAGGATTACTTTGTCGCGAACATCATCAAATCACCTCAACCTAAGTCTCACCATTTGACCAATATTTGAGTAAAGCATATAACAGAGATTTAATTCTTCAAGGGCAATTGCTATATTTTTCTGGAAAAAATCCCGATTCTAATTTTCGAACCTGGTTTTTCGAAAAATGGTTAAGATTTCGGCAAAAACTTGTCGAAATATGGTTAGGATTTCGACAAAATCTTGTCGAAATGTAGATTTTCGAAAATATTTTGCCGAAATATTTGTCATTTTTCGACAAGTCTTTTTCGAAACCCTAACTATTTTTCGAAAAACCAGGTTCGAAAATTTTAAACCAATTTTTTTTAAAATTATTGTTTGCGAAATCTCGTCGTTGTCGGTGTTTTGCCGCCGTGAGTCCTGGGTCAACGCTTCATCTCGTCGTGCAAAAGCACTTGGTTCGTGTTGACGTACAGAAGGACAAAAAAATAACGAAAGGGAAGAGTTTAATTTGATTTTGTGGGGCATTGTCGGCAGCTCGTTGTTGGTGGTGGCTCATCGGTTTGTCAGCTAAAATGGATATCAAAAGCAGTGTAAATATTATGACAGGAAAAAGTTTGTGGGGGTTGTATCAACTCTTTGAACAAATAAGTAAAAGAGGTATTAGGAGTAAGGGTAATATAATATAGATATATTAATGAGGGTATATTTAATATTTATTTAAAATAGGGTGGGTAATTAAGTGGGTGGGGGTATCTAATAAACATGGAGGGGTATATAGTCCAACCCAAAATCTTATATTTCTAAGCGTATTTCACTTTCTAATACTCCTTCCATTTCGGGTGTATATATAAAAAAAAAAAAAAAAAATTACAAATTTTAATTTTATACGAAATTTTTAAAACAGACTTCACTTTGTCAGAACCCAATATTAACTAACTGCACATATAAAATCATACTCCATCCTATCTCTTATTTTCTATCCTATTTTATTTATTCACACAAACTAATTCTTTTATTTAATAGATTATCAAAAAATATTTATACCCTTATTCATTAAAAGACGTTGATTACTTCAAATATCTATTAGGTGTATTGTTGGAAAAAAAATTAGCTAAAATAGGTATTGGTAAAGTAACAATTAAAAAGGGACAGAATACTGTTAAAAAAAAAAGGGACAGAATGAATACTTACTTAACGACTACTCCTTCCGTCCCGTTATTTGCTTCTCATTTGACTTTTTTATATTTTTAATGTGAGACTCAATTTGTATTACTCCCTCCATCTCATACTTGTTTGCTATATTGTCAAAAAAATTTGTCCCATACTTGTTTGCTACATTCATTTTTGCAAAAAAAGTGACAATATTTTTAATATTATATTCTCCATACACTAATAACCAAAAGCATCAATTTTATCACTTGAAATACTAATAAATAATTTTTTTTCTTAAAACTCGCGCAAACAGTAACTGAGCAAACGAGAGGGAGTATTTAAATGTATAAAATATTTTTTCGAGAATGACATATTATTCAATTTATGTCTGAAACAAAATGAATATATTTCTCTATGTAACCACTAGTGAAATGAGATGTTATTTAAGAATGTTTAAAGAAAGGTGAATAGTGCTAAGAGACGTTAATAGTGGGACAAAAATAGTAACATATACCTATTTGTACCGTGCAAGTGTTTTTTACAGTATTAATTGTTTTATAAGAAAACTTTTTCTCATAGAAAAGAATAAATATTAATAAAAAATATTTAAACTGCACAGTGCAAATAGTTCAAACAAGACTTTAATCTAGTTATAAAAAAAAAATTGGTTTTAAAGAAAAGTACATATAAATTATTGTTTTTTTAATCATAACATGTATATAAATGTAAATAATGGACTAAAAAAATATACACAGAAAACGAAGTTATTTTAAAAATATTAATTCATCTAGAATTTTTACTTTTTTTTTATTTCCGTCATCACATCGTCATTAATTTCTAGTTAATGTATTTTAAATTAAACTTGATGGGGTTCACTTTATTCACAATGATAGGCCCCACCTGAAAGAGTTTGTTTACATGGTTGAAATTTGTCTACCTTACCCACCACCGTGGCCACGTGGTCAAATTCTGGATACTCGTCGTGGCAGCTGCTAACTTTCATTCACGCCGCGCCATCAGACCCACCTTCCAAGGGGCTATTTTCTCCTGTGGGGACGGTCTACCTTCGCATCACAAATTAATATTTTTCAAAGGTATAGCCATGGGTTTCATCTGCTCACATCCAATTCTAAAAAACTTCATCACTATTCCTCCTCTATGGAACGCCATATTCACTCCTTCCCACAAGAAAATGTATCCAATTAAAGCATCAAGGCAACATCAATTTCACAACACATCCAACCAAAATCAAACACACACACACAATAACATGCAGTTGGCGCTTCAAACATTGGAAGAGAAGGGAAAAAATGAGGCCGACTATGTGTTGGAGCTAATGCAATTCACCGTGGACACGAAATCTATGGAAGTTGGCGATAGAATATACGAACACGTGATGAGATTCGCATCAACATACGACGTTTCGGTTTTCAACAAACTGATGAAGATGTACTTCGAGCTGGGAGATTACAGGAGAGCAGGGCGCGTGTTTGAGCAGATGGGTTGCAAGAACGTCGATTCTTGGAATACGATGATAACAGGCCTGGCTGAAAGCGGACAAGGAGAAGAAGCGATTCGAGTTTTCTCAAGAATTGTAAAGGAAGAGACCAAGATCAGACCAAATGAGAATACATTCTTGGGTGTTGCCAAAGCATGCGAAGATTTGAAGGATGTGGAGAAAGGGAAAGCATATTTAGCATCAATTAGAAAATCAAAAGCAAAAGAGATTCCCAACCTGGGGATGAAGGAGAAGTTGGTTGTGCCTCGGGACAAAAGCACGGCGGCTTACGAGAAGCTGAGGCTGCTGAGCGAGGCGGTTAAGGAAGCTGGTTACGTGGCCGATACAAGGTATGTACTCCATGATATTGATGAAGATGCAAAAGAGAGGGCCCTTCTTCTTCACAGTGAAAGGTTGGCCATAGCTTATGGCCTTATCAGCACACCACCAGGCACCACATTGAGGATCATAAAAAACTTGAGAATTTGTGGGGATTGCCACAATTTTATCAAGATTTTGTCTACCATTGAGAGACGAGAGTTCATTGTAAGAGATAATAAGAGATTTCATCATTTCAAGGATGGCAACTGCTCCTGTAAAGATTTTTGGTAAACTATATAATCTTTGCCTTTTATTTGGATCCTACAAGAGTAACACTAATCCAATTTTGACTAAAAAGTTTCAGTCAGTGATAATAAGTATCTGCTCATATGATGAAAATTATTTGTATGTTGCTGTTCCGCCTACAAATTAATATTTTTCCACAAGTTTCATAGTATCAAATTAATACTACTACATGTATTAACTAATACCATTAGACTTGTAAATTGAAATCACAGTGTAACTTGTGAACAAGTTTCACAGGAGACCTACTCTTATTTTTCTTCATACGAACTAATATTTCTTATTATATACTCTAATTATTTTGTGAACTAGTCAAAATTGCAACAATCAACATCAAATTGATCATTCATGAATTCCGAAACTGCAAATGTTGAGACTGCAGAACAAAACTAGAGTAAGGCTTGTAACCAGCATATTTCAAGACAACAGAATACACAAAAATGTGATGACGTGCAAGTATATATCCCCAAACGATACGCATCAGTAATTCTCTGCGACAGGTCTTGATGGAAAGAGCCGCAGTAGAAATGTAAGCAAGGACCAGAGACAAACCACACCTAGGATACGGAAAGTCACTATCATGGAAACCAATGCCCCGCTTCTGTCTAAAACTGCAGGGGTTACGGAAGCATCCCTCATTGCGTAAATCAGGCTCTCCATGAAATTTGTAGCCCTCGTCAACTGATATATTCTATACACATGATGAAAATCGTAATCTTTTATAAATAAAGGTGCTACACCCAGTTCAAAATCAACACAAAAGTGCTTTTCTTTATACCTTGAAGATGATGGGTATGAGCGGCCAACATCATGACCCATCCAGAGATTTCTCAAAAGCATATTGAGCCAAACAACCAGTCAAGAATGGAGCAACTGAAACCAATGCGGGGATTCCAAGCAGTGGCCATGAGACGTAAACAGCAATAAGCGGGGCAAAAACCTTAAAGCCCATTGAAAAAAAGGCAGATGTTAAGTATCCTCTTAGTCCAGTGATAAGACTCCATTTCTTTGAGCTAAACTGGAGATATGGCTTTTGAACGCGTTCGGTTAGAAACAGAAACATAGCAAGTCCAGCATAAAAGATGATCCCAGTTGACAAGGAGGAAATAATTTCTGCATCATCAACGATAGTAAATTTTTAGCAAGATAATGAAACAATTTACCAGATGAGAGAAGTTTGCACTCGTTCGATATTCTCCCGTTGTATGAAGAGGGAAATGCAAATAACATTTTTACCGCATTTGATGCTCATCAGGTTCTTTTGTTTTCCGGCATACAAGGGAAAAATAGTATATTTGAGTAAAAAAAATGTAAACATTTTCCTCATGCGGTCATCCTTACCTAGTTTTCCAAGTTATGCAAACATCACCAAATCATTCTTGTTCTATAATGCAATTCACTTTAGCATTCCCATCATTTACAACTCTTTCTTCTCCAGAAGTTTTATTCAAAACATGACCTAAGGTGGTTGTGGCTTCTCAATCTCAACAACACAAATACGGAAATACATATCATTGAAGCCCAAATTCAAAGAAGGATAAAATGTGTAACATCCAGTTATTTCATAGTTATTTTAGGGATCAAATATTTTATCTACCTTATAGTTATATTATCAGTTACTCCCTCCGTCCAGTTTTACTAGTCTTGTTTTTTTGCCAGTTATTTTTTGTCATATGTTGGAGGGTATTATGAGGTATTGTAAAGTACATTTGTGAACAAAGTGATTGTTTATAAAAAATACAAGTATCCTATTTTAATTACTCAATTAAGTTAAGATGTTGATTTTGTTGATTTATTTAACATGTACCAGTTTCAAGTACTTTATATTTTGGGATGTGACAATGTGTCTCTTTAGCTAATGTAAAGCATCTGTCTACATATTTTTATTCATTTCCCCCTTAAAAACACAATCATGTTTAGATGCACAAGTATATGATTAAAATTCAAATTAAACAAACCTGAACAAATCAAGTTAAATTCTGTAAATGAATGTTTGTTCGTGTAATGACCAGGTTTAAGATGGTGAAAAGATATTTACTAAATACTAACAAAATGGCTGATTGGAGTTTCTGGAAACTTGAAAGAACAACACTAGAAAGAAAGACCCATAACAATTCAGAAAGTTCTATTAATCTGCATCAATACATTTATATTATAGGATATCTGCCAGTATCACGAACCTTACATAAAGAACAATTGAAATAAACACTAAACAGAAGCTAAGTTAGTTAAGTTACAAACCCCTTTTATCATTACCTAAAAACCCATTCATACTCAGAAAATCAATTGGTCATCACATTGTAAATTATAAACAGAATTTACAAATTATTCATGAATGTCGACAACACTACAAATTAGTACACCTCAACACTACAGGTTTTCATCAAAGCCAAGAATCATCAATTATAGAAACCATAAACAATCATCTATGCCATCTCAAAACATTATGAACAACAATTTACTAATATCTTATGTTGAAACAACTAATACCTTTAGTGTAATTTACTAATACCTTTCAAACAAATTTCACCAATATTATTCACATAATACCTGCTAAATGTGTAAACTATAGCATACCTGCAAACATCTCATTCTTGAAAACATCCTCGATTGCACCGATAATGAAGAACTGGGGAACAACCAAGGATGAAATTATGGCAATAGGGGCCAAAACCCAAACTAAGGAGCCACTGCATTCCTTAAAAGGCGCCGATACCAACTGAGTCTCCTCGACCGATTGGTGAGTCAACCCGCCAAATGAAACCGAACCCGACTTCCCACGAAACGGTTCGGACCGTGTTCTTGCAAAGACCCGAAACCCCAACTTTTTTTTTTTTGGGAATTCGAATTACCAGAGCGTTCAATAACTCCACTTCTTAAACATGGCACAGAAGCTGGCAAAGAAGAAAGCGAGATTTCAATACTTGCACATAATTAAATTAAAAACGAACGAACGAGGGAAAAAAGTACATTTGAACTCAACTTGGAATCTGGGAAAGCCAGTAGGATTTCCCTGACGCTTGTCGACCTAAACAAGAAGATTTTGATTAAACATGTCACAATTTCTTAGAAGATTATGTTGCGGAAGAGGAAACGAATTTGATAGATTGAAGATATAAAACTTACAGATCGAAATCGAGGAAGGGAAAAATGGGTGAGTGGAAGAGAATTTTGAAGGAAAACACATGTAGATTGTAACTTCATTTTGAGTCGGAGAGATCACAGTTTCTGGGTAGGGTTTAGTAAGTTGAATTATCCCTAAACCCCTGGGCCTATGTTGGACGGGATAAGAATTTTCAAAAAATTTAGGGTGCGATTCGTCAAGGATACGTCTATTTATCTATATTTTATTATATATAAAATCTAAAAAATTAAATATATTTTAAAATTTTGTAAATCGAATGTATATAATTCACATTTTCTCTGAACCAAAACTTATTATTATTATTATTATTATTATTATTATTATTATTATTATTATTATTATTATTATTATTATTATTATTATTATTACCCGTTCTTTTGCATGTTCATTTGTTGTAAATCAGTTCTTGTAGTTTTTTTTTTTTAAATAAGTCACTTTGTGTAGTTGTGTATATTAATTTTGTGGTCGAATAAGTAATGTAATTTTTTTTCATTAAAATGAGATATCCATGTTCTCTTAAAAAAAATTGGTCTTTTGAATTTGGTGTACATAATGAGTGATATACATTTATGTTAAAAAATATTAAAAAAAATCGATATCCTAGTATAGAAAAATTATTTGTATTTTACAGTTTAATAGTCTATTTTGTCCACATAATTTTATCCAGAAATAAACTTTTGTATTACAATCTATTATTGAAGACAAGATATTATATTTGATGGCAAGATATTTTTGGTATTATACACTATTTCAGTGACGATATCTTTTCTAAAATATTTCATTTTTCCTCTTACAAAAATTTCAAATCTATCAATATTTTACAAAAATAACTTCCAAAAATATCTAAGATGAGATATCGATGGATCGTGAAAAAATGTCTCTACATCACTTTTAGGTTACCTGCAATACAAAACGAAAAAACATAAAATTTAATCAGATTTCAACAATAACGCATACCTTATTCGGGAAAGAATAATAGTTTGATCAAAATCGTAGACGTGCGATGGGAGAATTTTCTTATTGAAAGAGAAAAAAGTTATTGATTGTGGATTTTCAAAAAATACGAATGTAAAGATATGGATATGAATATACTTTAGAAACTTACGAACTATTTCTGAATACGCTCAAATGATCTTCAAGATGCACATATAATTTTCTTTTAATGCACGCTTAATCATCTTCATGTGCATAATAAATTTGTTTACCTGCAAAAAAAGAGGGATATGATCTACACAAAAAATTACAGAAATAATCCAAACAAACGAACAAAAAATAAAATCATATTTCTTCACATAGTACACAACAAATGAGAAAATGAAGAGAAGAGATGAGGATTTGGGTTGTGAATTAGAATGAAACTAAAGAGATATTTGACATTTATAGAAAATACAAAATGAAATGTATGGTTGAGGTTAAAAGTGCAAAATATATGGTGTGGATTAAGTCTTAGTAAAATTTAAAATATGCTTAAAATAACTTTTAATGAGAGCGCTGTATTTTAAAATGGAGAGATTTTAGACATGTCACATCACCCTAAGAATAAGGTGGTGCTGACACATCACCTCGGAGAGGTTTGGAAATATAGTATAATAAGATTAGGAGAAGAATGGTTTTCTTGATTTTCTTGAAAATATATAATGGAAGATATGTATTCTTCGAATACAAGATTATCTCATAAATTCAAGAAGATCCAAATCTTGGATTCTACTCTCCAAATTTTCTAAAATCATCCATAATAATAAGGAGGTGGGATTTTGTGGAATATTTAATTATGGAGAAAATAATATATGAGATTTATTCAAGATTTCTTGGAGATCAAGAATTTTTTTCCCCATCCCTATTCCAAGCCCAATTTTCGACCCCCTTATATTATAAATAGGGGATGAATTTTTCATCCCCAATACAGTTCCATGTATTGAAAAAAATTAGAAATCCACAAAGGTGGTGCAATATATTTTTCTTAATTCATGTCTATTTAATTGATTCGTGAGCACTCCCCACCGGTGAACGAGTAAAGGGCTAAGGGAATACTTGAGAAGGTTTTTGGGTTGATCGTGATACTGTCTCGTTCCTACTCAAAGGTTGTCACTCCAAGAGGTACGTAATCACAAAATTCCTAGATTTTCCACTATAGGACTTTTACGTGATGGTTTTATATGCATGAAATAACTTGTTAGTGAATTATTATTTGAATGAATTAGGATTAATTAATGCTAGTAATAATTGTATTTAAATTCGTATTTAATTTTCGTCCCGAATAGATTCGCGCAAAGATTTCCTCAACAATATTCATTTAGCATTACATACTTTATCAGGCTTGAATCAATCAACCAGATTGGATAATTATTTGCACAGTCCTTAACCACGGGTTCGTAAGAAAAGAGTAATCCAGTTTTCTGAAAACATAAAACAAGTCTAAACCTTTTAGGGCTCACACTTCCGCAATTAAGCTTAATTAGATAGCTATCCAACTGATAAGTTTTAGAGCTGTTAGTAGGTGTGTTATCTAATTGTAGCCTCACTGAGCACTTAACATTGATATGTTTGAATATTGTGCTTAAGTCTCTAATAGACTGACTCTCAGTGTTACCCTCAGATTAGTTGAATCAGTGTTAAGAAGATCTTTCTTTCGAAAAAGATTTGACATACGTGTATTCCCCCCATACACGTATTAAAGACTTGCCAGGGACCAACAATACTCATCGAGAAAAAGGTTCCATACTTCTGACTCGTGTTTCAAAAGTAGTCATTTTGTTTGCAAAATTGATCCTAAAATTGATCATTTATTAAATGGTTGAGACTAATTTTGCATATAAAAGTGTTTTGAGAACATTCTCAGGGGACTAAGAGTGTAATTTTCACGAACACCACCAGTGGTAGTTCCTGAATTTTATCCCATTAGTACAATAACATCATAAATTCCAAGTAAATAAGAGACATAACACTACAAAAAAATGTGAATTAGACGAGGGCATATAAAGAGGGATATAAAACCCTCGATATTGTCGAGGGTTTAGACGAGGGAATTTCGTGCATGAGGGAATTGACGAGGGTAATTTTGTCCTCGTCTATCACGAGGGAACTGGCGAGGAAATGGTGGGGCCACCTGCACCAGACGAGGGTCCAGACGAGGGAAGAGCCCTCTGTACCAGACGAGGGACTGAATCCCTCGACACTGATGGGATGTGTCACCAGACGAGGGAATTTCCCTCTTCCTGCCTCGGATACCCCTTCACGAGGGTTTATATTCCCTCGACAAAAAAATTACAGACGCCAGCTTTAATTTGAAATGCATGCAGAGTGGGCCCTTTGGAATCTAGTAGATGGTGAGGAAATTTTCCCTCTTCTTGACCCTCGGCTATAGTGCAATAAATCCACAACCAGCTACCACCAAGCTGCATTTTTAGAATTAAGGCATTGAAGCATTCGAGAGATAGAGAGGAGAGGAGAAGAAAAGAGAGGAGAAGAAAGGAGAGGAGCTCCGGCCGCCGTCTACCACCGCCGACGACGTGAAATACTTGCTGAATTTTGCTACACACATTCACAAAAACGTTTATACGGTAAGTTTTTTCATTTTTAATCGGTTAAATTTAACAATTATTGCATATTAATATGTATATTTTCATGATATATATGAATATATAGTATGTTTGTACTCAAATATGTATAATATAGATTATATAATATGCATGCAGCATGTATGGGTTTAGTTATATATATAATTAATTAATTAATTGTGTTAATTTAGTATTAGATGTTAATTATATATGCATGCATAAAGTATATATTTAATTTGTTGATGAGTAGTAATTAATTATTTATGCAACTATTATAAATAAATAATTAGTAGAATTTAATTTGATATATATATATATATAGTTGCTAATTAATTTCTTAAGATATGTGCATATATATATATATATATATATATATATATATATATATATACATGTTGAAGTTGAAGAAGGGGTACTTTATTGATATTGTTTGTTGTAGAATATGTGTGTTCCGACTTGATTAATATTATAATTAAGTCGGAAATGGATGCACGTAGGAATTTTGATTACCTGGGAATACGAAAAAACAAAATGAAACTCTGCCGAAATTTTTAGAAAATATTAATTAATTAATTAATTATAATGTAATAATAACTTAATAGGAGAATACAAATGATTAATTGTAGGGTTTAATTCATTAATATGAAACAGATTGATATGGACTACTCAAGCCGTTTACGTTGGATGTATGGTCCAAGATCGATTAATGGCATGTTAGCTCCTGAATTTATTAGTGGACTCGATTCATTCGTAGACTTCGCCACTAGTAACCCAAATTGGATGAATCGAGAAAAGATTAGGTGTCCCTGTAACAAATTTAGATGCAGGAACAAAACGTTTCAGTACCCCGATGATGTGAAAGCTCATTTGTATAGAAATGGTTTTATGTCAAATTATTACAATTGGGTTTTTCATGGTGAGGAAAATTGGGGTCAAATTCCGCATCAATACAATGATCAGGCGTCGTCTTCTTACGGACCGGTTGATGAGACCGTAGGATCTAGCTCGTACCACAATATGATCACGGACTTAACTTCCGGTCCCCACTTTGGAAATGTGGATAACGAGTCGACTGTTGAGGAACCCCCTAATCAGTATGCTGCACAGTTTTATGATATGCTTCGTGCAGCGGATCGGGATTTGTATCCTGGGTGCGAATCACACTCGCAACTGTCATTCAATGCCCGTATGCTGAACATTAAAACTGAAAACAGACTATCTGAAAGGGGTTATAATCAAATTGTTGACTTGGTTCGTGAGATCTGTCCTCCAGATAATTTGGTGCCCAGAAAGTTTTTCGATAGCAAACAGTTGATGGGTGAGATGGGGCTTCCTGTGGAGAGGATCGACTGTTGTGCAGGAAATTGTATGTTATATTGGGGTGCAAACAGCGATCTTGAATATTGTAAGTTTTGCGGTCGGCCACGGTTCAAACCCGCTAGACGCGATGTGAATGGTCGACTGAAAAAGAAGAGCCCTTTCAAGGAGATGTTCTACTTTCCCATCATCCCTAGACTGCAAAGATTGTATCAGTCCAATGCAACTGTGAAGGATATGACATGGCATGCAAGTTGCTCTAATAATGATCAGTACGGTGTTATGCGTCATCCTGCAGACTCGCAAGCTTGGAAACACTTGGACCAGTCGTATCCTGAATTTGCATCAGAAATTCGAAACATGAGGTTGGGTTTGAGCACCGACGGTTTTCAGCCGTTTGGGCAGTCGGGGAAACAATACTCCTCATGGCCCGTGATACTGACGTCGTACAATCTACCGCCATGGATGTGCATGAAGGATCAATTCATGTTTCTTACGGTTCTGGTGCCTGGTCCAAAAAATCCAAAGGATAAATTGGATGTATTTTTACAACCATTGATCCGTGATTTGATAACTTTATGGGAATATGGAGTGGTAACATACGATATTGCTACAAAGCATAATTTTTTGATGCGGGCTGCACTAATCTGGACCATAAGTGACTTTTCAACCTACTCGATGTTGTCTGGATGGAGCACATCTGGAAGGCTTGCTTGTCCATATTGTGCAGAATACGCAGATGCTTTCACTTTGAGGCTCAGTCGAAAGCAGTCGTGGTTTGACAACCATCGTAAGTTCTTACCCAGATATCATCTGTATCGAAGGAACAAGACTGCATTCAGAAAGAACAAAACAGTTGATGATGATCCACCGCCCATCCGTACAGGTGTTTCGATCCTTGAGGAAATTAATTGGATTGGATTTATGAAAGTTACGGAAGAGGGTGCTGATGCTCACAACAAAGTTCTAGATGGGGGTTGGAAGAAGAAGAACATTTTCTGGGATTTGCCGTACTAGAGTACGCTGTTGATCCGACACAATTTGGATGTGATGCACATCGAAAAAAATGTGTTTGATAATCTCTTCTACACGGTGATGAATGTGGAAGGGAAAACGAAGGACACAAATAAATTTAGGGATGAGCTCAATGAATACTGTCGTCGACCCTCTTTGCAGAGATGTCCAGATACAGGAAAGTACCCCAAAGCTGCTTATTCACTTAATAAGAGACAGAGAGATATTGTTTGCAAGTGGGTAGATGAATTGAAATTCCCTGATGATTATGTGTTCAACCTGTCTCGTTGCGTAGACTGGAGCAAATTGAAGATGTTTGGGATGAAGAGTCATGATTGTCACGTGTTTATCTTCGGTCGGAGGAAGAGGCCCCTCAAAACACAAAGGAGGGGCAAAAGGAGCTGCACAATGGACTGAGGAATACGTAAGTAATTAATCCTGCACTACAACATAGGGAGATTTTAATTACTTGATTATACATAACCCGAATTTTTTGGAATACAGGAGAAGAAATATAACCGGCTCCCAACTGAATGGGAAATTGCAACATTTCCACAGCTGTGGGGAAGGGGAGTACACGTATGGGGGAATTGCTGAAATAATTGTAAGTGTTTTACATTAACATTAACAATATAAATAACACGTTTATATATTTGTTCATTTACACAATTTTGTATGTCTAGGGCTCCGTGGAGGAATGAGTCTCGCAATTACCGCCTTCAGTGGACGAAGATGAGTGCTTGAACCGATTGAGTCAAGCGTATGCTGAGACAGTGAGGCCAGAACACGGAAAAGTTAGGGGTCTCGGTCAAATGAAGACGATGCGCATACAATCTGGCCCAGGCGGGACATCATCTGGCACACACGTTGGCGGTTATGACCAAAGAGATGTTGATCGCTTGTTGGCTGAAGAGCGCGCGAGATATGAAAGAATGCTGGCGGAGCAACAGAGACAGTATAACGAAAACTTGCGTCAGGAAGTGCACAACCAGATGATGGCGTGGATGCAAGGACATTAGGGAAACCTACCTAGTGGGTTTTCCCAACCAGCTACTTCATATCCTCCTTACCCAGCTTATCCTTCTTATCCTCCCGCCCCTGGTTACGCCCCTTGTCCTCCCACCGGTCCTTCTAGTGGTGTTCCTCCCGTTCCTCCTAGTGGTTTTCTCGCCGCCCCTTATCCTCAGGCCTCTCCTGCTCGTCCTCCAGCTTCTGGTCCTTCCCCGTCTCGTCGTAATTCCATATCTCCAACTGGATTTGTAGACCTACTTGAAAGAGGTGCATATTCTGGTTACCCTCCGAGGGGTAATTATTCTGGAAATGAAAGAGGTGGTGATGATGATGATGATGATGATGATGATGATGATGATGAGAGATAGATGTCATGAATATTTTATCGTGTTTTGGAACTATATATGTTGGTTTAAGATTTTACTGTTTATTTAGATTTAATTGTCTGGATATTTGAGCATGTGTGGATATTTTAATTGTTATGTCTGGATATAATTGGAACTATATATGTTGGTTTGTTATTATTATTATTATTATTGATTTTAGTGAAAAACAATTTCAAAAATATTAATTTTAAAATTTTATTGATTTAAAAAAAATAAACTTTATATGTGTATATGTGTACACATATTAGTAAATAGTGAAAATAAATATATGTGTATTAGTGTATTAGTGTACACATAATAGTAAATAGTGAAAATGAATTTAAAAAGTACTTTTATTTTATTTTATTGATTTTTAAAAAAATTAACGATTAATATATGTGTATATGTGTACACACATTAGTAAATAGTAAAAATAAATTAAAAAAGTATTTATTTTTAAAAACAAAAACAATCAATATATGTGTAATAGTGAAAAATAATTAAAAGATATTTATTTTAAAGTTATATTGATTTTTAATAATATATACAAGTGATAGTTTAATTTTATATGTAATAATAATTTTCATATAAAATATAAAAAACAATTAATATTAAGTAGTATTATATTTAAAATATATAACAGAAAATATATTAAACATATATATTAAACCCTAAAACATACTCCCTCCGTCCACGAAATACGGTCCTGTTACTTTTTGCACTGTTATTAAGAAAGTTGATATAATATGTAAAAAGTAAGAATATTGTGTCAAATCAAGTACAAAATAAATTATTTTAAAAATGTTATGTGTGTATGTTGAAAAAGTAGATAAAGTTTATTCTTTCCATTTTATGCAACAGGACTATTTTTCGTGGACGGCCCAATAAGGCAACCATGCCTATATTTTGTGGACGGATGGAGTAATAAGTAAATACCCTTGCCCAAGCGGCACGGCGAAACACGCAAGGCCTCCGCATACATGGAGGTCGCGTGTTCGAAACCCAAGGGAGACGAATTTCGCCTAATATAAGCTGAGAGTAAGGTGTGTGGGTGCTAGCCTAGTGGATCAGCGGGGGAGGGTCTGAGCCTGAGGTCGTGGGTTCGAAACCCACAAAAATAAAAAAAAAATCGGCTGGGACTACGCGAGGGACTACACGAGGGAATTTCCCTCGCCACGTCAGTCGAGGGAAAATTCCCTCGCCCAATGACAGGTTGTCACGTCAAAAATGAAGAGGGATTTAATTCTCTCGCGCACCTTTCCCGAGGGCATTAAAGAGGGATATTTTCCTCGTGCCCTGTTCCCGAGGGTTTAATTCCCTCGCCCTTTCCGAGGGCTTAGCCGAGGGAAATTTTGTCGAGAGATTTTTTCCCTCGTCTGTTCCCACGCGAAATCCCTCGTTAAAACCCTCTCCATTTTTCGAGGGATTCGTTTTTCCCTCGTGTACAGATTGGCGACGAGCATTTTGGAGAGGGAATAAATCCCTCTTCAATACCCTCTCTATCTTCGATTCCCTCTTTAAAACCCTCTCCAAAATCCTCTTTAAATCAACTCATTTTTGTGGTGTAAATTGCACTGATTTAAATGTAGAAAATAAATACTTTGTCATTAGTTATGAATTTTAAATCCACAACCTAAAGTTACTTCACTTGTTGCATAAAATATTTAAATTGATTGACTTCAAAATTTTAGCTTTGATCATAGTTCATATTTGAAGAATTTTAAATATCTAGCAAAATCATATTATTTTAAATTTATAAATTTTAAAATCTATTGTATTTCAAACATATAAATATAGCTAAATGTATATTTAAATATTTAGAAATGTGTTTACTAAACAATTATAATTGAATAATTGTAATTGTTGAGTGAGAACAGGTAAATGGATTTAATGGAGTAATGCGGTAATCATGTAAAACGAAAAACACGCTTTATTCACCATGATTCGTGGCTGAATTCAATCCAAACGAAAAGAAAGACAACAATATCATTATTTGCCACAAGAAATTTCCCCTTTTTGGCCATAATTACTAATACGTCAATTTCACCCACAGTGGTGTTGAATTAGTGTTATTATTCTAGTTGAGCGATACTCGTGCTCGACTCGTTAATATTAAACAGTAATAATACGAGTTCAGCTCGACTTATTAACGAGTCTATCGAGCGTATTGAACCTAGTTGAATTATAAAAAATATATTATTAAGCCCAACGAGCCGAGCTCGGCTTAACACGTTAATTTATCGAATATTTTTCGAACTAGAGCTCGAACTCATTTAATTTAACGAGTCGAGCCGAGCTCACGAGAAGCTCGTCACGTTTAATTAACCAAACAACCTGTAAACATGAACGGTAAATATCGGGTCCGTGGCCCGTTTACAACATAAAAAGTGAAATTATACCACTAAATTATAATATTAAAATGCTCCTTTCTTTTATGTGTTAATATACATTATTATCTCGTGCCACCTATGACTCTATACACTCACATGGATTTTTAACTCGAGTTTGAACCGAGTTGTAGGTGGGTTTGGTACATGATATGTGACGTTGAACAACAAAATATTATTCCACGCTATATGAAAATATTGTACATACAATTAAAAATTGTATATAATAGTTGTACTTACGATCATTGAAATGTACAATGTAATGGAAAAATATTGCCCATGATTTTTTAGTTAAAAAAAAAAAAAAAATCCAATTTATCTATTCCTTAAATGTACATTGCACACCATGGGACACGAGTAAATCAAATGAAAGCAACAGCCTGCGTGTATATCAGATTTACCAAACTTTACTTCAAAAATATACTTTAAAATTTTGGGGGAATTCGTCCTATAAAAAATAATAGACAAATTATGTATTATTGATGATGATGTTCCTACAAAATCATCCTTGCAGAGCAGAACAATAAAAAAAATCTTGAATCATAAATCCTGAAATTCCGGTCTCATATATATATCCATTTGTCAATCCTGATCCAATAATTAGTGGAATCGATCAAATATGAAAATAGATGATTGGACATGCTCGTACTCTATCTTCGTATTAACATCCATTTTTTAACGAAAAATTACACTTTTGGTCCCAAGAGAATGGACCAATTGTAAAATGGTCTTTTTTTAAGCATTTTTAGTTGCATATAATTTTTATGTCAAACTTTTAACATAATTCATGCGTGAATTGCACTCTCCGTCAACTAAAGGTCCATAATTAAATGCACATATGTGTTACAGTGTATAAGGGCGAAGGTGCCGAAACGGTACCCAACTCGGCTGAGTTGGCTCGGAAGATCGCCGAGTCAATTGATAGGGATGCAGTGAAAAGGGGTAGAGCAAATGAATTTAGTGATAAGGCCATGGAAGCAGTTAATGTTGGTGGAGTTCCAGTAGGGATTTGGATAAACTTGTTCAAGATATATCCCAACTTGTCGTAAAAAATTAATGTTTGAACACATGTAATAAGTAATACTCCTCCAGGGAGGGTATTATGAGATTTTATGAGGTCTGTTTTTTAATAAAATGATCGTTTATGGAAAATATACGAAACGAACTTTCCATTAACGATCATTTTGTTTAATTTATCACCTTTTGTTTATCAAAATTCATAATTAAATATTTTTAATTCTATTTGAACGTTTAATATTCAGTTTTTATTTGGTTTTTTTTTTTTGAATTATATTTTTTCCTTATTTTTTCAAATTATAGGCATATTATAAATAAAATTAATAATTTTTAGATTTTTACATAGATTTTCAGAAAAGTGGAAAATTTACTCAAAGACGGAGGAAGTACAATTTTATCCCCAGATTTTAAAGTAATTATTATTTTGTTCAAAAATACTTTTTGTACTTTAAAATTAAATTTTAAAATCAATTTTGGTCATGATTTTCATCCAAAAACTAACTGATGGGACCAAAACTGCAAAAAAAAAAAGGACTAGTTCTGCACATAGGTACTAAATGTGTTTTGGGTCAATTCTCTTGTGACAAAAAACGCAATTAACCCATTTTTTTTAAGGATGACCCACACTAGTTATTTCAATTTACAATTAGGTTACCAAATAATACTTCACACATTGTATAGTATTTAATATTGACCAGAAGATTTAAATCGATGTGGATTAAGTCGGGATAGGTCTTATTTAGCCAAGCCGTAGCAGAGCATAGAAAATGTGACCAAGCCCACATTGACGAACAAAGTATGGTTGAGCTCATTCAGAGTAAAGTTGGTCCAAAATCTCACAGTGATGTGTCTAGGGTTTTCAACAAACTTTAGAATTGAAAATACTATCCTACTCATGCTATAGACTATAGTAAAGTATATATACCCTCGTCATTTATTTTTTCAAGGTAACATATTCATTTTCTTACTTATTACTCCATCCGTCCCGGATTTTATTTCATATTTTTCTTTTTGGGACGTCTCAATTCTTTTTTCATATCCTTAAAAAGGAAATCATTTATACTCACAAAAGTTAATAAAACACCTTTTATTATTTAATTATTTAATTTTACACACACTCCACTTTTTCTTAAATATTGTGCAAAGTCAACTATAAAATAAAATCCGGGACGGAGGTAGTATTACATTGCACTCTTTCTCTATCTAGAATCCTCTCCTTCTATAACCTAAGCGTCGGAGACTCTTCGCCATAGCCGCACAACCTCTGTTTTGCATGCATATTACACTTTACTGGTGGGCAAATCATCATTAACAAAACTAAAGAGCACTTTTAAGTATAATTTCCCAAAAAAAATTCTTTAAATATATTTGTGACCCAAGATCCGTTCACACCATAAACACGTCCAAATTCATTTTTAGGAGTGACATTTCGGATACTATACGATAACATGACACAAATTAAAAAAAAATGAAAATACGGGTTAGTATTTAGCCTTATCGTGCTGACACGATAAAGACACAAAATTTTCCTATTGTGTTGGTGTCAACCTGTTAAAATTGGAAAAAAGTTTATTCGTATATATTACATGATATTTTTCTAATTTTATTAAAAAAAAAATTACTGTGTCATATCGTGTCGTATAGTATCATGATATCGTATTAGATATTATAATAAAAAAAATTAAAAAATATTTATTTTTCTTATCGTGTCGTTACCGTGTCGTGCCGACAAGTATTTTTATCGTGTCGTGTTCGTGTTTTACCTTATCATGTCGCGTCGTTATTGTTTCTACACGATAAACGATATGATTACATGATTTGCCACCCTTATATTTTTTTCGCCATGGAGTTTCTCACTCCAATTTCAAATTGAAAAATTACAACAATTGTACAATTTTTCTATTTATAATTTATTTTTATCTTAAATTTGTATACATCAAGTATTTTATGAAAAAAAAAATATACAAATTGACTAATGACTATATATTCAAAATTATAATTACGTGCTCGATAAAATGTAAAAATCATTATCAGAATTTGTAAATGATGTATATGAATAAACTAGTGCACTGCCCACGAAGGCCGTAGGTTTTTAAAAAACTCCATTAATGTTTAAAAAAAAATTAGTCTTTCGAAAAATATTGTGTAATATTTTATGAATGATTCATGATGCTAATTTTGTAAATTTTATATAATATTCACCACGAATTGAAATTTGGTCCACACCAATAAGTACATTGTTCAAATAGAGAAATGTTGAGTTTAAATGAAATTTAAATACTCAATGATGTAATTATGTATTATTTGCTTAAATATTATATATATTATATAAAGGCTTAATTGCAAATAAAATCACAACTTTTCCGAAAATTGCATTATAAGCTAAACTTTAGAATTTTGGCAAAAAAATCATCACTTTCATATTTATTTGCAATTTAAACTTCGGGCAGTTTGTCCCTTACCCGAAAGTTAATGTGTACAAATAAATACATAATCATCATCTTAGTAAACATCCACATCATTAAATTTAAAAAAAAAAATTTAAAAAGACAAATGTATATTATAAACAAGTTTAAATATAAAAATATTAATTATATTTCTTAAAATTAAAATACTTATTTGTACTTTTGAAAAATTTAAAAATTAATTAATATTTTTAAAATGAATAATTTGAATACGTTTGAAATAATTTTAAAAATCAAATTGCAATTAAAAAAATCTAAATATCCAAACTCCAGTCCACAATACACGTTCAAAATATCCCAACTTCAATTAGAATATCCTATAATTAATTGAAGAAAATAAATTAAATTAACTCTCAATCCCTTTCAATTCTTCATCCCCAAGCATTTGGTATATCCGACAACTCTGCAGATAGTCTTCCCCATGTCTATTTCCATTCTTCATCCCCTTCCTTGCAAATCTCGAGTTCAAGATACTGGTTCGAGGTAAAGGTCAGTGATATATTGTATTGATGGTAACAATCTTAAAAATAATGTAGGAATTTTTTTTTTTGATTTTTGGATATATTGAAATTTTAGTTATTCAAGAGAAAAACAATTTTATCCATGTCTGATGATATTGTGTGTCGGCGCTAAAAGGGTGGAGCGGCGCAGTTCAAATGGTGAAGATAAGAAAGAAGGATGGTTTTAGAGTTAGATTTGATAATTGCAGAATGGTTTTTTTTTAGAGATTTTGGATTTGGTAATCAAAGAAGAGTGTTCTTTTATTGTTTAATTAAGAAAATATTTAGTTTTTAAATATTTTATTTTTATTTGGCGATATTTTATAGGCCCCAGCTAAATAAACCCCCGATTCTCCTATACATACCCCAATTTATTTTTTTCAAAAATAGTTTTAAGTTAAAAGTCAAGATTACCCATTTATAAATATTAATTTAATTATTAATTGAAATTCCTTTACTTTTTCACTCATTTTCTCATTCTCAACATCACAAAATTAACATTTTGAAATTCCTAAAAATCAAGTTTCTGGATTATTTTCATTAAAACCCCTAAAAATCAAATCATTGGATTGTTTTCATTTAAATTAACACAAGACAAATAAAATTTATAGTGTCTAATTAATGGAGTCAAACGACACAAAATATCACATTGATGTAATAATTTTTTACGCTGAATGACAAGTTAATTTGTATCCGCAGTGCATCATTATTATTTTGTGTGAGATTCTATTCCCATTTTTTTCAGTAGCACCAGTGAGTAAAATTGATAGACATTAACTTATAGTTTTCTTTGTAAAGACAAAAATGTTAGTTTACTTGGAACCAAATTTAAACACGCTTTGTTAGCCTATGTTGTGTTTTTTTTTTTCTTGCAAATGCTTTTTTTTTCTCATCTTTTTTAGAGATTAAGAAGACCAACTTATATTTTTTATTGTGTTTGAATAATTTTGGAGGTCAAATTTGTTGTTCTTCCTTTAAAATCTGGGAACTCTTCACTTTTGTTTTGATCGTGTATATGTTTAAGTGAATAAAATTGTGAGTTTAAAATTATTTATTTTTTATTTTTTGTGCTTTGATTTAGGTTAATTTTTTAAAAAGGGTATAATTGTCTAAACTTGGGGTATGTTTAGTAATTTTTTAAAATAATCATATTTTTAATGGGGTTTATATAGTAATTGGGGTATGTATAGGAGAATCGGGGGTTTGTTTAGCCGCAGTCTATTTTATATTGGTTAATTTTTTTTAAAATTATCTATTTTAAATATATTACACGCTCTTGAATTTGGTAAATATAATTAAATATTTTAATTTTTTTAAAATATGACTAAATATTTTTATATTTATATGTATTTTCAATTTATTTATAATTTTATAATATTAATTTCTAATTAAAATTTTATTTATTATTTTTATAAATAATTAGTGATGTGGATGCATATTGAGATGATGATTGTATATTTATTTGTACACGTCAGCTTTCGGGCAAGGGACAAACTGCCCGAGGTTTATATTGCAAACAAATATGAAAGTGATGATTTTCTTTGCCAAAATTCAAAAGTTTAGCTTATATTGCAATTCGCAAAAAAATGGTGATTTTATTTGCAATTAAGTCTTACATAAAACACTAATAAAACTACAATATTTATCTCTGCTAAAAAAATACGACTAATTACAAATTTTGAAAACTTTCTTTATATACAACTTTCGCCGTATACTTGGAAATAAAAAAACCAACTTAATATATGTATCAAGAATCTCACACCTTAAACATAAATTAACCCCACATGAAAGAGGTACATAACTCTATTCAACCTAGTTTCATTATATTGGATGCACTATATTATAATTAAGAAAAAAAAATATAATTGATTGAAAATTTTAAGAACATAATAAATTCATTTAACTATCTATAAATAAAAGCATTCAACACTAAAATATTGTCAAACAAAAAACTATCACTACAATGAAGTGCTCACATTTCACATTTTTTTCTAAATCACTATTTTTTCAAAAGGAGAATTTAATATTTATTACAAAATAACAATTTAAATTATGATAAATTGTTCCTAGATGAGTCTTTCTATAGAGTCTTACTAAACACATAAATATAATATATTATAATAAATAAGCATCAGTATAAGTTGAATTTCATCTGAATTAAAAATATTTAAATACAAAGATTTATCTTCCTTAAATATGGAGAATCCTCAAGAACAATATCTTATACATTTTGGTGTACATAACGTCAAACACAATTAACAAATGAGATAATTATATATGGTATAGTTTTTTTATATACTAATTGCTACAAATATTCAGTAAGAGAAAATACTTTTCTAAATACATTCAACAATGTCATTTTAGAAAAATCTTATATAGTAGGAATATTGAGAACCTAACTTAATATATGTATTTGTAACTTCATATGAGGCCTCAAACATTAGAAAAAAGCTTAAATCTTATATTTTATATGTATCATATCAAGAATTTGACCACGTCTTAAAAATAAGTCAACCACAAATGAAATATATAAATTATAAACTTTAATTGTAAAATGTTTGTTTTCAATGATAAAAAATATATATTAGAAATCATGATGCAAAACTTCACATTACATTTCGTTTGTAGGCCATCAAATAAACATAAGATTTAGTATATCCTTTTAAAAGAGTTGTATGTCATTACTCTATTGCACTTAACTTTATTATATTGGATGCAGACACAAATAAAAAAAATTAATAAAAAAAAATTAGAACATAAGAATTAGGTAAAAAACAAATTTTATCCTTTAATTTGGTTGACTTTGGTTTTTATCCTCTTAACTTTGAACTTTTGAGTTTCATCTTAGAACTTATATAATTTGTGTTTTTTGTCCTATTACCTTCTATATCAGGTAGTTGTTTCAGTAAATTTGACATGACATTTTGAATTTCATCCTATAAATTATAAAAAAATTGGTGTCACATCAGACTTACCGGAAGAGTTACCTGATGTAGCAGGTAACATGATAAAGAAAAACATAAATTTTCATAAGTTATAGGAGGAATTCAAAATTCCAAAATCAATAGGATGAAACTCAAAGTCAACCAAAATTAAAAATAAAAAAAGTGTAATTTACCTAAGTATTACATACAACTTTCTATAGTAATAAAGACATTTCACTACTAAAATATTGTCTCACAAAAAAATGAACCACTACAATGAAAGCAAGGAGAGACTGTCTTTAAAAGTGTTCACATTACAATTATTTTCTAAACTATAATTTTGTCAAATAGAGAATACAAAATGTAATTACAAAATTACAACTTAAATTATGGAAGTTTATCCTTCTATTTGTATATGAGTTTTATTTATTTATATAAAGTCTTACTCAATGTGGAGGGGGGGAATATTAGAACAATAAGCACCATTATAAATTGAATTTCATTTGAAAAATATCTAAATACAAAGGTTTATCTTCCTTATATATGGAGAAGCCTAAAAAAGATTACCATATATTTTGATGTAAACAATGTCAAACACAATTCATGAATGAGAATATTATATAAGCTATATTTTTTTATCTACTAATTGCTACAAATGTTCACTAAACGGTAATGTTTTCTTTCTAAAGACATTCAAAAATGTCACATTAGATAAAACTCATATATTAAAAATATGTATAACCTAAACACTGAGGTGAAAATGTTATAATAAATAAGTCTCATTATAAGTTGAATTTCATTTGAATAAAAAAAATTAAATACAAATATTTATTTTCCTCATATATGGAGAACCCTTATGACTTATGAATAATATTTTATACATTTTGGTGTAAATAGCGGTGACTGAACGCAAAATACTAGCTTGACTAGTAGTTACCCCACAAGAGTATGAGATCACTGTAGTATGAGCGAGTATAGGGACCAAGTAGTATCTAACCCAAGGGAAAGTGTGTATGCAAATAGAGCCCTGGAGATCTACGCGTCGTAGTTAATATGAGTATATGTTCGGTTTCAAGAATAGAATTAAACTATTCTATATTCAATTACTATTAATGCAATTAATGAAATTAAATGATTAACTGAGGTTTTACTAAGATATGAGATAGTGATGCTCAGGATAGGAACCCCTACGTATACTAACGGAGCTGGTACGATAATTAAAATAACTGTGATGTGCAGGTATTAATCCTAAGTGTACTAAAACTAGGCAATCAACTTTCCTAATCTAGCACAAAATTGAAAGACTAAAAGCTCAAGAATTAACCCTAATACTTCGTCATATCAACCTACTCCACGAACCCACTAAACAAGTTATATGGATTGTGCTTAATTAATGAGACCCTTATTTACCTAAGGTGATGCGGCCGTCCTCCCTAGATAAACCGGTAGATGATAAACTCCTTCTAAAACCTTTTCCTTAAGTCTATTCGTTATTAAAGAGTGATAAGATCGTCCTCTCTCTAATAATTTTCGTACTCAATTCCAAGATAATTCTAGGTTTTATTTTAAGAATTCAATTAATTAAGAGAACTAGTGTTGATGATCGTTTCTAATCACAAGAATTAATGGTTATTTTTAATTGTTAATTGGATCATCAAACAATAACGCGTGATTGATCACTAACGTAATTAGTGAATACGAAAATTCAGAGTGGGATAGAATAAACACGTGTATTGAATACGTATTTAATTCGTATATAAGATAATCGAGGTGCTTTGAGTGTATAATCAAAGTTTGGACGTGTATATGAATTTGTGCTTATTTTATTAGCTGAAATATCTAAGTATTTATACATGTTTGCCTAGAATGAGGTGTACAAGACCTTTGACCTCCCTAGTGTGCATGTATGACACTTGGGCTTTGACTATTTTGACCTTATCTAAACTAGATTCTATCCTTTTACACTGGACTTGCTCGCATTCAGAAGTTGTTCGTCCTGTTGGACTTGTCCTTGAGGAGTCTTTAGTTTGATTTTGTTGGTCTTCATTCTTGATAATTTGATGTCTTGATATTGTAGCCAAATGTGTTCGTCGATGTGCTAGATATTCTCGCAGGGGCGTCATCTGGGTCACATGGTCTTTAGGTTAAAGCTGCTCGTCTGATTAAAGTTGCTAGGCGGACAAAACCTCTTCGCCTAACATTTTCAGCTCAGCCTGGTTTTGTTGGCTTAATTTTGACTTAACTCGCCCTAGTGATGTTTCTGCTCTCCTATCAACAATTGCCCCCTTGCCAATCATTGTGTTGTGATAGGGCAAGGCGAACAACTTATTAGTTGGCAACTATCTGGTGGCATGGATGCGAGCTGATATAACATGGCGCGGTCTACTTCACAAAGGCGAACAACTTTGGCCGAGCTAATTTGTATAGGCGACGGTTGAAATCCCCAGGCGTTGGGTGGAGCTCGAGGTGTGACGTGGGCGGAATGATTACCGCCGCCCACGCGCACATGAAATTGAGGTGACGCACCTCCAATTTTGTCGGGGGTAGGGCTGTACGCGCTTTGTAATTGCAATTTAGTCCTCACACTTCTAAACTTCTTCGCCCGAGACCCCGTTTTTTCACATACTATTTAAGGAAAAATTTGCCATTTTTTCTCATTTTTACTGTTCAACCTCAGCGCCAAAATTCCTTCTTTCTATTTCGAATTTCTGGCAACAAGACACCAATTCTGGCGACGATTTCTTCAAATCAAGGTAGTAATTTCATTTATTTTTCTTCTTCTCTTTTATTTTCGTAATTGTGGGTGTGAAAAATGCCCAAAAACCCTAAACTCCCCCGTTGGGTATTTTGAACCGCCGTTATTTCCCTTGCTTGCCACCGGAATCCGCCATTAACACCTCCCGAAGCTTCTCCATTTCCATTTTTATTTAAGATTCTCCATTCTAAATGTCCTCTTACTCCGAAACTGGATCATACCCTCCTCGTAACACTGGGATATGGCCAATCGAAGAGTCCCCCGTCCCTGTAGTTAACTTGGAATCCGACCCTGACGCGACCTCAGTTGCCCGATCCCTTAATTCTGGGGCTCGTCAATCCGGGGAAAGAGTTGTGCGAGCAGATCCTGCTCGCCAATTTAAAGAAAAGACGAGCTCCGATCTCTGCGAGGAGGAGGTTGAGGTGTTGCAACCTGTCTGCCCAGACTAACTGACCTGGGAATATTTAAAGGACATCCAGTTCCCCATGCCAAACCCTATCGAGCACCAACTCCCGGTTGCCGTTGCTCTTCAAGTTGTTTGGGAGGAGTACAAAAGGGAACACTCTGCTCGATTTACCATACCAGTTCGTGGAAAACGGAAGCTTAGGGCCACAGAATATGGGGCGAGCTGCATCATGTCCGCCATTACCGAGGAGGAGTTGCCCAAAATAAGGAGGGACTACAAGATTCCCTTTGACGTTCACATGTACGCCCCTATGAAGGATGACAGAGCTGATCACCCACCTCGCGGGCTCACGGCGATCAACTTGGCCACTTTAAATGCCGAGGTGACTCTTTCTCTACTCCCGTTGGTCGGCGGGTTTCTCAAGCAAATAAATCTGGGCCATCACCCAACTAACTCCTATTGGGTGGTTAAACCTGATGTCAATAATGGTGTTGTGCACCCTAGAGGGTTATCCCAACAAGCTGTCCGCCGAGGAGGTCAACTACCTCATGACGCTCACGACCTGCACTGGAGAAGAGGCGGGCTGGTATTACCTCAATGTGCGACCAAATTTGAGGCTGGTGGAGGACATTCCAGGGAAGGTGCGAGACTAGAAGCACGACTGGTTCTGGATAGGTGGTGACTGGTGTGCTTCTGCTCGCCCTTATGGCGGCCCTGAGAGAATTAACACTCCAGCGGAGTTTGGGGACTTGATTCGTGAGTCTTATCCCTTCTATATATTTGAAGTGATAAGACTAATTTTACTTTTTTCCTTTTTGTGTTTTAGGTCCCAAAAACCTCAAGTGACAGAGTGTCAAGGATAGCATCAGCGACCAGTTCCTGTTCACAGTCTGTCTGATCGCTCTTCGTCGCCAAACTGATCGCACCATTAGCCATCTTTGCTTGGAGTCAACGCGCAGGGTTGCTTGCTTCACTACCTACCCTCACCATCTTGAGGCCCAGGCCCAAGTTCCAGAGGGTAAGATTTTTAAACCGGGCGAACAAACTTGTCCGCCAATTTGAACTTGCATAATTTTTCTAACTTAGTGCTTTTTGATTTCTTTGCAGATCAACTCGCCATGGTCGCCATCCATCCTTCATTCCACATCCTTGATCAAACGGTGTGGAAGATGCCAAACAAGAAAGGAAGGAAGAAGGTCGATCCCCTCACAAAGATAATTGCCTTAGCAGCGAAAGTGGGCAAAGATGACCCCCGACAAGCCGGTGAGTCGGGCTCAGGAAAATAACCCACCAAAGTTAGCAGTCCACCGGTGGCTGCTACCCCCAAGTCAAAGAAACTTCTTCGAGGAGACGGCACTCCCATCTCTGATGCTGAAAGGGCGGCCAAGAAGGCCAAGGTCGCCCATGGGAGTGGAGCTATTCCTGCTCGCCCAACTGAGTCTGAAGGTGGGCGAGCTCCTTCTTCGGTGCGATATCACGAGCAGCCCCTGGTCGCATCTACTCCCGATGCACACGCCGATCATCCATATGATGCGACCTATCTCGGCTGGGATAAAGGTCGCCATGATGCGTAAGTTCTTTATTGGGAATTTCTCTTCTCTTTCTTTGTGGTTGTTTTTTATTACACTTTGGCATGTTTTCGTGCAGTTATGACCCCAACAACTATCTGGGGCGATCAAACATGGTGCACCAATATTCCTGTTCAAAGGTGCCCACCAACTACCGCGAGATTCCGGATCCTTTTGTCCGATGCACCTCCGAGACGGTCCCTCGCTCCTGGACCAAATAATTAAATGAAATTGTCAAGACACAAACACCTCGTGATAATGGTCGTTTGTGTCTTATGGAGGTGAGCAGGTCCCTGGTCGCCGTACAAAGTCTGGTCGACCAGGTCGACGAACTGGAGAGGGATGCCCGTCACCATACGACTATCGTGAACTGCATTCCCAAAGAAAGGGATGAGGCAAAGGACGAGGCGAAGAATATGGTATCCAGCCTTCAAGATAAGGTGAAGGCACACCAAGTGAGCGAGCAGCGCGCCCTTGAGCTGCATGTTAAAGTCTCCGAGGAGCTAAAGGCCAAGATGGTCGAGGGCGAACAACTTCGAGCAGAACTTGCTTGCATCCAGCAGCAGAAAGTGGTAGCCAAGAAGTATGCGATGGAAGCGACTGCCAAGGTTGCCGACCTCGAGAATCAGCTCGCCAATTCTATCACTCAAGAGGAGTTGATTCCAAAAATAGAGGCGGGCTCGATCATTGGCTTTGTGACGGCCTACGCGGAGTGCATTCGCATAGCAAATGAGTTTAAGGCTGCCCTCGTTGTCGAAGAGATCGGCAACGAGTTCAAAAACTTTGTTGAAATTCACCCTCCTGCGACTGGGACAACTCTCCAAATAGGCGATCTGCCAGATTATGGGGTCAATATTTATTTTATTGACCCCCAAGTCATTATCACAAGTCCCCCAGATGATGACGAAGAGGATGAGGCCGCAGAGGGCGAGCAGACCCAGTTGGCCGATCAAAGTGAGAAAGCTCTCCAAGAGCGAACTGATGCTGAGGGGCTGATTGCCGAGCTCACTCAAGAGGTCCCTATTGATCCTTCTCTAGCTGGGACACCTCTTGAAGACCCCAAGAATGACAACATTCCTCCCCCCGCTAGACAGGGTTCTTAGATGATAGGATTAGTTCGGTCATTTATTTCTTTCTCATTTTGTAGTTGTTCGCTCCTTTGAGGAGTTTCTATTGTAATTGTTTTGGGCGATCAAGCCTTGTTTATCAATGAAGCATCTTTTGCTCGTCTTAATCTCTTTACATTAATTGTTCTTTGCATTTATACTTATGCTTAACAATCTTAATGTAGTTGGGCTTTGTTCCTTAAGAACTCTTGCCTTAGAAATTTGAGGGCTTTGGCCTTAGGCTATGTTCATTTAAAAACGAACAACCTTTGATGGGCTTGATTGTATAACCAATTTGTGCCTTGAGCTTGAATCTCCTTTGAATGAACAACTTAAGATTGAACTTGCTTTCAAAAATTACAAGTACAAATGACGACCTAATCTGCAAACCATAATAAACTAAGCTGAAGTTGTTCGACCTCTATACATTTTGTCAAACAATCAACTTATCAAAACACATAATTTACACCCAAAGTCAAAGTAGCTCGACCATTATACATCTTGTCAAGCCAACCTTGGACTTTTAAAGGAATTAAACTATACGAGAGGAAATCAGCGCCTGATTGCAGACAACTTGACCAAATCAATTCTACTCGACCACCAATACTTGGTGGAAATTTTAAAAAAATTAGGCAATTTTTGGATCTTACTTGTGCACATGCCATTTTAGCTCGCCCAGGGAACTTAGTAGCTCGCCCAGCTAAGTAGCGCCACTTTCACTTCTTATAGGCAAAGTAGCTCGCCTTTTGAAAATACTTCTTCAAATTAGCTGCATTCCAAGAATATTGGGCCGAGTTGCCATCTAAGTCTTCAATGTCATATGCACCATTGGGTAACCTGTCCGTTACCCTGTATGGGCCCTCCCAAGTCGGGCCAAATATGCCTGGAGGTTGGGTGAGCTTCGTTCTCAAAACTAGATCGCTAACTTCGAACTTTCTTATTTTGACTTGAGAGTTGTAGTAGTGTTCTTCCCTCTGCTTATATGTTGCATTTTTTAACTCGGCAGTAATTCTTTTTACTTCGAGCAAGTCCAGCTCGACTGACAAGGCATAACTGTTCACCGCTTTTTCAAAGTTGAGCGTTCTTAGATTTTTGGTCTTTAGTTCAACTGGGATAACTGCTTCAGTTCCAAACGCTAATGCAAAAGGTGTTTCTCCGGTGCTAGACCTGGGAGAAACTTTGAACGCCCACAACACATCTGGCAATTCTGTAGACCACTTGTCTTTGCTTTCTGTTAGCCGTATTTTAAGAATATGTTTGATTATCTTGTTGACGGCTTCTACCTGACCATTTGACTGTGGATGGTAGGGGGTTGAATAGTGCTTCCTGATCCCCCATTTGGTGCAGAAATCCCGAAGTTTTTTCCCGTCAAACTGAGGACCATTGTCTGTCACCAGTGTTTGAGGAATTCTGAACCGGCAGACAATGTTCTTCCAGATGAAGTCAATCATTTTTTTTAGTAATTTTGACTAAAGCTTCTGCCTCTGCCCATTTGGTATAGTAATCCACAGCTACGACGGCGAATCATACATTCCCTTTCCAGGCAGGAAAGGTCCAATAATATTCATCCCCCACCGTGCAAATGGCCAAGGACTTAAAACTGAAACTAGCTCTTGAGCAGGTGTATGAATGTTTGGGGCAAAGGTTTGGCATTGGTGACAAGCTCTAGCTACCTAGATTGCATCTTTTCGTAAGGTCGGCCAGTAGTAGCCTTGCCTTACTGTTTTGTATACCAAAGCTTGCCCCACGATATGATTTCCACAGACTCCTGAATGTATGTCTTCCAAAGTAGTCCTCCCTTGCCCTCTAGACAAACACTTGAGTAGCGGGACTGAAAAGCCTCTTTTGTACAGCTGCTCGTCTACCAGGGTATACCTGGCTGCTTGTTTTGTTATTCTTGTAGCTTCAAAAGAATTGCTTGACAGTTCACCATCTTTCAAGTATTTGGCTATAGGAGTTCTCCAATCATCGTCATCTTTCTGTTCGACCACCTAATTTACTTCATGATCCATCGTCGAAGGTTGGGTTTTTCTAGTGATGACGATGTCTATTAGATCTGCTGGCTCGTCACTCGTTGCTAATCTTGCTAGAGCATTAGCTTGTGTGTTGCTCGTTCGAGGTACCTGATGGATATATACTTGGTCTAACATAGATACCAAATGAGCAATAATTCGTTGATACTCAATCATATGTTCATCTCTGGCCTCATATTCACCTCGTACTTGGCTCACAATGAGTTGAGAATCTCCAAAAATCTAGAGTCGTCTGGCTCTGACGGTTAGTGATAAGTGGAGACCTGCAATGAGGGCCTCGTACTCAGCTTCATTGTTGGTGGCCATAAACTCAAATCTGACTGCCGAAATGAATACTTGTCGGTCGGGGCTGATAAGAACTACCCCTGCCCCTGAGGCTAAATTTGTTAACGAACCGTCTACATAGAGATGCCATGGGTGATCTAGCCCTCTCGTCGGATTTTGGGAAAAAGTCAGCTCGACTATGAAGTCGGCTAATGCTTGACCCTTAATCGTTGTTCGAGGTACATAGGTCAATCCAAATTGGCTTTGTTCTATATACCATTTTAACAGACGACCTGCTGTATCAGGTCGATGCAGTATTTGTCTGAGTGGGAAAGTTGTTAGTACTTCGACCTGATAATAAAAAAAGTACGGTCTTAACTTTCTAACACTCATGACCAAGGCATATGCCAGCTTTTCGGTGGGCGAGTATTTCACCTCAGCTTCATGCAGAGCTTGGCTGACATAATAAATAGGAAAGTGGAATTTGCCTTCTGCTCGTACCAAAATGGAACTTATTGCCACGTCTGAGGCTGCTAGATACAGATAAAACTTCTCTCCTGGGATTGACTTTGATAGACTCTTTACATCTCCCAGGTAGTCTTTTAGTTGTTCAAAAGCTTTCTGGCAACTGCTCGTCCACATAAAATTGCCCTTTTTGATGGCTTCAAAGAATGGACGACATTTGTCCCCCGATCGTGATATGAACCTGTTTAAAGCTGCTAGGCATCCTGTCAGCCTTTGTACTTCTTTGATGGAACGAGGAGGCTCTATATCAATGATTGCTTTGACTTTTACAGGATTGGCTTCGATTCCTCATTTACTAACCAGATGGCCCAGGAGTTTTCCTGAATGTACTCCGAAACTGTTTTTCTTTGGATTCAGCTTCATGTTGTATTTTCGGAGAATATCGAACACCTGGGATAAATGTTGGAGGTGGTCTTTTTTCGAGTACTTTTGATGACTATGTCGTCAACATACACCTCCACCGTCTCCCCGATATGCTCATCAAACATTTTGTTCACCGGTCCCTGGTAAGTTGCTCCTGCATTGATTAATCCGAACGACATTCTTTTCCATCAAAGTAAGTTTTTGTTTGTGTAGAAGGCTGTATTTTCTTGATCGTCTGGGTGCATCGGGATTTGGTGGTAACCAGCGAAAGCATCCATAAATGTGAACATTTTATGTCCTGCTGTGCTATCCACCAGTTGATCAATGTGCGGAAGTGGAAAATTATCCTTCGGGAATGCTGCATTCAGATCTGTGAAATCTATGCATAGCCTCCAGGTTCCATTCGGCTTCCGCACTAGGACAGGGTTTGCAACCCACTGCGGGCACAACGCATGTCTGATCAGGTCGTTGTCTAACAACTTCTTAATTTCTTCATTTAGAGCTTGATACTTGTCGGGCCCGTATTTCCGTCATTTATGGTGGATGGGTCTTCGGGCTGGATTGATGTTTAATCTGTGACAAACATCATTTGGATTGATTCCCACCATATCAGCGTGTGACCATGCAAAGACATCGAGTTTAGCTTTCAAAATTCTACCATTCGAGTCCTGTAAGGCTCAGGGATCTCAGATCCGATGTAGAGTTCAAGATCATCACGGCTAGGGTTAACTTTGAGGGCTTCCAGTTCTTCGACTGGAGTTGCTCGCCATTTTTGTCCCTTCCATCGTGGATCAGTGATTGGTCCTTTCGGGCTTAGCTCATCCTCGATATTCATTGGTTCGACACCTAAGCGGGGGTCAAAATCCTCTGTTGGATTAGTGCCATTGTTGGTCTCCATAACTGGGCCCTCCAGGTCAATGCATGGACTCAGTTCATCAGTAACCATCGATAATTTTGCTACTGGCAAGGTTTGCTCGCCGTCTAGGAACTTCTGTTTGCCCATGGACGAGGGTTGTTCGTCTATGTTCATCTGATCATTCTGGGTCCCCAAAATATCATTGAGGACAGAAGGTTCATCGTCTGGGTGTCTAGTTGATGCTTCCATCATAAATGCATGTTCTCTGATTGGATGAAGTTGAAGGAGACATTCTCGAGCTTTCCTTCGGTCTCCCTTTAGTGTTCCCGCACCATTGGTTGTCGAGAACTTAATACAGTAGTGGTAGGTTGAAATTGCAGCTTTAAATTCATTTAGAAATGGTCGGCCAAGGAACCCATTGTAGGTGGATTCTTGATCTACAACCAGGAAATCCACCATTCTGGTTATATTCTTTTCGGGATCCTTAGTCGACACCAGTTGTACAGACAACCTAATTATCCCTAATGGGACTGTTACAACATTTCTAAAGCATAGAATTCGGTGATTAGAATCTGCTGAGGACATGGCTAGAGAAATGATTGTTGACCCTCCTGCCGACCAAACTCAAGATCTTCTTCCCGCCGAGCAGCAATAGATTTAGGACTAGCCTTTATTTTGTAATAGTTGCTCGCTCTTTTTGTAGTACATTTCTTCTAGAATCCTCGTACTATTTTTGAGGCTCAATGCCTTTTATTTTAATGAAATGTCTTTCTTTTGTTCGCTCATTTTCTTTATATGTTAATTGCCTTTGCATTTTTGTCAATGCTTTTGCAATTATAACATATAATTTTGGGCTTTGTTCGATTTGAACTTTGCCTTAATGGAATTTGAGTTTAGCCTTAGGTTCTGCTCATCTTAAAAGACGAACAACCTTTAATTGGCTTTGGTCCTCAGAATGGACTTGTACCTCGAGCTTTTGGACTTTTCTTTTAACGAACAACTATATATACATAAAAAAAATTTACAAGTGTTGTAAAACTGCTCGTCACTAACATATACAACCTGACGAACAACTTTGAACACTAACCCAAATCATGCTCGCTTATAATATTTTTGCCGAGCAAAACTCTGTCTAAAATTAAAAAAGATGAAACAACACTAGACTATACAATGTGCCAAACAACTTTTCATTCTATACTTAGCAAAATTTTCAAAAAAATAGGCAAGTTTTTGGTTTGCCTTACTTGGTTCACCTGTCCCCCAAGACATTTGTTCGCCCAATCAAGAACTTATTTGCCTCATTGATAGTACTTCTTTAGATGTACAGCATTCCAGGAGTATTGGGCCGGCTTGCCTTCCATATCTTCGATATCGTATACACCATTAACGAATTTTTCCGTTATACGATACGGGCCCTCCCAAGTTGGTCCCAATACACCTGGAGGTGGGGCGAGCAACTTTCTTAGAACCAAATCTCCAACTCTGAATTCCCTAATTTTAACATGGGAATTGTAGTAGCGTTCTGCTCGTTGCTTGTAGGTAACATTTTTTTAGCTCGGCACTTAATCTTTTTTCTTCGAGCAAATCCATCTCAGTAGCTAGAGCAGAGTTGTTCGCCTGCTCATCAAAGTTGGTCATTCTAAATGTGTTGGCCTTTAACTCGATTGGTATTACATCTTCTGTTCCGAAAGCCATTGCAAAAGGTGTTTCTCCGGTGCTTGACCTGGGAGAAACTCTATATGCCCACAGGACTTCCGGGAGTTCTTCAGACCAACTCTGATTTCGAGTATTGCTCGTCCTTGCCCCCTAGGCAAACATTTGAGAAGTGGGATTGATATTCCCCTTTTGTAAAGCTGCTCGCCCACCAGAGTGTATCTGGCGGCTTGCTTTGTTAGCTTGGCAGCTTCAAAAGGGTTGTTTGGTTTTTCCCCACTTTTCAAGTATTTGACTATACTTGTTCTCCAGTCTTCTTCTTCACTTGCTTGTTCGTCAAGTTGGTTGACATTATAACTTGTTGTTGATGGATCATTCATTTTTGTAATTATAATGTCTGGCAACTCTGCAGGTCCTTCGCTTGTTGCTAGTCGGGCTAATGCATCTGCTTGCGTGTTGCTTGTCCTTGGAATTTGTTCAATGAAGACTTGTTCTAACAAGGACATTAGGTAAGCAACAATTCGTTGATACTCGATCATGTGATCGTCTTTCGCCTCGTATTCACCTCGGACTTGGTTCACAATCAATTGTGAGTCGCCGAATATTTGTAACCGTCTAACACCTACTGCAAGAGATAGGTGGAGACCAGCAATGAGAGCTTCATACTCAGCTTCGTTGTTGGTTGCCATGAAACCAAATTTGATCGCCGAGGTGAATACTTGTCTGTCAGGGCTAATTAGAACCACTCCTGCCCCCGAGGCTACATTAGTTGAAGATCCGTCAATGTAAAGATGCCAGGGGTGATCAAGCCCTCTTGTCGGATCTGGTGGGAAGGTTAGTTTGACTATAAAGTCGGCTAACGCTTGCTCTTTGATCGCTGTTCGAGGAGCATAGGTCACCCCGAATTGGCTAATCTCTAGTGACCATTTTAGTAGACGACCAGCTGTGTCGGGGCGATGGAGAATCTGTCTGAGGGGGAAAGTTATTAGCACTTCAACTTGATGGTAAAAAAAGTATGGTCGTAACTTTCTCACACTCATGACAAGTGCGTACGCCAGTTTCTCGGTTGGAGAGTATTTGATCTCTGCTGTTGGGATATGTATTTTAGCTTTGATGATTTTCCAAAACAACATGTAATAGGTTTGAAAGCAGTCAGGATAGTATCTTTTATTTCAGGTCAGGCTAGGTTAGCTCCTAGAGAATAGGCTGTCAGTTGAGGGGGAACTCAGCGAGGGGGAACTCAGCCACACAGCCTGAGGATATCAAGATAACACCAAGGAGAACTGATTGAAGCCATGCCAGCTACCTGAACCCGAAGAGAAGCCTGAAGGATGTCCCACTGAGTGTAAACAAGGCTGATCTAAGCTAAGTCAGGTGGACCACTCAGTGAAGAGCATGATCAAGAGGATCAGTGTTATACCAAGTAGGCCCTGGAGGTGTCAGGCTACTGTGGTCAGGGAAGTTTGTCATTCAGCCTTATGACAAACTTCTTGGAAATGATCTTCAAATAGTCTCTGAAGGACAACTACACTGAAGACGTTCAGTTCACTGAAGATCATCAGTCAGTGAAGGAGGAAGCTACCTAAAGTCAGTGGGTCTTAGTCAAACCCACTGAGTCGAAGATCCGTGAATCCAGGCCACGTGGACCAATCAGCACGAGGCAGCAACTCTGACACTGACAAAGGCCGAATTCCAAGAAAAGTGGTTGAAACCATTAAATGTTGGATTCAAATGTATCTTCCCTCCAACGGATACATTTGAATCCCCATTATAAATACAAGCTCATAGCTTCATTGTAAGTGTGTGTGAAAGAAGAAAATAAACACCTACAAGCTGTGAGGGTGTGTTAGTTGTTAGGGAGTCATAAGGAAGTGTTACACACCCACGACACTGACCTTTAGGGTTATCACTTATATTCATTGAGTGTCAAGCTTGTAACTCATAGCTTAGAGAGGTTTTCCCAATCCTAGCTTAAGGCTAACACATTGTAAGGGAAAACCTCACCTAGTTGGAGAAAACCAAACCAAATTAAACCTTTTCAGAAGAATGTTAGGTTTGTAGTGAGGTGAGGATTGGCAGCCCAGGGAGTGGCGTGAGTCCAGTTGTAAGTGCACCTTGGCACGTTAAAAACAAGAATCCCTTGAGTGGATTTCCTGTTAAATCAGGCCGTGGATGTAAGAGCTTGAGTCTCTAAACCACGTTAAACTGAGCGTTGTTTATTTGTCTAAGCACTTGCTAATTATTTGTAGTGTATGCTCTCTTAGTGTACTTGGAAAGGTTGAAAAGAAGATTAGCTAAGTATTTTAGTCAGAGAGAATCAATCTCACTGACAAGCTTAGGCGAGCACTCAAGAGTTCAGTCTCTTGAGTCACTGCCTTGTTAAGAGCCTGAGCTCACAAGTCAGTTTGGACTGACTTGAGTGCTTTGACTCTTAGCAACGCAGTGACTTGAGTATTCCGTCACTGAACTCAGTCAGGGTGCAAGCTGTGTTTTATAACGCACTCAAGAGTTCAGCATCTCAAGCCACTGTCCTTGCTCAGAGCATGAGCCTCCAAGCCTTCTCACTGACTTGGTAGCTCAGCCTCTGAGCAGAGCAGTGACTTGAGTATCTCACTCTTGCTGAACTCACTGAGGAAAAGTTTGCAAAAAAAAATTTTCTCCTGAATTCCCATTTTGCCCTTCGAAAACGGGACCATCAATTGGTATCAGAGCGGGTTGTTCACATGACCACTGATCCAGTTTTGTTAAGAAAAATGGTCTACCGAACAGATCTTAAATGTTTTAAATTATGGGAATTCCTGCATATTTCAAACTATTACCTGTATTCTGACATTATTCTTGTAATAGAAAATTATTTGGTTAGAAGTTTTGGAATCATCAAAAAGGGGGAAATTGTTGGGATATGTATTTTAGTTTTGATGATTTTCCAAAACAACATGTAATAGGTTTGAAAGCAGTCAGGATAGTATCTTTTATTTCAGGTCAGGCTAGGTTAGCTCCTAGAGAATAGGCTGTCAGTTGAGGGAACACTCAGTTGAGGGGGAACTCAGCGAGGGGGAACTCAGCTACACAGCCTGAGGATATCAAGATAACACCAAGGAGAATTGACTGAAGCCATGCCAGCTACCTGAACCCGAAGAGAAGCCTGAAGGATGTCCCACTGAGTGTAAACAAGGCTGATCTAAGCTAAGTCAGGTGGACCACTCAGTGAAGAGCATGATCAAGAGGATCAGTGCTGTACCAAGTAGGCCCTGAAGGTGTCAGGCTACTGTGGTCAGGGAAGTTTGTCATTCAGCCTTATGACAAAATTCTTGGAAATGATCTTCAAACAGTCTCTGAAGGACAACTACACTGAAGACGTTCAGTTTACTAAAGATCATCAGTCAGTGAAGGAAGAAGCTACCTAAAGTCAGTGGGTCTTAGTCAAACCCACTGAGTTAAAGATCCGTGAATCCAGGCCACGTGGACCAATCAGCACGAGGCAGCAACTCTGACACTGACAAAGGCCGAATTCCAAGAAAAGTGGTTGAAACCATTAAATGTTGGATTCAAATGTATCTTCCCTCCAACGGATACATTTGAATCCCCATTATAAATACAAGCTCATAGCTTTATTGTAAGTGTGTGTGAAAGAAGAAAATAAACACCTACAAGCTGTGAGGGTATGTTAGTTGTTAGGGAGTCATAAGAAAGTGTTACACACCCACGACACTGACCTTTAGGGTTATCACTTATATTCATTGAGTGTCAAGCTTGTAACTCATAGCTTAGAGAGGTTTTCCCAATCCTAGCTTAAGGCTAACACATTGTAAGGGAAAACCTCACCTAGTTGGAGAAAACCAAACCAAACTAAACCCTTTCAGAAGAATGTTAGGTTTGTAGTGAGGTGAGGATTGGCAGCCCAGGGAGTGGCGTGAGTCCAGTTGTAAGTGCACCTTGGCACGTTAAAAACAAGAATCCCTTGAGTGGATTTCCTGTTAAATCAGGCCGTGGATGTAAGAGCTTGAGTCTCTGAACCACGTTAAACTGAGCGTTGTTTATTTGTCTAAGTACTTGCTAATTATTTGTAGTGTATGCTCTCTTAGTGTACTTGGAAAGGTTGAAAAAAAGATTAGCTAAGTATTTTAGTCAGGGAGAATCAATCTCACTGATAAGCTTAGGCGAGCACTCGAGAGTTCAGTCTCTCGAGTCACTGCCTTGTTAAGAGCCTGAGCTCACAAGTCAGTTTGGACTGACTTGAGTGCTTTGACTCTTAGCAACGCAGTGACTTGAGTATTCCGTCACTGAACTCAGTCAGGGTGCAAGCTGTGTTTTATAACGCACTAAAGAGTTCAGCATCTCAAGCCACTGTTCTTGCTCAGAGCATGAGCCTCCAAGCCTTCTCACTGACTTGGTAGCTCAGCCTCTGAGCAGAGCAGTGACTTGAGTATCTCACTCTTGCTGAACTCACTGAGGAAAAGTTTGCAAATTTTTTTTTTTCCTGAATTCCCATTTTGCCCTTCGAAAACGGGACCATCATCTGCTTCGTGCAAAGCATGGCTGACGTAGTAAATGGGTTGATGGAATTTACCGTCTTCCCGTACTAGAATAGAGCTGATTGCCACTTCTGATGCTGCCAAGTACAAGTATAGCTTTTCTCCTGGGACGGGTTTTGATAGAATTTTGACATCTCCCAGGTAGTCTTTAAGTTGGTCGAACGCCTTTTGACAGTTGTTAGTCCATGTGAACTGTCCTTTCTTGATGGCTTCGAAGAATGGACGGTATTTATCCCCTGATCTGGATATGAACCGATTTAATGCTGCTAGGCATCCTGTAAGTCTTTGCACTTCTTTTATCGAACGTGGTGGTTGCATATCCACGATAGCTTTGACTTTTGTTGGATTGGCTTCAATCCCTCGGTTACTAACAAAGTGGCCCAGGAATTTTCTGGAATGGACTCCAAAACTGCTCTTCTTCGGGTTTAGCTTCATATTATAATGTCGAAGAATATCGAACACCTGGGTCAAATGCTGAAGACGGTCTTCCTTTCGAGGGCTTTTGACTACGATATCGTCTACATAGACTTCCACCGTATCTCCAATTTGTTCGTCGAACATCTTGTTCACCAACCTCTGGTATGTTGCTCCGGCATTGATGAGGCCGAAGGGCATTCTCTTCCAACACAACAAGTTTTTATTCGTATAAAATGCCATGTTTTCTTGATCGTCTGGATGCATTGGGATTTGATGATACTCGGCAAAAAGCATCCATGAATGTTAGCATTTCGTGACCTGCAGTGCTGTCCACCAACTGGTCAATATGGGGAAGAGGAAAGTTGTCCTTCGGGCATGCTGCATTCAGATCTGTAAAGTCTATGCATAGCCTCCAGGTCCTGTTTGGTTTCCTCACAAGGACTGGGTTTGCTACCCATTGTGGATAGAGTGCTTGTCGGATTAAGTAATTGTCTAACAACTTCTTTACTTCTTCATTCATGGCTTGATACTTGTCTGGGCTATATTTTCTTCGTTTTTGATGGACGGGCCTTTTTGCTTGATTGATGTTGAGCTTGTGACAAGCATGTTTTGGATCTATTCCCACCATGTCTGCATGAGACCAAGCGAAAACATCTAGATTTTTGCTGAGAAACTCTTTCATTCGGGATCTGTAAGGCTCAGGGAGCTCAGATCCTATGTATAATTCGAGATCCTGGTTTTCAGGATTAACTTTGAACGCCTCCAGTTCTTTAACTGGAGTTGCTCGTCGTTTTTGTCCTTTCCAACGAGGATCAAGTATTGGTCCCTCAGGGTTGAAATCATTTTCGATGTTCATGGGCTCTGCTCCCAGGCGGGGATTTAGACCGTCTACTGACCCTGATTCGTTGTTGTTTGTCGACACCTGGCCCTCCAAGTCATCTGATAAATGTTGCTCGTCACCCCCCCTTTGTTGTTCGTCAGATGGAAGTTCTCCATGGGTGGTGATGAGTTGTTCGTCCAACACTTGTTCGTCAGAGTGTTGCTCGTCAGTATCCATGTGGTCCTCTATGTCCATCATGTTCTCGAGTATTGATGGTTCATCAGCAGGATAACTAGTTGTAGCCTCCATCATGAATACTAATGCATGTTTGGCCTGCATCTGTAGGAGACATTCCCTGGCCTTTCTTTGATCTCCCTTCACTGTGCCTGCTCCGCTTGCTGTAGGGAACTTTAGGCAATAATGGTAAGTTGAACATGCAGCTTTGAATTCATTTAAAAAAGGTCGACCAAGAAACCCGTTGTACGTTGATTCCTGATTGACGACCAAGAAATCAACCATTCTCGTTATGTTTTTCTCGGGTTCCTCGACCGTTATAAGCTGAACGTACAACCTAATTTCCCCTAACGGGAATGTTACAGCATTTTCGAAACCTAAAATTCTATGATTTGAAGGTCGGATGTAGCCCGAGTAGTCTCCAAGCTGGTCAAGCGTCTTCTTGAAAAGAATGTTGGTGTAGGCTCCGGTGTCCACCAACAATCTGTGCACCCTGGTCTCCATGATCTTAGCACAGATCACAAGTGAATTGTTATGGGGGGTCAAGATTCCTTCCAAATCCTTCTCAGTAAAGGTCAATTCTGTTGTCTGCATGATGGATGGCTTAACCCCCATTGCTTGTACCTGATCGATCGCTCGTAATTCGGCTTTTCTTTTTTGGTTGGAGATCGGCGGTCGTCCATCTGAACATCCTCCTGCTGGTTCCGCGGGTTCCATCATGTATAGATCTTTAAGCGGACGAGCAGTAACAGCCAGAACTGGTCGTCCGGGTTTATTGTTCTTCTGAGATTGATCATCCTCATCCTCAGAGTTGTTCTCCCGGACTCTCTTTCCAGGTTGTCTCTTAACAAAGTCGGAAAGTTTCCCTTCCTCGTAGAACCGCCAAAGCTGCTTGAGCAAATCTCTACACTCTCTCGTAAAGTGCCCCACGCTTTGGTGGTAGGCACAATACTTGTTATGGTTGAGTTTGCCGGTGTCTTGACGGATTTTCTGGGGAGGGGAGAGCAACTCTTTCTCTTTCACGTTCTCATAAACAGTATCAACTGACACTGTCAGCACTTGGTTCAACTTTTCCTTAAGTTCTGTCCCTTCAGTAAATGCCTTCATATTTTTCGGGACTCGGTAGCCGGTTCCGCCGGGTTTCTTATTGTTCTCCTTGGGATCAGTTTTGTTCTTCCCCAAATTTGATTGTAAGGCCTCGTGCATGGAAACGAATATGCCGGCTTGATTTCTGAACTCGGCATAACTTCTTGGGCACTTTAGACGTACCTCCTTCCATAGCTTTGATCCTTTTTTCAACCCGGCCATGACAGCAACAATTTTGGTGTCCTCGCTGACGGGCTCACCTTCCAACAGCACCTTGTCAAACCTTTCCATGAATGCCCGATTGGACTCATCGTCATTTTATTTTAGGTCTGACAATCGGTGCTTTTGAGACAAATATGATCCCGCCGTAGAGAAATGGGAAAGGAACTCTCGGCTCAGTTGAATGAACGAGTGGATAGATGCTGGTGGCATTGCTGAAAACCACTTGTGCATCCGGTCCCCCAAGGTTAATGGGAAGTTTCGGCATTGGGTGGCATCGCTAGCTCCCACCGAGACCATATAATCAGAGTATTTTGTTAAATGAACCCTGGGATCAGCAAGGCCATCGTATTGGATACTTGCTGGGAATTGGACCTTCTTTTAAATCGGGGCTTTCAGAATGAGGGATGATAATGGTGAGGATGGTAAGCTGGTCGTCCCCACTCCTCTTTGTTGGTCCAATTGTCCCTGCATGCTCTCCACCGCCCTTCTTAGGCTTGATAGCTCATCCAAAGATACCCCCTGACTTGGAGGTTGTTCGGCGAGCAAGGTACAAACCTTTCTGCTCATCGCAGTCCCTCACTTGGAGTGGGAAAATCCTGGAGCTGTTTTCTAGGGTTGCTCGCCGCATTTGGCCCTAGACGCCTGAAGGCAGACTGGGAGAGTCTCTCATGAACTGATGGGCGTGGTTGTTCAAATGTTGCTCGTCCACGCTCTGCTTCCTGGCGAGCAACTTTCTCCTGGAGTTGGGGTTGACCAAGTCTATCCTGGGCACTGGAACTAGTTGTTCCATGACTCGACACTGTTGTTCACCCGCGAGCAGACTCGGCTTGACCCTCTCTTGGTTCGACCACCTTGGCTTTACCCTTATCCCGTCTGACTTGGGCACTATTCACCTCGTGTTGTTCGCCCCTAGCTGACCTTGCCCTAACAACTTCCAGGGGTCTGTCCTTAGGCCTCACTTGTGAAGGCCTATTCTGATCTTGCTGTTTCTGGAGAGCTTGGAGAGCAGCAATAGTCTTGGCCAGTTTATTAGGGTTGTTCGCTAAGGCCTCCATTTCAGGTGGGAGATTATGGGTTATAGCAGTATGCTGTGATCTGTTCGCATGCCTGGGATTACGATCCTGGTGGTCGGCCGACGAAGCTCGGGTAGGAGATGCTCTCCTTGACAAGCGTGATCCTTGTGTTTCCTTGGATTGAGGCATTTCAAATTAATTTTTCTTAATTCTTATGATGAAGAACACCAAGAACACCAAGAACACTCTTATTTGAATCTTCAAATGTTTCTTGAAACTTTCTTCAAATCTTCAAGTTTTCAACTTGAAGTTCTTGATTAATCACATTGAATCGGAGGTTCGAACCCTTCTTCTAGCGCCAATTTGTTGGTGATCAATTTTAATCGATAGGATTAGTGACTGTTTTAATTCGGTTTAAGATCACCAATTAATTACGTGTGATTGATTACCACCGTAAATGGTAAATCGAAGATTCGGGATGTGGAATGGTAAGTAAGAAAGTCAAAATCATATTAATTTCGTGTATGTGTACGTTTAGGTGTTTAAGTGTGTGTTTTAGGAGTATTTGTGAATTTGAACTTGTATTTCTTAGCTGGAGAACAACTATTTATAGAGACTAGCAAGCATGAGGTGTCTATGACTCTTGGTCTCCCTAGCCTGCATGCTTGACAAGTGTCCTATTGACCTTTGTTTGACCTTATCTAAGCTGAATCTTAGTTACAAAGTCTTCTTTGGTCTTATCTCGGGCTCATTGTTGTACATCCAGGTCGGTTTAGTTGATCCAGAATGGTTCTTCCATAGAAGTTGTTCGCCTTTTGAGGTTATGGCTCAGAAGTTGTTTGTCTTTGTGTTTTACACAGATTGGCTTTGAGATCTTGGTCCTTTGTTCATTTCCATACACCTCTTAAGCTGGTAAATGCACCATATTTCATAATGTTGTTCGTCATTATTAACTTGGTGGGGAGTCCACATTTAGCTTCGGGTCTCTAGACCTGTTCGCCAGTATGTTGTTCGTCGGTTGAGTTGTTCGTTAGTTTATACACTCCCTGGATTGATTTATGCACCCCAACTTGATTTTCTTTGTTAATCATCTTTGATTTGGGGTTGGTTCTTCATAATCCTTTTTAAGGCTTTAATCCTTGTTCGCCCAACAATGATTGATGTTCGCCTATCAACAAATAGCAAGAAGAAATCGAACCTTCTTAAGAAGGATGAATACTGCCGGTGGAGACAAAGACAACATGAATCTGGATGGAATTGGGGATTTAGACAAAGCTGCTGCAGAGTACGATGCTATAGTGGAACGGGTGGATGGAGTTGATGGAAATAACAGTAACCAGCAGATACCCATAGGGGGAACTCAAAACCAACACCCGAACCTGCAAAACCAAAACAACTCTGCACAAACTCAAACCCAAAACCAAAGCCAGAGCAACAACCCTATCTACCCACAAAACAACCCACCTTATCCTTACCCATACCCACCATATCCTTATCCACCATACCCTTATCCTCCACCTCCTACTTATAACCAACCACCAGTTTCGCAAGTACCTATACCACTCGTCTATCCTCAGCACGTTCCTTAGAATGTTGATCATGATGTAGCAATCCGAGAAAGGTTTGCGGCACAGCCGCAACAGTATTACGATGGAGTGGCATTGCCTCCGGTAGAGGTAAACAACTTCTCTATCTCCCCAGGAATCCTGAAGCTACTTACTGAGAATCAATTCAAGGGGGAGGTCGGGAAGGAGAATCCTCATACTCATTTGAGGAATGTTCTGATGATTGCCTCAACTTTCAATTATAACGGCATGTCTGAAGATGCCAAGAGGCTCAGGTTGTTCCCGTTCTCTTTAACTGGAATAGCAAAGGAGTGGTATGATAACACGCTCCCACGGGGAGGTGTAACCACATGGGCCGATTCTACCCTCTGTCTAGAATGATCAGAGCAAGGATAGAGATCTCGTCTTTCCAGCAGAAGCCAGGAGAGAACTTACGTCAAGCTTGAGAGAGATACTCTAACATGCTCATTGAGTGCCCGCAGCACGAGTACAACGAAGGGGACATCATGGCTTTCTTCTACTGTGGAGCCAGCAAGACAGGTCAAGCCCACCTTGATGCATGTGCGAGTGGAGCATTCTTAAATTATGGTACAACTACGTGTAGAGAGATCGTTGATAACATTGTCAAGAATGTCGGGCAATGGAACGAGGACCCATAATTTCAGAGAGCATATCAGTTGGAGGAGAGTGAAGGAGCGAGGAAGTTGTTGATGGCAATGATGGAAAAGATAAGCAACCTCGAGATTGGACAAAATCTGGTTGGAGGGAATATGGTAGTGAGTGAGAAAGTGGACCAACCCACAGGTCAGCAAGAGGAGGCCAACTACATGGGAATGCCTAATTATAACCAAGGCGGGTATCCACAAGGTGGCAATCAATTTGGAAGACCTCCCTATGGCCAACCATTTTTACCACCTGGTCCACAACCTCCCCAGAATCAATAGAGGAATAACCAAGGATATCAAGGGGGTTAGCCATCAAAGCAAACCCAATGGAGGAAGAACGAGAATTTCTCATATGTCAATCTGAAGGCCGGAATTAGGGATGTACACGAATCGAATTGAGTCGAATACCACTGTGTTTGAATTTGTATTTGTGAAATTATTTCGAATATCGAACTCAAATCGAATATTCTTCGAACAGTAAATGTGATTTATATTTAATTTGAAACTCATGTCGAATTATTAAAAAATATATGAATGCTTAAGTTGAATATTCGAATCAATTTTTTTCTCAAGCATGTTCCTAACAAATAATATTCAAGAGAAGGTATTATGTGAACAATATTCACAATGAAACTTGTTTGAAGGGTATTGGTAAATTAAACTAAAAGTATTAGTGAATTGCACTAAATTTATCAGCTCCAAAGGGTGTTTAGTTATTTTTATTAAATGTATTAGTTGAAGTGGTATTAGTTATTCTCACTAAAGGTATTAGTTGTTTCAACATAAGGTATTAGTATTTTTATCGATAAAGTTGTGACTCGAATTCATAACCTTAATATCATAGGTAGTGAGATTTTAACCACTTGAGTTACAGCACTTTGTCAGATATTAGTAATTTGTTGTTCACGATAATAGTTATCGTGAGTACTATTCACATAATATTTTGTCAATATTCAAATATTCATTTCAAAACTGTCATTGTTTGAATTCACAAACAAGCTATAAACTTAAAATTTGCATAACATAATCAAGTAAGTAAATGAAAACAAAATTAATTATCAAATTCATGGAAAAACACTTTAATAATCAAATTAAGAGTATTGGCCTGCAATTCTTTTTTAATTTGTTAAGTTTTTTAATAATTAAATTACATTAAATATTTTTTAATTAAAATATTTAATTAATAATTGCCTAAAAGCTCATGAAGTTATAAATGTTAATATCCTTAAAATAATTATAATGAACTTAAATTTATAAATAATTATATTTATTATTACTATTATTATATAATTATGTAATTATATATTTAACCGAATATTTACTCGAATATTTATGAATATCGAATCAAATATCATAGTATTTGTATTTGTATTTGTATTTGATAACTAATCGAATTAAAAAAATTATTTGTACTCGAATTCGAATTATAAAATTTCGAATTCGAATACCAAATTTCAAATACAAATACCAAATCGAACCAAAATTGTTTGATTCATTTACAACCCTAGCCGGAATCACAGTTCCTCCAGGTGTTGATCCAGGTTCGAATTCGAGTACCAAATTTTGAATACAAATATCAAATCGAACCAAGATTGTTTGATTCGTTTACAACCCTAGCCGAAATCACAGTTCCTCCAGGTGTTGATCCAGGTTTAAAATCCCCAGGTGATGAAGGCGGTTCCTCGACTGAGGAGATGTTGAGAGCTATACTTCAGAAGGTGGAGGAAGTAAGCAAGAGATTGTCCTCTTTGGAGTATGATGTGAAAGAGTTACATAAGAAAGGTGATCAGCGTGGTCAAGAACTCCAAAGAAGGGACATTGATCTAAATAGAGCTCAACAAGAGAACAATCGTAGGTTCACTTCTATCGAGTACCAAATTAGTCAAATTGCAAAGTCTCAGACTAGAGAGCCGGGCAAATATCCCTCATTGCCCGAGGTAAACCAAAAGGAGCAATGCAAAGCTATTAAGTTGAGAAGTGAGACCAAATATGATGTTCCTCAGGTGCCTGCTGACTCAGAGACGCCCCAAGGAGAGGTTGAGATAGAAGGAAAAGAGCATGAGGAAGTTAGAGGCGAGATTGAGGAGATAGAAGTTGAGAAAGGGGTTGAGGGTGAAGGCACTCAAAAGAGCAAAGAGCCTGAAGAGGAAGGCATTGAAGAGATTGAGAGAGTTCCAAAGTGGAAGAAGGCAAAGGAAGCAAGGAAGAATGTAAAAGAGACTGAGAGAGATGAATGGAGGGTACCCAAATCGGTGATACCTGTCCCATATCCACAACGGTTTATAAAAAAGAAACTAGATGAGAAGTTTTCTAAATTCCTTGATGTATTTAAAAAGCTACATATTAACATTCCTTTTTATAATGCTTTGGAACAGATGCCTAATTACGTCAAGTTCCTGAAGGACTTGATAGCAAAGAGACGTAGAGTGGATGGACCCGAGCTAGTGCACTTGAACCACGAGGTGAGTGCTATGGTGCAAAAGGCACTTCCTCCTAAGTTGAAGGATCCCGACAGCTTTACCATCTTATGTGATATCGGGAACGAGATCAAGAAATGAGCTTTGTGTGATCTAGGGGCGAACATTAATTTGATGCCTCTGTCATTGTTCAAGAAGTTGGATGGGGGTGAACTTCAACCCACGATGATGACTCTCCAGCTTGCCGATAGGTCTATCACTAGACCTCAAGGAGTAGTAGAGGATGTTCTAGTGACGGTGTAGAATCACATTTTTCCCGCCGACTTCGTGGTACTCGATATGGAGGAGGATGAGCATGTGCCACTGATTTTAGGGAGACCGTTTCTAGCCATAGCCGGGATGGTGCTTGATGTAGCTAATGGGAAGATTATGGTCAAAGTTGATGATCAAGAAGTGAAGATAGCTATCTATGAAGCTATGAAATACCCCATGGGAGATGAAAGTTGTCACTTCATTGACATCATGGACACTTGTGTTGAAGACACACTTCTAGACCCTTGCTCTTTCTATATTCATCAATTTGATTATCCTATCCTTGATCATTTATCTTATGATTCTTATGATCTTGGTTATTTTGACAGCTTGAGAGAGAATGAAGATGTCAAGTTCTTGGAGATGAAGAAAGTAGAGGATGAGGAGGACTTGGAAGCTGAGGAGTCCACTTTTGAGAAGATGTTTGATAAGACGCCATCATTGGAGGCGAAGAAGGAGCTGAAACCACTCCCGGATCACCTCAAGTACGCCTATTTGGATGAGACCGAGAAATACCCAGTAATTGTATCTGTCCTTTTATCTAATGATAAGCTAGAGAGACTTTTGGTAGTGCTTCGCAAGCACAAATCTGCTATAGGATGATCGATCGCGGATATTAAGGGAATTAGTCCTGCCATTTGCATGTATAGGATCAATGTTTTTAAACCCGGACCGGTCATCAAACCGGATGATGAATTGGGTCACTGGGTCACTGGTTCGACCGGTTGAACCATTGAGAAAAAACTGGATGACTCGAATATTTATTTATATATATGCATATTATATATAATATACATACATGATAAAAAAATTGTATAAAATTATAATTTAAGTTTATTAAATAGTTAAATAGTAAATTTAAAAATAAAATTAATTAATTATACTATTAATAAATACAAAACATTATAAATTTACAAGTAAAATTAATATTATAGATGATTAGATGTATACAATATATACTTAAGGCCTTTTTAAAATGTCATGTTTAAAAGCCCAAAATGAAAACTAAGAAGTCCATTACACTTTTATTTCTCATCCTTAACCCTAATAACACTATTCACTGGTTTTCCTTTGCACGCCTGCGCCGCTTCACTCCTCTTTTCCAGCTCTCTCACAAAATGCCAAATCTCATATCAATGGCAGAAGTATGTAGCAGGCATTAATTGAGCATGTTATCTAATTGAAGAAAGGTGAATTTTCATTGTTCAAGAACCCCCCCCCCCCATCTCCTTTCTTTGATGAAATACAAATTTTTTTTTACTTCAAAATTTTTGCAAAAAATGATTTTTTCGGGATCCCGATTTACCGGTTCAACCGGTTTTTTAACCGGTTCGTGGAGGGTCAAAACAAACCCAGTGCACGATACGAATTGGACCGGTACCATGACCGGTTCCCGGTTAAACCGGTCGAACCGGCCGGTCCGGTCCAGGTTTGAAAACATTGCATAGGATTAGATTGGAAGAGGGTAGAAAAGCTGTAATGCAAAATCAACGTAGAGTCAATCCGGTGATTCAAGATGTGATACATAAGGAGGTTTTGAAGCTGTTAGATAGCAACATGATCTTTGCTATTTCTGATAGTCCATGGGTAAGTCCGTTACACGTAGTTTCTAAGAAGGGGGTACCACGGTGATTAAGACTGAGTCTAATGAATTGGTAGCCACTAGATTAGTGACAGGATGACGTGTGTGTGTAGATTATAGGGAGTTGAACAAGGCAACGTGTAAGGATCATTTTCCTCTACCGTTCCTTGATCAGATGATTGATAGATTAGGTGGTTTTGAGTACTATTGTTTCTTAGATGGGTACTCGGGGTATAATCAAATCATGATAGCTCCCGAGGATCAAGAGAAAACCACCTTCACCTGCTACTATGGGACTTTTGCTTTTAGGAGAATGTCGTTTGGGTTGTGTAATGCACCCACCACCTTTCAAAGGTGTATGATGGCTATCTTTCATGGGTTGATTGAAAAGATTATGGAGATTTTCATGGACGACTTCTCCGTCTACGGGGAGTCATTTGATAAATGTCTAATCAATCTTGAAGTTGTGTTGAGCAGGTGTGAAGAGACGGACTTGGTGCTAAATTGGAAGAAGTATCACTTCATGGTGAGAGAGGGTATTGTTCTTGGACATCATGTGTCCTCGAAAGGTATCCAAGTTGATAAAGCAAAGATGATTGCTATTGAGAAGCTTCCACCACCTTCGACCGAGAAGGGGATTCGGTCATTTCTAGGACATGCGGGATTCTATAGACGTTTCATAAAAGACTTTTCACAAATTGTTAAACCCCTTTCGCGGCTTCTTGAAAAAGAAGTCGCCTTTGAGTTTACTAAGGAGTGTTTAGTGGCTTTTAACAGGTTAAAAGAAGCATTGGTGAATGCCCCGATACTTGTGACCCCGGATTGGTCTAACCCGTTTGTGCTTATATGTGATGCGAGCGACTTTGCGATGGGGGTTGCTTTGGGTCAGATTCGAGAGAAGCGTTTTCATGCTATTTACTATGCCTCGAAGATGCTGAATTCTGCTCAAGTGAACTACACTACGACCGAAAAGGAGCTGTTAGCGATCGTGTATGCCTTTGATAAATTTCAGCCCTACCTAGTAGGGACGAAAACAATAGTATATACGGACCACGCAGCGATTCGGTATCTTGTGAGCAAGAAGGATGCAAAGCTCCATCTCATCCGTTGGATCCTATTACTCCAGGAATTCGATGTTGAGTTTCGAGATAAAAAGGGATGTGAGAACGTGATAGCCGATCATCTTTTGAGGTTGGAGCTTAAGAAGGAGAACACGGTGGAAGATCGAGAGGTGAACAATGAATTTCTGGATGAGAAACTATTTGGTTTAGGAGATATTCCGGTATATCGAGTTGAAGGGAAAGCGCTGTGGTTTGCTGATTATGCTAATTATTTAGCAAGTGGAGAGTTGCCGGCGGAGATGGACTCGTTGCATTGGAAGGTGTTTCTGAAGAAAGTTCGGGAATTTATTTGGGATGATCCATACTTGTTCAAAAGAGGGATTGATCATGTGTTGAGAAGGTGTGTGCCCGAGGAGTAGTGGAGTGATATCATTAGGCATTGTCACGCCTTGCCATGTGGAGGACATTTCGGTGGAGAGAAGACCGGAAGGAAGGTGCTTCAATCTGGTTTTTATTGGCCAACTCTCTTGAAGGATTGCATGGAATGGGTAAAAAGGTGTGATAAGTGCCAACGAAATTCTAATGAAAAAGTGGTCAAATATTTCGAAAATATTGATGCATGAAGTAAGTTGAAGTGAATTGAGTGTGAGTATATAAGTGTGTGGTGAGTTGGATCGTTGAAAAATACGTTGGAAGAGATCCCGATTCCTCGATCGAATGAGTGATCTTGCTTAAATCGAGGGGTTTTCCAGGTTAGTACTCGTGTTGTTCGTTAATTTTCAAAAATCGGGGTGGAAAATGTTTAAAACGTATTTTGGAGTATCACTCAAGCTCAAGAGGTCGAGTCCCTAGGACTCAAGCACTCTTGGCTCGAGTGCGTGTGTTTTCCAGAGGAGAAGGAGCACTCGATCGATGCTTGGTCGGGTCCTAAGGACTCGACCGATGCGTACTCGAGCCCGTTTCCCTTCTTTTCTTGACCTGAGCTCATTCTCCCCTATAAATACTCCTTCCCCACACTTTACATACACTAGCACACACAAAAATGGGCATTTTTTGCTGAAAGTGTCGAACCCATCTCCTTTTCACTCCATTTCTTTCATTTTTCATTTCAATTCATCACAAGAGTACGAATTCTTTGTTCCAAGGTATGTAATCTCTTACTCTCCTCTATCTTTTCTTAGTTTAGGCTTGGATTAGACTTGAATTGAACATGAGAATTAGAGTTCTAGGTTTTAGATGAGAATTTGGGATTCCTTGATTTATCCAATATTTCTTGATTCGTTGTTGATAGATTGTGCTAATATGCTATGGGTTTGCCAATTTTACTTGCAATTTTGAGATTGAGTGAGTAGAATAGGTGAATTTCTAGAGAGAGAATGTGCATGAGTGCTTGAAGTATTGTGGGTATTGCTTGTTGAGTAAAAATTGATGAATTTTGAAATAGATGAGTGGATAGTTGATTGTAAATTAAGTCTTGAGCATGTAAATTGCAAATTTTGTGATGTTACTTCATGATAGACTTATGCTTGGAGCTTGGTTGATGAATTATGAGAATATTGAGTTGGGTTGATAGGCTTTGAGAGAAGAATGATACCTCTATGTGAATTTAGGTGCACAAATGAATGTTTATGAGAATGAGATGTTACTTGGGTTGATTTGTGTTGAATATATTATTCTCGAGTAATGACTGTTCTCTAAATATTTTGACAAAATAGGCCATGGCTCCTCCTACGAGATATGAGGATAGATGGATATTGGGTGCCGAATTAGAAGCTGTGACCGAGGATTTACACAAAAAGGGGTTGCTGCCCTCCCGGTGGAATATTGATTATGGACGACATTGGAGCGAACATGCGTATAGATGGAAGTTGGTGGCTGGGAAAGTCGTAAAAACTAGACGTCTGTGTGTTGAGTTCATGAAAAGTTTGGGGATAGAAGAGGAGGTGAGAAGCATTTTTTAGAAGAACAACATGGACGGCTTTTATGAGCTTTTACTCACTATGGAGACGCACATGGATTTAGTGGAGCAGTTCTTAGCATCGGTGAAAATGAGAGATGCGAGCTCTTTTGAGTTCATGATTCAGAACGTGTGGCATACATACGATGTGGTTGCTGTGAACCGAGCACTGAAGCTTCTATCTTACGAGGGTCGCAATCACCAGTTAAGTTCATTCAATGCTAATAACTTCTGGAAGCATATCACGGGAGGAGCAGCTGAAACGTATAAGTGCAAGAATGCTCGTGCTTCATTGATCAGGAATCCGGTCATCCGATATTTGGGACGAATTTTGGGAAACACAATCTATGCTAGGTCGGAGATGGGAACTGATGGTCCCGTTTTTGAAGGGCAAAATGGGAATTCAGGAGCACAATTTTTTTTAAAACCTTACAACGTAACATGAATGAGCTCAGTGACGAAATACTCAAGTCACTGCGTTGCTGAGAGTCAGAGCTATCAAGTCAGTGATGAGACTTGAAAGCTCAGGCTCTCAACAAGGCAGTGACTCGAGAGACTGAGCTCTCGAGTGCGTGCTGAGTTCAGTGCGAAAAGCCTCAAGTCACTGCGTTGCTACGAGTCAGAGTAGTCAAGTCAGTGTGGTAACTTGAAGACTCAGTCTCGTAACAAGGCAGTGACTCGAGAGACTGAACTCTCGAGTGTTTGCTTAAGCTTGTCAGTGAGATAGATTCTCCCTGACTTAAATACTTGGCTAACTTCTTTCTTTCGAACTACACTCAGTGAGTGGAAATAACAAAACCTTTAGCAAGTACGTAATGATTTAACACTTGGTTTAACGTGGTTCAGAGACTCAAGCTCTTACATCCACGGCCTGATTTAACAGGAAATCCACTATCTCAGGATTCTTGTTTTTAACGTGCCAAGGTGCACTTACAACTGGACTCACGCCACTCCCTGGGCTGCCTCTCCTCACCTCACTACAAACCTAACAATCTTCTGAAAGGGTTTAGTTTGGTTTGGTTTTCTCCAACTAGGTGAGGTTTTCCTTTACAATGTGTTAGCCTTAAAGCTAAGGTTAGGAAAACCTCTCTAAGCTAAGAGTTACAAGCTTGACACTCAATGAATATAAGTGATAACCCTAAAGGTCAGTGTCGTGGGTGTGTAGCACTTCCTTATGACTCCCTAACAACTAACACACCCTCACAGCTTGTAGGTGTTTATTTTCTTCTTTCACACAATACAACACACTTTACAACGAAGCTATGAGCTTGTATTTATAATGGGGATTCAAATGTATCCGTTGGAGGGAAGATACATTTGAATCCAACATTTAATGGTTTCAACCACTTTTCTTGGAATTCGGCCTTTGTCAGTGTTAGAGTTGCTGCCTCGTGCTGATTGGTCCACGTGGCCTGGATTCACGGATCTTTGACTCAGTGGGTTGACCAAGACCCACTGACTTTAGGTAGCTTCCTCCTTCACTGACTGATGATCTTCAGTGGACTGAACGTCTTCAGTTTGGTTGTCCTTCAGAGACTGTTTGAAGATCACTCCAAGAAGTTTGTCATAAGGCTGAATGACAAACTTCCCTGACCACAGTAGCCTGACACCTTCAGGGCCTACTTGGTGCAGCACTGATCCTTCTGATCATGCTCTTCACTGAGTGGTCCACCTGACTTAGCTTAGATCAGCCTGGTTTACACTCAGTGGGACATCCTTCAGGTTTCTCTTCTGGTTCAGGTTGCAAGCATGACTTCAGTCAGTTCTTCTGGGTGTCATCTTGATATTCTCAGGCTGTGTTGCAAAGTTCCCCCTCGCTGAGTTCCCCCTCAACTGAACAGCCTATTCTACTGAGAAATGACTTAGCCTGACCTGAAATAAAAGATACTATCCTGACTGCTTTCAAACCTATTACATGTTGTTTTGGAAAATCATCAAAACTAAAACATATCCCAACAGGAACAGTTACTACAAAACAGCTCTATGGCATGTGGTGCTTACTTCGGAATATAAAGCATGATTTCGGGAAGGACGTCCTTGAGCATTTGATCGAGAATCCATTTAGGATGGGATCGAAGACGTCGAAAATCTGAGGAGGAGGGCTAATAACCATCATATTGAGAAGTGGAGAAATTAAGCCGGTGGTCATGCCTTGTATTGGAAGGGACATTGACTTCGAGCATCTATTCAGTGCATATATGTGTGAGCGTTGGTTAGGAGTTTATTGTTTCCGACTCTCGAATGATGAGATTTTCCCTCTCCCGAGAAGTTGGTAACATTGAAGGGATGGAAGAAGGAAAACGTTGGGATGAACGGGAAGCATCATTTGAGTGTGATGGAGAGGTTCAAGGAGAGGTTGATAAGTCAAGGGCTTTGGGAGCAAAGATCCAAGACGAGATTGAGGTGTGAGGCTGGAACGAGTAAAGGTAGAGGCTCCGATGAAGAGGAAGAAGAAGAGTATGAGAAAGGAGTAGATGATGAAGAAGAGGAGGAGGAGAACGCCACGAGAGAAGGTCAAGTACCTCAAGATAGCAAGTTCGAGATGCCCAAAGCATCGACTCATGGGGTGTTGGTCCCAAAAATATCCAGCGGAAAGCGTTTTTAAGTTTATTTTTAAGAAAACCCTTAAAAGATAGTGCTAAAAGAAATACAGAAAACTAAATGCAGAAAATAAAGAACACCCGGATTTATAGTGGTTCGGACCAACTTGTCCTACGTCCACTCTCCCTTTCTCCAAAGGGGTCTTTCTCTCTCTCCAACCAACTTACTCACGAACCACTGGAATTGCGAAGTACCAGCTCCTTCGTACAACTACTTACAACAACCTTATCTAACAAGATGAACAGGTTGAGTAATAATCCAACTAAACTCCTAATAGAGTGTATATAAACTAGAAAGGACAAAGGTGAGTGATTGGAAGAGTTCGTATGTTTTTGTTGTGCTCTCGCGCGACTCTTATCTGTTGAACTAATCCAAGCACTCTTATTTATAGTTGTAGAATAAACTAGCCGTTGGAAACTAGTAATTCAAACAACCATAATTGGAGGGATATAATCAATCAAAGATTGATTATATGATTGATTAGTTGACTTCAATCAAGCAATCAATCAATCAGATCCTCCATCAGTTGACTTCTCCAGATTGCCTTCTTCTCCATCAAGGATCTCCAAAGTCTTCTTGTCTACAGATTACTACAAAGCTACAGGGAGGGTGAACTAATCCGTCTCCCTCATCTGGTCTGGTCTGGTCTCATCTGGTCAGGTAACACTTCAGCTCTGGTCCTCTTCTGGGAGAGGTCTTCTGGCAGACCTCATCTGGCAGACTCTTCTGGTCAGGCTCCTCTGGTCAGACTCCTCTGGTGACCTCATCTGGCAGACCTTCTCTGGTACCTTCTCTGGTCACCTTCTCTGGTAGACCTCATCTGGTAGACCTTCTCTGGTACCTTCTCTGGTCACCTTCTCTGGTAGACCTCATCTGGTAGACCTTCTCTGGTACCTTCTCTGGTCACCTTCTCTGGTAGACCTCATCTGGTAGACCTTCTCTGGTCACCTTCTCTGGTCTGCACAGATTTCTTCCCCCTTAACCAAAGACCTATTCTAGACCTATACTAATCTGTAGCTGACTAACAGGTTCAGCTAGTCCTATTACAAGTTCTTGTTTTAACATCTTCAAAACATCTAATCTATATCCTAACAATTTCCCCCTTTTTGATGATGTTAAAACTGAAAGAACTGAAATAAAACAAGACAAGAGAAATTTAAAGTATCTAAATAGAGATTCTAGCAGGCTGGGTCAACTGATCTTCCCCCTCAAAGTATGCTCAGCTGATATTGGGGCAAAACATCAGCTGGTCTTCTTATGTATCTGCAGGCAATCAACTTTTTGGTACCCTACTGGGTCCAGGGGGGTTAGCACAATATTTAGGAAGCCACAAGAATAGATCATCCCTTTTTGAATCAGGTGATCTTATCTTTCTTCCATACATATCCACAAAAACACACTGAACATAAGAAGCTTCAACATGGTTATTTCTTCTAGAGGCTCTTCTTCTCTTATGAGCTTGTCCAGTAGAAGAAGTAACTTGTCTTAAAGCAACAGACTTGAAATTCTTTTGATAAGGATAAGTCTTACTAGAACCATCAAAGGTTCCAGCTGGTCTGGCAGATGACTTAAAGGTCTTCTGCAGGTGAGTAGAATTCATCTGGTTCTGCCTCTTTTGAGAAGATCCAGACTGTCTTCTACTCTGCTGGCCTGGCTGAGGTCTTTTATTCTGGGTATAACCCTTCTTAAAATTCCTCCTCTGCCTTTTGGGTTTTTGAGTTTTAGAACTCATCTGCCCATTTGGCTGAGTTGCCTGGTCAGCTGACCTTTTGCCCTTATCAATAAAATTTCTAGGCTGTTCTTCTTTCTGAACATGTGAGGATTCAGGTTTGGAATAACCAAGGCCTGTCTTATCATGCTCTCTTTGAGATGATGCAGCTATGTGTGACACAACATTGTTTGCTGTAGTCAGCTGCTCCAATCTCATCTTGAGCTTGTCCTCACTTTCTCTTACAATTTTGTTTTGATGGAAGAGTTCATCAAACTTAGCTTTTAGCAGGTTATATTCATTGTCTTTCTCAATGTTTTCAACAACCAACTTTTCTATCAGCTTAACTTGTTCAATACACCTGGCTGTCAAGTCAGAAGACTCTTCAACTAGTGTATGATTTTGTTCAGCTGGTAGATTAGCTGAGTTGCATAAACATTGTGAAAGCTTCTGATTTTCTGCTTTTAGCTTTGAGTTCTCATCTTCCAATTTTTGACAAAGTTGTATAGATTTTTGGAGATCTAATAGCATCTTCTGCATATCAGACTCCTCTGATTGTCCAGAACAAGAAGAAGATGAAAAAGAAGAAGAAGTTCGATTACATACCTCGTCTGTTACAAGACATATCTCTTCGTCTGGTCCAAAATTGGATGATGAACCAGAAGTGGAAACCTCTTCTTCCTCATCTGCATAACTACTTTTGGAGTACCTCCTGGTGTCTCTTTTACTGCTTCTCTTCGAGCCCATTACTGCAAGAAAATGTTAGCACAACAAATATTTGGGTTTTCAAAAAATTGGATCTGCCCTGGTGACCACCAAAATAATTTCAAAACAGTGGTCTGTAGGACACACTGCTCTGATACCACTTGTTGGTCCCAAAAATATCCAGCGGAAAGCGTTTTTAAGTTTATTTTTAAGAAAACCCTTAAAAGATAGTGCTAAAAGAAATACAGAAAACTAAATGTAGAAAATAAAGAACACCCGGATTTATAGTGGTTCGGACCAACTTGTCCTACGTCCACTCTCCCTTTCTCCAAAGGGGTCTTTCTCTCTCTCCAACCAACTTACTCACGAACCACTGGAATTGCGAAGTACCAGCTCCTTCGTACAACTACTTACAACAACCTTATCTAACAAGATGAACAGGTTGAGTAATAATCCAACTAAACTCCTAATAGAGTGTATATAAACTAGAAAGGACAAAGGTGAGTGATTGGAAGAGTTCGTATGTTTTTGTTGTGCTCTCGCGCGACTCTTATCTGTTGAACTAATCCAAGCACTCTTATTTATAGTTGTAGAATAAACTAGCCGTTGGAAACTAGTAATTCAAACAACCATAATTGGAGGGATATAATCAATCAAAGATTGATTATATGATTGATTAGTTGACTTCAATCAAGCAATCAATCAATCAGATCCTCCATCAGTTGACTTCTCCAGATTGCCTTCTTCTCCATCAAGGATCTCCAAAGTCTTCTTGTCTACAGATTACTACAAAGCTACAGGGAGGGTGAACTAATCCGTCTCCCTCATCTGGTCTGGTCTGGTCTCATCTGGTCAGGTAACACTTCAGCTCTGGTCCTCTTCTGGGAGAGGTCTTCTGGCAGACCTCATCTGGCAGACTCTTCTGGTCAGGCTCCTCTGGTCAGACTCCTCTGGTGACCTCATCTGGCAGACCTTCTCTGGTACCTTCTCTGGTCACCTTCTCTGGTAGACCTCATCTGGTAGACCTTCTCTGGTACCTTCTCTGGTCACCTTCTCTGGTAGACCTCATCTGGTAGACCTTCTCTGGTACCTTCTCTGGTCACCTTCTCTGGTAGACCTCATCTGGTAGACCTTCTCTGGTCACCTTCTCTGGTCTGCACAGATTTCTTCCCCCTTAACCAAAGACCTATTCTAGACCTATACTAATCTGTAGCTGACTAACAGGTTCAGCTAGTCCTATTACAAGTTCTTGTTTTAACATCTTCAAAACATCTAATCTATATCCTAACATGGGGGTTGGTACCCAACCCACTACAGTGGCAAGGAGTGGAAGCTGATATTCAGGCATTGCGTACCGATGTTACGCAACTTCGCACGACTCAAAATCAGTGGTATACGGAAGTTTCGAGAATGCGAGGGGAATTCCAAGAGGTCCGATCAGAGGTTTTAGATGTGAGAAGATGGATGGAGGCACTCTTTGTCTCCCACTTAGGACCGGATCACCTGAGCAACCACCCACCACCACCTCCGGATGCATGATGATCATGGGGATTCCCCCCAGTTTCTTTTCTCTTTTCTTTTCTTTTCTCTTCTTATTTTCTGCTTTTGAGTGTGAACTGATTTGTTTGAGTGATGTGGTTGAATATGGGGTTGTAACGGAATTCTTATTCAAACTGTCGGGTTGTGATTTGTGATGAACTTATGAGCTGATTGATTAATTTCCTGCTTATTAACTCCTGCTACTTACTGATTGTTATTCTTGAGTATGATATGATGAGCAGGGGTGAATTGTGAAGTTGAGTTAGAGAGTCTATTGTGTGAGTGTAGGAGTTAGAGTTGATTTGAGAGGGAGTTCGTATGCTTATAAATTGTCTTTTTGAGTACTTGTGTGATGAGAGTGAGAATTCACTAGGACTAGCATGGATGTGAAAGCCGTGAGATTTGAGCTTTTTAGAGATTACAATTCATTAAATTGATCTCTTCATTTGTGAGTGGATCGTCACCTTAGAGGATGCTAGAACTTGTGTGTGCTCTCACTTCTTGATTGTGTCTAGTTTGATATGTCGAAAGTGATTTTAGGCCATCTTTGATTTGTTGAGTCACTTAACCAAAATAAACCTACCAATGACACTTATCCCTTGTTAGCCCGTTTGAGCCTTAGCCTATTATATGCTAGCACATTTTAACACTTATCCAAATTCCTAAATTCTTTTTGTCCCAATTTGAGTGGAGAATAGGAAAAGTGTGAATGAGGAGGGATTTAGTTGAGTTGAAAAGGGAATGATGATGGTTGAGTTGTGATAAAAGAAGGGTGTGATGAAGTTTTGAGTTGTGGGGAAGACCAAAAAAATTTGAGAATGAGCAAAAGAAAAGATGAGCTCATATGTATGTGTGAAAAAGAAAAGTGTGGTGATTGAAAAAGTGAAATGAGTTAGAGAAAAGAAAAATTGAAGTGTTGAAAGTAGAGGAATTGAAAGTGTATTGCATGAAGATGTTCGAAGTATTTTTGTTCCTCATCTTGAAGTATTGAAATTTAATTTTCCATTCTCCATTCACCCATATAGTTACCCCACTTATCCAAAGAGCCTACGTTACAACCTTGATAAAGTCTTTTTTGATTCGGCATTGATTTCTAGAGTATAGTCAAAGTTGAGAGTGCATACAAGCCTATAGCTGCTGATATGTGTGATTGATTGATTGAGTGAGTCTCTTATCATTGATATACACTAGTGAGGGAGTGAAACACATCGTTGAGTGCACATCCATGTTTGATTTTGGTGGTTCTTGCTATTATTGCATAAGTATGAAGAAGGGTGTGAGTTTGTATACGTGTGAATGATCTTTGAAACTCGAGCTCGATTACTTGCATGATTTGGTCCTTGATTCATTCCTAATAATTTCACTTGACTTATTATTTCGTTGCTTAAGAACAAGCAACACGGTAAGTTTGGGGGGTTGATTAGGCGTGAAATTGTTAGATTTTATAGCTCGTTTTGCCCGTGTTTTGATTGATTTCGATGAGTATTTAGAGTCAATTGAGTACTATTTTCATGAACTAATGAATTTGCCTCTTTAATGCTCATAGATGGATAGAGGGCGAAGAATGCAGTTCGTAGGACTTTGAATCGACTCAAACGGATTTCCGGATGAGAAGATATGGAAGAAATACGAGACGTACTAGTCCGAATGAGCAAAAGTATCATTTGGCCCGAAGAAGGAGGACTCAAGCAAGAAGAGGTCGAGTCCTAAGGACTCGAACAGCCTGAGCTCGAGTCCTAAGGACTCGAACAGCCTGAGCTCGAGTCCTAGTCAAACACTGGAGAAAAAAAGCACTCGACCATGCCTTGCTCGAGTCCTAAGGACTCGAGCGGTCAAGTGTGCACTCTATCAAGAAGTGGTCGAGTCCTTAGGACTCGACCAGGAGGAGCTCGAGTCCTATTGGAGCACTGGAAGAGGGAAGCACTCGACCCCCTAGAACTCGAGTTCTAGGGACTCGACCTAGGGCAGCTCGAGTGCTATGTGGGCTATTCGGCTCATGAGCGTGAAAATCAACTCGTTGCCTATATATACCTCATCCCAAACACGTTTTTGGACACCACTTCACGTAGAGAGATAGTTTTTGGAGAGAGAAGAGCACCGAGAGTTCGAGCAAGCGTATTTTACTTTTAATTGAGGTTTTAACATTACGAATTCATAGTTAGAGTTTTTTATTTTAGATTTCTATCTTTTCTTTCTTCGATACTTGTTACATGAGACTTTGATTTCTTCTTAATTCGATTTTCGTTCTTAGATTTTAATTCTTTCTTAAACCCTAGTTTATGTCATTTGGTTTTTCAAATCAATTCGTCATGTTTTTGTTCGTTGCTTGTTTAATTGCTTTCGTTATCGTTAAAACCATGCTAGGCTAAAACCCTTGTATGCTTAGGGTAGGATGAACTCGTAGAAGTAGGATGTTGGTACATAATTAGGGTGACTTGTGATGTTTAGTTTTAATTATCTTAATTAATGAATTCTTAAAGTAAGTCTCAGATTTATCTTTGAATATAGTATGAACATTGTTAGAGAGAGGACGATCTTATCACTCTTTAATAACTAATAGGCTTAACGAGAGGGTTTAGAAGTGGTTTATTCATCAACCGGTTTATCTAGGGAGGACGACCGCATCACCTTAGTTGAATTAGAGTCTCATTAATTAAGCACAATCCATTAACTTGATTATTGGTTTAGTGAAGTCGATTGATAGGACAAAGTGTTAGGGTATTAGTTCTTGAGATTTTAGTCTTTCAATCTTATACTTAGGATTATTTCTTGCACATCACTGTTATTTTGAATATGTCCCAGCTCCGTTAGTATACGTAGGAATTCCTATCCTGAGCATCACCTTCTTTTATTTGAAACCAAACCTTAGATAATTAATTTTGTTCTTTCTTTTGCATACGTAGAGTAATATAGTTTAGATTTAATAATTCTTAAAAAGCCAAAAACATCCACTCATATTAATTACGACGCGTAGATCCCCAGGGCTCTATTCGCATACACAAACCATCCCGAGGTACGATATACTTGGTCACTATACTTGTTGATACTACAGTGAACCCGTACGCTTGCGGGGTAACTTCTAGTAAAAACTAGTAAAGTTTGGTTCAAGTCAGGGGCGTCATCTGGGTCCACATGGTCTTTAGGTTAAAGCTGCTCGCCTGATTAAAGTTGCTAGACGGACAAAGACTGTTTGCCTGATATTTCCAGCTCAGCCTGGTTTTGTTGGCTTAATTTTGACTTAAGAGTGAGTACTTTGGGTTAATTCTGCTCGCCCTAGTGACGTTTCTACTCACCTATCAACAACTAGCACTAAACATCACGAGTTATCCTAATTATGTACCAACATCCCACTCCTACGAGTTCATCCTACCCCTAACATGCAAGGGTTCTAGCCTAACATGGTGAATACGAAAATGAAAGCAATTGGACGAACAATAAACATAAACATGATGAATTTAGTTGAAGAACTCAAGAACATAAACTAGGTTTAAAACAATAAATCAAAGTCTCAAAAAATGAATCTCATTTAGTAAGGAAAACTAGGTCTGAAAGTAATAAGTGTTGAAGGAAGAAATAACTAAATAAAACTCTAATCTATGAATTCGTAGTTCAAAAACCTCGATTACACGTGCAAAACCTCTTGCTAAAATTCCCCAAGCTCCTCTCTATCAAATTCTATTGCTAAGTATGAAGTGGTCTCCAAAAACGTGCTCGGGATGGTATATATATAGGCATGGGCCGATTAAAAACGTCATGGGCCGAAAAATCCCGCAAAACGCTCGACTTGAGCATGTACTCAAGCGCTTAGTGCTCGAGTGATTGCACTCGAGCACTGAAACTTACAGAACCAAAACTGCTCGAGCTCCCTTTGCTCGAGCACTTAGTGCTCGACCCGCGACTACTCAAGCACACCGCTCGAGTGCTCGAGCACTTTGTGCTCGAATGATACTTGCTCGAGTACTAACATCTTACAGAAGCTCAGGTGCTCGACCTCATATGCTCGAGCACTTAGTGCTCGACTTGAATCCACTCGAGCACCCTGCTCGAGTGCTTGAGCACTTAGTGCTTGAGTCTTCTTGCTTGAGCACTTCCAAGTGACACTTTTGCTTGCTCGAACTAATACTTTTCGTATTTCTTCCATATCATCTCATCTGGGAGTCCGTTTGAGTCGATTCAAAGTCATACGAACTCCATTTTTCGTCCTCTATCCATCTATGAGCATCAAAGAGGCAAATTTGTTAGTTCATGAAAATAGTACTCAATTGACTCTAAATACTCATCGAAACACGCCTAATCAACCCCCCAAACTTACCATATTGCTTTTCCCCAAGCAATGAAATAATAAGTCAAGTGAAATTGTTAAAAATGAATTACAAAATCAAATCATGCAAGTAATAGAACTTCAGGTCTCAAAGATCGACCACTTACACACCAACTCACCCCCTTCATCAAACCCATGCATAATCAATAAGAACCACCAAAATCAAGCATGGATGTGCACTCAACGATGTATTTCACTCCCTCGCAAGTGTATATCAATAATAGGGGACTCACTCAATCAATCAATCACACATATCAGCAGTCATAGGCTTGTAAGCACTCTCAACTTCGACCATACTCTAGAATCCATGCCGAATCAAAAAGGACTTTATCGAGGTTGTAACGTAAGACTCTTTGGACAGGTGGGGTAACTATATAGGATAAGCTGACTCAAGTGAATGGAGAATAGAAAATCAAATTTCAGCATTTTGATACAAGGATCAGAATTCTTCAACATCTTCATGCAATGTACTTTCAATTTCATCTACTCCCAACACTTCAACTCTTTTTTTTTCTAACTCTTTGCACTTTTTTTCTCAATCACTTCACTTTTCTTTTCACACATACATGAGCTCATATCTCTTTTGCTCATTCTCAAAATTTTTGTTCTTTCCCACAACTCACAATCTCATCACACCTTCTTCCCAGATACATTCTAGCATTAACAATTCTCCTTTCTCAACTCAACTCGATCCCTTTTCTCATTAACAACTTTTCCTATTCACCACTCAAATTAGGACAAAAAGAGTTTAATAATTTGGTTAAGTTCAAATGTGCTAGCAACTAAAATAGGCTAAGGCTCAAACGGGCTAACAAGGGATAAATGTCATTGGTAGGGAAAATATGGCTAAGTGACTTAACAAATCAAAGATGGCCTAAAATCACTTTCGGCATTTCAAACTAGACACAATCAAGAAGCGAGAGTACCCACAAGTTCTAGCATCCTCTAAGGTGATGATCCACTCACAAACGAAGAGACCAACATAATAAATTTTAATCTCGTAAAGGCTCAAATCTCACAGCTTTCACATCCATGCTAGTCCTAGTGAATTCTCACTTTCATCACACAAGTATTCAAAAGGAAAGTTTGTAAGTGTACGAATGCCCTCTCAAATAAACTCTCACCACTACACTCACATAATATAACTCTAACTCAACTCCACAAAATACTAACTCATATTCACACTCAAAGATAACAATCAACAAGCATAAGAGAATTGATAGACATGAAATATGTAGTAGCTCCCAATTAGTTCACAATATAAAAACAGCTCAAGGAGTATCTCAGGACACAATATATAACCTAACTCAACTCAAAGAGAGGGTGTGCGCTTGTGCAATGTAACCATAAAACACATAAAAACTCCACCCCCAAACTTCGACCTTGTGAAGCGGTCTAAGTTTGGAGTTGTGGGTTACCTCATCCAAATAATTCATGTTTCTCTTAATCAACTTGGCACACTCCCTTGCTTGAGTTCCTCCCTTTTGAATAAATCCATGATACCTTTACTTCCTCTAAACAAGCCTACAAGCAATTTACTAAAAAACGAGGTTAGAACATATGACTCGCACAAAAACAAAACACGAAAAACAAAACACACAAAAGCAAGTAAAAAGTGGGTTGTCTCCCACTCAGCGCTATTTTTAAGGTCCCAATGTCGGACCGAGCTTAAAGGAGCTTATGGGACATGATACTCAAATTTACCTCCCTTATTCTCATAAGAGAAGATGTCTAAGTTTTTCGCTCGATTCCCATCTTCATTCTTCACCTCGGGCGGTGGTTTCACTTTCTTTTTTGCTCTCCACGGAGGTACCCACTTCTTGGATTTTTTCTTTTTAACATCAACTCCTTTTTTTTTCTCTAATTTGGCCACCTCCACCCTTTTAAATTCTTCATCCTTCAACTCCTTGCCTTCATCCCTATCAAGACAATCAAGATCATAATGCTCAACGGTTAAATTATTTAGTGAAGGATTAACATAATCACGTATATAAGAAAGGTTAGGGATAGGAGGTGTGTCTTCAACACAAGGATCAATGGCATCAATGGAATGTCAACTCTCATCTTCCTTCGGGTGTTTCATGGCCTTATATAGGGAAATTTTTACCTCTTGATCATCTACCTTTACCGTGATCTTCCCATTCACCACATCTAACACCATCCCGGCCGTGGCTAAGAAAAGCCTTCCCAAAATCAAAGGAATGTGCTCATCTTCCTCCATATCGAGTACTACAAAGTCGGCTGGAAAAATATGATCTCCAACTTTAACAAGGACGTCTTCAACCACACCTTGAGGTCTAGTAATAGACCGGTCGGCGAGTTGAAGCGTCATCATTATCGGCTGAAGTTCTCCACCCTCCAACTTCTTAAATAGCGACAATGTCATCAGATTAATACTCGCTCCAAGATCACACAACGCTCCCTTCTTGACTTCATTCCCGATATCACATAAGATTGTGAAGCTACAGGGATCCTTCAATTTCGGGAGAAGTGCTTTGTGCACTAATGCACTCACCTCATGGTTCAGCTGCACAAGCTTGGGTTCATCAACTCTCCTCCTCTTAGCTATCAAGTCCTTCAGGAACTTAGCATAATTAGGCATCTGTTCCAAAACATCATAAAAAGGTATGTTAATATGCAACTTTTTAAAAACATTAAAAAACTTAGCAAATTTTTCATCTAATTTCTTCTTCATAAACCGCTGCGGATATGAGACTGGAATCACAGATTTTAGTACTCCACATTCATCTCGCTCGATTTCCTTCATGTTTTGCTTCACTTCTCTAGCCTTATTCCACTTTGGCACTCGCTCTTCTTCTTTCTTCTACTTCTCTTGCTGATCTTCTTCCATCACAACCTCTTCAACCTCTTTCTTCTCTTCATGTGCTTCCTCCACATCAGCAGGTAGTGGAGGACCTTCATACTTGGTTCCACTTCTTAGCTGGATCGCCTTGCATTGCTCTTTCGGGTTCACATCCGGTATAGAAGGATATTTCCCGGGCTCTCTACCCAATAATTTTGTGATCTGGCTAATCTGATACTCCATCGAAGTGAACCGCCTATTGTTCTCTTGCTGAATTCTATTCAGCTCCATATCCCTCTTCGGGAGATCTTGATCACGCCGATCATCCTTCTTACTCATCTCTTTCACATCATACTCCAAAGAGGATAGCCTCTTGCTACCTTCCTCCACCTTCTGGAGAATGGCACATAACATCTCATCAGTGGTAGCACCTCCCTCTCCTCCGGGGAGTTTTGAGCCAGGGTCGACATTTGGAGGTATAGTTATCCCCGCTCTCGAATTGATGTAGAACAAGTTCTTGTTCTTCCTCCATTGATTCTGAGGGGGCTGCTGGCCTCCTTGATACCTCTGATTATTCCTCCAGTGATTCTGAGGAGGCTGTGGACCCGGTGGTACAAACGGTTGAACATAAGTTGGTCGCCCCTGATAATTTCCACCTTGATAGTCATTCTGATTATAATTATGCCCTCCCATATAGTTAGCCTCCTCTTGCTGGCATGCTGGTTGGTCCACTTTCTCACTCACTACAGTATTTCCTCCACTCAGATTTTGCCAAATTTCTAGATTGCTGATCTTCTCCATCATCGCCATCAGCAGCTTTCTAGTCCCTTCACTTTCTTCCATCTGATAAGCCCGCTGAAATTCTTGATCCTCATTCCATTGCCCCACATTCTTGACTATATTTTCCACTATCTCTCTGCACTGAGCTACACTACGGTTTAGGAACGCTCCACTAGCACATGCATCGAGGTGGTCTTGAGCTGCCTTGCTGGCTCCACAGTAGAAGTAGGTCATGATGCCACCCTCGTTGTACCCGTGCTGCGGGCACTCAATGAGCATATTAGAGAACCTCTCCCAAGCCTGACTTAATTCCTCTCCTGGCTTCTGCTTGAAAGATGAGATCTCTTTCCTTACTTTGATCGTTCTAGACGGAGGATAGAATCGCTCGAGGAACAGACGTTTGAGCTCGGCCCATGTGGTCACACTACCTCGTGGGAGTATGTTATCATACCACTCCTTAGTTATTCCAGTTAGAGAAAACTGGAACAATCAGAGCCTCTTTACATCTTCCGAAATCCCATTCTGATTAAAGGTTGAGGTTATCATCAGGAAATTCCTCAAGTGAGTGTGAGGATTATCTTTCCCTATTTCTCCTCTAAACTGGTTCTTGATAAGCATCTTTAAAATTCCAGGAGCAATAGAAAAGTTATTTGCCTCGACTGGTGGCATTACTACTCCGTCATAATATCTTTGAGGCTGAGCCTCAAATCTGTCTCTAATTGCCATACCAGGAGGATCAGTGTTCTGAGGAACGTGTTGAGGATAGAATGGTGGTAGGGGTACTTGTGGGATTGGTGGTTGGTTATAGTTGGATTGTGGGGGGTAGTATGGTGGATAAGGGTATGATGAGTATGGGTATGGATAAGGTGGGTTGTTATGTTGGTAGACTGGGTTGTTGAAGGGGTTATTTGGGTTTTGTGGATTTTGGTCTGGGTTATCTCGATTGTTGGGACATTGTCAGTTTTGATTAAGATCCCAAAGCCCCTGAAAAGATGTTTGCCTTAATCTGTCTTTGTCAGGCTAGTCTTGGTTAGGGTTAGTACTTAGTCATTTTACAATTTACAGGTACTCAGTGAGAGGAGAACTCACTGGAGACAATCAAGACTCAGAGCCTGAAGACGAAGAGCACCATCCTGAACTTATGGCAGTCCTCTAAGCTGGCTGAGTAAGTGTCAGTGATGAAGAGTATGACCCTGAGGTCACTACTAACTCAGTCCTGAAGGAAACAGGATGTCTCTGAGTTAATGGGAAGACTTGGAGTAGAGCCAAGCAATGCAAAAGGAATTTCAGCGTCAGGACAAGACCGGTGAGCTCAAGACAAAATGAACTTAATAAGACAAGCCTGAAGCTCAGGAATAAGTTCTGACATTCTCACCAACCTGATGACGTGGACCAATCCGAGGAGGACACGCACGTACGGAACCTGACATGAAGACTGAATTCAGACTGCATATTCAACGGGCAAGCATTTAATGTGCATTTAATGCAAATACCAAATCTATGCAAGGACGGCTACTGCATGAAGATATGTCCGTTTGAAGCCACTCTACATAGATGACTAGAAGGCTATCTGTGGGACCGGGTTTTGGCTCTGGCTTTCCCCAAAAGGGACTTGTTTCTGACTGTCGTTTCCTTCAGCTCCCTCAACCTGTTCCACTGCCTGATTGTAATTAGCTACAGCTCTATCCAACTCATTACTTATGTACATGTTGTCGTTCTCACCACCGGCAGTGTTCATCCTTCGATAGAAGGCTCTGTTTCTTCTGGCGATTATCTCAGGGTCTAACTTTGTTCTGTCTTTGCTCGATTCTCCCTGCGAGCGTGTTTTCATATACCTGAAACACCAAAAGAAATATCAAAACACAACTGCCTAATGAATACGAACAAAACAAAAAAATAAAAAGGCACTCACTACTAACTACTAAACTATCTCCAAGTCCTACTCAATGGACATACATCGATTTCCCCAACAACAGCGCCATTGACTTGAACGCAAATACTAGCTTGACTAGTAGTTACCCCACAAGAGTATGAGATCATTGTAGTATGGGCGAGTATATGGAACAAGTAGTATCGAACCCAAGGGAAAGTGTGTATGCAAATAGAGCCCTAGAGATCTACGCGTCTGATTAGGCGTGAAATTGTCATGATTCGTCACTCGAAATGCCCTAGTTTTGAGTATTTTTATGAGTATTTGGAGTCAATTAAGTATCATTTTCATAAACTAATGAATTTGTCTCTTTGGTTTTCATAGATGGAAAGAGGGTGAAAATAGGAGTTCGTAGGACTTTGAATCGGCCAAAACGGACTCCCGGTTGAGGATATATGAAGATTTTACGAACAAGTGTATTGTTGCTGAAAAGTGCTCGAGCACCACTGCTCGAGCGCCTCCGCTCGACCACCTATGCTCGAGCGCCTCCGCTCGAGCTCGTCAGCTCGAGCGCCTCCGAGAGCAAAATTTCAAAATCTATTTTTTCGGCCCATTGACTCCTGTTTCAGCCCGATCCTTATATATATTCTTCCTAGCACGTTTTTGGGGAGAATCCATGAATAATCCACGAAATACATCACTTTTAGACTTAGTTTTTAGAGAGAGAAAGAGGAGAAGGAACGAGCAAGTTTACTTTACGTTTGGTTGAGGTTTTTCATACGAATTCTTCGTTTATTTTCATTTCTTAGTTTCTTTTCGTTAGCTTGGTAAATTTTAACGCTTTAAACTTCATTTTTATCAATTAAATTCCAGTTCTTAATATTTTTTATTCTTTAAAACCCTAGTTCATGTTTCATATTTTCTTTGTTGAATTAATCATGTTTATGTTCGTTGTTTCTTCTACTGCTTTTGTTTACGTTAAACCTATGTCTAGCTAAAACCCTTGCATGCTTGGGGTAGGATGAACTCGTAGAAGTAGGATGTGGGTACGTAATTAGGGTAACTTGTGACGTTAGGTTTTAATTCTCTTGGTTAATGAATTCTTAAAATTAATCTAGACTTTACTTTTGAATTCCGTTCGAAAGATGTTAGAGAGAGGACGACCGTATCACTCTTTAACAACGAGTAGACTTAACTAGAGGGTTTAGGAAAGGTTAATTCATCTACCAGTTTAGCGAAGGAGGACGACCGCATCACCTTAGTTAAATTAGGGTCTCATTAATTAAGCACAATCTATTAACTTGTTAGTGGATTAGTGAAGTCGAGTGTTATGGTAAAGTATTAGGGTTTAGAATCTTGAGCTTTCACCTTGCATTCTTTTACTTAGGTTATTTCTTGCGCGTCACAGTTATCTCTTGATTATGTACCTGCTCCGTTAGTATACGTAGGGATTCCTATCCTAAGCATCACCATCTCTTACTTGAAAATAACCCGTAGTTAATTCGTTCTTTTTCATTCTTTAGTTTAATTAGTTTATTTTTGTCTTTCAATTAATCTTTAAAAAATCCAAAAACATTACACTCATATTAGCTACGACACGTAGATCTTCAGGGATCTGTTCGCATACACCCATCTCGTGGGTTCGATAATACTTGGCCATTATACTTACTCTTACTACAGTGAACCCGTCCGCTTGCGGGTAAGCGACTAGTAGAAGTTAGTGTAATTCGCTTCAAGTCAATGGCGCCGTTACCGGGGATGGCGTTGTATGCTTTTTGAATAGGACTTGTCGATAGCTTAGTAGTTAGTAGTGGGTGTTTTAATTTCTGTTTTTATTTTTATTTTCATTTGTTCGGCAGTTGCGTTTTGATCTTTATGCTAGTGTGTCAGGTTTATGAAAACACGCTCACAAGGCAATACGAGCGAAGAGAGGTTACCTGCAGATCCTGAGACAATAGCAAGGAGAAACCGAGCCTTCTTACGAAGGATGAACGCTGCCGGAGGGAAAGAACCGATGAACATCACTAATGAGTTGGATGACGTCGAGAATGAGTTCAATCAGGCATTGAACCGGGTTGACGGCACTGATGGCAATACCAGCAAGAATCAAGATCCGTTAGGAGAAAGCCAGAGCCAAAATCCGGGTACTCAGAACCAAAATAGCCCAGCTCATAACATGGTCCAAAATCCTCATCACAACCCTGCTTACCCACATCCTAACTTACCACAAAACAACTTACCCTATCCACCTTACCCATACCCACCTTATCCTTACCCACCATACCCATATCCTCCACCTCCAGTTTACAATCAACCACCTGTTTACCAACCACCACCACCCCAACAAGTACCCGTACCTGCTGCTAATCCTCAACACGTTCCTCAGAACGTAGATCAACATATGGGTATTCGAGGGCGATTGGCAGCGCAGCCACAACAGTACTATGATGGAGTGGCATTGCCTCCTGTGGAGGCAAATAACTTCTCTATTTCCCCAGGAATTTTAAAGCTGCTTACCGAGAATCAGTTCAAGGGGGTGATCGGGAAGGAGAATCCTCATACACATTTGAGGAGTTTTGTCATGATAGCATCTACTTTCAATTACAATAGCATGTTTGAAGATGCCAAGAGGCTTAGGCTGTTCCCATTCTCGTTGACGGGAATAGCTAAAGAGTGGTATGACAACACGCTCCCACGGGAAGGTGTAACCACATGGGCCGAGCTCGAGCGTCTGTTCCTCGAGCGATTCTACCCTCCATCAAGAACGATCAAAGCGAGGATTGAGATCTCTTCCTTCCGCCAGAAGCAAGGAGAGGACCTACGTCAAGTGTGGGAGAGATACTCAAACATGCTGATAGAGTGCCCGCAGCACGGGTACAATGAGGGAGACATTATGGCGTTCTTCTACAGTGGAGCCAGCAAGGCTGGCCAAGCCCATTTAGATGCATGTGCGAGTGGAGCTTTTCTGAACCAAGGGATAGCGAGATGTAGAGAGATCATGGACACCATTGTCACGAATGCCGGTGCATGGAACGAGGATCCTGAGTTTCAGAGAGTTTGCAAGGTGGAGGAGAAAGAAGGTGAAGGAACGAGAAGACTGTTGATGGCCATGATGGAAAAGATCAACAACCTCGAGTTGGGGAAGAATTTGGTTGGAGAGCATGCAGTAGAGAATGATAGAGTAGACCAGCCAAGTGGACAGTAAGAGGTAGCCAATTACATGGGAGGTCCGTATTACAATCAGAATGGCTACCAAGGTGGAAATCAGTATGGAAGGCCTTCTTATGGCCAACCTTTTGTACCTTCAGGCCCACAACCACCTCAAAATCAATGGAGGAACACACAAGGGTATCAAGGAGGCCAGCAGCCTCCTCAAAACACATGGAGAAAGAACGAGAATTTCTCGTATGCTAACCCGAAGGCGGGTGTTACAGTTCCTCCGGGTGTTGATCCGGGTTCTAAACCTCCTGGTGGAGAAGGCGGTTCCTCAACTGAGGAGATGTTGAGAGCGATTCTGCAGAAGGTGGAGGAAGGAAGTAAGAGGTTGTCATCCTTGGAGTACGATGTGAAAGAGTTGCATAAAAAGGGTGATCAACGTGATCAAGAGCTCCAGAAGATGAACGTTGAGTGGACTAGAACTCAACAAGAGAACAATCGAAGGTTCACTTCTATAGAGTTTCAGATGGGGCAAATTGCAAAATCATTGAATAGGGAGTCAGGTAAGTATCCTTCTATGCCAGAGGGAAACCTAAATGAGCATTGTAAGGCTATCCAGCTTAGAAGTGGAACCAACTATGATGGTCCTCAGATGCCTGCTGATTTTGAGATGCCCCAAGATAGAGATGAGATGGAAAGTGAAGGGATTGAGAAGAGTAAAGATGAGAGCAAAGAGCTTGAAGAGGAAGGCATTGAGAAGGGTGAGAGAGTTCCTAAGTGGAAGAAGGCAAAGGAAGCAAGGGAGAAAGTGAAAGAGACCGAAAAAGATGAATGTGGGGTACCCAAATCTGTGATACCCGTCCCATATCCACAACGCTTCATGAAAAAGAAGCTTGATGAGAAATTCGCTAAATTCCTTGATGTGTTTAAACAATTGCATATTAATATCCCTTTTTATGATGCTTTGGAACAGATGCCCAATTATGCAAAGTTTTTGAAGGACTTGATCGCGAAAAGACGGCGAGTGGATAAGCCGAAGTTGGTGCAGCTTAACCATGAGGTGAGTGCATTAGTGCACAAGGCGCTTCCTCCAAAGCTGAAGGATCCCGGGAGCTTCACCATTCTTTGTGATATCGGGAACGGGATCAAGAAGGGAGTGCTATGTGACCTCGGAGCGAGCATAAATTTGATGTCGTTGTCGCTTTTCAAGAAGTTGGAAGGTGGTGAACTTCAGCCGACAATGATGATGCTCCAGCTTGCTGATAGGTCCATCACGAGACCGCAAGGGGTGGTTGAAGACGTCTTAGTGAGAGTTGGAGATCACATTTTTCCAGCCGACTTTGTAGTCCTTGAGATGGAGGAAGATCAGCACGTGCCCCTAATCTTGGGAAGACCGTTCTTAGCTACGGCGGGGATGGTGCTAGACGTGGCAAAAGGGAAGATTACGTTGAAGGTCGATGATCAAGAAGTGAAGATCTCCCTATATGAAGCCATGAAGCACCCGAGGGAGGATGGGAGTTTGTATTGCATGTATGCCATTGATCCTCGTGTTGAAGACACACCTCATATCCCTAATTCTTCTCATATTCATGAATTTGATAATCCTTCACTTGATAATTTAACCCATGAGCATTCGGTTCTTGATTATTTTGATAGGGATAAAGTGAAGAAGTTGAAGAATGAAGAGGTTAAAAGTGTGGACGTGATCCAGTTGGAAGGGAAAGGAGGAGTTAAGAAGAAAAAGTCCAAATTCAAGAAACTGTTTGGTAAGACGCCTCCAGATAAAGGTGAGAAGGAGTTGAGACCCATAACACTTGGGTATGAGAGGAAAGCAAAGGAGTTCATGATGGTGGGGAATCAAGGAAAGGAATGCAAGCACCACTCTTATGAGAGTAAGGGAGGTATTTTTTAGTATGATGTCCCATAAGCTCCTTTGAGCTCGGTCCGGCATGAGGACCTTAAAAATAGCGCTGAATGGGAGGCAACCCATTTTTATTTGCTTTTATTTGTTTTTAGTTTCTTGTTATGTTATTAGGGTGTTGTTGAATCGTAAGTTTTAACCTCGTACGTGAGAGTTTGTTTTGTAGGCTTGTCTCGATGGAGTACTCAAAAGGGAGGAACTCAAGCAAGGGAGTGTGCTACGTTTGAGAGAAACTGAATTGTTTGGTTGAGGTAGCCCACAGCCCCAAACTTAGACCTCTTCGCAGGGTCAAAGTTTGGGGGTGGAGTTTTTTTTATGTTTCTTGTTGCATTGCACCGGAGCACCCCTTATTTTTGAGTGTGTTTGGTCATTTGGTGTCTTGAGATGCTCCTCAGGGTGATTTTGATTTGATTCGCTGTTGCATATTTCATGCTTATTGATCCCTTCTACTTGTTAGGTGTTATTCTTGAGCATGTTTGGTCATTTGGTGTCTTGAGATGCTCCTCGGGGTGATTTTGATTTGATTCGCTGTTGCATATTTCATGCTTATTGACCCCTTCTACTTGTTAGTTGTTATTCTTGAGCATGTTTGACGAGTAGAGTAGAATTGTGAGGTTGAGTTAAGAATTGTTTTGTGTGAGTGTTTGAGTTAGAGTGGATTAGAGAGAGAGCTTGTATGCTTATGAATTTTTCTTTTGAGTACTTGTGTGATGAGAGTGAGAATGCACTAGGACTAGCATGGATGTGAAAGCCGTGAGATTTGAGCCTTATGAGATTTTGATGCATGAATTAATCTCTTCGTTTGTGAGTGGATCGTCACCTTAGAGGATGCTAGAACTTGTGTGTGCTCTTGCTTCTTGATTGTGTCTAGTTTGATATGCCGAAGGTGATCTTAGGCCATCTTTGTTTTGATTGAGTCACTTAGCCAAATTTTCCCTACCAATGACATTGAATCCCTTGTCAGCCCCTTTGAGCCTAAAGCCTATTTTATTTGCTAGCACATATGAAAACTATTCCAATTCCTAAGCCTTTCTATCCCAATTTGAGTGGAGAATAGGAAAGTGTGAATGTGAAGGGAGTGAATTGAGTTGAAAAAGGGAAATATTGTTTGTTGAGTGAGTATGAGAAGAAGGTGTGATGAAGTTTTGAGTTGTGGGAAAAAGAAAAAAAATTGAGAATGAGCAAAAGATAAAAAAAGAGCTCATGTGTTTGTGAAAAAAAAAAGTGAAGTGATTAAAAAAAAGTGAAAGAGTGAGAAAGAAAAAAAATTGAAGTGTTGAGAGAATTGGAATTGAAGGTGTGTTGATTAAACATGTTTGAAGTATTCTGCTCCTAATCTCGAAGTACCGAAGTGTGATTTTTCTGTTCTCCATTCACTTGAGTCACTTACCCACATTGTTATCCCACCTGTCCAAAGAGCTTACATTACAACCTTGTGAAAAGTCCTTTTTTATTTGGCATTGATTTCTAGAGTATGGTCGGAGTTCAGAGTGCTTACAAGCCTATGGCTGCCAATATGAGTGATTGATTGTTTGAGTGAGTCCCTTGATCATTGATATACACTTGTGAGGGAGCGAAACACATCGTAGAGTGCACATCCATGTTTGATCTTGGTGTTTCTTGTTATTGTTGCATGAGTACGATGAGGGAAGGTGAGTGAGTATACTTGTGATTGATCTTTGAAGCTCGAGTTCATTTGCTTGCATGATTTGATCCTTTGACTCATTCCTAACAATTTCACTTGACTTATTCTTTCGTTGCTTGAGGACAAGCAACATGGTAAGTTTGGGGGGGTTGATTAGGCGTGAAATTGTCATGATTCGTCACTCGAAATGCCCTAGTTTTGAGTGTTTTTTATGAGTATTTGGAGTCAATTGAGTATCATTTTCATAAACTAATGAATTTGTCTCTTTTATTTTCATAGATGGAAAGAGGGTGAAAAGAGGAGTTCGTAGGACTTTGAATCGGCCAAAACGGACTCCCGGTTGAGGAGATATGAAGATTTTACGAACAAGTGTACTGCTGCTGAAAAGTGCTCGAGCACCACTGCTCGAGCGCCTCCGCTCGACCACCTGATCCGCTCGACCACCTATGCTCGAGTGCCTCCGCTCGACCACCTGATCCGCTCGACCACCTATGCTCGAGCGCCTCCGCTCGAGCTCGTCAGCTCGAGCGCCCCCGAGAGCAAAATTTCAAAATTCGTTTTTTCGGCCCATTGACTCCCGTTTCAGCCCGATCCTTATATATATTCTTCCTAGCACATTTTTGGGGAGAATCCACGAATAATCCACGAAATACATCATTTTTAGACTTAGTTTTTAGAGAGAGAAAGAAGAGAAGGAACGAGCAAGTTTACTTTACGTTTGGTTGAGGTTTTTCATACGAATTCTTCGTTTATTTTCGTTTCTTAGTTTCTTTTCGTTAGCTTGGTAAATTTTAACGCTTTAAACTTCGTTTTTATCAATTAAATTCCAGTTCTTAATATTTTTAATTCTTTAAAACCCTAGTTCATGTTTCATATTTTCTTTGTTGAATTAATCATGTTTATGTTCGTTGTTTCTTCTACTGCTTTTGTTTACGTTAAACCTATGCCTAGCTAAAACCCTTGCATGCTTGGGGTAGGATGAACTCGTAGAAGTAGGATGTGGGTACATAATTAGGGTAATTTGTGACGTTAGGTTTTAATTCTCTTGGTTAATGAATTCTTAAAATTAATCTAGACTTTACTTTTGAATTTCGTTCGAAAGGTGTTAGAGAGAGGACGACCGTATCACTCTTTAACAACGAGTAGACTTAACTAGAGGGTTTAGGAAAGGTTAATTCATCTACCAGTTTAGCGAAGGAGGACGACCGCATCACCTTAGTTAAATTAGGGTCTCATTAATTAAGCACAATCTATTAACTTGTTAGTGGATTAGTGAAGTCGAGTGTTATGGTAAAGTATTAGGGTTTAGAATCTTGAGCTTTCACCTTGCATTCTTTTACTTAGATTATTTCTTGCGCGTCACAGTTATCTTGATTATGTACCTGCTCCGTTAGTATACGTAGGGATTCCTATCCTAAGCATCACCATCTCTTACTTGAAAACAACCCGTAGTTAATTCGTTCTTTTTCATTCTTTAGTTTAATTAGTTTATTTTAGTCTTTCAATTAATCTTTAAAAAATCCAAAAACATTACACTCATATTAGCTACGACGCGTAGATCTTCAGGGATCTGTTCGCATACACCCATCTCGTGGGTTCGATAATACTTGGCCATTATACTTACTCTTACTACAGTGAACCCGTCCGCTTGCGGTAAGCGACTAGTAGAAGTTAGTGTAATTCGCTTCAAGTCAATGCAAGGTGAAAGCTCAAGATTCTAAACCCTAATACTTTACCATAACACTCGACTTCACTAATCCACTAACAAGTTAATAGATTGTGCTTAATTAATGAGACCCTAATTTAACTAAGGTGATGCGGTCGTCCTCCTTCGCTAAACTGGTAGATGAATTAACCTTTCCTAAACCCTCTAGTTAAGTCTACTCGTTGTTAAAGAGTGATACGGTCGTCCTCTCTCTAACACCTTTCTAACAAAATTCAAAAGTAAAGTCTAGATTAATTTTAAGAATTCATTAACCAAGAGAATTAAAACCTAACGTCACAAATTACCCTAATTATGTACCCACATCCTACTTCTACGAGTTCATCCTACCCCAAGCATGCAAGGGTTTTAGCTAGGCATAGGTTTAACGTAAACAAAAGTAGTAGAAGAAACAACGAACATAAACATGATTAATTCAACAAAGAAAATATGAAACATGAACTAGGGTTTTAAAGAATTAAAAATATTAAGAACTGAAATTTAATTGATAAAAACGAAGTTTAAAGCCTTAAAATTTACCAAGCTAACGAAAAGAAACTAAGAAACGAAAATAAACGAAGAATTCGTATGAAAAACCTCAACCAAACGTAAAGTAAACTTGCTCGTTCCTTCTCCTCTTTCTCTCTCTAAAAACTAAGTCTAAAAGTGATGTATTTCGTGGATTATTCGTGGATTCTCCACAAAAACGTGCTAGGAAGAATATATATAAGGATCGGGCTGAAACGGGAGTCAATGGGCCGAAAAAACTAATTTTGAAATTTTGCTCTCGGAGGCGCTCGAGCATAGGTGGTCGAGCGGATCAGGTGGTCGAGCGGAGGCGCTCGAGCAGTGGTGCTCGAGCACTTTTCAGCAGCAGTACACTTGTTCGTAAAATCTTCATATCTCCTCAACCGGGAGTCCGTTTTGGTCGATTCAAAGTCCTACGAACTCCTCTTTTCGCCCTCTTTCCATCTATGAAAACCAAAGAGACAAATTCATTAGTTTATAAAAATAATACTCAATTGACTCCAAACACTCGTAAAAAACACTCAAAACTAGGGCATTTCGAGTGACAAATCATGACAATTTCACGCCTAATCAGCGTCGTAGTTAATATGAGTGTATGTTTGGTTTCAAGAATGGAATTAAACTACTCTATATTCTATTACTATTAATGCAATTAATGAAAGTAAACGATTAACTAAGGTTTTACTAAGATATGAGATGGTGATGCTCAAGATAGGAATCCCTACGTATACTAACAGAGCTGGTACGATAATTAAAATAACCGTGATGTGCAAGTATTAATCCTAAGTGTACTAAAACTAGGCAATCAACTTCCCTAATCTAGCACAAAATTGAAAGACTAAAAACTCAAGAATTAACCCTAATACTTCGTCATATCAACCTACTTCACGAACCCACTAAACAAGTTATATGGATTGTGCTTAATTAATGAGACCCTTATTTACCTAAGGAGATGCGGCCGTCCTCCCTAGATAAACCGGTAGATGATAAACTCCTTCTAAAACTTTTTCCTTAAGTCTATTCGTTATTAAAGAATGATAAGATCGTCTTCTCTCTAATAATTTTCGTACTCAATTCCAAGATAATTTTAGGGTTTATTTTAAAAATTTAATTAATTAAGAGAACTAGCACTAAACATCACGAGTTATCCTAATTATGTACCAACATCCTACTTCTACAAGTTCATCCTACCCCAAGCATGCAAGGGTTCTAGCCTAACATGGTGAATACGAAAACGAAAGCAATTGGACGAACAATAAATATAAACATGATGAATTTAATTAGTTGAAGAACTCAAGAACATAAACTAGGTTTAAAACAATAAATCAAAGTCTCAAAAACGAATCTCAATTAGTAATGTAGGTCAGAAAGTAATAAGTGTTGAAGGAAGAAATAACTAAATAAAACTCTAATCTATGAATTCGTAGTTCAAAAACCTTGATTACATGTGCAAAACCTCTTGCTAAACTTTCCCAAGCCCCTCTCTATCAAATTCTATTGCTAAGTATGAAGTGGTCTCCAAAAACGTGATCGGGACGATATTTATATAGGCATGGGCCGATTAAAAACGTCATGGGCCGAAAAATCCCGCAAAATGCTCGACTTGAATCCACTCGAGCACCCTGCTCGAGTGCTTGAGCACTTAGTGCTTGAGTCTTCTTGCTTGAGCACCTCCAAGTGACACTTTTGCTTGCTCGAACTCATACTTTTCGTATTTCTTCCATATCTTCTCATTCGGGCATCCGTTTGAGTCGATTCAAAGTCCTACAAACTCCATTTTTCGCCCTCTATCCATCTATGAGCATCAAAGAGGCAAATTTGTTAGTTTGTGAAAATAGTACTCAATTGACTCTAAATACTCATCGAAATCACTCAAAACACGGACAAATCGAGCTTTAAATCCTAACAATTTCATGCCTAATCAAGCGGCAAACACAATTAATATTGAATGAGACTATTACATATGTTAGAGTTTTTTATCTACTAATTGCTCCAAATGTTCAGTAAGAGAAAATATTTTTTCCAAATACATTAAAAAATGTCAGTTTAGAAAAAAAATCCATGCAGTAAGAATATTGAGAATCTATCTTAATATATTGATTTGTAGCTTTATATAAGGTCTAAAAAATTCCTAAAATGTTTAACTCTTTTATTTTATATGCATCATATAAAAAATCTGATCACGTATTAAAAATAAGTCAACCACAAATGAAATATATAAATTATAAACTCCTAATTGTAAAATATTAGTTTGCCTTGATAATAAGTATAGAATGAAAATCATGATGTAAAATTTTACATGGCATTTCGTTTGTACACCACCAAATACTCATAAGATTGAGTATATCTTCTAAAAATTTCTATGTCATAGGTCTATTGCTCTTAACTTTATTATACTAAATATTGTATTAATAAGATATTAAGAAAAAAAATCATAAAAAAATTAGAACATAAGAATTATGGAAAATGCACAGCTAAATTTATTAAAGCGCAGACTTCGACGCCATTTAAGTACTGATTTTCTGGAAAACATAAGAATTATGGAAAATTATAACATAGAACATAATCAATCAAAGTTAAAGGATAAAAAAGTATAATTTTCGTAAAAGTTACATACCTATCTATAATAATTAAGATATTTCACCACTAAAAATTTGACAAACAAAAAATGTACCACTACAATGAAAGCAAGGAGTGTCTGTTTTTAAAAGTGCTTACATTACAACTTTTTTTCCAAATTACTATTTTGTCAAGTAGAGAATAGAGATATAATTACAAAATAACAACTTCAATTATGAAAGTTCATACCACTATTCTTACATGGGTTTTGTTTTTTTTTTATATAGAATCTTATTTAATACGGAGGTGGAAAATATTAGAAAAAAAATGCACCATTATATATTTAATTTCATTTGATTAAAAAATATCTAAAGATTGCTTATTAGTATATTGGTAATGTATTAATTTCAAGTATACATTCATATATAGCCAAACCTGATCAATTGATAAATTAATTTGATTACTAATTCCAATTCAATTTGATTTTTTATAGAAAAAATAGAATTATTACCACACCAAAATCAACTCGGCCCTAATTATCTTTCCTAATTTGAGCCATTTTTAAAAGACGTGTAAGATTCCCACAGATGAAATTGAATTCTCATAATTGTAGCTTTAGGAATTTAAGATTATATGTTTCAAAATAATTGTTCAAAACAACACGGACGTAGACGAATGTCAGAAAATTAGTACTTAAATAGCGTCGAAGTCTGCGCTTTAACAAATTTAGTTGTGCAAATTTAATAATTAGGGAGAAGATATGCCACCACATGGATATTTTCCTAATTAGGGAGAAAATTATACCACCACTAAAATATCACATAAGTGCATATACAACAATTGTGCAATGAAGTTTTTTTAATTTAGAAGAATGTATATAAGACAAGCATTAGCAATTAATAACATATCCATAAAATTACTACCCTTACATAACCAAATTTATGGATCTAAATTAACACACTAACTAATTTGGGAGGACACTCAAACTAAAAAAAATATGGCAAATTCGACCTAGAACTGAATTGCCACAAAGTTACAGGACTAAAAAATGAGGCAAATTCGACGTAGACAATTTTTTTTTCTAAGATAAAATTAATATTTTGCAATTTACATTTTAACATAATTTCATGTACTAAAATTATACCACTATTATATTTAATGTTCAAGTGTTATCCTACCATACAAATTTAATCACCAATTTAAATTAGTAACCTAAATTTATGGCATTAAATGTAAAGAAATGTGATTTAACAACTGAAAGGAAACATATGATTTGAATATGTGAAATAATATGAAACTTTTTTTTGGGAGAATGTATATAAGACAAGTATTGTCAATTAATAAAACATCTATACAATTACTACTTTTAAATAGTTGAAATTATAGATCTAAATAAAAGGAAATTCTTTAATTTGGAAGAATATTTTAAAATATTTTATGCCTTTTTTTTTAGACAATGTTAGAGGACTAAAATTTGTAGGACTGAAATTAACCATTTGCAGCAGAAAGCAATGCACATGATGAAAATAAAAAATAGGCTTAGCATAGAAATAAAATCGTGCAACTATTTTACATAAATTATAGGCGGTTTTTTTTAAAGATATAATTAATATAATTGCAAGATATATCTTAACATATTTACATGCACTACAATTATATACATACAATTAAAAATAAGGCAAGTATTGTCAATTAATAAAACATCCATACAATTACTACTTTTAAATAGCTGAAATTATAGATCTAGATAATAGGGAATTCTTTAATTTGGGGGAATATTTTAAAATATTATATGTTTTTTTTAGACAATGTTAGAGGACTAAAATTTGTAGGACTGAAATTAACCATTTTCAGCAAGAAACAATTTGCAGGACAAAAATAAAAGATAGGCTTAGCATAGAAATAAAACCGTGCAACTATTTTACATAAATTATGAGCGATTTTTTTAAAGATATAATTAATATAATTGCAAGATATATCTTAACATATTTATATGCACTACAATTATATACATACAATTAAAAATATCATATAACTGCAAGGAAACTTTTCAATTAAGGAGAATGTATATAAGGCAATTATTGGCAAATAATAAAATTTATGGATCTAAATTTATTAATTAAAATTTACTGATTCATTAGGCCGAATCCATTACTTTCGGAAAAAAAAAATCATATAATTAATACTCAGGATGTAGGAGCAATAATCAAGTCCTAATATGTTGGCTACTATCAAATAATATACCGTGATCACTACAAATTCCTAAACCAAAATGTCAAGTCAATGGTTAAATTTAGCATACAAATTAATTTAGCAATTGGAATTAATTAACTAAATTCATAGCATTTATTGTGGATTAGTTACCTAAAATCATGACATTTATTTTATAAAACACATGTTAACATGCATTGATTTTCGTTGAAATATGAGATCCACTGCGTAACATATTGGACCAAAATCGAAAAAAACATTCTGAATATACACTTTTTCTTTAAACATGCAAAAGTCGAATAACTTAATTAAAGATTATTCTAAAATATTTATAGTTAGTCAAATATTTCAAACATAGATGTTTACATTCACATATATAGCACAAATGATGGACATAATTTTTTATAATTTAGGTGAATTATGTATAATTTAAGGTGCAAATTTATTCTTTAACTGAGATAAGAAAAGGGAGAATGAAAAGAAGTGGGCTTAGCCGAAAAATATTTAATGGGTTTGAAAAAGAGTAATGCAAACCCTAAATCATTATATTACTAAATAAATAGCTATTAATCAGTTAATATATCTTTTAGTTAACAAAGTAGTGCTAAGCTAGATGATCACACGAACTCAAGATATAGTCATCATGCTATACCTTTTTTTTTTTTAATTAAAAAATTAATCGGCAAGATTGGGGGATAATATAAAAAATTTCACTAACTTCATATAGTCCACCAAATCATTATTTACGTACATTATTTTCAAAATATAAAATTCTTACAAAATTAATATGCTGGATGTAGGAGAAATAATTTATCGTATTTACTACAATTTTCTAAATTAAAATGTCAACTCCATCAAGCAATATACCATGCAGACAATTTCAATCAAAGAAACCAAATTGTAGCAATCTAAAACCCAAAACCCGTAATTACCGTCAATTAGAGAGATTATTAAAAAAAAAGTCAAGTATACTATAATTAGAATTCTAAATTTAAGTAATAAACAAATCAATTTTTCGCCATCTAAAACCAATTGCCATAATTACCGTCAATCACAAATAAATTAATTGGACAACCAAAAGTATTATAGAAATAGTCAATTATACTAAGATTAGAATACTAAATTTAATTAATAATTATTTACACATCCAAAAATAAGTACCTTTACAATGAAAACTCTATATTCTGGGAGTAGATTTGAACAAATAATTAATTCGGAGGTGACAAATTAACAACACGTAAAAAATTATTATCTTTACAAAATAATACACACGATCTAAAGTTGGATGCACAAATTACTACACAAATGACCGAGAAGTTGGCATCCACACAATCACATCTAAATAGATGAATTTTTTTGTCAATTGAGTTGTAAACATGATCCTTCTATGGAAAAATAATTAAAGAATGTGTCATATTTAATATTGAAAAATAAATAAAAATATTTGGCAAATCTATTGCGAGGAGCAAGATTATGTCATACTTGAACTCGTTTCGTTTACAATTCGGTGAAGAGATAAATTGTATCAATCGCCACAAAGCATAAACATATAATTGAATTTGGATAAATGTATTGTTGAATTTAAGTGCATTAAATAAAATAAAATTATATTTCTATAACAACTGTGCAATGTAATTTTTTAATTGGGAGAATGTATATAAGACGGTAATTTTTTAATTGGGAGAATGTATATAAGGCAACAATTTTTTAATTGGGAGAATGTATATAAGACAACAACCAATAATTAATAATACATCCACAAATTACTATCGAAAAAATGGACATTCTATATTTTGATATTGGGAGAATAATACAATTTTCACAATGTAGAAACGCAATACAGAGAAATTATTTCCGAATTACGTATATAGTTACTACGGCACTAAAACAAATCACAAAAAAAAAAAGGAAAAAAAAAATTTATAAACAACAAACGATCTTGCAAGAGAGATTCGAATCCGGAGTCGTCGGACATCCGAACGTGAAAACAATGACCAATCTCCAACAAATATCGGCATCAAAGCAACCATCGTCAACTTAAAAAAAAAAAACTTCGACCGACGATAAGCATTCTGCACGATAAGCAAAATAATAAATCAAACTGAGAGAATAATGAACTTGAACTTGAACGAAACGAAAACTAATAAAAAAGAACAACACATTCAATCAGGAAAATGTGAGGTTTGGAATGAAAATAAAAAGGACCAGAAGATCTTATAGAGGAAAAATAAACGAAAATGGACGGTTGAGATCAAAATACAATTAAAAAAATCCTATGGCCTAGATCTCATAATATTCCAAGTTAACCATATAACAAAGATTTGAAATAGAAAAGGATGAAGTTGCCACGTAGAATTTTGCATCCTCTCTTCATTATAGTTATTAAGATTTAAAGTTACAATTTTTTTTTTCCATTATATTTATTGCTCAAAATTGTCACGTAAGTTTAACAAATCTAATTGATTAAATTACAAATTACTTATAAAAAGTTACCATAATCAATTTGTTAGGAATAAAACTCAATTTCCGGTCATAATGTCGACGATATATCAAATCAAATATGTGAAAATTCATTACCAATAAATAATGATAATTAATCTATTAATTATAGGATTGATGGGGATGGTAGGGGGATTATTATATTTCGGCGAATGTCTCTCTTTTTTCGTCGACAATTAAAGAAAATCTGAATTTTGAATCATCCCATTAATATATTAGGCATGAAAATGGTCAAATTAAACGTGCTACTTTACTTTAATTAAAATCAACACAATTAAATGCCAGTGTACCGTTGAGATGACGTGGCAGCCTTTTCATTCACACTACTCGCGTTTCTTCACGCAACCAAAAATCGCTTCTTCAGACTTCAACTAATCTGTATTAAGCACGATTTCATCGCAAAAGCGAAAAAGCCCATCCTTGCTTTCCCCAACACACAACAAAATAACACCTCCTTTTATTTCAATCGTCGTTATCTTTCTTGAACGTTCATCTCTCTCTCTCTCTCTAACGCCGCTTCTCTCTCTCTCTCTCTCTCTCTCTCTCTATAACACATCTTCGTACACACGCACGCAGGCTTGGTATATTGAGTATTGATTAATTTGATCAAATAATTGCTGAACCATCGGTTGTGGTTGGAGATTTCGGACTGTCAGTGGTTTTTGTTTTTGATTAGTGAATTGATCGAGTTTTTGGGGTTTGGGGTCTGTGAATTGAATACTGTTGCCTTATTGGCCTGATTTTGATTGCTGGTGATGGAGTCGCCGGAGCGGGGGAATCCGGTGCCTGGAATTGCCATGGAATTTCCGGTGAGCGACGGAGGTTTGTCGTGTTCGCCGCCGACTGTGCCGACGTGGCTGCGAAGGAGGCTTTCGGAGCCGAAGACGCCAACGCCTTCTACTGTTGAAGAAATCGAAGCCAAACTTCGTGAGGCTGATCTTCGACGTCAGGTCTTGTTTATCGATTTTCTTTGGTTCTTTCTTTCTGTTTCTCTGCGTTGGGGGAGTTTTCTTGAATTTGATTAAGGAACGATTTCTTGTCTGTTTACTGATTATCATCCACGACTCGTGTTAAAATCTTCTAATTGTCTTTGAACGAGTATGCAATTCTCTGTTTTGATAACTTTTCTAATGAAGGGTTGGTTCTTTTCCGCATGGCGTTAGGTAAAAGTTGGGTAACAAGCACGTTCAGATTATGTTCTTAACCCCTCCCCCAACACGCACGCGCACTCACACAGACAAAACCACAAATAAAAAGAAAGGTGAAGATAAGAAAGCAAAAGCACGCACACATACGCATAACACGACGACTCTTTTTCGTCTTCTTCTCCTCTTCCTTTCCGGGGCCTTACGTTTTAGTTTACTTTTCAGTAATCTGATTACTGTTCTACCATTGCTGAGAAGGGTTGATATACTAATAATTTAATTTAACTGCAGAAGTTCTATGAGAATTTATCAAGCAAGGCTAGGCCAAAGGTTCGAAGCCCTTCACGATCTTCATCTAATGAAGATGATCCTGGACAGCGGCTCGAGGCTAAGCTCCTAGCTGCAGAAGAAAAGAGGTGAACTCTCATTTTGAAGAACTTCATAAGTTTCTATTCCTGCTCTAAATTATTGTGACTGTGAAGTGTGCATATGTTTTAGTGGTTTGATAATTCTGTTTTTCTGTGCGTACTTGTAGGATGAGCATCCTAGCAAATTCTCAGATGCGCCTGGCTAAGCTTGATGAGTTGCGGCAAGCTGCTAAAATCGAAGCAGAAATGCGCCTTAAGAAGGAACTAGCTGAGCTAGGTACCAAGGTTGAAATGCGAGTTCAACAAGCAGAGGCCAATAGACTGCTTATCCTTCGGGCTAATCGGCAAAGGAGGGCCACTCTGAAGGAGAGGACGTCTCAGTCATTAATGCGACGAATGGCTCGGGAGAGCAAGTATAAAGAACGAGTCCATGCTGCAATATGTCAAAAGCGTGCAGCTGCTGAAAGAAAGCGATTGAGTTTGCTGGAAGCAGAGAAGAGGCGAGCCCGTGCTAGAGTCTTACAGGTCCAAAAGGCGGCCAGCGCCGTGTATCAGCAACGAGAAATTGAAAGAAGTGAAATGAGGAACAAGATAGAAGATAAACTGCAAAAGGTATAATTTGTCGATGAACATATATTTTATGGTTTTTATTTTAATCAGGGGCTTCTTTATGAATACATTTGAGATTGTCCTATGAATAGGCGAGGAGAAAGAGAGCAGAATATTTGAAGCAGAGAGGAAGATACTATGATGCTGCTGACAGTAATTGGGATGCCATGCATGAGCAGGGTGACATTCTTGCCAGAAAATTAGCAAGGTACCTGGATTTTATGTGTTTCAGTATATTTCTTTAGAACCAAGAAATTGTTCTAATATTGTCCTGCAATACAATCTGAACCATGTCTCGATGATTCTGTAGGTGCTGGAGAAGGTTCATGAATTTGAGAAAGTCAACTGCTTATCTAGCTAAAGCTTACAATGAATTGTATATTAATGAGGCATCAGTGAAGTCTATGCCATTCGAGCAGTTTGCATATCTTATTCAGTCAACTGGTACTCTTCATACAGCTAAGGCTTTGCTTGATCGTCTTGAAACTCGCTATATATTATCTCGAAGCACTCCTAACCCTTCTGGTTGGGACGACATTGATCACCTGCTCAAGCGAGTAGCCACTCCGAAAAGGAAGCCCCCACAGAGGAGATCTGCTGCCAGCAGACAGAAAAAAGATGTTTCATCCATCAAACAAACTTCCAAAACCCCACACTTGTCAAGGTACCAAGTGAGGATTGTTCTCTGTGCTTACATGATACTGGGGCATCCAGACGCTGTTATCAGTGGTCAAGGAGAGCGTGAGACAGCTTTGGTAAAATCCGCTGAGATATTTGTGAAGGAGTTCGATTTGCTGATTAAAATACTGCTAAACGGGCCATTGAAGGTTCCTGATAATAGATCTGATCATGCAACATTGACACATCAAACCTTCAGGTTGCAGCTTGCAGCATTTGATTCTGCCTGGTGCTCCTTTTTGAATAGTTTTGTGGTGTGGAAGGCCAAGGATGCCAGATCACTAGAGGAGGATTTGGTCAGAGCTGCGTGTCGTCTTGAACTTTCTATGATTCAAACTTGCAAGATGACCCCTGAAGGGGATAGTGCTCCTCTCTCATATGATATGAAAGCTATCCAGAAACAGGTCTGCTCCTAGATTTCTCCTGTTTTAGTTATTTATGAAAAACTGTTCCTGCTTCTTGCTGAATGTTCATGTGATTTTAATATGTTCTTCACTTTGTATATGGTAATAATAATACCTCGGCTTCCAGTTTGATATAAATTTATTCTGATATGACTTATTTTGTCATCTAGGTGTCTGAAGACCAGAAACTATTGAGAGAGAAGGTGCAACATCTGAGTGGAGATGCCGGTATTGAGCGTATGGAAAATGCACTTTCCGACACACGAGTAAAATTTTTTGAAGCAAGGGAGAATAGGAGCCCAGTTACTCCATTGACGCCACTGTTCTTATCCCCAAGCCCAGCTCCCTCTTCTTCTCATGGTAACTCAGATAAAGCAAGTACCTTGACTGTGGCTTCTCCTAAGCAAAGTTCCGTAGTGCGGTCTTTGTTTAGAGATGAAGACGATGCCAAGGAAGCTAGTTCCTCTGTGTTAAACCATAGAATCTCATCATCTTCTAAAGGAAGTTTGGACATGGAGAACGTAAGGATTGTCAATGAATATGCTCATGGGGAGCACCTTGCTTTTGCTGATAACTCCATGGAAGCTGGTGAAGTTCAAAGTGATGCCATGGTTTGTGACTGCACAGTGTGCACTTCTATGTTGTGTTTATTAGGTACTAATCATGAAACCTGAATTTTATATATAGATTTTTTAAAACTTGTGCTCTCAGGTAAAGATAAAAGAGGCGATGGAAAAAGCCTTCTGGGATGGCGTCATTGAATCTGTGAGAAAGGAAGAACCTAATTATGCACGTGTTGTTGAATTGATGAGGGAGGTTAGGGATGAGATTTGTGCAATGGCTCCTCCTACCTGGAGGCAAGAAATTCTTGAAGCCATAGACCTGGAAATTCTCACTCAGGTAACCTAAGCTTCTTTCCCCTTCCACAGCTCTTAGCTATGCAAAAATTCTTGTGTTCGCTTTCATCTACTCGATATCCAAATTCTTGTGTGATTTAAAAAAATTGATGTACGTTACTTGTTTTATTGTATAGGTGCTGGGTTCAGGAAAATTGGATGTGGATTATCTTGGGAAGATCCTAGACTATGCATTGACCACTTTGCGAAAGCTATCTGCTCCGGCATATGAGAATGAGTTGAATGTGAAACACCAGCAATTTATGAAAGATCTGGCTGAGTCTTGCTGGAGCAGTGACAGTTCAGAAAATTCGCACGTCATTGCCTTAATTAAGGGTGTGCGGTTTGTCCTAGAACAGATAAAGGTCTTGATTCTGCTTCAGTTATCATTTTCTGTATGCTGCTGCTTTTGTTATGCTCTTATGTTAATAAAAAGTTCACTTTGTCCCAGGAACTCAAGCAAGAGATCAGCAAAGCACACATCAGAATGCTGGAGCCTTACTTGAAGGGATCTGAGGCTTTATACTATCTTGGAAGAGCTTTCACCAGTCGTTATGGGCATCCTTCCAATGCTCTGATTGCTTTGCCCTTGACTGCTACGTGGATTTTGTCTGCACGTGAAGGCAAAGATGAGGAATGGAATGAGCACATAAATTCACTCTCTGAGTTGACTAGGAGACTTGATGTTTCACCATCTTTTCTTCCTTCCACCACTCTTCGAACTGGAGGAAGTTCATTGGTCAAAATAGGAGGAAATCAGGCTGATACACCTTCAACCTCGAATGTCAACAATTTTATTGGTTAGTGTAATACCTCTGCATGGATTGTCTCCTGAACCCTATTGCATAAGTTGGTCTGAAATACCTGGTTGCTAACAATTTTGTTTTCACTTTCAGAGACCATCGATCCCCATTTAGAATGCAAAGGAGAGGCGATTGATCTGTTGGTGAGATTAGGATTGTTGAAGTTGGCAAGCAGGATAATTGGCTTAGCAGAAAGCGAGCTTCCGGAAACTATGAACCTTAACTTCTCTAGACTGAGAAGCGTGCAGTCCCAAGTTCAGAAAATTATTGTGATAGCAACAAGGTACATTTGACACACAAATTGTTTATTTAATATTTAATCTATGCCTTCCTTTTAGTATGTACCTAATTATGGGATTGTCTTAAATTGCAGCCTGTTAATCTTGAGACAGACTCTTCTGAGTCAGCAAATAGTCATCAACCAGGCACACATGGACAGCATACTTTCAAGAAACGTTAAACGTCTTTCTGAATGTTTGGACTCTAATGCAGACGCTGGTATCCAAGATATAGTCGGAATACTCATTAGTGCCATAGAGGAAGACAACAAATTATCTAATGTCAAGCTTGATTCGGTAAAGCAAATTATGGGGAGGATGCTGAGCAAAAGTCTGCAAGAAGGGGATGCCGTTTTCACCAGGGTTTCTCGGGCGGTGTATTTGGCCATGAGAGGAGTTGTGCTTGGTGGAACTGGAAAAACAGGGAGAGAATTGGTGGAGATGGCTTTACAGAAAGTGGGGGCATCTCTGCTCGTAGATGAGGTGGTGCGAACTGCTTCCGTGTTGGTGGTTGTGGCCAAGGTGTCGGTCACTGTCCATGGGCCTTGGTACGCGAATTTGGCAAAGGAGTGAACCGTGTGTGTTGGTAGTTTTACTTGTGAATATTTAGGGTTGTAATATGATGTGTATAAATTAATCTCGTATGCTGTTAATATGCTGTTGGGGTTGGCTTGGTTGCTATGTGGTGTATATAGGGTCGGATTTCTGTTATTCTGTATGAAGACTGGAAATTGATGATGAATATTATTTGAATAAATGGAAGTTATTCCTGAAGTCCTTTTTTTAATAATTTGAGATCTAATTGTTTTCGGTTCAAATCTTGAATTCTTACTCGCAGACTTGCAGAGAAATAAACAAAGTTAACTATTATCAATCAAGACACTGAGTGCAACACTGAATAAACTAAACACAAATCTCAAATAACGAAACCTGAGTGCAACACTGAAAAACTGATTTGTACATATTATTGAAGCACACAAGCAAAGCAAATTACTATAAATGAAAGACCAAAAGTGCAAATTTTAACACACCATAATTGTATGATAGAAAAGCTCTTTTATGCAATCAAATACTACTATCCCGAGTGCAATACTGGAACGGTGATTTACAGAGAGCACACAAGCTGGACTTTTTAGGGCAGAGGCCTCAGCTGAGACGCACTTCTCCACTTGCATGAGCCGCCTTCACTTGTTTTTCATATTCATCTTCGTCCTCCTCCTCTTCTACCTCCTCTTCTATGTCTTCCTCCTTCTCCTCCTCCTCTTCGCCTCCCCACCCGAAGCCTGAAACTGTACGGGATGCCAGAGGAGGGGATTTAGCTTCTTCGACAATTTTCATGATATCCTCCACAGATTGAAGGGAAAACGTAGGGTTCTCCTTCCGGTAATACAGAGCTTGAGCTGCATCTGTTAATTCCCTTGGCAGATTCTTCAGAAACCATGGGTGTGACTTTATCTCTTTGATTGAAATTCTCTGCACCATGCATTATAATAATTTGTAAAACAATACAGAAGAATTCAAATACCAAGAAATGACTATTAAAAAAATACTAACCCTAGCTGCAGTGGCAACAAAGATACGAGAAAGAAGGTGTCTGCAATCTTGGGATACATGGACATAGTCAGGGATCTTGTACTGAACAGCCATTATCCTCTACAAAAGAGTATCTAATGTATTAGGAACAAATCTGAGGAAAGAAAGGCCGCAAAACATTCAAAATGAAAAAATATATACTTGGATGGTTTTCCTGAAGTTCTTTGGATCTTCTTGATCTTCAAAAGGGTATGCTCCAACCAGCATAACATAAAGTGTCACACCACATGACCATACATCAGCCAACTGGACAGAAAACAAACATCGACGAAACATGCAATGTTAAAATACTATCAGACGGCATTAGCATTCTGAATACAAACGAATTACCAAAACCAAAGTAACTACAGAATAAACACAAGCAAAATTAGGCACTAAACAGGACCAGCAAGATAAAAGGACATGCTTACCTTCCCATCATATTCTCTTCTAGATAGAACTTCTGGAGCTATATAAGCAGGAGTTCCAACAGTTGATTTGGGCCTTGAATGAAGCAGAGATGACTAAACACCATATCAAATAACAGAGTGAATATACATGTAAGCAACCATAGTAGCATATACTAAATGAAGATTCACCTATGGCTAGTAACCCTAAACTTCATACCGTATATCATACCTTTTGAGTAACCAAAATCACAGATTTTCGGACATGGAGTAGGAGTTGTTTTACCTATGGCTAGTAAACCTAAACTTCAACTGTTAATCATTACCTTTGAGTAACCAAAATCACAGATTTTCAGCCGTGGAGCAGGGCTTCCATCCAGAAGGGTGTTCTCCAACTTCAAATCCCGATGGCATATTTGCTGCATTTAATGTGTAATTCAATACTACTAAATACCCAAAGATCCATGGGATTCAGAAAATTATTAATATCAAACATCCATATATAACTGAGTTTTAAACTGGTGTTGTCTCACCATGGCGTGGCAGTAGTTGACTCCAGAAATAAGCTGCTGAAAGAAGTACCTAGCCTGAATTACAAGAAAAATAGGTCATGAAGTGCTGAAAGAAGTACCTGGACTGAATTAAGAGAAACATAGATCAATAAGCTGAAGATTTAGAAACCAACACCAACATCAAGTTCAAGATGTAAAACTAATTCTTGTTTCTTCATTGCACCAAAATCCAATCCAAGGGGTATAATACCTCATCTTCACTGAAACGACCAGCGTTGCAGATTCTCTCGAAGAGCTCCCCACCTGCGGCATACTCCATGACAATGGCTAGATGAGTTGGAGTCAAAACCACCTATCATCCCAAAATCAGAACTCAAAGTTAGCATAAAGCTTCACTCTAAAGAGAAACTTGGAGAAAATAAGGACACTCACCTCCTTAAATCTGATAATGTTAGGGTGCCGAAGTGACCTATGATTTATAATCTCACGTGCTACATTCTCATCAATCTACAGCCAAAGTCAGATTTGCGCCACAATTCAATATCGAAGATCAATGTAATAAACTAATTATATACCAATAAAAGAAAGCTTTAATTAACCAATTGCATAAATTGAAGATCAACCTAAGGATCCAAGCCCACCTACCATATATAATAACGAAAATAACAAATGTCAATCGCTATATATACACGTATATAGATGATCTGCATACAAACATGTTATGCTCTAACCTTATGTCCTCTTTCAATGTATTTCATAGCCACGAGCTCTTTAGTCTCCTTGTTTCTCATTAGCCTCGCAACACCAAAATTTCCAGAGCCTATATCCTTCACAAGTTCGTATTTTTCCATTTTTCTCTTTTATTTTTCTGCCCACTATTTGCAGCACAAATCTTCTAGAAAAAACTAAAGCGGAACGCGAATGAAGCTTTATTCCGTACCCTTCAAAAGCTTAATCCCGAAAATCGCAGCTCAACTTTGTTCAATTGCTGTAGGTCTCGGGAAAAATTATGAAAATTAGGGTGAAAATCCACAACCCGAGGCTGGACTGCACTAATTTCAAGCTTGATTTCACTAATCCAAATCCTAACGAAAAGGGAATAGATCAATTACTCAGATCCAATTTCAAACGAAAGCGATTCAATCTGCTGGGAATTCAAGAGCGGAAACGAAATTTCCCGATTAATGAAGGTTTTATGACGTTTGGAGATTGAAAAGGGTGGTGTTCTACGGAATTGGAATGATTTTTCGGTGGGAAACAGACAAAAAGCACAGATTTATTGCTGGATTTGAAGAAAGGTAAGGAACAAACATGTAGATGTAGTGATTGAATTGTGTATATCCATAAATTCTGAAAGAATACCCTAATCAATAATTTGTTATTCGCCGACTGCAAGATGGGCCCCGAATTTTAGGCGGCGCACCAAGCCCAGTAATTGAAAGCCCTTCAATTCGAAGTAAGTCCAATAATAAGCAAACTCCCCACTTTATTAACTTAAAGACTCAAGATCGGCCAATAGTTCAAGTAAAGGCCCAAACGGAAACTTATGCGTTTGTTCCATCAATTTATATATGGCCCAGGCTAAATACCTCCAACCAATAGAGATACACCTCCATCAATATTTTAATATTTTGTTAAAATTATAAAATTACTTATATAACATTAATAAGTAAACAATTTTTTTTTAAGACTACATACACATCCATCTCATTCTTACGCAGAAGACGTCCAGCCATGTACGTGTGAAGTAAAAAAAAATTATTGATCTTGCATCCATTGTAACACGATTAAATGGTATAACAACGATTAATTCATATTTTTTTTAACTAGATTCTGGTGAAATGGGAGCATTTCAACCTTCCTATGTATATTTTTTTGTCCCCCTATTTCATAGGTTTTCTCATTAAATGTATAAACACTAGTTTTCAATATTAAATGTTGTTAGTTGTTTATATTGTGTGTACTTGTGTACGAAATATAAATATTTTAGGCATTGAATGACGTTGAAAATTGTATGGTTGTCATTTGCACGTTTTTTTTTTCAAATTTCCGTCAAATCGATTTTCAGACCTGGCTATTCGAAAATTTTACATATTTTCGGACACCAATTGCCGAAATTTAGAATGATTTAAGTTTTTGGTAACGAGTTTCTGAAATCTAGATAATTTTTTGGAAACGTTTTTCCGAAATATTGTGTTAATTTTGGAAATAGTTTGATGAATACTACTGATCATAAACTATTATCGTTGCTTGCTTTCCATTTGGACGGTAACGCCGCTTGGTTGTCGTCCTCTGGTCACATCGCGCGGTCAAAGTCGCGCTGTCACAGTGGCGTTGCGGGTTCTACTTGGTGGTTGTCCTCCACCTGGCCATCAAAATCTTGAGATCCTGCGCTCATGGTGGCCATAATGATTGATGGTCGCCGTCGCGCACTCACAACAGTGATCGCCTGGAGGAGTTCACGGCAAGCTTTAAATTTTGGAAGAGGTGGGGGGTGTATAAGGTTTTCCGATGAAATATGGTGGAGAGTGGAGAATATGAACATTTCTTAATTTTCTTTATTAATAAAGACAATAATGACAATATAAAGATTGTGTATCTACTAATAACAATTAAAATAAGTAGGTGAATTTAGACGGAAGATATCTCCATTAGTTGAAGGGTATTAGCTTGGGCCTTTATTTATTAATTAATTTTGATGAGCTCTTTACAGTAAAAAAAGGGTTAATCAAATTGTTGGTTTAAAAGGGCAATTGGTTCAACCAACTGCCTAATTTACATGATATTCATAATATTTAATTAAACAAAATATTAATAGTTGTCCATATATTTTTTTGTCATGGTTATATACCGTTCTATATTTTGTTAATATACCCCACTCAAAAAAATATTTAAAAAAAAACTCCAAAAAACTTAATATTTTTTGGAAAAAAAAAAATCTTAAAAATGCATATGCATGATTTTATTTTTGGATTAATTGCAAATAAAATTACAATATTTTCGTAAATTGCAATCTAATTTAATTTTTTGAATCTTTGCAAATAATCCTCCAACTTAACATTTGTTACAATTCGAACCAACAAATAAATTGTTTATTATCCGGAAATGATGTTTCAATTACCTGACAATAAACAATTAATTGTATTAGTATGTTTAGATTAGTTCAGATGACAATACATAAGTAATCATCATTTTCGGCAGATTGAAATCAGTCATTTGGTTAGAATTGCTAAAAAACATTAAGTCGAGATTTTATTTGCAACTATTTAAAAGTTTAGATTAAATGACAATTTGTGAAAAAGTTATAATTTTATCTGCAATTAAGCCTTATATTTTCCATTTTGAAATTTAATTTCGAAATTTGTTAAATTTTTCATTTTTTCCCAATATTTTTTGGAGGGGTTTATTAATAAAATATGAGATTGTCTATAACGTGGACCCTTTTTTTTACGTGTCTCAGTTTGGATCCATTTATAGTTGTCCCGAGAGGCCAGGACCACATCCGCTGTTCATTCATCAAGTCTAAATTGTAGTGGGTGAAGTTTTTCGTCCGTTGATGATTTTCAAATTTGTAGAGGCATTCTTGAGGAATTGTAGGGGTGTTTTTATTTTTTTCAACGAATGGAAAAAGAATTGATGAAGTAATTGGTATGAGTATAAACAATAAACAATTCATAAGATGAGAGTAAAGTATTAATAGTGATACTCATCATTCTCATAAATTTAAGCAAAATGCATTTTTAAGTCTCTAAATTATTAATTTTTGTTTCAAAAGATTCTTAAACTATTAGTAACTAAACAAAAGACGACACATAAACATAATCAACCACAAAACGATACATAAACAGAATGAACTATACGTTAGTATAATAGGGATTGTAGACACGGAACCAAGTAAATGAGTAGAAATAATGGATAAATTGTTAAATAAACAAGAATATGCTTTTACTTTAAATCAGTCCCTCACATATTATCATTTTTTGTTAGGGAAATTAAAATAAATGAATTGAACTTTTAATCGGGAGATGAAATTCTTTCATGATATTAGAGTTAAAAGGCTCACGTTTAGACAAAATATTTATATCTGATTCTTGTTAAAAGCAACACTATTCACAAGTGAGGAGATAAAAAAATAATAATAATGATTTCACGTCTCTCAATTTTACACAAAAATTATTTCAGATAGTAGTTTTACCATTTTTTTATGTGGTCCATCGGCGAAGTCGAAATTTTTTGGCCCATAAATGGTAGTGGTGCAACATACTTCACTAAGATGATAAATAGCACAAAAATAAAACTATAGATGATAAATAGCAGAAAATAAAATAAAATTGTAAGGCCAAAAAAGAAAAGAAAAGAAAAGGAAATAGTGAGGAGGAATGAAGAGATAATAGAAGTGATAAAACGAACCACAGATTTTCGCCACGTGGCGGATCAGACCCCGCGCATACCACACTACTTCCACAAGCTCCCCTGCATAATTTTTTCCCTCAATCCATTCCTCCTCCTCACACTCTCTCTCTTTCTCTCACCCTCCACTTTCTATCTCTTCATCAATGGCCAGCCTCTCAAGCACCATGCTCAGCACCGCCGCGCTCCCCCGCAATCCGCTAGCGGTGTCCACCGGAAGCCTCCGGTCCGTCCCCAACGCGGCCGCCTTCGGTCTGAAATCCGGCGGCAGAGGCGGCAGAGTGAAGTGTATGGCGAGCTACAATGTGACGCTAATCACTCCGGACGGAGAGGCGACGGTGACGTGCCCGGACAGCGAATACATATTGGACGCGGCGGAGGAGGCCGGGCAAGATCTGCCGTACTCGTGCAGGGCGGGGGCGTGCTCCTCCTGCCTGGGGATAGTCGTCTCCGGGAGCGTGGACCAATCGGATCAGTCCTTCCTCGACGACGATCAGATGGCCAAGGGCTTTGTGCTCACTTGTATTGCCACGCCCACCTGTGATGTCACCATTAAGACTCACCAGGAGGAAGCCCTCGATGGTTGATCTCTTCTCTTCTTTTCTTCATTATTCAATCTTCTTATGTAATTTTGACGCTCTGCTCTAATTAAGGAAAAAGGAATAAAACTTTTTCTCCCTTTCAATTTCAAATCATACAATTGTGTAATGTGTTATATTAATACTGTAACCATGAATGTTATGTTACTACTATCTCTTTATTCTTCTCAACTCCTTTCTTATAACAGAAAATCCTAACCACGAGTAGTGCTGTTATGGTAGTCGAGCTGCTCGAATAGCCAAACGAGTCAAGCTTCAGTTTTAAAAACTTGAAATTTTTCTCTTTAAAACAAATAAACTTAACTACAAAGTTTGCAATTGGACACTTAAAAAATTGTTAGGTCTATAGAGTTTAAAATTTATTTTCAAAACTTCGAAACATTTATCAAAGTAGAGGTTTTAATACCTTAAAAATATTTGTAACACTTTTTGTGAAGCGGAATAAATAAAATGTGTGTGTGAAAAATCAATTGAACAAAATTTTAGCTAAGTGATTCTAGGAACATGCAGCTGTAACTTTTGAAACTTATGCACTTGAAAGTATGAATGATACGATGACAAATAATGAATATTCAAAGCAATAAGCAAATATATTAGAATTTGAATGAAATAAACAGAAAGTAATGAACATAAGAGAATTATAGTGGTTCAAAGGTATCAAAACCCTCCTACATCCACTGTTACACCACAAAGGTGTCAAATTCACTAAGAGAATTCACAAAGACTTGACGTTGTTCCCCCTAAGAAATAGAAATCTCACAAAGATCACTCTATGCTTAGTTGGAATACAAATATTCACTCAGAATCTCACACTTTTCACTCACTAAAATAATTTCTACACTAAATAGAATAAGAAAATATACTAGCTCTAAGTCCTAAACTTCTAAATCTACTAGCACTAAATAGAATAGTGAGGGAACAACAACAGAAAATGCTAGACAAAATATACTAGCTCTAAGTCCTAAACTTCTAAATCTACTAGCACTAAATAGAATAGTGAGGGAACAACAACAGAAAATGCTAGACAAAATATACTAGCTCTAAGTCCTAAACTTCTAAATCTTGAAGGGCTGTAGACTTGGTAGCTGTAGATATATTGCAAGTGTGTTTGAAAGCTCTGGGTTGTTGTTGTTATTATCCCCTGAGGTCTCCTTCTCCTATTTATAGAAGTTTTTAGGGGGCCTCTAACCGTTGGAGGAGTTTTGAATTCAAATGAAATCCACCCCCAACTTTGACTTCAGCTTAATTAAAGTTTCTTGTCTTGTTGTCTTGTCTTTGTATAGTACAGATTGTCTTATAGTGATGACTGTTCAAATGAGCTCTTAATCACTGAACTCTCTGTGTCTACTGGCTAGTAATTAGCTCTGGAAATCTCTGATGTTTTTCAAACTAAGTGAATGAATGTATAAGGTGTACTTCACTTAATTAGTCCTACTAAACACATGTCTTCAGCTGTAGGCTTATGTCTGCAGACAAGAACTCTTTAGCTGTGGACTTGTCTTGAACTCTTCAGTTGTAGTCTTGTCTTGAACGGCTGTAGAATTTATGCAAACTTTGCAGTTGTAGACTTTATAAATAGTTTTCTAAATCTTTCAAATCTTTAGTACCTGTAATATTAGTATCCAAGAAGAACAAATATATGTTTTGACATTATCAAAATCAATACAAGAAAATTCTTAAGACAAAAATATCCTAACATACATGATATATTATGAGCTAGCTCGAGCTCGATTTGCTTAGACTCGATAACTGATTTTTTTTCTTATAATTTTATTAGATCTTTTAAACTTGATAAATTTGCCAAGCGCTTTAAACTCATTTATGAGTTTAATTGAGGTACCCAAATAACAACTCTATTAAAAACCACGAGTGAGCAGTGGTAATGGAGAGTATTAGCTAGGTTCCTTATTTTAATTATTAGTTTAATTTCATTATTTTATCATAAGAATTGAGTGCAAAATAGCTAGAATTCCCAATAGGTGGCCCATCCCTTCCCCAAATTCACTAAGCCCTTGTTTCACAGTCGATTGATGACAAAAGAAAAAAAAGTAGATAATCTACAAATTTTCCTAGTATGTAGATGGAAATTGAGAGAGTTTTCAAGACATTAAGAAAATTCACTATTTTGATTTGGATTTTAAATTTTTTTATGTCATGGTTGGCTCTTTAAAATCAGCATAATTTCAGTAACACTACCGTTTATAATTTACTTAACAAATTCTTTTTATAGTTTCTTAGGGTCCGCTTGGTTAAAGGTATTGATTATAGGGTAATAGGAATGTTTCAATTAGTAGTGTTTGGTATTATCAATACATTGTAATAAAATTGAAAATGAGTTATAATTTACCTATCAAAGACCCATCATTCATTATCCTCTACTTGAATGACTCATCAATCACTTTAATTCCCATTACCCTATAATCATCACCCCCAACCAAGCGGACCCTTATTTACTCACTTCAATCATTATTACACACAAATCTCTATAATATAATAATGAAATGCTATTTTCTTTTCCAATTTCAAACATAGCAGTAAGCAAAAATTACGTTTTACCCGGAAACCAGCCTAACATTTTCTACTTCCTCCTCTAGAAGAACATAAAATGTAGAAAACACAAAATTTCTCCAGGAAAGGGAAATTAATTGGCCAAGAGATGCTGAATCTATTATGTTTCTCAAAGTGTTTAATAAATCAAACAAGACTTTGATCACGGAAATTAGCTACCAAGTAGAGTTAAGAATGTAGAAGAAACAAAGTTAACCCTCTGGTCACTAAATCCATTTATTGGATTACACTGATATTTTGGCATTGTTTTCAGCTGAATCCATGAATTAGTGTTGAAAAAAGTACACCTTTCATCATGTCTTCTGAAAGAGCTCATGAAGAGTAGTCTCACCCATTCCATCCACCACCACACTGCCGTCGTCCAGAGCTTCACTAGGATGCTGCATGTGTCTGAACGAATACTCATGATCCGTCGGATTCAAGTCCTCAGGCCCACACTCTTGATCAACTACTTCTTCATTTGCATCCAGATGTCTTAAGGATCCCGTTGAGGAACACGGGGACAGAGTTCCTGATCCAACGGTGATGATCTCGTCCCTCTCATCAAGAGAACATGTGGACCTTGTGGTGACAGAATTCGTGGCCTTGGACCGATCTTTCACTCTCTTACACCAGCTATGCAGCGAATCTCTCACGCTTTCGGCGATCAGAGCCTTCTTCAGACGAGATCCCATCTGAAATCCAGACAAACATGTCAGATGAAACGCCAAATTAAATTGGATATGCTGGATTAGTTACTTACTGTTGTGACGATTACGTTTAGAGGGACAGTGCTATAGCTGCACCAGAACTGAACAAGGACCCTGTGTGTAACATAACATTTGTCAACATTATGTTACAAACTTAATTAGATGAAAAAATCAACAAAAATTTCACCCTGAAATCAGCCGTGTGATGATCATTGCATGATTTTTCATGAAGCATGAACGCTGCTCGAGTCCCCACTGCACAAATAACAGTTTAAAATATTGAGTCTGATTAATCATCAATAAGGTGTAATTGGAATATGGAGAGGGGTTATTCTTACCAAGGACCAGATGAAAGTTGCCATCTCGAAAGCATTCTGCAGGCTAATGATTTCAGAATCAAACATGAAGTAAGATTTTCTGGTAATTTTGTAGTTTTTACATTACCTGAAACGATATAAACTGTATCAATCGTAACAAGATTTCAGGTTTCCCAAACCAAAACAGCTCGTCTCGTGGCTTCACTTCAGTTCCATTAGACGGCCCTCTTGGCTCTGCGATTTCAAGCGCTAACAGGGAGACCACGTGCTGGAGTTTCGTCCCCACCAACATAATGAGCTTCAACACGTAGCGTAATCTTTGTACTTAGCAATAACATAAATGAAGCAACAAAAGGTGAGGTGAAATCATTAATTATAAGCAAGTTAGGAAATGCTTACAATGACAGGTATAAAAGAAAGCCAGAAGTAAATGTTGAGACCTGCATCGATCATCGAATGAAATTCAGACACATAGGAAACCATAACGCTCTTTTGATGAGAGTCGATCAATTACCGTGTATGTTGATGAAGATACATATTATAGCATAACCCCAAAGTGGCCAGCTGCATGCAGATGATCATAAACATAGAGATTATCGATTATTTTAGAAAAAATTTAACTAGATGTTATTAGTTATACCTGATACCAACTATGCGATAGAATTCATCTTCCATGCTTCGGACCATATACTTATGAAAGTTGTAGGACGGCGGAAGCTTGTGATTCTGCAGTTTTCAGACAACAGTTTTTAATATTTGAATATGGAATATGGATATCGTCAAGATTGTTAGTTGAATCAGCCAAAATGATGAAGAATACCCACGGTGATGAAACCCAATCGCAGCGCCATGTAATCCGATTTGTGCACTGAAATCTTGAATTGTTTAAGAAAGCAAAGCTGCAATGATTGATAGCCATGATTAAGAAAGCAAAGTCTTTTAACACTACTTAACAGATGAAATTAAAAGCAATGGGAGAGAGGGACCATCCAGATGAGGACTCGACTATGACTCCACGGATGAGAAGCATGATGCAGCGCGAAAGTGGTTTGTCGTCTCATCACCCTGTTCTTTGCTGTTAACCAAGAATACCAGGTTGATACAGCAAGAACGAGAGAAATTATTTTTAAACTGATAGACCAAAGAACTTTGAAATATTTACCTAGAGCATTTGCCTCAGCTAAAACACCTGCCTGAACTTCCCATTTCCTCCAGCTGTATATCTATTGAGAGAGAGTTTGTACATTATCGTCCCTACACTCATAATAGATCTTTGATTCATTCTCAATGTAAAAATGTACCTTGCTCATAGACAAGCCTACCGTGATACAACTGTACAAAACATGAGTAATACCAAGAACAAACAAGAAGCGGTGAAGCTGTTCAAGGCCTTCTGCCGAAACAAAAGGCTCCCGCCCCTGAAATTTTAAATAGTAGCTGTAAGCCCCATTTATAAGCTACTTAAAACATCCTACATATAATCGTACCTCCCCACAGACATGAGAAGCAGTGTAGATAATTCCTTTAGGAGGAATATCCGTGGAGTTTTCCTTCTCCACGAGTAACATTCTCCCCTCCTCGCCATAATCATTCTCAGAACAAATGTAGAATTTACTACTGAACACAGATGAGTTGACACAAATTTGAGAAATCCACCTTGCCCATTGTCCCAGTAACAAAGATATAAGCCCTAGAAGCATAAGTTCTGTTCCAAAACATTTACAGTTGAAACAAAACTAATCAAATTAACAAATTAAATCCCAAGAAAATGCCCCCATTACCTTCTTTAATCTTCTCCAATGAAGCAAACAGCGCCTTCCTCTTTGTCTTCTTCAACCACTGTAAAAATCCCAAAAATGTAAAATCAGGAATGGAACAATTAGAAAGAAATTAAAGCTGTAGACTCACCTTCCCAAATCTGTAAATTGATCTTTCAGCAAATAAACACACAAAAACCATGACTGTAGTAACTGTAGCAACTGACCAAGTTGGTGTTTCCTCCAAAGATCTCCCTTCCCTTAACAAACCCTCCACCATTTTCCTAAACCAGAATCTTTAATTTTGCTGCAAAAATATTCTGGATTTTCCAGGAAATATCAGTGAGAAGGGAGAAAGAGATCCAGGAAATGGGAAATCATGTTACTTACAAAATAAAGTACTTGACAGAGCACATATAATATAAATATACACACACATGCATACAAAATAATATAATAGAAATATCAAATATGTTTACACAATATTACTTCATTAATTGAGTGAAATGATTAAAAATTGGAGAAGGTGGCTGCATGTGCCATCTCGGAAGATGTCAATTTCTTTTTCTTTCTTTATTTGGGGTTTCGATCAATCACATGCATGATATTGGACACGCACCAGATTTATGGGGAGGATCCACACTTTTATATATTTATTTGTCTCATCCATGCATGTTAGTAATAGTAGCATAGCCTAGCCTACATATTCGTTTCAAAACTTCTTCTTTTCTTTCTTCGCTTGCACTCCAATCTTATCTTCAATTTATTTATTTTAGTTTTAGATATTCATTTGGCATGCATTTCCCAATTTTCTGTTAACATCGTCTCACAATCAAATATACCTAGTAAGGCATGTTAATAAAAAATACTACTACCACTTTTATAAATACAACACCATATTATTATGTGATGATTTCGATATAAATTTACTGAGCAAATTTTAAGGGTCAAATTATAATTTTGCTATATAATTATAAGTATATACGAAGTGAAATTGGTTTATACATGAACCATTTATAAGTATTGTTTTCATTAAAGTGTATTAGTTATTTTCACCGAAGGGTATTAGATGTTTATTGAAAATGAACTAAGACTCTTCAGTTAATACAATTAATACTCTTCAATAAAAACAAATATTTTTCAATAAAAATAACTAATGTTCTTCAATTAAAATGGTTATTCAATTTCAACTAATACTTTGTCAATAATTATTTATTTTCTTTTGGATTTTTATGAGTACGGTAAATAAACATATATTACATGACAAAATAATACTAACATTATTTATTTTCTTTGGGAACGAATTATAGGAGTTATAAGGAGACTTGGTGATTTCTTGGAATATTCGGGGACTTGGTGAACTAATCTAACTACTAACAACTAAAATTTACCGATAAAAAAAAACATATATTACATGACAAAATAATACCATTACTTTCTTTCTTTAAATCACTTTTTTTCCTTTTTCAGTTAGTCTTCCATAATCCATATACTTACACTTGTTTCGTTTAGAAACTAAGAAAATGATATTTAAAAAATATATATAAATTTGAAATTGAACAAAATAATAATATTTTGACTCTTATGCGTGAAATTTATTTTCTCTTTAATAGTTGTGTCACATTAAATAAAATAAGTGTAAATGTAGTTCTTAGACTGGAGGTAGTATTACTTGCTAAATCTTTTACATAATACTCATTTGTTAGGCCGTCCCCAAAAAATAATCTTGTTAGTTAAAAGAAAATAATAAATTTTATCTACATTTTTCAATATAAATATTTAATATTTTAAAAATAATTTATTTTGTATTTAATGTGACACAATATTCCTATTTTTTTTACGTATTATATTAATAATCATGCAAAAAATAATCAGACTAAATTTTGGATACAGGTGGAGTATATGCATAATGATGACTTTATTGGAATGACAAGTCTAATTATTAGTTCATAAATTAATTTGAATATGTTGATATTATTATCTGAAAAAAAAAAAATGCTAGATTATTAAGAAAGGATAAATTAGCGGTGGATGGTGTGAAATGTAATTTTTCCTGGTCGATTCATTTGATAATCATTTGTGATTCCCCATAACTCTCATTTCTCGAGCTTTGTTCACACAGGGCATTGCCCGCCCCCTTCACCTACTCTCACCCCTTCCGCAACCACATCCTCCGCCGTCGCCTTTTTGCTTCTCCTTCATACTATACTTTATGTGCTCCTCGATGGTGATACCCACTCCAAACTTGGTGAACTCTGCCGTTTGATTTATTAATCAATTTTGGCCGACGACGTTGCCACTTTTACTTGGGATCTTGATTCGGGTGTTCGATCGATAAATTTTATTCACATCTTGCGAGATCTAGGGTTTTTTCCTCTGTAATCAGCTGGAAAATCTCTTCCTATAGTAAGAAATTTCTTCGATTTTCATTTCATGTCCGACAAGGTTATAAGGTTAAATATTGGACGTTGCTTCATAATTTGTGTAATTCTATTTAGTCTTGATCATATCGTCGTTGTATAATTTTGGTGTGATTATTTGTTTCACTTTCTAGGGTTTTGGTTGATAGCCGGATAATGTACAATTTGTATCAATCGGGTTTTGTTTTCCACTTGCTGTCATTTAATTAAATTTACTTGTAATTTTGTTTGGGAATTGTCTGCATTTTAAAATATGCGTTTTGAATTTCTGTGATATGTTCAAGGATGCAATTTATTTCGCACGATTTTGAATTTGTGTTTTGGTGCTCAAATTTGTTGAGAGTTTTCATCTGTGTTCTGATGTTTGTACATTTATTAGTAGAATTTTTAAGTCCAATTATACAGATTAGAACCCCCTGTTTTAGTTTGATATGAGTTCATTTGGTATTGCAAATGTTGGGATTCTAATATTTGGGAAGACTAAGAAACCGTATTCATAAAGGAGTCGACCTATGTTATTGGTGCCTGAAGTTAATTGCATGTCGCCCGAGTAATTCTTGAGATTTTGTCTTCTGTCTGTAGATTCTGATTTAGAATCCATGTGTGTATTTTGTGAATTGAGTACTATAATTGCTAGGAAGTATGCGGTTAGCGTTGATGTTTGTTCAAGAATAACAAATAAATTTTACGAGGATTCTTAATGTCCTTACTGTTGTATCTTTTAACAAATCTTCGTTAACAGGTTTTGTACAACTGATCTCATGGTTTCCATTTTTTTATTTGTATTTAGAAATGAAGAGGACGGCATACTACGATGCTGTACCTCAGGTGCAGGATCAGTGGCCTATCAAAAAATCACTCACCCTCTCCGATGTTGATATCACCCACCCTTTTCTCACACTTTCCAGACAACAAGTTGAATCATTTATTGTGTTGTACATGACACCTCAACAGCAGGAAAATTTGAGAGCTGAGGGCCAAGTGGGTCTTAATGCTCATGATGATGACACTGGCGATATGTATACGATGAAATTAAAGTGGCGGGGGAGCTATTATAACCTCATTGGGAAATGGGGAAAAGTTGTTCGTGGAAAGGGACTTGATGTCGGCCAGGAAATTAGACTACGGTGGTTCAATAGTTGCTTACACTTTTCAGTTCCACAACAGCAAATTGTTGCAGTACCCCCAGTGCGACTGGTTGCAGCACCAATGGTCATACAGGACCACTGGCCCATTCGAAAGGTCTTGACGTCATCTGATGTTGATCCTAATCACCCTTTCCTTCCGCTGCCTCGTAAGTTGGTCGAAGAGAATATTCTTGTGCATTGGGTGCCACAAGAACGGGAAAGATTAAGGAAAGAAGAGCAGGTGACTATAAATGCTCGAGACTATGATACAGGTGATATTCACGTGATGAAATTGAAGTGGCGGGGAAATTATTATAACCTTCTTGGGAAGTGGGCAAACATAATTAGACATAAAGGTCTTGGTGTTGGGCAAGAGATCAGAATACGTTGGATGAATAACTGCTTGTACTTCTCAGTTCCTGAAGAGCGTTATGTCTCAACAACACCGGGACCTGATAATTGGCCTGTTAAAAAAGCTCTCACATTGTCTGATGTGGACACCAATCATCCATTCCTCACTTTGCCAGGAAAAGCAGTAGAAGATCATGTTCTCTTCTACTGGTCCCACCAAGCTCGGGAGCAGTTGAGGAACGAGCATCAAGTTGGTATCAATGCACGAGATGATGATACGGGTGACGTGTATGTGATGAAGTTGAAATGGCGCGGGAGTTATTACAACCTGATTGGTAAATGGGGTAAAATCATCAGAGAGAAAAGGCTACAAGTAGGGAGAGAGATCAGAGTACGCTGGGATAACGGGTACTTGGTATTCTCGGTTCCTCAATGATTGGGTTCTTTCATGTATTTATAGGTAGAAAGATTCACCCATCTTATTATGATTTACCTTTACTTAGCAAAGATCAAATTCTGTGGAATGCCTTCATTTCTATCCTAGGTTTGAACTGGCATAAGTTGCACATTTTCATTTAGGCTGATAATGACCAATGTGATAGTTTTATAGGAGCTAAACCTTTCAGCATGGTGACTATAGATTTAGATCATTTGTGGAGTTCATGAGCACATTATTATCAGCTATCACTGGATAATATGTTATGTCTGTGTGGAGGTCGAAAGGATCTTTGGTTAAAGACAGTAATTTAGATCACTCTACACTTTGCACCTTTGATTATGCTTCTTGGGTTTTTGGTTTGTTTAAAGGAGAGGATTTTACGTAACTCACTTGCTAAAGAAAGTTTTTACCATTAGTTGTATGCACATGGAAGCTTGCTTTTTTTTAGTTATTGAAGTGGAGCTGATGCTTTATGGAGTGCAATGCAGTTTAGGAGGGGAGCTGAGAATTCAGGGAGTTTTATTCTCTAGTGTCAGTTGTTTGCTCCTGTAATATCATTTTATTGCGATGAATTTAACTGAAATACTAAGTGACCATATTTTATTTTCAACTGCAGTATAAATACTTCCTCCCCGGGCTGTAGATTGTGAAAATGAAAGTCACTTAATATATTTTGGTACGCATTATCTCGTGATTACGAATATGAAAGGAACTTAGAATATTTTTTTAGTCTGCATAAGCTATTGTGATTATCCTGATTTCAACAGGACGTGCTGAATTTATTTTGTTTGGATGTGTCTGTTCACAAATATTAATAACTAGTTAGAGGCTACCCGTGCACGGAAGTCATCTTTTTATTTTTATTTTTATTATATTATATATATATATATATATATATATATATATATTGAATGATTTTAAAATGGACCTTTTTTTTTCTTTAACAAAAATAACTAAAACTATTAGTTATGGAAAAAAAATATTTATATTCACAAAAATAAATGAAATGTTATTATTTATTTTTTTATTATTATAAATAAAATTACTAATACTCTTTACAGGTTTGCTTAATATTTTTTTAACACAATTACATTAAAAAAATGTTAATTTTTCATTTAAAAAGTAGCCATTTTGATAATATTTAAATTATATATGTCAAATAAGGCAAATATATTGCACAAATTAATCTTTACGGTTAAAAAGTGAAAATTTTGAAAATTTTGAGGATTTATTAGATTTTTATTTTATTAAACAAATTTAAGTTAATTGGTAAATAGTTTATTGAAAAATATTGTGCAATAAAATATAAATAAATGGTGTTTGGAAGATATTATTTTTCCGTCTCGTGATTACTTTGATATTTGCCTAATTAAGACATTCCACAAATATTTTCATGCCACGTAAGAAAAAAAATATGCATCACAAAAAATGAATAAAGTATAAAATTATCATTATTTTATTCAACTCTACACTCACATGACACACTTTTTCTTAAACAACGTGTCACTTTCAAACGTGAAAGTAACAGTGAGACAAAGAGAGTATTTTTTAAATAAATTACAGTCCTCATTTTGTCCACCCTATTTGGGTTTATTATGGCCGATTGTGCCTAAATTCACGACTCTTAAATATTGCAGTCCTTAAATTGTCAGTACATAAAGAAACGGTCATAATTTTGTCCATCCAAAAAATTATGGTACTCTTTTTGTCACCCCTAAGTTACGATCATTAATAGTATTTTTTTTAAATTATTTTATATTAATAAAGGAACAAACACACAAACAGAATTAAAAATCAAATATTTAAGTAAAATATAAAGAAAACTTCAAACCATAGTACAAATCACTAAATTCGAATCTCTATAACCCGACAATCAACTATATTTAAACATTAACATTCACATAAAATAATAAATTTTTGATATAATTTAAAAAAATTATGTTGTTGTTAAAATATTGCAATACAAATAAAAAAAAGTCAACAAATGAACTTAATTAAAAAAAATCAATATAAAATATTCAACCATTGTGCACATACAATGACAAGCAGTCTTGCTCTAACATCAATACACTTATATTTCTTATAAAAAAAAACCATCTTTACGTAGTCCAACATTTTTAATAAATTATACCAAGTTTTAGCTAGACAAAGAATGTGATAATCCGTACCAACAATAAACTTGGATTTATAATGAGTTGGGAACAAATCTTAAGTTTTAACACATTTCAATATAATATAACTCGAGTTCATTTAAGTTTGCACATGACACTGGTATATACTAAGAAAACAACAAAAAAATGATAACATATTAAATTTACAATTTCAGCAAGAAAAAAAATGCATCCAAAGAAATATAACTATCACCAGGCGATGTTTAAATTCAGCATTATTGCATTTAATAGAAAACTCAATTACTTCACCAACATTCATTAGTTCTAGTTTTCCTTCAAAACAATCTTTAAAACGATCAATTTGATTTTTAATTGAAACATTTGGAGGAAAACTTAAATTGTCTATAGATGGTTCAATTACATTCTTCATTGTTCAAATAGAAAGTAACAAAAAAAAAAAAAAAAAAAAATATATATATATATATATATAATGCAATTAAAAAAAATTACATTTTCTTAAAAAATATGTCTGAACAAATTACTTTTTTTGTTGGTTTCTTTCATACTCATTTTTAAGTCTCTCTGACTTATAAAGACTCTTGTACAGTAACATTAATCTATTTTCCACCGTTGTTTTAAAGAGGTGGGAAAGTCGATATGTTTAATGGTATTGAAATTAAATGAGATTAATTTCAGCAAAAATATTTCGAGAAAAACTTAAATTGCCTATAGGTGATCCAATTGAATTTTCATCACTGTACAAACATAAAATAATAAAATATATAATTTAATACAAAGAACAAAAATTTATTATGTTAACATTCAAAGCACATATTACATATCAACAAATTATCTTGTTTTACTGGTTTCTTTCATACCAAATTCTCCTTTGCCTAATACTAATAGACATCATTGTGCAGGACACTAATAATTTTTTTCCTTGCTAGAATAGAAAGTTGAGGAAGTAAGTATATTTGGTAGTTGTATTAAAAGTAAGAAAATTGGTGAGTGAGTATCTTTAGAGACGTAGGTGCAAGTATTATATGTTGGATATAATTTTAATTTTAAAGTGGTATATTTAGTATAAAAAAAAGGTTAGTGAGTTAAAAAGTGGGTGGACTTATTAAAGGCAAAAACTTGTATGAGACCGTCTCATGGCATGAGACCACACAAATTAACACCTACCCCTACCAAAGTGTTAATGAGTCAATACTCTAGTTACACTCATTCTCATTGTCTCATGCCATGAGACGGTCTCATACAAGACCCACTCCTTATTAAAATAGAGTGGTAAGATAACCACATTCTATAAAAAAAATATTATTTATAAAAAAATATCGTATTTAATTTGATTAATAATTAATAATTTTTCATATTTAATTTTTGATATATAAAACAAAAACAATGTTATTTATTTTTAAGACGTTTAAATAATAATAAATTTAATGTTATTTATAAGCAAAAATCAATTTTACAATATAATCGTAAAAATACATAGATGGAATTAACAACAAATGATTAAGACAAATTAAAAAAAAAATAAGTATCTCAAGTCATGGGATTTTTTTTTTTTTTTTTTAAGGACTGTAACTTAGTGGGTGGCAATGACCTAATGAATTTTATACCCATCTCACAGTTTTTGAACCATTTAAGGGAACACCTCTCCTTTAATTCTCTTAAGCATCAATCCTTTAATTTTTTTAGTTAGAAATAATTGCTCTGTATCCATTAATTTAGACTAGACAGTTTTGTACTTAAACTATTCCATTATATATTTATATTGATATATACTCTCTATGTTTTGTAAAAGTATGTTCAATTTTTTGCACGTGATTTAATGCAATATGTCGAAAGGGTATTATGGAGTATTATGAGGTCCGTTTATGAATAAAGTGATTGTTTATGACATATTTTGCATAAACAATCACTTTATTCATAAAAGAACCCCATAATACTCTATAATACCCTCGAACATATCGCATTAAATCACGTGCAAAAAACTTAGCTTACTCTTACTGGACGGAGGGAGTACAAATTTTTATAATTTGACATACAAATTGCTAAATTTAAATTATAATTTTTTTTTTCAGATTTTAACATATAAGAACATTTTTGTAAAAAAAACAAATTCAATTGACGGCAAACTACACAATCAATATCAATTTTAGAAAATCTTTTATATATATACATATAAATTTATATATATACACATAAATCATAAATGCTAGATAATAAATTAAAAATAGCATATTCATTTTCATAATTATATATCACATAATAGTCTTGCTAACAATTATATTCCAGACTAATTTCATGTAAATTTTAAGTGCATTAAAATTAGAGACTATTTTTTACTTGCATCTAATTTGCGTAGATGCATTAATATAGTATACCATTCATATTGAAGATAAAAATAATCACACCAAATTGTTTCAAATTGTTAAATTTACATGACTTCTGTTTCGCAGGTGATATGTGTCTTCATAGTATATAATATGAGCACATGCAAATCTCGATTTTTAAAAGTTAATATCCTTAAAGTGTTCAGCCAAAGATTTAAGGTCCTAATTTTCCTATCACCCCTAGTTATGATCCTTACAAAAATTTCATTCTTGCTCTAAAATTAAATACCATTATACTTCTTAAAAAAATATTTTTTTATTTGGCATACTTATGGGAAAAAATTCACAATTTAGGGTCATTTTTCAAATTTAAAATTATCGATGAAGATAAAATAGAATCATGAAATTAAGTTAGGGGAAATGACAGAATAACGAACAAATTCACATACAACTTGGCTTGTGGTCGTCGGGAAATATCCGGACGAAGGACCACACAAATTTGGATTGAAAAATGTGATATTTTTGTCGAATTTCAAAATCCAAAAATTAACGATTAAGATGTCACAATAATATGAATTTGAGTTGGAAAAAAATTTCAAGGAGCAAGACAAAACTATTAGGTGTATACACATCGGAGAAGGTAGCGTTCACATTGAAGGCGGTGCAAAGGTCATGCGCTGCATTTAGTGAAATTGACTAATGAAAATATATGGGAAAAAATAGGCACGTAACTTGAGGTTGACTTTTAAGGACAATAATTTCACGGCTCTATAAAAGTAGATCATTATATTTTAAAATTTGTAAGTGTTACGTACATTGCACAATTTTTCTACATTTGCAGATTTTAGAACCATATCTCCTATATCCACATGTCCGTAAAATCATTATCCTAGAAATTCAAAGCCCCTTAATTATGGGCCTTAAAAAAATTCCCATTTTTCACATCATAAGTAATCCACTCGCACACACATGCAAAATACACTTCCAATCTTACAAAATTTTCGATGAATTACTATTATCTTTAATCAAATATATAAATTGGTGACATCTTATGTAGTCTTTATATACTCCAATGAACAAAAAAAATAAAATAATAAATAGTAATGCAATTCTAAATAATAAGTAACCAAAATAAATTAAATAACTATATATTTATTTCTTCAAAATATTGCATACAAAAGAAGATTTTTTTTTTGTTCATATTTTAAACTATCTTACAAATTAGAAAGTAGATGGAATCAAGTAACATATTTTCAAGTTTTAATAGCTATGATAAATGTTTGTTTTGTCATATATTATATGCATCCTATACACTCCACACACACACACATATTGTTGATAGGCGACTAGTCGAACAACAGGGTTAAAAATTAAAATTACAGTAACAATCGTGGCAATGATAGTTAAGGAAAAGGTAATAAGAGGCGAGCAGCTAAGCGTACGCCACATTGATCACAAGAAAACGAGCAGCTGGTCAGAATGTCAAAACACATAAGGCAACCAGTTGGGCAAAAGTCAAAATAGATGAACGAGCAACTCAGAGAGAAGGTTAAAGTACCCATCTTGAAGACGAACATGCAATCAGTGTTACACCTCGGAAGACATCTAAGGATTCCACTAATTAGGCATTTCATTAAAGACAAACAAGCGTCTTAACACTTGTCATTGTATAAAATGTAATAGCTTAGGGATAAAACAAGTGTCTAAACACTTGTCAATGTATAAATTAGGGTGGCTAAGGAGGTGACACCTCATGCTTGTTTATGTTCTATAAATGCTCCTTCATGAGGAGGAAAGAATAAGTTAAACAATTCAAAAAGTAGCCAAAACTCTTGCAAATTAATTTCTTGAACCTTTCTTATACAAATCCAAAGTTCTAAGCTTTGTTTGATGATCTTCATTAGCAATAACAACCATTAAATCACTTCCCGATTAAAGGTCACCAACAATTGGCACTAGAAGGAGGGCGTTCGAACCTCCGTTGGTTGTGAAATTTGAAGAATTTGGGAAATAAACCATCAGAATCTGGGAAAAGTAGTCGGAATCCGGTAGTAACTTGCCGGAAACTGGGTATTTGGGTGCAAAAAGAGTTATTTGTGATAAGTTTGTTCATATTTAAGTATATTGAATGCATGCATGTGTGAATTAGGGTTTGTAAATAACCAAATTCACACATACAAGGCTAGTTATCCTTAAATTGACATTCACAAGCACAAAATCTTTGTAAAAAAAAAACACTCAACATTTAACAATGGCAAGATCCCAAGAACGACAATCCTCGAGTCCGCATCCGTCCAATAAATCACGAACTAGGGTTTCATCAACGGGCGAACATGCACGTACGGTACAAACAACATCTCGTAGGAATGTGCAAGTCACTATTGATACCCTTTCTCCGGAAGTGGAAGCTTTAACTCGGAACCCGGAGGAGCTAGCAAAAACAATCGTCGTGTTGCAATCACTGCAAAGGCGTCAAGAAAGAGCAGAACCGTCAAAAGCACCGGAGACGAGCAATCGAGCAGCGGATGAAAAGGCAAGAAGATGTACGTGGTGACGAAGCAGATGGTGCTCAAGCTCGTCAGAACAAAGGTAAAGCCCCAATTAGTGAAAGGTTGGGAAGCAGGGAAGAGTCCACGCCCGGGAGAGGAGAGGAATCGAGCAAGAATACGACAAGGGACACTGGACAAATTGATGATCGAGAAAGACTTGGAAATAGGAGAGAAAATAATGAAGTGGCACCACAGAGGAGTGAGGAGCAAGGACGACCAACTGGTCGCCCCTCCGTTCATGACAGAATCCGAAGATCCACTTTTGGTCGATTGGGCCCCAACGGAGCTAGCAACATTGCTAGGCGAACAACTCAGGAGAAACGTCCCGTTGATGAGGGACTGCGCCGGGATGAAGCCATCGAGCTTGATCATGACGAACAGCCTTTCAACGGAAAAACGTGTCCGAACGAGTTGCAAGCCCTGAGAAAAGAGGTGGAGGAAATGCAATAGCAACTGGAGTCCCAGAAGGGCATTGGGTCAACAGTTTTATCATCATCACCGTTATCTCCGGCAATCCTGAATGCACTAGTACAAAAGAAGATACAATTCCCAACCATCAATTTGTATGAAGGAACTTCAGACCCAAGGGTACATCTGACAAAGTACTCTGTCTTCATGATATCTATGGGGGCGTCAGATGCAACACAATGTCGCAACTTTCCACTTACTCTTGGTGATGGGCCTCACCGTTGGTTTTTAGCACTTACCCCAGGATCTATTAATTATTTCACACAACTGAGCAAAGAATTCCTATCTCACTTCTCCACAGTCGGGTTATATTTAACACAGAGGCACCGTTTGGCTGACATTAAACAAGGGAAAGATGAATCTGGCAGAAAGTTTTTGGAAAGATTTGATAAAGTGCTGCTAGAAGGGGAGATGGTAAGCGAAGATACTAAGATGGTAGCGGTGATGGCCGGCCTGAGGAAATGGACTGATTTATGGAAGGAAATACATTTGGCTTACCCCAAAATATACACTGAGTTTAGACATCGGGCAGGCATACATATATCCATGCAAGAGGCACTCCATAAAGAGTTAGGGGACAAGACTAATCCGAAGAAAATGGGAAAGAAATCTGGCGGGAATGAGTACAAGGCTCCTAAGAACATGAAAGTCTTCAATGAAGGAACGGAGCTGAAAGAGAGACTGAACCAAGTACTTGCTACATTAGTAGAAGCCGTATACAATAATGTCAAGGATAGAGACATGCTATCAGAACCAAGAAAGATCCGACAGGAACGAGGAAAATTGAACCCGAACAAATACTGTGCATATCATCAGAACATCGGCCACTTCACGAGTGAATGTCGAGTCTTGTTAAAGCAGTTATGGAGGTTCTACGAAGAAGGAAAGTTGTCAGAATTCGTTAAAAGGGAACCAGGAAAGAGACCCAGAACAGCAGCACAATCCAGCTCGAAAGAAGATGAAAGCGATGACCAGCCGAGCAGGACGAACAAGAAGGGAAATAAGGTCCCAATGGCCCCGGCAGAACCTGTTAGAGAAATTCTTATGCTCGAAGTAAGCGGACCAGTGGGAGGTTGTTTGGACGGAAGATCTCTGATGTCAAAAAGAAAAAGGAAGGCAGAGTTGAGAGCTGTAGCCCAAGTTAAGGAAACAGGAGTAAATCCAGCTACCAAACAGATGGGGGATCTGACATTTAAAAAAAAAAGACTTGGATGGAGTACTTACTCCCCACAATGACTCGTTGATCATTTGTGCGAATATCATGGGGGCACGAGTGCACAGTCTACTTGTTGATATCGGCTCCTACACAAACATCTTGTTCAAAAGCACATTAGATCAGTTAGGAGACTATGCTGAGTACGTGAAAGACTGTAACCATAAGATAGTGGGATTCGGAGATGCTGTAACTGTTCCCTTAGGAGTAGTTACGTTGTCAGTTGAGCTTGTATCGATCGAGAACCCAGATCGGAGGCTGACTAGGATGGTAGAATTCTTAGTTGTAGATCAACAGTCCTCCTACAATGGGTTTCTCGGTCGACCTTTTATAAATGAATTTAAAGCAGTTATTTCAATGTACTACTATTGCCTTAAATTTCCAACTTCAAAAGGATCAAGTACGGTGAAAGGTGATAAAAAAGAGCTCGAGAATGCCTCCTACAGTTACAACCCAAGGACAACAAGGTGTCAAAGATAGACGAGCAACCGAGCAGCTGCGCTGAAAATGAACCCTCCATCTTGGATAAGATCATGGAGTCCATTGACACAGAGATGATAGAGATAGACGAACAGCTGGGTGGAGACGAGCAGAAAGTCCAAAACGAGCAACAAACTAAAGGCAAGAGTAACGAAGCCATACCTATTCCAAATAAAGTTGAAGATGTTGAGCCATGGCTAGGAGCGGAACCGATGATGGTCGAAGATGAACTTAACCTAGAAGAGCCCATCATTGATCCACGCTGGAAAAACCAAAAAAGGAGAGCAATACCGTTGAAGAGCTAGAGGCGATAAGAGTTGATCCGAACCGAGAAGGCTTAGAACTTTTCATTGGATCTGAGCTCCCTGAGCCATACAGATCCAGAATAGAAGAATTTCCTAAGTCCAATCTTGATGTGTTCGCATGGTCACATGCTGATATGGTTGGCATTAGCCCTGAGCATGCTTGTCATAGGCTGAATATCGACCCAACAAAGAAATCGGTGAAGCAAAAGAGGAGGAAGTTCGGGCCTGACAAGTACGAAGCGCTTGATGTGGAAGTAAAGAAGTTGTTAGATAACAATCTAATTCAACAAGCTTTGTGTCCCAAGTGGGTGGCAAACCCGGTGCTAGTTCAAAAACCAAACGCAACATGGAGATTATGCATCGACTTCACTGATTTAAATGCGGCATGCCCAAAGGACAACTTTCCACTCCCGCATATTGACCAGCTGGTGGACAATACAGCCGGACACGAACTTCTAATTTTCATGGATGCGTTCGCAGGCTACCACCAAATTGCGATGCACCCGGACGATCAAGAACATACAACATTTTACACCAACAAAAATTTGCTATGTTGGATGAGGATGTCATTCGGGTTGATTAATGCAGGCGCCACATACCAAAGACTGGTCAACAACATGTTCGATGAGCATATTGGAAGAACAATGGAGGTATACGTGGACGACATCATTGTCAGGAGTTCAAGGAGAGAAGACCACCAGGAACACCTGGCCCAAGCATTGGAGATACTTCGAGCATACAACATGAAGTTGAATCCAAAGAAAAGCAGCTTCGGAGTTCACTCAGGCAAGTTTCTCGGACATCTTGTTAGCCAGCGAGGCATCAAAGCAAATCCTTCAAAAGTAAAAGCGATCATGGATATGCAACCACCAAGATCGGTCAAGGAGGTGCAAAGGCTCACCGGATGCTTAGCAGCTCTGAACAGATTTATCTCAAGATCCGATGACAAGTACAGACCTTTCTTTGATGCCATCAAGAAAGGGAAATTTCAATGGACAAATAGTTGCCAGCGAGCGTTTGAGCAGTTGAAAGAATATCTTAGTGACACCAAAATTTTGTCAAAACCCAACTCGGGGGAGAAACTATACGTATACTTAGCAGCTTCAGAAGTGGCGATCAGCTCGATTTTAGTTCGTGCTGACGACAAATTTCCTTTACCCATATACTACGTGAGTCAAGCCTTTCACGAAGCAGAAATCTCCCAATGGAGAAGCTAGTCTATGCACTTGTAATGAGTGTAAGAAAGCTACGGCCATACTTCTTTGACCACCAAGTGGAAGTACTGACAACATTCCCCTTGAAACAAATCTTACAAAGGCCTGACAGTGTTGGTAGCCTCCTCAAGTGTGTTGGTAATCAATTTTTATCGGATGGATTAGTGACTGTTTAAGTTCGGTTTAAAGATCATCAATCAATTACGTGTGATTGGTTACCACCGTAAATGGTAAATCGAGGGTTCGGGTTATGAACTTGTAAATATGAAAATCGAAATCGTAATAATTTCGTATGTGTGTACGTTAGGTGTATTAATGTGTGTTTTTGGGAGTGTTTATGAATTTGAACCTGTCTTTCTTAAGCTGGAGAACAACTATTTATAGAGACTAGCAAGCATGAGGTGTCTATGACTCTTGGTCTCCCTATCCTGCATGCCTGACAAGTGTCCTTTGACCTTATCTAAGCTGAATCTTAGTTACAAAGTCTTCTTTGGTCTTATCTCGGACTTCATTGTTGTTCGTCCAGGTCGGTTTAGTGTGTCCAGAATGGATTTTTCATCAAAGTTGTTCGCCTTCTGGGTGCATGGCTCAGAAGTTGTTCGCCTTTGTGTTTTACAGTCTGGCTTTGGGATCTTGATCCTTTGTTCGTCGACATGCACCTCTTAGGTTGGTAGATGCACCACCTTTCGTCAATGTTGTTCGTCATTCACTGACTTAGCAGAATGTTCATATCTGGTCTTGGGTCTCAATACTTGTTCGCTAGTATGTTGTTCGTCGGTAGAATTGTTCGTCAGTTTATACACTCCCTGAATTGATGTATGCACCCTGACTTGATTTTCTTTGTTGATCATCTTTGATTTGGGGTTGATTCCTCGTAATCCTTATTAAGGCTTTAATTCTTGTTCGCCAATCATTGATTTATGTTCGCCTATCAACAATTGCCCCCTATCCTGACTATATGTTGTCCCAGACGAGTAACTTTGTGGCGAGGAACTGTAGTTAGGATATCATTCTGATGAGGGTTGGGACGAACATCATTGGTCCTGGCGAGCAACATATGGTTTGTCGTTTCGTCTCCCCAAGGTCTGGGGGTTGTACGAAGATGACGTACGCGTCATTATTGCACGCCGTCCACGCGCGATCAATCCCGAGGCGACGCACCCCTATAATTGCGCGTAGGTCCTTCGATTTTTCTTTATGTTCGAAAAAAGACCCCGTTTCCTATCAAATTGGCCCGGATTTTGTTGGAAATTGCATCTTGTACCCCATTTTTTCTTGGGGTATAAATAGAAGGGGAAACAAATATTTTCCCACTTTTTCACTCTTTGCTACAGTATTCCGGCGTCCTTTTCCATTTCCGGCGATCTCGAGCTTTCCGGCGTCCGTTTTTTCAGTATTTGGTCTCCGATTTTGAAGTAAGGTAATTATCCACTCATTTCTCTTCTTCTTTCTCTCTTTTTCCCCTATTTGCGCCTTCGCCGCCATGTGGGACCTTGCGCCGCCGCCATCTCCGGGGATTCGCCGCCGTCTGTAATCTTCACCACCGTTTGGTTCTTCCTTTTCTTCCTATGTCTTCACATTCAAGCAACAAATCTGAGGACACTCTCGATCCCCTCTTCCCTATTGTGGCACACGAAAATCGACCCCCTTTCGAAGTTTCTTCAGCCTCGGATCCCCATGTGGACTCCGTCGTCCGATCTGTAGAGGATACGTGTGCTCGCCCATCAGGGAGGGAGGTGGTGGTCGTCATGAGCAGAGATTCCGACGAGAGTTCCTCGACCAGTACTGAATCGGAAGATCCCCAATTTAACGAATTGACCCACAAATTTCTAGAAGGGATAGGGTTCCCATCTCCGAAAATGATGGAAAACGAGATCCCAGTTGGAGTTGCTCGGCCTTTCGAATGGCGAGCATATGCCGAGGAGTACGCGAACCACTTTGCTCGTCCGAAAAGACAAAAAATGGATTTAATAAGAAATGAATTCCAGGCGAGCAGAATCAAGAGCGTCGTCCTCGAGGAGGATCTTGATTCAATCCGAGAGACATACAAGATCCCATATGACATTCATATGTGGGCCCTGATTAGGCGTGAAATTGTCATGATTCGTAGCTAGAAACGCCCTAATTTTGGTCGAGTTTATAGAGTATTTAGAGTCAATTGAGCATTATTTCTACACATTGATAAATTTATCTCTTTGATGCTCATAGGTGAATAGAGGACGAAAAACGGAGTTCGTAGGACTTTGAATCGACTCAAACGGATGCCCGGATGAGAAGATATTGAAGAAATACGATTGGTATTAGTGCGGACGAGGAAAAGTATCACTTGGGAAGAGTTGGAGGTCACTCGAGTGACTAGGTCGAGCGCCCCCGCTCGAGCGTATTGCTCGAGCGCCTAAACGTACAGAACTATTCTTGCGCTCGAGCGCCACCGCTCGAGCGAATTGCTCGAGCGCCCAAAACATACAGTGAGATATCAGCGCTCGACCAGCTCGAGCGGAACCGCTCGAGCGATTGTGTCATTCGAGCTACACAGCTCGAGCGGGACCGCTCAAGCGTTTTGCTCGAGCGCCCATGGATTTTTGCCTCCGGATGCGTATTTTCGGCCCATTAACTCCCGTTTCGACCCGTGCCTATATATACCTCTTCCAAACACGTTTTGAAGGATCCCGAACGTTAGAAATAATTTTATACTTAGTTTTTGGAGAGGAAGGAGACGTGCAAGCTTTATTTACATTGTGTTGAGGTTTTTCATACGAATTCTTAGTTTCTTTTCGTTTCTTAGTTTCTTTTCATTAGCTTGATTACTTTAAACGCTTTTAATTTCGTTTTAGTAATTCAATTTCAGTCCTTCGTATTTATTTTCTTTAAAACCCTAGTTCATGTTTCGTATTTTCTTTCTTCAATTCATCATGTTTATGTTCGTCGTTTCTTCTATTGCTTTAATGTTTGTTAACGTCATGTCTAGCTAAAACCCTTGCATGCTTAGGGTAGGATGAACTCGTAGAAGTAGGATGTGGGTACGTAATTAGGGTAATTCGTGACGTTAGTTTTAATTCTCTTAGTTAATGAATTCTTATAATTAATCTGAACTTCACCTTTAAATTTAGTACGAAAGTGTTAGAGAGAGGACGACCGCATCACTCAATAACAATTAGTAGTCTTAACGAGAAGGTTTAGGAAAGATTAATTCATTTACCGGTTTAGCGAAGGAGGACGACCACATCACCTTAGTTAAATCAGGGTCTCATTAATTGAGCACAATCCATTAACTTGTTAGTGGATTAGTGAAGTCGAGTGTTAGGGTAAAGTATTAGGGTTTAGAATCTTGAGCTTTCACCTTGCATTCTTATACTTAGGTTAATTCTTGTTTGTCACGATTACTTTGATTATGTACCTGCTCCGTTAGTATACGTAGGGATTCCTATCTTAAGCATCACCATCTCTCATTAGAAAATAACCTTAGTTAATTCGTTTCTTTCATGTTGATAGGCGAACATCATCTAAATATGGAGCGAACAATTATTGAAGTCTAAAACAAAGAAAATCACTATTTGGGCGCATTAACCAACCTGGGAGGTGTATGAAGTGACGAACAACTCTCCCGACGAACAACTAATGGGCGAACAGGTATTAAGGCCCGGGACCAAGAATGAGCCAACTGTGAAGTCATCCATGACGAACAACTTGGTCAAAATATGATACAACAAATAGCCAAGGAGGTGTGTACAAGTGAACAAAGGACAAAGATCCCAAAGCCAAGCTGAACAAAGCCATAAGGCGAGCAACTTCCAAAGTACAACCTCAAGAGGCGAACAACTTTCAGTTGGAGAATCAACAAGATCAATTAAGCCGACCTAGGCGAGCAACAGTGAGTCCGAGATAAGGACCAAAGAAGACTTTGTAACTAAGGTTCAGCTTAGATAAGATCAAAGGGACACATGTCAAGCATGCAGGCTAGGGAGACCAAGAGTCTTAGACACCTCATGCTTGCTAGTCTCTATAAATAGTTGTTCTCCAGCTTATTCATGTAATTTTTCGAATTTCAGACCAAAAATACACACAAATACACCCAAACTTACACATATACGAAATAATTTAAATTCCGATCTTCGTTTTACCCGAATTCGTTAACCCAAGACTCGTTTTACCATTTACGGTGGTAATCAATCACACGTTATTGATTGGTGACGTAAAAACGGATTAAAACAGCCACTAATCCTCCCGATTAGATTCGTTCACCAACATTTCATTCTTCAGTTTACTTAGTTTATTTTCGTCTTTTAATTAATCTTTCAAAAATCCAAAAACATTACACTCATATTAACTACGACGCGTAGATCTTCAGGGATCTATTTGCATATACACTATCCCTTGGGTTCGATAATACTTGGTCCCTATACTTGCCCATACTACAGTGAACCCGTTCTCTTGCGGGGTAGCTACTAGTAGAAGCTAGTGTAGTTCGCTTACAAGTCAATGGCGCCGTTGCCGGGGATGGCGTTGTATGCTTTTGAATAGGACTTGTAGATAGCTTAGTAGTTAGTAGTGGGTGATTTAATTTCTGTTTTTATTGTTATTTGTATTCAATCGGCAGTTGCGTTTTGATCTATCTGCTAGTGTGTCAGGTTTATGAAAACACGCTCACAAGGCAATACGAGCGAAGAGAGAATACCGTTGGACCCTGAGACAATAGCCAGAAGGAACCGAGCTTACTTGAGAAGAATGAACGCAGCCGACTTAGGGAAGGAACCAATGGATATCAATAATGAGTTGGACGATGCTGCCAACGATTTCAATCAGGCAGTAGACCGAGTTGAAGGCACTGGAGTTAGTGGTAGCCAGAATCAAATTCCATTAGGGGATAGCCAGAGCCTAAACCCGGATACACAAAACGTAGGGAATCCAGCTCAGAACCTTGTCCATAATCCTCCTAGCAACCCTGCTTACCCACAAAACCCAAATAACCCTTTTAACAACCCAGTATACCAACATTACCCATACCCACCTTATCCTTATCCACCATATCCATATCATCCATCTCCTGTCTACAACCAACCACCTGTTTACCAACCACCACCCCAACAAGTACCAGTACCTGCTGCTAATCCTCAACACGTTCCTCAGAACGTAGATCATAATATGGCGATTAGAGGGAGGTTTGCAGCGCAGCCACAACGGTACTATGATGGAGTGGCTTTGCCTCCTGTTGAGGCGAACAACTTCTCGATATCACCGGGGATTTTAAAGCTGCTCACCGAGAATCAGTTCAAGGGGGTGATCGGGAAGGAGAATCCTCACACACATCTGAGGAGCTTTCTCATGATAGCCTCAACATTTAATTACAATGGCATGTCTGAAGATGCCAAGAGGCTTAGGCTGTTCCCATTCTCATTGACGGGAACAACCAAGGAGTGGTACGATAATACGCTCCCGCGGGGAGGTATTACCACTTGGGCTGAGCTCGAGCGTCTGTTCCTCGAGCGACTCTACCCTCCATCTAGGACGATCAAGGCTAGAATTGAGATCTCGTCCTTTCGCCAGAAGTCTGAAGAGGATTTACGCCAAGCGTGGGAGAGATACTCAAACATGCTGATTGAGTGCCCGCAACACGGGTACAACGAAGGAGACATTATGGCGTTCTTCTATAGTGGTGCCAACAAGACGGGGCAAGACCATTTAGACGCTTGTGCGGGCGGAGCATTCTTGAACCAAGGCATAGAGAGGTGTAGAGAGATCGTTGACAACATTGTCACGAATGCCGGTGCTTGGAGTGGAGATGCAGATTTTCAGAGAGTGCATCAGGTTGAAGAGGGAGAAGGAACGAGAAGGCTGCTGATGGCCATGATGGAGAAGATCAACAACCTCGAGTTGGGGAAGAATTTGGGTGGAGAGCATGCAGTAGAGAATGAGAGAGTAGACCAACCAAGTGGACAGCAAGAGGTAGCCAATTACATGGGAGGTCCATATTACAATCAGAATGGCTACCAAGGTGGTAATCAGTATGGAAGGCCTTCTTGTGGCCAACCATTTGTACTTCCAGGCCCACAGCCGCCTCAAAATCAATGGAGGAACACACAAGGGTATCAAGGAGGCCAGCAGCCTCCTCAAAACACATGGAGGAAGAATGATAATTTTTCTTATGCTAACCCAAAAGCTGGTGTTACTGTTCCTGCAGGTGTTGATCCGGGGTCTAAACCTCCTGGTGGAGAAGGCGGTGCATCAACCGAGGAGATGTTGAGAGCGATCCTTCAGAAGGTGGAGGAAGGGAGCAAGCGGTTGTCATCCTTGGAGTACGATGTGAAGGAGTTGCATAAGAAGGGTGATCATCGTGATCAAGAGCTCCAAAAGATGAATGTTGAGTGGATGAGAACTCAACAAGAGAACAATCGAAGGTTCACTTCTTTAGAGCTCCAGATGAGCCAAATTGCAAAATCAGTGAATAGAATGCCGGAGGGAAACCCGAAAGAGCAGTGCAAGGCGATCCAGCTAAGAAGTGGAACCAACTACGAAGGTCCTCAGATGCCTGCTGATTCTGAGACGCCCCAAGAAGAGATTGAGCCTAAAGGAGATGAAGTTGAGAAGGGGATTGAAAGTGAAGGGATTGAGAAGCATAGAGATATGGATGAGTCCCAGAAGGGCAAGGAAAGTGAGGAGGATGAGAGAGTTCCTAAGTGGAAAAAGGCAAAGGAAGCAAGGGAGAAAGTGAAAGAAACAGAAAGAGATGAATGGGGAGTACCCAAATCTGTGATACCAGTCCCGTATCCACAACGCTTCATGAAAAAGAAGCTTGATGAAAAATTTGCAAAATTTCTTGATGTTTTTAAACAATTGCATATTAATATTCCTTTTTATGATGCTTTGGAACAGATGCCGCATTATGCAAAGTTTCTGAAGGACTTGATTGCGAAAAGGCGGCGAGTGGATGAGCCGAAGTTGGTGCAGCTGAACCACGAGGTGAGTGCATTAGTGCACAAGGCGCTTCCACCGAAGCTGAAGGATCCCGGGAGCTTCACAATCCTATGTGATATTGGGAACGGGATCAAGAAGGGAGCGTTGTGCGACCTCGGGGCGAGCATTAATTTGATGCCACTGTCGCTTTTCAAGAAGTTGAAAGGTGTTGAGCTTCAACCCACAATGATGACGCTTCAACTAGCCGACCGGTCTATTACTCGACCTCAAGGTGTGGTTGAAGACGTCCTAGTGAGAGTTGGAGATCACATCTTTCCAGCTGACTTTGTAGTGCTAGAGATGGAGGAAGATGAGCACGTGCCCCTGATCTTGGGAAGACCGTTTTTAGCTACGGCGGGGATGGTGCTAGACGTGGCAAACGGGAAGATTACGCTGAAGGTTGATGATCAAGAAGTGAAGATCTCCCTATATGAAGCCATGAAACACCCGAAGGAGGATGAGAGCTTGTATTGCATGGATGCAATTGATCCTCGTGTTGAAGACACGCCTTCTATCCCTAATCCTTCTGATATTCATGATTTTGTTAGTCCTTCACTTGATTATTTAACCCATGAGCATTATGTTCTTGATTATGTTGATAGGGATAAAGTGAGGAAGTTGAAGGATGAAGAGGTAAAGAAAGTGGATGTGGTCCAGTTAGAAGGGAAAGGAGGAGTTAAGAAGAAAAAGTCCAAACTCAAGAAATTGTTTAGTAAGACTCCTCCAGATAGAGGCAAGAAGGAGTTGAGACCCATAACACTTGGGGATGAGAAGAAAGCAAAGGAACTCATGATGGTGGGGCATCAAGGAAAGGAGTTCAAACACCACTCTTATGAGAGTGGGGGAGGTAAATTTGAGTATGATGTCCCATAAGCTCCTTTGAGCTCGGTCCGGCATGAGGACCTTAAAAATAGCGCTGAATGGGAGGCAACCCATTTTTATTTGCTTTCATTTATTTTTAGTGTTTTTTTATATTATTAGGGTGTTTTGAGTCGTATGTTTAACCTCGTATTTGAGTGAGTTGCTTGTAGGCTTGTCTCTAAAGGAGTAAAGGTATCATGGAGTTATTCAGATTGAAGGAACCAACTTGAGACAAGGAAGTGTGCAAAGCTAGTGAGAGAAACGAGATTGTTTGGTTGAGGTAACCCACAACCCCAAACTTAGACCTCTAGCAAGGTCGAAGTTTGGGGGGTGGAGTTTTTTTTATGTTTCTTGTTACATTGCACATGCATGCACACCCTTATCTTTGAGTTGAGTTAGTTATTGGGTGCCTTGAGATACTCCTTGGGGTGATTTTGAGTTGACTCGCTATTGCATATTTTATGCCTATCAATCATCTTATGCTTGTTGATTGCTATCTTTGAGTATGATTTGATGAGTAGAGTGAGTTGTAAGAGTGAGTTAGAAATTCTTTTGTGTGAGTGTTTGAGTTTGAGCTGATTAGGATAGAACCCGTATGCTTATGAGTTTTTCTTTTGAGTACTTGTGTGATGAGAGTGAGAATGCACTAGGACTAGCATGGATGTGAAAGCCGTGAGAGTTGAGCCTTATGAGATTTTGATGCATGAATTAATCTCTTCGTTTGTGAGTGAATCATCACCTTAGAGGATGCTAGAACTTGCATGTGCTCTTGCTTCTTGATTGTGTCTAGTTTGAAATGCCGAATAGGATCTTAGGCCATCTTTGATTTTATTGAGTCACTTAGCCAAAATTTTCCTTACCAATGACATTGAATTCCTTGTTAGCCCCTTTGAGCCTAAAGCCTATTTTATTTGCTAGCACATATGAACACTATTCCAATTCCTAAGCCTTTTTGTCCAAATTTGAGTGGAGAATAGGAAAAGTGTGAATGTGAAGGGAGTGAATTGAGTTGAAAAAGGAGAGTTATTGATGGTTGAGTGGTGATAAAATAAGGGTGTGAATGAAATTTGAGATGTGGGAAAAAGAGAAAGAATATTGAGAATGAGCAAAAAGAAAAAAATGAGCTCATGTGTTTGTGCGAAAAAGAAAAAAAGTGAAGTGATTGAAAAAAGTGAAAAGAGTGAGAAAGGAAAAAAATGAAGTGTTGAGAGAAGTGGAATTAAAAGAGTGTTGATTGAATGTATTTGAAGTAGTCTGTTCCTAATCTCGAAGTGCCAAAGTTTGATTTTCTATTCTCCACTCATTTGAGTCACTTACATATATTGTTATCCCACCTGTCCAAAGAGCCTACATTACAACCTTGAGAAAGTCCTTTTTGATTCGGCGTTGATTTCTAGAGTATGGTCGAAGTTGAGAGCATTTACAAGCCTATGGCTGCCAATTTGTGTGATTGATTGATTGAGTGAGTCCCTTTATCATTGTTACACACTTGTGAGGGAGTGAAACACATCGTTGAGTGCACATCTATGCTTGATCTTGGTGCGTCTTATTATTGTTGCATGAGTACGATAGAAGAAAGTGAGTGAGTATACGGGTGATTAACTTTTGAAGCTTGAATTCATTAGCTTGCATGATTGATTTTTTTACTCATTCCTAACAATTTCACTTGACTTATTAGTTCATTGCTTGAGGACAAGCAATATGGTAAGTTTGGGGGGGTTGATTAGGCGTGAAATTGTCATGATTCGTAGCTAGAAACACCCTAATTTTGGTCGAGTTTATAGAGTATTTAGAGTCAATTGAGCATTATTTCAACACATTGATAAATTTGTCTCTTTGATGCTCATAGGTGAATAGAGGACGAAAAACGGAGTTCGTAGGACTTTGAATCGACTCAAACGGATGCCCGGATGAGAAGATATTGAAGAAATACGATTGGTATTAGTGCGGACGAGGAAAAGTATCACTTGGGAAGAGTTGGAGGTCACTCGAGTGACTAGGTCGAGCGCCCCCGCTCGAGCGTATTGCTCGAGCACCTAAACGTACAGAACTATTCTTGCGCTCGAGCAGCTCGAGCGCCACCGCTCGAGCGAATTGCTCGAGCGCCCAAAACATACAGTGAGATATCAGCGCTCGACCAGCTCGAGCGGAACCGCTCGAGCGATTGTGTCATTCGAGCTACACAGCTCGAGCGGGACCGCTCGAGCGTTTTGCTCGAGCGCCCATGGATTTTTGCCTCCGGATGCGTATTTTCGGCCCATTAACTCCCGTTTCGACCCGTGCCTATATATACCTCTTCCAAACACGTTTTGAAGGATCCCGAATGTTAGAAATAATTTTATACTTAGTTTTTGGAGAGGAAGGAGACGTGCAAGCTTTATTTACATTGTGTTGAGGTTTTTCATACGAATTCTTTGTTTCTTTTCGTTTCTTAGTTTCTTTTCATTAGCTTGATTACTTTAAACGCTTTTAATTTCGTTTTAGTAATTCAATTTCAGTCCTTCGTATTTATTTTCTTTAAAACCCTAGTTCATGTTTCGTATTTTCTTTCTTCAATTCATCATGTTTATGTTCGTCGTTTCTTCTATTGCTTTAATGTTTGTTAACGTCATGTCTAGCTAAAACCCTTGCATGCTTAGGGTAGGATGAACTCGTAGAAGTAGGATGTGGGTACGTAATTAGGGTAATTCGTGACGTTAGTTTTAATTCTCTTAGTTAATGAATTCTTATAATTAATCTGAACTTCACCTTTAAATTTAGTACGAAAGTGTTAGAGAGAGGACGACCGCATCACTCAATAACAATTAGTAGTCTTAACGAGAAGGTTTAGGAAAGGTTAATTCATTTACCGGTTTAACGAAGGAGGACGACCGCATCACCTTAGTTAAATCAGGGTCTCATTAATTGAGCACAATCCATTAACTTGTTAGTGGATTAGTGAAGTCGAGTGTTAGGGTAAAGTATTAGGGTTTAGAATCTTGAGCTTTCACCTTGCATTCTTATACTTAGGTTAATTCTTGTTTGTCACGATTACTTTGATTATGTACCTGCTCCGTTAGTATACGTAGGGATTCCTATCTTAAGCATCACCATCTCTCATTAGAAAACAACCTTAGTTAATTCGTTTCTTTCGTTCTTCAGTTTACTTAGTTTATTTTTGTCTTTTAATTAATCTTTCAAAAATCCAAAAACATTACACTCATATTAACTACGACGCGTAGATCTTCAGGGATCTATTCGCATATACACTATCCCTTGGGTTCGATAATACTTGGTCCCTATACTTGCCCATACTACAGTGAACCCGTTCTCTTGCGGGGTAGCTACTAGTAGAAGCTAGTGTAGTTCGCTTACAAGTCAGGCCCCCAAAAGAAAGGAGAGAGCTGATCGCCCTCCCCCAGGATGTACGGCGATCAACATTCATGCTTTGATGGCCGGCCTGAAGCTGCCGCTGCCTCCAGTTGTTGGTCGTTTTCTTGAGGCGACCAAACTTGCCACTACACAGATTACGCCGATTGGATGGATGAATCTGCAATGTGCCTGTTCGCTCTCGAAGGATATGTTGATCGTCTTACTGCAGAAGAGATCAACTATCTCATGACAATCACCAAATGTCCTATTGGTGAAGAAGGCTACTACTACCTCAAGGCCAGGACCGGACTCAAGATGGTAGAAGGGGTGCCGAACAAGATCAAGGACTGGAAGCAGCACTTCTTTTTCATAGGGGGTGACTGGCGAGCATCTTCCGGTCCACACGGTGGCATTGGGCGAATAAACTCTCCCGCAGCCTATGGAATAATTAAGCGTAAGTTTATCTTTGCTCATCTTCGAATAGTGTTGTTCTAATTTAACTTTTATTGTTTACTCGCAGGTCCTCGACTACCAAAGTGGAATTCGGAAGAAGAGGAGATTGGTGCGGAGTTCCTGTTCACTTCTTGTTTGGTTGGCTTGCACAATAGAGCGGACAGGACCATCTAATATCTGAGCGACGAGAAGCGTCAAAGAGCTGCTCGTTTGCTTACCTACCCCCACCACTTGGAAGCACAAGCTGAGGTGCCTCCAGGTATATCAAAAAATTTCTAACTTCTCATTGAAAACTTGCTCGTCTTTTTTTATTCTGAACTTGTTCGTCTAACTTTCTCTTCCTTTTTTTTTAGCCGAGCAAGTTACTGTTGCCATTCCCCCCTGTTTTGCTCTCCTCGAACAAAGAGTCTTTGAGATGGCGCCCCCGAAAGGTCAAAAAAGGAAGGGTGACCCGCCCACCAAAGTACTGGGAATGATGAACAAGGCTGAAGGAGCCAAAGTTCCTCGGTCTGCGGCACCTTCTGGCCATGCTCGGCCAACCTCCCCGATTTCTCCTCCCCACGGGGGAAAACGTTTAAAGAAAGTGGATGGGACTCCATTGGCCCAAGATGTCCCCTGTGGTGGCAAGGGGAAGGAAAAGGTGGGCCAGAGTCATGCCCGCCCCGAGGGGGATACTGTTCGCCGCTCTTCCGTCGAGCCTGCGGAGATGACGGGCAAAGCGGGCAAAATCGTTACCCCAACTCGCGGCCCTGAGGATATCACCATACTGGGTTGGGACGAACGAAAGTTTCATGAGTAAGCATATCTAGCTTTGTGGCCGGCGAACAACTTTTAAGAACATCTTGTAACTTAGATTTTTGTTCGCAGGTATCGGCCTAATGATCATCCTGGGCGAGCAGCTGCGGTCCACCAATACACCTGCTCAAAAACTCCGGTGAACATTCGAGAGATCCCGGGCGAACATGTTCGTTGGGCAACTGAGTTGATCGCCCGATCGTGGACCCGGCCTCTGGAGACGACCGTTTCTGCTCAAAGCATTGCGGACAACTTCCACTTTTCTTTGGTGCATCATGCAAACGGCCTTGCCATCACCCAGAAAGGAATGATCCAGCTCGCCGAGCTCGAAGATGCTGTTCGTCGTTACGCCAGTACAGCTCGGCAGCTGACCGAAGAGAAGGACGGCCTAATCGGCTAGTATGAGGCCAAAGTTGCTCGTCTTAATAATCAAATCAATGTTTACATTGATTCTGAAAAGAAACACCTTGAAGACATTCAAGGTTTGTCTAAGGAATTGAAAGGCAAAGACGCCATGCTCGGCGAGGGGGAGAAGAAGTTGTCCGCGGCCGAACAAGAGATTGCTGAGCTCAAAGCGGAAGTTGCTCGTCTTCGGGAGGCGGAAGCCAACCTCTTCACAAGCGAGCAACTCGAAGCTGAAGTTCAGGCTCGAACTACCCCCATTTCAAACCTTGGGTACATTTGCGCCTACGCGGACAGCATCCGCACGGCCGATGCTTATGATTATAAGGATATGGTGGAAGAAATGAGCAAGGACTTGAATGAATTCATGGAGCACTATCCACCGCCGAACAATATTGAGATTCAACTGGCGGATTTGGCTGTACTAGGGGTTAAACTTGACAATCTTGACCCTAGTATTATCATTACTCATCCTCCGCCTCCAGTTGATGAAGGCGAAAAAGAGGAAGAGGCGGCTGTGGCTGACGAGCAAAATGTTAAAGAGGCGGAGGATAAGGCAGCTGAAGACCTGGCCCGAGATATGATCATTGAACCTCCCGCCGATCAAACCTAAGATCCTCCTCCTGCCGAGCAACAATAGTTCTTAGGACTTAGCTTTTTTCTTTTCTTCTTCTTTGTAATAGTTGTTTGCTCCTTTTGTAGTACTTGACTTCTAGAATCATTGTACTATTTTTTAGGCTCAATGCCTTTTAATTAATGGAATGTCTTTCTTTTGTTCGCTCATTTTCTTTATATGTTAATTGCCTTTACATTTTTGTCAATGACTTTGCAATTATAACATATAGTGTTGGGCTTTTGTTCGAATTGAACTTTGCCTTTAATGGAATCAGGGTTTAGCCTTAGGTTCTGTTCATTTTAAAAAACGAACAACCTTTAAATGACTTTGGTCCTCAAAATGGACTGGTACCTCGAGCTTTTGGACTTTTCCTCTTTGACGAACAACTATTATATTTACATTATGAAAAATTTACAAGTGTTGTAAGACTGCTCGTCACTAACATATACATCCTGACGAACAACTTTGAACACTAACTAAAAACATGCTCGCTTATAATATTTTTGCCGAGCAACTCTGTTTAAAATTAAAAGATGAAACAGCACTAAACTATACAATATGCCGAACAACTTTTCATCCTATACTTGGCCAAAATTTTCAAAAAATTAGGTAAGTTTTTTGGTTTGCCTCACTTGGTTCACTGGCCCCCCAAGACATTTGTTCGCCCAGTTAAGAACTTGTTCGTCTCATTGATAGTACTTCTTCAGATGTACAGCATTCCAGGAGTATTGGGCCGGCTTGCCTTCTATATCTTCGATATCGTATACACCATTAACGAATTTTTCCGTTATACGATACGGGCCCTCCCAAGTTGGTCCCAATACACCTGGAGGTTGGGCGAGCAACTTTCTTAGAACCATATCTCCAACTCTAAATTCCCTGATTTTAACATGGGAATTATAATAGCATTCTGCTCGCTGCTTATAGGTAGCATTTTTTAGCTCGGCATTCAGTCTTTTTTCTTCGAGCAAATCCATCTCAGTGGCTAGAGCAGAGTTGTTTGTCTGCTCGTCAAAGTTGGTCGTCCTGTATGTGTTGGTCTTTAACTCGATTGGTATTACAGCCTCTGTTCCGAAAGCCATCGCAAAAGGTGTTTCTCCGGTGCTTGACCTGGGAGAAACTCTGTATGCCCATAGGACTTTCGGAAGCTCTGTAGACCAACTGCTTTTGCTCTCCGTTAGCCGTACTTTTAACGTATGCTTGATGATTTTGTTTACGGCTTCGACTTGTCCATTTGACTGGGGATGATAAGGCGTAGAATAATGTTTCTTGATCCCCCACTTTGTACAGAAATCTCTCAACTCTTTTCCATCAAACTGCGGACCATTGTCTGTCACGATGGATTGTGGAACTCCAAAACGACAGACAATGTTCTTCCAAATGAAGATGATCATTTTATGTTGCGTGGTTTTCAACATGGCCTCTGCTTCTGCCCATTTTGTATAATAGTCGACTGCCACAACGGCAAATCGAACTCCTCCAACTCCCGCCGGGAAGGGACCAATAATGTCCATCCCCCATCTTGCAAATGGCCACGGGCTATAAACTGATACGAGCTGTTGGGCCGGGGTATGAATGTTTGGGGCAAAAATCTGGCATTGATGGCAAGTCTTTGCTTTCTTGATTGCATCCTGACGTAAAGTTGGCCAATAATAGCCTTGTCTGATAGTCTTGTATGCCAAGGCTTGCCCCCCAGTATGATTTCCGCATACTCCGGCATGTATTTCTTCGAGTATTGCTCGTCCTTGCCCCCTAGTCAAACATTTGAGAAGTGGGATTGATATTCCCCTTTTGTAAAGCTGCTCGCCCACCAGAGTATATCTGGCGGCTTGCTTTGTTAGCTTGGCAGCTTCAAAAGGGTTTTTTGGTTTTTCTCCACTTTTCAAATATTTGACTATATTTGTTCTCCAGTCTTCTTCTTCACTTGCTTGTTCATCAAGTTGGTTGACATTATAACTTCTTGTTGATGGATCATTCATCTTTGTAATTATAATGTCTGCAACTCTGCAGGTCCCTCGCTCGTTGCTAGTCGTGCCAACGCATCTGCTTGCGTGTTGCTTGTCCTTGGAATTTGTTCAATGTTCTAACAAGGACATCAGGTAAGCAACTATTCGCTGATACTCGATCATGTGATCGTCTTTCGCCTCGTATTCACCTCGGACTTGGTTCACAATCAATTATGAGTCTCGAATATTTGTAACCGTCTAACACCTACTGCAAGGGATAGGTGGAGACCAGCAATAAGAGCTTCATATTCAGCTTCGTTGTTGGTGGCCATGAAACCAAATTTGATTGACGAGGTGAATACTTGTCTGTCTGGGCTGATTAGAACCACTCCTGCCCCCGAGGCTATGTTGGTTGAAGACCCGGCAACGTAAAGATGACAGGGGTGATCAAGTCCTCTCGTTGGATCTGGTGGGAAGGTTAGTTCGACAATAAAGTCGGCTAACGCTTGCCCTTTGACCGCTGTTCGAGGAGCATAGATTTTCCCGAATTGGCTAATCTCTAGTGACCACTTTAATAGGCGACCAGCTGTGTCGGGGCGATGGAGAATTTGTCTGAGTGGGAAAATTGTTAGCACTTCTACTTGATGATCAAAGAAGTATGGTCGTAGCTTCCTCACACTCATGACAAGTGCGTACGCCAGTTTTTCGGTTGGAGAATATTTGATCTCCGCGTCGTGTAAAGCTTGACTGACGTAGTAAATAGGTTGATGAAATTTGCCGTCTTCTCGCACTAGAACAGAGCTGATGGCTACTTCTGATGCTGCTAAGTATAAATATAGCTTCTCTCCTGGGACAGGTTTTGATAGGATTTTAACATCTCCCAGATATTCTTTGAGTTGGTCGAACGCCTTTTGACAGTTGTTAGTCCATGTGAACTATCCTTTCTTGATTACTTCAAAGAATGGACGGCATTTGTCCCCTGATCTGGATATGAACCGATTCAATGCTGCTAGGCATCCCATAAGCCTTTGCACTTCTTTTATTGAACGTGGTGGTTGCATATCCACGATTGCTTTGACTTTTGTTGGATTGGCTTCAATCCCTCGTTGACTAACAAGATGGCCCAGGAATTTTCCTGAATGGACTCCGAAACTGCTCTTCTTTGGATTCAGCTTCATATTGTAATGTCGAAGAATATCGAACACCTGGGTCAAATGTTGAAGATGGTCTTCTTTTCGGGGGCTTTTGACTACGATATCGTCTACATAGACTTCTACCGTATCTCCGATTTGTTCGTCGAACATCTTGTTCACCAACCTCTGGTATGTTGCTCCGGCGTTGATAAGGCCAAAGGGCATTCTTTTCCAACACAACAAGTTTTTGTTCGTATAAAATGCTGTGTTTTCTTGATCGTCTGGATGCATTGGGATTTGATGGTACCCGGCAAAGACATCCATGAATGTTAGCATTTCATGACCTGCAGTGCTGTCCACCAACTGATCAATGTGAGGGAGTGGAAAGTTGTCCTTCGGGCATGCTGCATTCAGATCTGTAAAGTCTATGCATAGCCTCCAGGTCCCGTTTGGTTTCCTCACAAGGACTGGGTTTGCTACCCATTGTGGACAGAGTGCTTGTCGGATCAAGTCGTTGTCTAACAACTTCGTTACTTCTTCATTTAAAGCCTGATACTTTTCTGGGCCATATTTTCTTCGTTTTTTATGGATAGGCCTTTTTGCTTGATTGATGTTGAGCTTGTGACAAGCATGTTTTGGATTTATCCCCACCATGTCTGCATAAGACCAAGCAAAAACATCTAGATTTTTGCTGAGGAATTCTTTCATTCGGGATCTATAAGGCTCAGGGAGCTCAGATCCTATGTATAATTCGAGATCTGGGTTTTCAGGATTAACTTTGAACGCCTCCAGCTCTTCAACTGGAGTTGCTCGTCGTTTTTGTCTAGGCTTGGCAACGGGGCGGGGCGGGGCGGGGCCGGGGAACAACTCCCCATCCCCGTCCCCGCGAAATTCGGGGCGGGGATGGGGAATGCCCGCGAGCCATTCGGGGAAAAAACTTGCCCCGTTCCCCGCCGCGCCCTTTTTTTTTTTTTAAATCTGATTTTTCACAATTTTAATACAAAAATATACAAATTTAACAACAACAAAATTAAAAACATAAAACCCCCAAACTAAGATAGTTCAACATCAACAAAAATCCAAAATATAAATTTAAGCGTACAATATCAACAAAAATTAAAAATAGTTCATAGTTCATTGTTCATCTCATTTGTTCTCTCCCATAATTAAGCACCTTCAAATCTCCGTTTCACGTGCATCCATATCAAGCTCCTCCTTAAAAACATAAATAATTTCAATATTATATATTAGTAAATTGTTACTGGAGTACTACTGACTGAGTAGGTAGGGTTTTTAATTTTTAATACAATTTTTATTATTAATTTATATATATATATATATAATAAAATGTCGGGGCCCCGCGGGGAACGGGGCGGGGAATACTATCCCCGGCCCCGCCCCGGCCCCGCCTACGGGGGAAAAAAAATCCCCATCCCCGCCCCGCGGGGAATTTTCGCGGGGATTCCCCGCCCCGTTCGGGGCGGTTCCCCGCGGGGAACGGGGAATCCCCGCCCCACTGCCAAGCTTATTTTTGTCCTTTCCACCGAGGATCAAGTATTGGTCCCTCAGAGTTGAAATCATTTTTTATGTTCATTGGCTCTGCCCCCAGGCGGGGATCTAGATCGTCTGTTGTCAACACCTGGCCCTCCAAGCCATCAGATGAATGTTGCTCATCACCACCCCTCTGTTGTTCGTCAGGATGATGTTCCTCATGGGTGGTGAGGAGTTGTTCGTCCAACACCTGCTCGTCAAGATGTTGTTCGTCAGTATCCATGTGGTCTTCCTCTATGTCCATCATGTTCTCCAGTATTGATGGTTCATCAGCAGGATAGCTAGTTGTGGCTTCCATCATGGATACTAATGCATGTTTGGCCTGCAACTGTAAGAGACATTCCCTGGCCTTTCTTTGATCTCCTTTGATAGTACCTGCTCCACTTGTTGTTGGGAATTTCAAACAATAATGATAAGTGGAACATGCAGCTTTGAATTCATTTAAAAAGGGTCGACCAAGAAACCCGTTATAAGTTGAATCCTGGTCCACAACCAAGAAGTCAACCATTCTTGTAATATTTTTCTCGGGTTCGTTGGTCGTTACCAGTTGTACTGCTAAAGTAACTATTCCCAATGGGTCCGTTACAGCGTTCCCGAAGCCTATTATTCTGTGAGTTGTATCCCGGATATAGCCCGAATAATCTCCAAGATGATCGAGCGTCTTTTTGAATAGGATGTTGGTGTAGGCTCCGGTGTCCACCAACAGTCTATGGACTCGTGTTCCCATAATTTTTGCGCATATTACGAGCGAATCGTTGTGTAGAGTTAATATTCCTACCAAGTCATTTTCGGTGAAGGTCAATTCTACTGTCTGCATGATAGATGGTTTGATCCCCATTTCTTGGACTTGATCGATCGCTCGTAACTCAGCTTTTCTTTTCCGGTTGGAGATTGGCGGTCGTCCATCAGAACACCCTCCTACGGGACCTGTAGGTTCCATCATGTATAAGTCCTCCAACGGACGAGCAGGAATGGTAGGGACTGGTCGTGCTGGTTTATTGTTTTTCTGAGGTTGATGATCCTCGTCCTCAGAATTGTTCTCCCGGACTCTCTTCCCAGGTTGTCTTTTGACAAAGTCGGAGAGCTTTCCATCCTCGTAGAAACGCCATAGCTGTTTGAGCAAATCTCTACATTCACTTGTAAAGTGTCCCACGCTTTGATGGTAGGCACAATACTTGTTAGGGTTGAGTTTGCCAGTGTCTTGGCAAATTTTCCGGGGAGGGGAGAGCAACTCCTTATCCTTCACATTTTCATAAACAGTATCGACTGACACTGTTAGCACTTGGTTCAACTTTTCTTTGAGTTCTGTCCCTTCAGTGAATGCCTTCATATTTTTAGGGACTCGATAGCTTGTCGTACCAGGTTTCTTGTTGTTCTCCTTGGGATCAGTTTTGTTCTCCCCCAAGTTTGATTGCAAAGCCTCATGCATGGAAACGAATATGCCGGCTTGCTTCCTGAATTCGGCATAACTTCTTGGGCACTTCAGACGTACCTCTTTCCATAGCTTTGATCCTTTCTTCAATCCGGCCATAACGGCAACGATTTTCGTGTCCTCACTGATGGGTTCACCTTCTAACAACACCTTGTCGAACCTTTCCATGAATGCCCGATTTGACTCGTCGTTATTTTGTTTTAGGTCAGACAATCGGTGTTTCTGGGATAAATATGACCCCGCTGTAGAGAAATGAGAAAGGAATTCTCGACTCAGTTGAGTGAACGAGTGGATAGATGCTGGTGGCATCGCTGAAAACCACTTGTGCACCCGATCCCTCAAGGTTAAGGGGAAATTTCGGCATTGAGTGACGTCGCTGGCTCCCACCGAGACCATATAATCTGAATACTTTGTAAGATGAACTCTGGGATCAGCAACACCGTCATACTGTATGCTTGCTGGGAACTGGACCTTCTTTTGAATCGGGGCTTTCAGAATGACAGGTGATAGTGGTGAGGATGGCAAACTAGTTGTCCCCACACCTCTTTGTTGGTCCAACTGTCCCTGCATGTTCTCCACTGTCTTTCTTAAACTTGATAGCTCATCCAAAGATGCCCCCTGACTTGGAGGCTGTTCGGCGAGAAAAGGTACCAACCTTTTTGCTCGTCGCAGTCCCTCACTTGGAGTGGGCAACTCCTGGAGCTGTTTTCTAGGGTTGCTCGCCGCATTTGGCCCTAGTCGCCTGAAGGCAGATTGAGAGAGTCTCTCATGAATTGATGGGCGTGGTTGCTCAAATGTTGCTCGCTCGTGCTCAGCTTCCTTGCGAGCAACTTTCTCCTGTTGCTGGGGTTGGCCAAGTCTGTCCTGGGCACTGGAGCGGGTTGTTCCGTGGCTCGACATTGTTGTTCGCCCGCGAGCAGATTCAGCCTGGCCCTCTCTTGGTTCGACCATCTTTGCTTTGCCTTTATCCCGCCTGACCTGGGCACTGTTCACCTCGTGTTGGTCACCCCTGGTTGACCTAGCCCTAACAACTTCTACGGCTCTATCTTTAGGCCTCACTTGTGAAGGCCTGTTTTGATCTTGCTGTTTCTGTAGTGCCTGGAGAGCAGCAATGGTTTTGGCTAATTCGTTAGGGTTGTTCGCCAGGGCTTCCATTTCAGGTGGAAGATTATGGGTTACGGCCGTATGCTGCGATCTATTCACATGTCTGGGATTACGGTCTTGGTGATCGGCTGACAAAGCTCGAGTAGGAGATGGTCTCCTTGACAAGCGTGATCCTTGTGTTTCCTTGGATTGAGGCATTCCGAATTAACTTGTCTTAATTCTTATGATGAAAAACACCAAGAACACCAAGAACACTTTTATTTGAATCTTCAAATATTTCTTGAGGTTTCCTTTGAATCTTCAAGTTTTCAACTTGAAGTTCTTGAGTAATCACACTAATTCGAAGGTTCGAACCCTCCTTCTAGCGCCAAAAATTATTGGTGATCAATTTTTATCGGATGGATTAGTGACTGTTTAAGTTCGGTTTAAAGATCATCAATCAATTACGTGTGATTGGTTACCACCGTAAATGGTAAATCGAGGGTTCGGGTTATGAACTTGTAAATATGAAAATCGAAATCGTAATAATTTCGTATGTGTGTACGTTTAGGTGTATTAATGTGTGTTTTTGGGAGTGTTTATGAATTTGAACCTGTCTTTCTTAAGCTGGAGAACAACTATTTATAGAGACTAGCAAGCATGAGGTGTCTATGACTCTTGGTCTCCCTATCCTGCATGCCTGACAAGTGTCCTTTGACCTTATCTAAGCTGAATCTTAGTTACAAAGTCTTCTTTGGTCTTATCTCAGACTTCATTGTTGTTCGTCCAGGTCGGTTTAGTGTGTCCAGAATGGATTTTTCATCAAAGTTGTTCGCCTTTGTATTTTACAGTCTGGCTTTGGGATCTTGATCCTTTGTTCGTCGACATGCACCTCTTAGGTTGGTAGATGCACCATCTTTCGTCAATGTTGTTCGTCATTCAGTGACTTAGCAGAATGTTCATATCTGGTCTTGGGTCTCAATACTTGTTCGCTAGTATGTTGTTCGTCGGTAGAGTTGTTCGTCAGTTTATACACTTCCTGAATTGATGTATGCACCCTGACTTGATTTTCTTTGTTGATCATCTTTGATTTGGGGTTGATTCCTCGTAATCCTTATTAAGGCTTTAATTCTTGTTCGCCAATCATTGATTTATGTTCGCCTATCAACAAAGTGGTCTCTTGAAATAAGCCAATTCAGAATATCTTATGCACCTCGAATAACGATCAAAGGAAAAGTGTTAGCCGACTTCATAGTCGAACTAGCCTTTCCTCAAGACCCGATGAGAGGTCATAACCATCCATGGCATATGTATGTACACGGTTCATCAACCAACACAACATCGGGGGAATAGTGTTGATCAGCCCAGACAGGCAAGTCTTCACCTCAACAGTTCGATTTGAGTTCATGGCAATGAACAACGAAGCTGAGTATAAAACACTGATTGCCGGATTACGGTTAGCATTAGCTGTGGGGGTACGAAAGTTGCAAATATATGGAGACTCACAGTTAATTGTCAACCAAGTCCGGGGAGAATATGAAGCAAAGGATGAAAACATGGCCCTATACCAAAATATTGTTGCTCACTTGGCATCTTTATTCGAACAGATCTACATTGAACAAGTGCCAAGAGACAACAACGCTCAAGCAGATACACTTGCTCATCTGGCCACCAGCACAAGACCAGCCAAATTATCAGAGATCACCATCACAAAAATACCTCAACCATCAACGAACGATTACAAAATCAATCAAATAAATGAAGAACTTGAGGAAAATGACTGGAGAACACCCATAGTCAAGTACCTTCGTGATGATGAAGTCCCAGAAGATCCACAAGAAGCAGACGAGACGACCAGGCGAGCAGCAAGGTTTACAATAGTGGACGGGCAACATTTCAAGAGAGGATTTTCACTCACATTGTTAAAATGCTTGGCAAGGGGGCAAGGCCAAGAAGTTTTAAAGGAGATTCATGAAGGCATCTGTGGAAATCATGCAGGAAGGCGAGCATTGGCATACAAAACAGTAAGACAGGGATACTATTGGCCAACTCTTCTGCAAGATGCTATCAACGTTGCAAAAACATGCCACAAATGCCAGTTGTTCGCTCCCACTATTCATAAGCCACCAACAGAGTTGATATCAGTAAATAGTCCATGGTCATTTGCAAAGTGGGGGATAGACATCATAGGACCCGTTCCAACCGGAAAAGGGAGTGCAAAATTTGTAGTGGTGGCTGTGGACTATTATACGAAATTGGCCGAAGCAGAAGCACTCGTGACAATCACACAAGAAAAAATTATCAGCTTTATATGAAAAACATTGTATGCCGATTCGGGGTCCCACAAGCAATCTTGACAGATAACGAGAGATAATTTGTGGGCAAGAAAATAAGGGATTTTTGTAAGAAATAGGGAATCAAGAAACATTTTTCAACTCCCTACCATCCTCAGTCCAATGGCCAAGTCAAAGCAGTTAACAAAATAATCACACATTTTAAAGATTCACTTAGTTGACAAAAAGGGAAAATGGTCAGAGGAGCTACCAGAGGTGTTATGGGCTTACAGAATATCGTATAGAACAAGTACCGGCGAAACTCCATTCACCATAGCATTTGGCATCGAGGCAGTTATACTAGTTGAACTAAAAGTAGCAACGGAGCGAACAATAATGTTCGACGAACAGTCGAACAACACAGCCTTGGCTGCAGAAATGGACTTAAGTGATGAAAAAAAAATCTCAGCAGAGACGAAAAATGCGATATACAAGAAAAGAATCGCGAAATACTATAATTCACAAGTGAAAATTAGGGAGTTTGAAGTCGGAGATTTAGTACTTTGAAAGGTATTAGCACCACCACCAGGAGTATTTGGACCGACTTAGGAGGACCCGTACAAGATAACCCACAAATGGCACAATGGCACGTATGACCTTGAAGACATGAAAGGCAACTCAGCCCAATACTCCTAGAATGCGGCCTTACTGAAGAAATATTAGCAATAGATGTATATATAGAGGTTATGAATAGATTTCATATGTAATGTTGGGTTGAATGTTGTAAATTTGATGTAAATTTCAATTTTTTTAGAATATTATATAAGTTCAGCAAACAAGTAGTAGAAATGAGAATTGTTATATAGTATAATTGTAGATTATGTGTTGCACTCTGAGAAATGTTGTAAGGACACAAAAGTCCATTTGTTCGCTTAAAAAGCCCAGCTGTTCGCTGGAGGTCAAACACAATAAGTGCAGGACCAACGGACGACGAACAACAATGCTCCAGTACAAAAATTTAAGGCCAATTCCATTAAGGATCACAAGGCACGATTAATTAAGGTCAAGTCCTTTGAGGACCACAAAGACCCATTCGAATTTTGCACAAAAATTGGTAAACACAGGTACTTTACTCTTGAAAATTAAAAGAGAAATTCTTAAATTGCAAAATAAAGCAAAAGCACTGGACGAGTAACCGTGCACAAGGCGAACAATTGAGCAGATAAATATAAATAAATAAGCAATGGAAAGGAAGAAGTTATTTCATTTAAAAAGATAATGCAGTACAACGTAAAAAGAAAAGTTACATAGTCAGGCCAATTACAGGCTAAAAGCAAAAAGAAAAAAAGGGGGAGTGAGCTGAGACCGTAAAAAACCTCAGCCTCTTTGCTGGGCTCCTCGCCAGTGACCCTGGGGGCAACAACTTGGACATCATCCCCGAAAATATCAAGAGGGACCCCCATTTCTCCAAGGTCGGCCACGGGGACGGTGAATCCAGCACCAAGTGGATTATCTTTAACATACTCAGTGAAATCTTGTTTCACCGAATTGAATACGTCCTTCCTGTGGTCCATGGTGAATTTGACAGAGCGTATACTCTCGGCAAAGGCACACACATAACCGAAGTTAGTGTTGTCCGCCACATCTTGAGCATAGGCGTCATAGGCGACCATGGCGGCTTTCTCTTTCTCCAAGCGAGCAACATCGACTTTCAGCTGCTCGATCTGGGTGACTAGTCCCATCTTCTCTCCCTCCAACACCTTCACTCGCTCGTCAGCGGCTCCCAACTCGAGCATCATCCTTTCAGATTGATTAAGGGCAAACTGCTCGCTGTCGAGGGTAGCTTGCAGTTTTTGCTCCAGATCAGCCTTAACCTTGGCATGCTCAACACTTTCCTTGGCTAGCTCGTCGTCCTTCTTCTTCAAGGCGGCCACCTCCTTCGCTTCAAAATTCTCCATCTTACGGCCAAGACCTCGATTTTTCCTCTCCAAGTTTATAATTTGATCAAGGAGCTTTTAAGCAACAACGGCTTGATGGCTGGCATTATAGGCGACGAGTCAGGCATTATCACTAGCGTTCTGCTCTTGGATAATCTCCTCATAAGTTTTAGTCCACTAGCGGGGAACCATCTCTGTTGCTCGCCTCACATGAGAATCAGGGATGTCTTGGTATGGTGGAGGCGACTTTACGCAACTCAACTGATGGAGAACATCTATTCGCCCCGAATGTTCCTCAGGCTTATACCTACAAAAGGAAAAAGATATGAAATTAATGAAACCAAAAGCAAAATACGATAAAGATGATCAATGGAACAAGGGGCAGGAAACATACTCCCTCAATTTCACCAGGTCATAACCCAGGTAAGAGCGATCAGGAGAGAGATGTTTTCTTTTGCTCGCCAGAACACCAGTGACAGCCTGGTGCTCGCTCACCACCTCTAGCGAGGCGGACTTTGAAGAAGGAGATCGAGGCGCTTTAGTGCTCGCCCGTTCATGCTTCGAGCGCTTTGATTCTCGCTCCTCACCAGCACCGCCACCTCGGCCACCATCACCCCTGGGGGCTTTTTGCTCATCCTTCTCTCTCTCCTTCTCTCTTTTTCTTCCCACATTCTTGGGAGAAGAAGTAGGCTTGGAAGCTCCTTGGGAGCGAGCAGCAGTGCCCCTTGGGCGAGGAGGAGGAGCTGGATCTTCTCCCGCCCTCAATTTTATCAAGAAAGTAGGAGGGTCGAACTTCTTCCTTGTAGGCTCTTCGGCGGCTATTTATTTCACGCGCGCAGCGAGGAGGCGATAGGATTTAGGTATGACTGGAACAGCAACGGTCACTCGTTGATCTAACAAATGAACAAGGTGAACAGGAATAATTAATAAAAAACGACTAGTCGAACAGTAATGAGAAGGAAAAGTTAAGAAATTTTACCCTCTGGGATGTTCGATTAAGCTTCTAAATGGTGTGGACTTGTGGTCAACTGAGCAAGCTTACGACAGTGAGGCTTCGACAAATGGGAAATTTCACGACCGGTAAGATTGTGGAGTGTAATCACCGTCAAAGTGTACAAAAATTCTTCACTCAAGTCTGGATGTCCCCACTTCAGAATCCTCGGACCTGCAAAAAAAAAGGAAATTAAAATTAGTTACACTTAATCTATAAACAGAAAAAGTAGAGCCTACATTTTATAACACCGAAGAATTCCAGGGAGTTTATGTGCGCCTGTCCGCCGAAAAAATCAGCTGATGCTCGCCAGTCTCCTCCAATAAAGAAGAATTGGTTGTGCCAACTCTTCACCTTATTGGGAACCCCCCCAATCAATTTGACCCCACTCCCCGCCTTGACGTAATACCAGCCCTCGCCCTCGTCCTTACAAGCGGAGATCACCATCGCATAGTGAACTTCAACGGTGCTGATTTTATTTTTATAATCTTCAAGACCAAAGAGGGTCGTGAAGGCTAGAAAATTACTCCACTCATCCGGAGTGATTTGGGTGATCGCCAGATTAGTATCCTCCAAAAACAACCAATAACGGGGTGGAGAGGAAGTGGAAAGACAGTGTTAAGCACATCCAAATTTATCGCCGTGCAGCCGGGAGGAGGGCGATCAGCAGTCTCTCCCTTCTTGGGGGCGTACAAAAAGATGTCATATAGAATTTTATAATGAGAATGAATGCTATCCAAGTCGTCCTCGGTGATAAGACTCGAGATCTTGCTCGCCACAAAACTGTTCGGTGTTGATGGGCGAACATCAATCACTATTTGACGAACATTAATTAAAGCCCAAATGAAGATTACAAAGCATCATATCCAAATTAGAAATGATTAACAAAGAAAAGCAAAGGGGGGTGCATAAATTAATCCAGGTGGTGTATTAAACGACGAACAACTCCCTTTGACGAACAACATACTGGCAAACAGGTCCTGGGGCCCGAAGCCAAATATGGACCCTACATCAAGTCAATAATAACGAGCAACGTCGTCAGGAGGTGATGCATCTACCAGCCTAAGAGGTGTATGGTGACGAACAAAGGACCAAGATCCCGAAAGCCTGTCTGTACAGAGCATGAAGGCGAACAACTTCCGAACCGTAACCTCAAGAGGCGAACAACATTTACCAAAAGAACAATTTAGACCCACCAAGCCAACCAAGACGAACAACAATGAGTCCGAGATAAGGCCAAAGAAGACTTTATAACTAAGTTTCAGCTTAGATAAGGTCAAACAAGGTCAAAGGACACTTGTTTTGCATGCAAGCTAGGAAGTCCAAGAGTCTTGTACACCACCTACTTGGTGGTCTCTATAAATAGTTGCTCTCCAGCTGAGAAATACAAGTTCAAATTCACAAATACTCCCAAAACACACACAAACACACATAAACGTGCACACATACGAAATAAATACAGATTCGACTCTCGTATTTATGATTTTACAACCCAAACCTTCGATTTATCATTTACGGTGGTAATCAATCACACGTTCTTGTTTGGTGATCCTAAACCGAATTAAAACAACCATTAATCCCCATGATTAAATTTGATCACCAACAAATTGACGCTAGAAGAAGGGTTCGAACCTTCGGTTAAGTGTGATTAATCAAGACCTTCAAGTTTAAAAACTTGAAGATTTGAAGAAATCCTCAAGAAATTCTTGAAGATTCAAACAAAAGTGTTCTTGGTGTTCTTCAATATTAGATTTGAAGACTCAAAGATTGAGAAGATAATTCAAATCAGGATGCCTCAATCCAAGGAAACAAGAATTTCACATCCCTCGATTGGAGTCTCCCCAACTCGGGTCTCGTCCACTGATCGTCAGGACTGTGACCCACGACATGCGAACAAAGTTCAATCTTCAGTTGCAGCCTGTGTAATGCCTCCAGACTTAAAGGCATTGGCTAAAGACCCCTAGAATTGGCCAAAACCATAGCTGCTCTCCAGGCAATTCAAAAGCAACAACAACAACATAGGCCTTCACAAGCAAGGTCTAAATCCCACAACCTGGAAGTAGTGAGAGCAAGGTCTGCTCGCGGTGAGCAATATTAAGTTAATAGTGCCCAGAATCGAGGGGACAAGGGTGTTAGGATATAGATTAGATGTTTTGAAGATGTTAAAACAAGAACTTGTAATAGGGCTAGCTGAACCTGTTAGTCAGCTACAGATTAGTCTTGGTCTAGAATAGGTCTTTGGTTAAGGGGGAAGAAATTTGTGCAGACCAGAGGAGGTGACCAGAGGAGGTGATCAGAGAAGGTGACCAGATGAGGTATGGACCAGATGAGCTCTGACCAGAAGAGTCACCAGAGCAGATGAGGTCCAGAGGAGTCTGACCAGAGGAGTCTGACCAGATGAGTCTGCCAGAGGAGTCTGACCAGAGGAGCCTGACCAGAGGAGTTTGACCAGAGGAGGTGACCAGAGGAGCCTGGCCAGAAGACCTCTCCCAGATGAGGACCAGAGCAGAAATGTTACCAGACCAGAAGACCCCAGACCAGACGAGTCCTGACCAGACGAGGGAGGCGGATTAGTTCACCCACTTAGAGGCTGCATGTAATCTGGAGACAAGGAGATTTTGGAGATCATTGATGGAGAAGAATGCAATCTGGAAGTCAACTGATAGGAGAATCTGTCTGATTGATTGCTTAATTGAAAGTCAACTAATCAATCATATAATCAATCCTTGATTGATTATATTCCTCCAATTATGGTTGTTTGAATTGCTAGCTTCCAACGGCTAGTTAATTCCTACAACTATATTTAGGAGTGTTGTGATGAGTTCATTAGAGACTAGAGTCGCGCGAGAGCACACCAAGAACACACGAACTCTTCCACTCACTCACTTTGTCATTTTAAGTTTATATACACTCTTTAGGAGTTATAGTTGGACCATTCACACAATCCTTATCTGTATAGATAGATTGGTGTAAGGCTTAGATCGTAAGATTGAAGCAAGTTGTACGAAGGAGCTGGTACTTCGAAATTCCAGTGGTTAGTGAGTACGTTGGTTGGAGAGTAAGTCCCCTTTGGAGAAAGGGAGAGTGGACGTAGGACAAGTTGGTCCGAACCACTATAAATTCTTGTGTTCTTTATTTTCTGCACTTTAAATTTCTGCAATTTCTTTTAGCATTTCTTTAAAGGGTTTTCATTAAAAATAAACTTAAAAACGCTTTCCGCTGGATATTTTTGGGACCAACAAGTGGTATCAGAGCAGTGTGTCCTACAGACCACTGTTTTGAAATTATCTCGGTGGTCACCAGGGCAGATCCATATTTTTGAAAACCCAAATATTTGTTGTGCTAACAAATTTTGCAGAAATGGGCTCAAAGAGATGCAGTAGAAGAGACACCAGGAGGTACTCTAAAAGGAGCTTCGCAGATGAGGAAGAAGAGGTATCCACTTCTGGTTCATCATCCAATTATGGACCAGACGAAGAGATATGTCTGGTAACAGACGAGGTATGTGATCGAACTCCCTCTTCTTTTTCATCTTCTTCTTGTTCTGGACAATCAGAGGAGTCTGATATGCAGAAGATGCTATTAGATCTCCAATCTTCTATACAACTTTGTCAAAAATTGGAAGAAGAGAACACAAAGTTGAAAGCAGAAAATCAGAAGCTTTCACAACGTTTTGGCAACCCAACTGATCTACCAGCTGAACATGTTCAAACACTGGTAGAAGAGTCCACTGACTTGAAAACCAGATGTGATGAACAAACTAAGCTGATAGAAAAGCTGCTTGTTGAAAACATTGAGAAAGATAATGAATATACTCTGCTGAAAGCTAAGTTCGATGAACTCTTCCATCAAAACAAAATTGTAAAAGATAGTGAGGACAAGCTCAAGCTGAGACTGGAGCAGCTGACTATAGCAAACAATGCTGTGTCACATATAGCTGCCTCATCTCAAAGAGAGCATGATAAAACAGGCCTTGGTTATACCAAACCTGAATCCTCACATGTTCAGAAAGAAGAACAGACTAGTAATTTTATTGATAATGGTAAAAGGCCAACTGACCAGGCAACTCAGCCTAATGGGCAGATGAGTACTGAAACTCAAAAACCCAAAAGACAGAGGAGGAGTTTTAAGAAGGGTTATACCCAGAATAAAATACCTCAGCCAGGCCAGCAGAGTAGAAGACAGTCTGGATCTTCTTAAAAGAAGCAGAACCAGATGACTCCTACTCACCTGCAGAGGACTTTCAAGTCATCTGCCAGACCAGCTGGAACCTTTGATGGTTCTTGTAAGACTTATCCTTATCAAAAGAATTTCAAGTCTGTTGCTTTAAGACAAGTTATTCCTTCTACTGGACAAGCTAATAAGAGAAGAAGAGCCTCTAGAAGAAATAACCATGTTGAAGCTTCTTATGTTCAGTGTGTTTTTGTGGATATATATGGAAGAAAGATAAGATCACCTGATTCAAAAAGGGATGATCTATTCTTGTGGCTTCCTAAATATTGTGCTAACCCCCCTGGACCCAGAAGGGTACCAAAAAGTTGATTGCCTGCAGATACACAAGAAGACCAGCTGATGTTTTGCCCCAATATCAGCTGAGCATACTTTGAGGGGGAAGATCAGTTGACCCAGCCTGCTAGAATCTCTATTTGCTATTTCAATATTTTCTTGTCTTGTTTTATTTAAAGTTCTTCCAGTTTTAACATCATCAAAAAGGGGGAAATTGTTAGGATATAGATTAGATGTTTTGAAGATGTTAAAACAAGAACTTGTAATAGGACTAGCTGAACCTGTTAGTCAGTTACAGATTAGTCTTGGTCTAGAATAGGTCTTTGGTTAAGGGGGAAGAAATTTGTGCAGACCAGAGGAGGTGACCAGAGGAGGTGACCAGAGAAGGTGACCAGATGAGGTATGGACCAGATGAGCTCTGACCAGAAGAGTCACCAGAGCAGATGAGGTCCAGAGGAGTCTGACCAGAGGAGCCTGACCAGAGGAGCCTGACCAGAGGAGTCTAACCAGAGGAGGTGACCAGAGGAGCCTGGCCAGAAGACCTCTCCCAGATGAGGACCAGAGCAGAAATGTTACCAGACCAGAAGACCCCAGACCAGACGAGTCCTGACCAGACGAGGGAGGCGGATTAGTTCACCCACTTAGAGGCTGCATGTAATCTGGAGACAAGGAGATTTTGGAGATCATTGATGGAGAAGAAGGAAATCTGGAAGTCAACTGATAGGAGAATCTGTCTGATTGATTGCTTAATTGAAAGTCAACTAATCAATCATATAATCAATCCTTGATTGATTATATTCCTCCAATTATGGTTGTTTGAATTGCTAGCTTCCAACGGCTAGTTAATTCCTACAACTATATATAGGAGTGTTGTGATGAGTTCATTAGAGACTAGAGTCGCGCGAGAGCACACCAAGAACACACGAACTCTTCCACTCACTCACTTTGTCATTTTAAGTTTATATACACTCTTTAGGAGTTATAGTTGGACCATTCACACAATCCTTATCTGTATAGATAGATTGGTGTAAGGCTTAGATCGTAAGATTGAAGCAAGTTGTACGAAGGAGCTGGTACTTCGAAATTCCAGTGGTTAGTGAGTACGTTGGTTGGAGAGTAAGTCCCCTTTGGAGAAAGGGAGAGAGGACGTAGGACAAGTTGGTCCGAACCACTATAAATCCTTGTGTTCTTTATTTTCTGCACTTTAAATTTCTGCAATTTCTTTTAGCATTTCTTTAAAGGGTTTTCATTAAAAATAAACTTAAAAACGCTTTCCGCTGGATATTTTTGGGACCAACAAAGGGCAAAGCCAAAGTAGCCGACCAAACAGAAGGTCAGGCTGAGTCTGTACATGGGCGAACAACAATTTCCAGCCATAGAACAACTCGTTCCAGTGCATAGGACAGACTTGTCCAACCTCAACTTCAGAAAGAAGTTACTCGCCAGGGAGTAGGAGATGGGCGAGCAACTTTTGAGCAGGCTCGTCCATCAATGCACGAAAGACTATCTCAGTCAGCCTTTAGGCGCCTAGGGCCAAATGCGGTGAGCAACCCTAGGAAACAACTTCAAGAAATGCCCGCTCCAAGTGAGGGACTACGACGAGCAGAAAGGCCAGTGCCTTTGCTCGCCGAACAGTCTCCAAGTCAGGGGGTATCTCTTGAGGAATTATCTAGCCTAAGAAAGGTTGTGGAGAGCATGCGGGGGCAACTTGACCAACAAAGAGGGATGGGGACGACCAGCATGCCATCCTCCCCTTTGTCATCCATCATACTGAAGGCCCCGATCCAGAAGAAGATACAATTTCCGGCAAGCATACAATACGAAGGCATTGCTGATCCCCGAGTCCATTTAACGAAGTATTCAGATTACATGATTTCTGTGGGAGCCAGTGATGCCACCCAATGCCGGAATTTCCCCTTGACTTTGGGGGACAGAGTACACAAGTGGTTTTCTGCAATGCCACCAGCATCAATCCACTCGTTTGCTCAACTGAGTCGAGAGTTCCTCTCCCACTTCTCAACTGCTGGGTCGTATCTATCCCAAAAACACCGGTTATTGGACTTAAAGCAAAATGACGATGAGTCAGATCGGACGTTTATGGAAAGATTCGATAAAGTGCTGTTAGAAGGGGAGCCAGTTAGCAAAGATACGAAAATCATAGCCGTCATGGCAGGGTTAAAGAAAGGATCTGAATTATGGAAGGAGGTACGTCTGAAGTGCCCAAAAAGCTATGCCGAATTTAGAAACCAAGCCGGCATATTTGTTTCCATGCACGAAGCCCTGCAAGCAAACTTGGGAGACAACAAGGCTGATCCCAAGGAGAACAACAAGAAACCCGGCGGAACAGGCTATCGGGTCCCTAAAAACATGAAGGCATTTAATGAAGGGACGGAGCTGAAGGAAAAGTTAAATTAAGTGCTAATAGTATCCATCGATACTGTGTACGACAATGTAAAGGAGAAAGAGTTGCTCTCCCTTCCCCGAAGGATTCGCCAAGAAACTGGCAAACTCAACCCTAACAAGTATTGTGCCTACCATCAAAGTGTGGGGTATTTTACTAGTGAGTGTAAAGATTTGCTCAAGCAACTCTGGCGATTCTACGAGGAGGGAAAGCTCTCCGACTTCGTCAAAAGATAACCTGGAAAGAGGGGCCGGGAGAGCAGCCCGGGGGATGAAATTGACGATCAACCTCCACAAAACAATAAACTCGGGCGACCAGTTCCTGCCGTTGCTGCTCGTCCATTAGAGGATCTATACAGGATGGAACCCTCAGGACCTGCGAGAGGATGTTCTGATGGACGACCACCAATTTTCAACCGGAAAAGAAAAGTCAAATTACGAGCGATCGACCAAGTACAAGAAATGGGGATCAATTCATCCATCCTACAAACATCTGAACTAGTCTTCACAGAGAAGGACTTGGATGGGATTTTGACTCCACACAATGATTCGCTCGTAATTTGTGCAAAGATCATGGGGACCATAGTACATAGATTGTTGGTGGACACCGGAGCCTACACCAATATCCTTTTCAAAAAGACGCTCGACCAACTTGGAGATTATTCAGGCTATATACGAGATTCAAATCATAGAATCTTAGGCTTCGGAAATGCTGTAACAGTCCCGTTAGGGGAGATTAGGTTGTCCATTCAGCTTGTAACGGTCGAGGAACCCGAGAAAAATATTATAAAAATGGTAGATTTCTTGGTGGTAGATCAAGAATTGACTTACAACGGGTTTCTTGGTCGACCTTTTTTAAATGAGTTTAAAGCTGCATGTTCAACTTACCACTATTGCATAAAGTTCCCAACAGCAAGTGGAGCAGGCTCAATAAAGGGAGACCAAAGAAAAGCTCGTGAATGTCTCCTACAATTGCAAGCAAAACAGGCACAAGTATCATGATGGAAGCCACCACCAGCTACCCAGTTGATGAACCATCAGTGCTGGAGAACATGATGGATATGGAAGAGGACCATATGGATACTGACGAGCAGCCTCCTGACGAGCAAGTGTTGGACGAACAACTCGTCATCACCCATGGGGAACTCCAATTTGACGAACAACGTAGGGGTGGTGACGAGCAACATACAACATATGACTTGGAGGGTCGGATGCTGACTAACAAAAATGGGTTAGGACCAGCAGATGATCTAGAGCCCTGCCTGGGAGCAGAGCCCATGAACATCAAAAATGATTTCAACCCCGAGGGACCAATACGTGATCCTCGTTGGAAAGGATAAAAACGACGAGCAACTCCAGTCGAGGAACTGGAGGCGTTCAAAGTTAATCCTGGGAACGAAGATCCTGAATTGTATATAGGATTTGAGCTCCCCGAGCCTTACAGATCCCGAATGAAAGAGTTCCTCGGTAAGAATCTAGATATGTTTGCTTGGTCTCATGCAGACATGGTTGGAATAGATCCAAAGCATGCTTGCCACAGGCTTAATATCAATCAAGCAAAAAGGTCAGTCCATCAAAAACGAAGAAAGTACGGCCCAGACAAGTATCAAGCTTTGAATGAAGAGGTGAAGAAGTTGTTAGACAACGATCTAATCCGTCAGGTACTTTGTCCACAATGGGTAGCAAACCCAGTCCTTGTGCAAAAGCCAAACGGAACCTGGAGGCTATGCATAGATTTTACACATCTGAATGCAGCATTCCCGAAGGATAACTTTCCTCTCCCACATATTGATCAATTGGTGGACAGCACAGCGGGTCACGAGATGTTAACATTCATGGATGCTTTTGCCGGATACCATCAAATCCCAATGCATCCAGATGATCAAGAAAACACAGCATTTTATACAAATAAAAACTTGTTGTGTTGGAAAAGAATGTCATTCGGCCTCATCAACGCAAGAGCAACATATCAGAGGTTGGTGAACAAGATGTTCGATGAACAAATTGGAGATACCGTAGAAGTCTACGTAGATGATATCGTGGTCAAAAGTCTCCGAAAGAAAGATCATCTCCAACATTTAACCCAGGTGTTTGAAACCCTTCAACACTACAACATGAAGTTGAATCCAAAGAAAATCAGCTTTGGAGTTCATTCGGGGAAGTTCCTGGGACATCTTGTTAGTCAACGAGGAATTGAGGCCAATCCAACAAAAGTCAAGGCCATCGTGGATATGCAACCACCACGTTCAGTAAAAGAGGTGCAAAGGCTCACAGGATGCCTAGCAGCATTTAACCGGTTCATATCCCGATCAGGAGACAAGTGTCATCCATTCTTCGAGGCCATCAAGAAAGGAAAATTTACGTGGACTAACAACTGCCAAAAGGCATTCGACCAACTTAAAGAATACCTGGGAGATGTTAAAATTCTATCAAAGCCCATCCGAGGTGAAATGCTCTATTTGTATTTGGCAGCGTCAGAAGTGGCAATAAACTCTGTTCTGGTACGGGAGGATGACAAATTTCATCAACCAATCTACTACGTCAGCCAAGCTTTACACGAGGCAGAGATCAAATATTCCCCAATTGAAAAGCTGGTGTATGCACTTGTTATGAGTGTGAGAAAGTTACGACCATACTTCTTCGACCATCAAGTTGAGGTGCTAACAACTTTCTCACTCAGACAAATTCTCCATCGCCCTGATACAGCTGGTCGTCTATTAAGATGGTCACTAGAGATTAGCCAGTTTGGGGTGACCTATGCTCCTCGAACAGTGATCAAAGGGCAAGCTTTAGTCGACTTTATTGTCGAACTAACTTTCCCACCAGATCCAATGAGAGGACTAGATCATCCCTGGCATCTCTATGTCGATGGATCTTCAACCAACATGGCCTCAGGGGCAGGAGTAGTCCTAATTAGCCCTGACAGACAAGTGTTCACCTCGGCAATCAGATTTGGTTTCATGGCTACCAACAACGAAGCTGAATATGAAGCTCTAATTACTGGTCTCCACTTATCCCTTGCAGTCGGTGTCAGACGTTTGCAAATATTCGGTGACTCACAATTGATCGTGAATCAAGTCCGAGGTGAATATGAAGCGAAAGACGATCACATGATCGAGTATCAGCGGATTGTTGCTCACCTAATGTCCCTACTGGATCAAGTCTTCATTGAACAAATTCCAAGGACAAGCAACACTCAGGCAGATGCATTGGTCCTGCTAGCAACAAGCGAAGGGCCTGTAGAGTTGGTAGACATTATAATCACAAAGATGAACGAACCGTCAACGATAAGTTATAATGTCAACCAACTAGACGAATAATCAAGTGAAGAAGAAGATTGGAGAACAAACATAGTCAAATATTTGAAAAGTGGAGAAAAACCAAACAACTCTTTTGAAGCTGTCAAGCTAACAAAGCAAGCCGCTAGATATACTCTGGTAGGCGAACAATTTTACAAAAGGGGAATATCAATTCCACTTCTCAAATGTTTGCCTAGGGGGCAAGGACGAGCAATACTCGAAGAAATACATGCCGGAGTATGTGGAAATCACACTGGGGGGCAAGCTTTGGCATACAAAACTATTAGACAAGGTTATTATTGGCCGACTTTACGTCAGGATGCAATCAAGAAAGCAAAAACTTGTCATCAATGTCAGATTTTTGCCCCGAACATTCATACCCCTGCTCAGGAGCTCGTATCAGTTTACAGCCCATGGCCATTTGCAAGATGGGGGATGGACATTATTGGTCCCTTCCCAGCAGGAGTTGGGAATGTTCGATTTGCCATCGTGGCAGTCGATTATTATACAAAATGGGCAGAAGCAGAAGCCATGGTGAAAATCACTCAACAAAAGATGATCAACTTCATATGGAAGAACATTGTCTATCGTTTTGGAGTCCCACAAACGATTGTGATGGACAATGGTCCGCAGTTCGACGGAAAAGAGTTGAGAGACTTCTGTGCAAAGTGGGGGATCAAAAAACACTATTCTACCCTCTATCATCCCCAATCAAATGGACAAGTCGAAGCTGTTAATAAGATTATCAAGCATATGTTAAAAGTACGATTGGCAGAGAGCAAAAGTAGTTGGTCTGAAGAACTCCCGGAAGTCTTGTGGGCGTATAGAGTTTTTCCTAGGTCAAGCACCAGAGAAACACCTTTTGCAATGGCTTTCGGAAAAGAAGTTGTTATACCAATTGAATTAAAGACCAATACAATCAGGACGACCAACTTTGATGAACAGGCGAACAACTCTGCTCTAGCTACTGAAATGGATTTGCTCGAGGAAAAAAGAGTAAATGCTGAGCTAAAAAATGCTACCTATAAGTAGCGAGCAGAACGCTACTATAATTCCCATGTTAAAATCAGGGAATTCAGAGTTGGAGATTTGGTTCTAAGAAAGTTGCTCGCCCAACCTCCAGGTGTATTGGGACCAACTTGGGAGGGCCCGTATCGTATAACGGACAAATTCCTTAATGGTGTATACGATATCGAAGATATGAAAGGCAAGCCGGCCCAATACTCCAGGAATGATGTACATCTAAAGAAGTACTATCAATAATTCGAACAAGTTCAATTGTTGGGCGAACAAATGTCTTGGGGGGGCAAGTGAACCAAATGAATCAAAAACTTGCCTAATTTTTTGAAAATTTTGTTAAGTATAGAACGAAAGGTTGTTCGGCACATTGTATAGTCTGGTGCTAGTTCATCTTTTGATTTTAGATAAAGTTGCTCGGCAAAAATATTATAAGCGAGCATGTTTTAGTTGGTGTTCAAAGTTGTTCGTCAGATTGTATATGTTAATGATGAACAGTCTTACAACACTTGTAATTTTTCACGATGTAAATATAGTTGTTCGTTGAAAGAAAAGTCCAAAGCTCAAGGTACAAGTCCATTTTTAAGGACCAAGGCCACTTAGAGGTTGTTCGTTTTTTAAGATGAACAGAACCTAAGGCTAAACCCATATTCTATTAAAAGGCAAAGTTCAAATCGAACAAAGCCGAACATTATATGTTATAATTGCAAAAGCATTGAATAAAAATGTAAAGGCAATTAACATATAAAAAGAAAATGAGTGAACAAAAAGACATTCATTAATAAAAGGCTTTAAGCCTAAAAAATAGTACAGTGTAAAAAGAAAATGTATTACAAAAAAGACGAGCAACTATTACAAGAGAAAATATTGAGAAATTCTAAGTCCTAATCCTAATGTTGCTCGCCCTGAGGAGGATCTGGAGTTTGGTCGACGGGAGGATCAACAATCATATCTCTGGCCAGGTCCTCGGTCGTGTTTTATTCTCGCTCCCGAGCAGCCTGCTCGTCATGGCAATCTGCTCGTCATGGGCAGCTTGCTCGCCTTCATCTGCTGGGGCTGGAGGACGAGTAACAATGATGCTAGGGTCAAGTTTGTCAATCTTAACCCCGTAGTCAATCATGTCCCCCATCTGGAGTTTGATGTTGTTCGGAGGAGGATAATGCTCGACGAACTCTGACAAATCCCTTCCCATCTCGTCGACCAAATCCGAATTCTCCATCTGCTCTCGAGTGAGCATTCCCCCCATCGCCTCATTGAGCCGAGCAACTTCGGCCTCGGCCTCAACCAATTTCTGCTCGGTAACAGCCACTCTCTTCTTTTGCTCCTCGAGCTCAACATCCTTGCTCTTAAGCTCGGCCGACAACTGTTGATAGTCTTCGACATGTTTCTTCTCGATGTCATCGGCGAGTTTGAGCTGGTTGTTGAGGCGAGCAAGTTTGGCCTCGTACTGGTTGACCAAACCATCTTTTTCTTCTGTTAACTGCCGAGCAGTACCGGCATAACGACGAACAGCTTCTTCTAGATCGGCAAGCTGAGCCATTCCCTTTTGGGCCGTGACGAGTGCATTGGCATGCTGCATCATAGAGAGATGAAAGTTGACCGCCACTCCTTGCATGGAGATAGTTTTCTCCATGGGTCTGGTCCATGCCCGGGCGATTAGCTCGGTGGCCCTTCGGACATGTTCGCCCGGAATCTCCCTGATGTTCACCGGAGTTTTAGAGCATGCATACTGGTGAATAGGGTTTGCTCGCCCTGGGTAGTTGTGGCCACGTATCTGCGAACAAGTATATCAGAAACAGTTAAAAATATTTCGCAAAATGACGAAACTTGTTCGGCAAAGACAGGGAGAACTTACTCAAGAAATTTTTTCTCATCCTAGCCAAGGTGGGTAATATCTTCCAGACCTCAGAAGGGGGAAACATCTTTTCCCACCTTGCCCGTCTTTTTAACCGGCTCGATAGAAGTGTGGCGAGCAGCTTCTTCTTCAGAGTGGGGGCGAGCATGACTTTTCCCCACCTTTTCTTTTCCCTTATTGCCGGCAGGGACCGGTTGCGCCACTAAAGACCCGTCGCCCCTCTTTAGGCATTTGGCTCCTCGAGGTGATAAGGCAGGAGGAGGAGATGGTGGAAGGTTGGAGGGGGCGCAGCCTGGCGAGCAACTTTGGCCCCCTCAGACTTGTTCGTCATCGCCAATACTTTGGAGGGCGGATCTCCTTTCACTTTCCGTCCCTTGGAAGGCGGCATCTCGTGAACTCTTTGCTCAAGGAGTCCAAAACAGGGAGGAACGGCGACGGTAACTTGCTCGGCTAAAAAAATAGAGAGAAAAGGAAGTATGTTAGACGAGCAAGTTTAGAGAGCAAACGACGAACAAGGTTGTGCTGGAAAGTTAGGAATTTTTCATACCTGGGGGCACCTCAGCTTGAGCCTCTAGGTGGTGGGGGTACGTGAACAGACGAACAACTTTTTTACACTTCTCTCTATTCACGTACTCAATGGTCCTCTCGGCTCTATCTCGGAGGGCAACCAAACACGAGGTGAAGAGGAATTCAGAGCCAATCTCTTCTTTTTCTGAATTCCACTTGAGCAACCGGGGACCTGCGAGCAAACAAGAAAAGTTAAATTAGAACTTAATCCAAAGACGAACATGTACAAGCTTACGTTTGATCTTCCCATAAGTGGTGGGAGAGTATATGCGCCCAGCACCACCGTGTGGATCAGAAGATGCTCGCCAATCGCCCCCGATGAAGAAGAAGTGCTCTTTCCAGTTTCTGATTTTGTTCGGCACTCCTTCAACAAGTTTGAGTCCAGTCCGGACCTTCAAATAATAATAGCCCTCCTCGCCCCTTGGACATTTTATGATCGTCATCAGGTAGTTGACCTCTTCAGAAGTAATGCGGTCAACGTACCCCTCCAGGGCGAACAAACCCATGATGCCGAGCAAGTTCATCCACCCAATTGGTGTTATCTGGGTGATGGCCAGGTTGGTCGCCTCCAGAAAATGACCAACAATCGGGGGTAGTGGCAACTTTAGCCCAACGATTAAGGTATCGATGTTGATCGTCGTACATCCTGGTGGAGGCCGATCAGCCCTTTCTTTTCTCTTCGGAGCCCACATGTGTATATCATACGGGATTTGGTACACCTCCCGGATGAGGTTGAGTTCATCCTTGCGAACAACACTCCGGATCCTGCTCGCCTGATAGTCGGTCTTTACCAAGTCCAATACTTGATGCTGAGGGCGGGGAAAGTTATTTGCGTGTTCAGCGGAATATGCTCGCCATTCGAATGGGCGAGCAACACCCGAGGGGATCTCATTTTCGAGCATTTTAGGGCCTGGGAATCCTATCCCCTCCAAGACTTCACGGGAGAGCTCGTCAAACTTCGGATCTTCCTCGGATTCTGAAGTTGAGGACTCCTCATCTGAAGTATTGCTCGCGGCCTCCCCAACTTCTTCGCCGGATGGCGAGCACCAGTATTTTCCACCGATCGAACCACTGAATCTACGTCAGGGTGTGTTTCCGAGGAAACCTCAAACGGCGGTTGCCCCTCAATGGAACGATCAGAAAGAGGGGGTCCAAACTCTCCTTGAAATTTTGATTGCTCGAATGGGAGGACATGGGTTTAAAAATGAAGAAATTGGGATTTAGAGGTGTATTTAAGGTTTCCGATGGCAGTTTTTGACGGACGACGGCGGCGCAAATTCTCACACGGTGGTGGTGATGCAAGTTTTGGAAGAAAAGAAGAAATTAAGAAACAAGAATAGATAAATAAGAAAAATAACTACCTTAAAAGGAGATTAGAAGCCAAATTTTGAAGAATCAGTGCCGGAAAAGCTTGAAGATTGCCGGGGATGGTGGAATTCGCCGGAGTTTCTGTAGCAAAGGGTGATGAGTGGGAAAATTTTCGTTTCCCACTCGTTTTTATACCCAGGCAAGAAAACGGGGTAAAACCCGTAATTTGCCAAAAAAAGTTGGACCAAATTGAAAGAAAACGGGGTCAATTTTGTACAAAAATAGCCACAAAGTTGCTCACCAATGGGAGGTTGTTCGTCCAAATCTTTACCAAGACGATATCCTAACTACAGTTGCTCGCCACAAAGTTGCTCGTCCGAGGCAACATCTAGTCAGGATAGGGAGCAATTGTTGATGGGCGAACATCAATCACTATTTGACGAACAGTAATTAAAGCCCAAATGAAGATTACAAAGCATCATATCCAAATTAGAAATGATTAACAAAGAAAATCAAAGGGGAGTGCATAAATTAATCCAGGGGGTGTATTAAACGACGAACAACTCCCTTGACGAACAGCATACTGGCGAACAGGTCCTGGGGCCCGAAGCCAAATATGGACCAGGAGGTGATGCATCTACCAGCCTAAGAGGTGTATGGTGACGAACAAAGGACCAAGATCCCGAAAGCCTGTCTGTACAGAGCATGAAGGCGAACAACTTCCGAACCGCAACCTCAAGAGGCGAACAACATTTACCAAAAGAACAATTTTGACCTACCAAGCCAACCAAGACGAACAACAATGAGTTCGAGATAAGGCCAAAGAAGATTTTATAACTAAGTTTCAGCTTAGATAAGGTCAAACAAGGTTAAAGGACACTTGTTTTGCATGCAAGCTAGGAAGTCCAAGAGTCTTGTACACCACCTACTTGGTGGTCTCTATAAATAGTTGCTCTCCAGCTGAGAAATACAAGTTCAAATTCACAAATACTCCTAAAACACACACAAACACACATAAACGTGCACACATACGAAATAAATACGGATTCGACTCTCGTATTTACGATTTTATAACCCGAACCTTCGATTTATCATTTACGGTGGTAATCAATCACATGTTCTTGTTTGGTGATCCTAAGCCGAATTAAAACAACCATTAATCCCCACGATTAAATTTGATCACCAACATTCGGCTGGACGGACATGATGACACGAGAGCGAACAGGGAAGGCCTTTGAGTAGCGAGCAGTGTATTCTTCCCATTCAGTGCTTCAAACAACTCCTTCTGGGATTTGTGATTCAGGGTGACTCTGGAGATGAGAAAATTTATTTCCCTAAAAAACTCTCAAGTCACCGTCAATCTTGGTCGCTCCTCGCTAAGTTGCTCACCTTCAGCTTCGATTTCAGCGGCAACCTCCTCCAAATCTTCACCAAGGTCAGAGGAGGTATCTCCTTCAGCGCGAGGGCGAGCAACTGAACGCTCCATTTCCTGCTCGCCGGAGCTATCAACAGCGCAAGCCTCCACCGAGCGAACAACAGAGGAAGCCTCAGAATCTATTTCTTCATCCACGAGGAGTGTTCTTGGATTTTGGGCAAGTGTTTGACTGGGAGATCGGCGAGAAGTGGAGGATACTTCTTCCTCCACGGGTCTTTTTTCTGGGTTTTGTTCGAAAGCTTCGATAGAAGCGGTATTGCTCGTAGAGGAAGAAGTCATTTCAAATGGGATTTTTTTTGTGAAAGATACAATTTATGATCTGAAAGATGGAAAGAATGATGGAGTTATACGTGAAAGTATGCTTTTACTTTGTATAACTCGTGTATCAAACACTCGTTTTATGAGAATAATTCTTTTATCGCATTTGCTTTAGTTATGATTGAATGTTGAATTTCTATAGCAAACCGTTCTATAAATAGTACATGTTACATTGTAGTTAATGTGGTGATACCCGATCACGGAAGATAACATTAACAGTTTACTTGTAACTAAATGTACATTTTCACGACCTAGGTGGAATTGAACAATCCACCGTGAAAGGTCGATGTGTAAGGCTCAGATTGGTCTGTCTTGACTAAGAGATTTCACTAGCACATTTAGTATGTGTTGAAGAGGACCTACAGCGAGGATAAATTCTTCTGTTCTGAAAGGTGAAGAATTAGACCTCAGTGGTTGTTGATTTCTTAATCTCCGTCACTTAAATAGGACCGTGTGTGCTTAATGGTTACTGCTTTGATTCATGTTGGGTGAGAATCATTGCGACTTCGAACTTTGTGTCTTGGGCAGTAATATTAATCATACGATGGTTGCTAAGATTTAATACGGAGAAACGCGTGCGAGTACGGCTCGTGTGATTAGTTCCCTTGGTGGGCTCAGAAGTTTTATTGTACCAAATCTTGCAAGTGAAGAATTAGTTTCTTCGGTACGAATAATAATGTTGAGTTGTCTTTACTCCAAGGTGAAAGATGTTAATTAATTTAGAGCTATTCAGAAGCTTAATTAATTAATGGACTTGATAATCTTAAACGCGGGAAATAATAACCGGGAGCCCATATTATCGTAATATGGATTAAGATGGATAGTGCAATATTAATTTATTAGTGGTAATAATTAATATTAATGGGCTGAATTATATTGGGGCTCAATATTGAAATTCAGAAGTCCATTAGGAGGTCCAATCTTAATTCTCCTTAAGGCCCCTCAAGTAGCCCAATAATGATAAGGTGATTAAAATAAAAGAAAATAATTATGCTGATTTTTCTCTCTTAATTTTCGAAAATTGATATCTTGGAGCAAGAAAAGATCTTGTTGATTTTCTTGAAAAGATATTATGGAAGATAAGTATTCTTGGAATACAAGATTATCTCATATATTCAAGAAGATCCAAATCTTAGATTTTTGTTTCATTATTTTCGAAAATTATGACTTAATTTGTAGGGTGAGATTTTTGTGGAATATTTTATTTTGGAGAAAAGAATATATGGGATATATTCAAGATTTCTTAGAGTCTAAGAAAAGATTTCTCCAAGCCCATATTACACATGATATTTTCGGCCCTTACATCTTATAAATAGGGGATGATTATTTCATCCCCAAGTACATAATTCCATGTGTTGGAAAAATCAAGAAGCATAGATATTTTTCTTTTTCCTTAGTTTATTAAATTGCTTGAAAGCGTCTCCCACCGGCGATCAAGTGAGGTGAAAAGGGAAATACTTGAGAAGGCTTTGGGTTGATAGAGCGAGATTACAATTGTCCCGTATATCCAAAGGCCAATACTACAAGAGGTACGTTAATCGCATATTTACTTGTTTATTCCGCCTAGTTAATATGTGAAATTAATTTAACATGCATGATGATAATTAGTTGTTGGAATTATTATTTGAATTAATTAGGAATAATTCATGCTAGTAATAATTGTATTTAAATTCGTATTTAAAATTTCATCCCGAATAGATTCCGGGCAACCCTATTTTCCCAACAACTGGTATCAGAGCCACGGTTTCGGGCTCTGAATTTTAAATTGGAATTTAAATTGTTAAACATTAAATTAAAATTGGATAGTAGAATTGTTAGATCTTTTTTGCAGGTATCCAATTATCATGGTTTTTAATGTTGTTAATTTCATGCGTGTAAATTAATTGGTTTTTAATTCGATTCGTTCGAATTCGTTTTTCTCGTGAGAAAATCCACGAGTAGATTAGTTGTTTTTATTTTGATTCGATCATTGTAATAGACTAGTCTAGATCTAGTATTTATTTTTTTTGTAAAAATAAATTGTAACCGGATCGTGACGAAGAACGAAGAATTAAAAATGGCGTACCCGGACGACGCATACAAGCGTGGCGCGTGTATGGACGTAAAATCATGCAAGGGGTGAAGAAAACAAGGACGAACGGCGAAAAAAACGGCGCGCGACGGGTGCACGGCGTCGCGCGCACCGCGCGCGCGCCTCGGGGCGCTACGGGCGGCGCCTCAGCGCGCCTCTGTGCAGCGCCTCGGGCAGCGTTTTGGCGCTTCTCGGGCCGGGAAGCGCGCGGGTCCACTTCGTGGGCCGACGCGCGCTGTATCTCAGGCCGTGGAATTTTTTCGGTTCGTGTTTTTTTTCCGTGTGATTTTAAACGTCGTCTCGAACCCCAAACGATGTTGTTTTTGATGAAGTGTTGCTGTTCGAGTGGGAGCACGTCGAGACGAACGTCGGAAAGCAACAAGGATTATTTTTCGCATCAAGACATGAAGAAATTAAACCGTGACAATTGGATTCGAGTGCTCCAATGTGTTTAATTTTGTTTTGATGGATGTTTTATTTCGTGCATTTATTATTATTTGTTAATATGTGTTTGCATGAATTTAATTGTCCAAGAAAAACCTTACTTTCGAAAATTACTAAGTATGTTTTTATAATCGCAATTTTATTCCGGATATTAAAATTGGATTATTTTGACCTCCATAATTTATTTATTTGTGAAGTTCTTTTGGAATACATTTCCCCCTCGGATCGGCCAAAAGAACGGATTTCACATGAATAAATTCCGAAAGGATGATTGTGGATTATTACTAGTAGCGGTATTGACCCTCACCACGAGTGGCTTGCTCAAAGCGAAATAATAATCCTGTATTTAATTATGGTTATTACTTAGGCATAGGAAATTGATATTAACTTACTCCCCTCGGAGTCCCTGTCAGTTTCTATGTGGTCAAAGTGGGAGCCAACTATTAATTTTGAATTAAGGATTTGTAACTTTTAAGTTTGTAATCCGCTTGAATGTGTTTAAATGTATAGACCACCCCTCGTGGCGCATTTAAATTGTTTCGAGATGTTGGCTGATGCATGATTATATTGTTTTAAGGTTTCAATATAATTGATGTGATCGAATTATGTGATAATTTCATATTTTTCTAGATATTGATATGAATGTATGTTTTATTCTCAGTTCATCATGTCGCAACCTTTTAATCCACTGTTTAGTATACTTAAAGATAACAAACTTGTTGGTGAGAACTATGTTGATTGGAAACGTAACCTTAATATTGTCCTAACCGCTCAACACCACAAGTGGGTACTTACCACTCCTAAGCCCCAAGAGCCTGCCGAAGATGCCACGAAAGCGGACAAGAAAGAGCATAAGAGTTGGTTTGACTCCGATGAGATGGCTAGGTGTACTATTCTGGCTTCAATGTCAGATGTGTTGCAACACCAACACCAACACATGGAGACCGCCTCTGAGATAATGCAAAATCTTGAAGCGATGTTTCAACATCAGAACCGTACGACTAGGCAAATCACCATGCGAAAGATGCTTTCGTTGAAAATGGTGGAAGGTACGCCCGTAAGGGATCACGTAATCGAGATGATGGGTTATCTCAACAAGTTGGAAGTACTTGGTGCGGAATTTGACCTCCCTACTAAGGTCGATTTCGTTCTCCGTTCTCTGCCAAAGAGCTTTGAGCAGTTTCAGTTGAACTATCAAATGAATGACCGGGCAAATAGTTTGCCCGAGCTCTTGCAAGCTTTGGTATCGGCGGAGACTCTAATGGATCACCAAACCGTTGCTATGGTGGCAAACGGTCCGTCTTCCTCTTCGGGTCCCAAGGGAGGGAAGAAGAGGAAGAGGACGAAGGGCCAGACCCAAGCAAATCCAACCGTTGCAAAACCCAAGGCAAAGGGAGAAGGAGGTGGAAAGAAAGCTGCTAAGGGTAAGTGCTTTAATTGTGGTGAGAAAGGACATTGGAGGGCGACCTGTTCTAAGCCTAAGAAGGGTGGGAAGAAAGGTAAGTCTCATGCTTTAGTCGTTGAAACATATGTTGCGGCGTATGCTGCCCACGTTTGGGTAGTGGATACCGGGGCAACTGATCATATTTGTTTCACTCTTCAGGGGTTCCAGCTAACCCGGCGACTTAGCAAGAATGAGATTACAATCACTTTGGGGGATGCTACGAGAGTGGCAGCCGAAGCAGTGGGAGTCGTGCACCTATCTTTTGAAGATAGAGTTTTAATTTTAAGAGATGTTTTATACGTTCCGAACTTTAGGAAGAATTTAATTTCGGTTTCTAAGTTGTTTTTTGATGGATATTCAGTTACTTTTAATAAAGTTGTTACTGTTTCATTTAAGAATGATGTTATCTGTCATGGAACGTTGGTAAACAATCTCTATACGATTAAGTGTGCACACCACTCAAATAATGAATCCAATAACACGTCGATCATTTCGAGCAATAAAAGAAAGCGTTCTTCGGAGATGAACGAAACACTTCTATGGCATCTTAGACTAGGTCATATTAATCTAAAGAGGATAGAGAGATTGGTGAAAGACGGATCCTTGGAATCACTCCAAGTCGAGCCGTTTCCAACTTGTGAATCCTGTTTAGAGGGTAAGATGACCAAGAGGGCATTTGGAGCCAAGGGGAATAGAGCCACGGAAGTGTTAGAACTCGTTCATACCGATGTGTGTGGTCCAATGACGATCAAAGCGAGAATGGGGTATGAGTATTTCGTTACCTTCATTGACGATTACTCAAGATATGGGTACATTTACCTTATGCGGCATAAGTCTGATACTTTTGAAAAGTTTAAAGAGTTTAAGGCCGAAGCCGAGAAACATAGGGAAAAGAGTATCAAGTTTCTACAATCAGATCGTAGAGGCGAATACCTCAGCGATGAATTCTTGAACTACTTATCGGACGAAGGGATCGTATCCCAGTTGACCGCACCGGGAACCCCTCAACAGAACGGTGTGGCGGAACGAAGGAACCGGACTCTTTTAGAGATGGTCAGATCCATGATGAGTTATTCGGATTTACCCAAGTCGTTTTGGGGTAACGCCTTGGAAACGGCGGCTTATATTCTAAACTTGGTGCCATCCAAATCGGTTCCTAAAACCCCAATGGAATTGTGGACCGGGCGCAAGCCCAGTCTAAGACATTTGCGAATTTGGGGTTGTCCGGCATACGTGCTAGACAAGGAAGCCGGTAAGTTGGATCCACGTTCGGAATTAAGGCTGTTTATAGGATACCCTGCGGGAACGAAAGGGTGTATGTTCTATAGTCCCAAGGATCAAAAGACCATGATTAGTACACACTTTAAATTCTTGGAGGAAGACTATATGAACAATCGAAAACCTAAAAGTGAAATTATCTTAGAAGAATTGAGAGGTCAAACCTCAATACCAAGTATACAAGATGATGTACCACACGTCACATCTTCACAACCGGAACCCCGTCGTAGTGGGAGGGTTCCTAGGCAACCCGAGAGATTCATGGGGATAGGAGAATCTTCGGATTCGGTTCCCGGTGTTGAATCAGACCCATGGACGTACGATGAGGCAATCCAAGACAAAGACGCGGAGTCATGGCAAACGGCAATGGAAGCAGAGATGGGTTCGATGGATCATAATCAAGTGTGGGAGTTGGTCGAGCCACCCAGTGGGGTAGAACCCATTAGATGCAAGTGGGTGTACAAGAGGAAAAGAGGACCGGACGGAAGGGTTGAAACCTTCAAAGCAAGGTTTGTGGCCAAAGGGTATACTCAGAAAGAAGGGATCGATTATGAGGAAACCTTTTCGCCTGTAGCTATGCTTAAGTCCATCCGTATTCTCTTGTCGATCGCTGCGCACCTAGATTACTAGATCTGGCAAATGGATGTTAAGACGGCTTTCCTTAACGGAAGTCTTGACGGGATAGATATCTATATGCAACAGCCCAAAGGTTTCATTGAAAAAGGCCAAGAGAATCTCGTATGCAAGCTCAAGAGATCCATTTACGGACTTAAGCAAGCATCGCGTACTTGGAACCAGTGTTTTGATCAAGTGATTAAGTCTTATGGGTTTGATCAAAACGAGTTCGAAAGTTGTGTGTATAAGAAGCGTGATGGAACTGCGGTGGTATTCTTAGTATTATACGTAGACGATATTCTGCTCATTGGAAACAATGTAAAGGTATTGTCAGACGTAAAGGTATGGCTGTCAAAATAATTTGATATGAAGGACTTAGGGGAAGTTGGTCACATCCTTGGGATCAAGATCACTCGCGATCGCAAGAAGAGGATGTTGGGCTTATCGCAAGCTTCATACATTGACACTGTTTTGAAGCGTTTCAGCATGCAAGATTCCAAGAAAGGTTTTGTACCTTTTAGGCACGGAATCCATCTATCGAAAGAAATGAGCCCTAAGACGCAAGCGGAGATAGATGACATGAAAGGTGTTCCGTACGCTTCGGCCGTAGGAAGCCTTATGTATGCAATGCTGTGTACGAGACCGGATATCTATTTTGCCGTGGGCATGGTGGCAAGATATCAAAGTAATCCCGGGAAAGACCATTGGACTGCCGTAAAGTGCATCTTGAGGTATCTGAAAAGAACTCGGGAGCGGATGCTGATTTACCAGTCAGATAGTCTAGTTCCCGTAGGATACACGGACTCGAATTTCCAATCAGACATAGACTCAAGAAAGTCAACCTCGGGTAGTGTGTTTTGCATGGGAGGAGGAGTCATTTCATTGAGAAGCGTTAAGCAGAAATGCATCGCCGATTCGACCATGGAAGCCGAGTATGTAGCTGCTTGTGAAGCAGTGAAAGAGGCAGTTTGGCTCAAGAACTTCTTAGTGGACTTGGACGTTGTTCCGAATTTGCCCAACAAGATAACTGTCTTTTGTGACAATGCCGGAGCAGTTGCAAATTCAAAGGAACCGAGAGCCCACAAGGCCAGCAAACACATAGAAAGAAAACACCATCTTATACGAGAAATCGTTAAGAGAGGAGATAAAGAGGTGGCAAAGATAGCGTCGGGTGACAACCTAGCGGATCCATTCACAAAGGGTCTGCCTCAGAGTACATTCGAGAGACATGTGGATGGAATGGGAGTCAAGACTATTGCCAATCTGCTTTAAGTATAAGTGGGAGGAATTATTAGGTTAGTGTAGGTTGACATGAGATGTCACGTAGAGCTACTACACTAAGACATGCGTGATGTATACTAAAAGCAGACTTTAAGTATAAGTGGGAGATTGTTGGAGTTATACGTGAAAGTATGCTTTTACTTTGTATAACTCGTGTATCAAACACTCGTTTTATGAGAATAATTCTTTTATCGCATTTGCTTTAGTTATGATTGAATGTTGAATTTCTATAGCAAACCGTTCTATAAATAGTACATGTTACATTGTAGTTAATGTGGTGATACCCGATCACGGAAGATAACATTAACAGTTTACTTGTAACTAAACATACATTTTCACGACCTAGGTGGAATTGAACAATCCACCGTGAAAGGTCAATGTGTAAGGCTCAGATTGGTCTGTCTTGACTAAGAGATTTCACTAGCACATTTAGTATGTGTTGAAGAGGACCTACAGCGAGGATAAATTCTTCTGTTCTGAAAGGTGAAGAATTAGACCTCAGTGGTTGTTGATTTCTTAATCTCCGTCACTTAAATAGGACCGTGTGTGCTTAATGGTTACTGCTTTGATTCATGTTGGGTGAGAATCGTTGCGACTTCGAACTTTGTGTCTTGGGCAGTAATATTAATCATACGACGGTTGCTAAGATTTAATACGGAGAAACGCGTGCGAGTACGGCTCGTGTGATTAGTTCCCTTGGTGGGCTCAGAAGTTTTATTGTACCAAATCTTGCAAGTGAAGAATTAGTTTCTTCGGTACGAATAATAATGTTGAGTTGTCTTTACTCCAAGGTGAAAGATGTTAATTAATTTAGAGCTATTCAGAAGCTTAATTAATTAATGGACTTGATAATCTTAAACGCGGGAAATAATAACCGGGAGCCCATATTATCGTAATATGGATTAAGATGGATAATGCAATATTAATTTATTAGTGGTAATAATTAATATTAATGGGCTGAATTATATTGGGGCTCAATATTGAATTCAGAAGTCCATTAGGAGGTCCAATCTTAATTCTCCTTAAGGCCCCTCAAGTAGCCCAATAATGATAAGGTGATTAAAATAAAAGAAAATAATTATGCTGATTTTTCACTCTTAATTTTTGAAAATTGATATCTTGGAGCAAGAAAAGATCTTGTTGATTTTCTTGAAAATATATTATGGAAGATAAGTATTCTTGGAATACAAGATTATCTCATATATTCAAGAAGATCCAAATCTTAGATTTTTGCTTCATTATTTTCGAAAATTATGACTTAATTTGTAGGGTGAGATTTTTGTGGAATATTTTATTTTGGAGAAAAGAATATATGGGATATATTCAAGATTTCTTAGAGTCTAAGAAAAGATTTCTCCAAGCCCATATTACACATGATATTTTCGGCCCTTACATCTTATAAATAGGGGATGATTATTTCATCCCCAAGTACATAATTCCATGTGTTGGAAAAATCAAGAAGCATAGATATTTTTCTTTTTCCTTAGTTTATTAAATTGCTTGAAAGCGTCTCCCACCGGCGATCAAGTGAGGTGAAAAGGGAAATACTTGAGAAGGCTTTGGGTTGATAGAGCGAGATTACAATTGTCCCGTATATCCAAAGGCCAATACTACAAGAGGTACGTTAATCGCATATTTACTTGTTTATTCCGCCTAGTTAATATGTGAAATTAATTTAACATGCATGATGATAATTAGTTGTTGGAATTATTATTTGAATTAATTAGGATTAATTCATGCTAGTAATAATTGTATTTAAATTCGTATTTAAAATTTCATCCCGAATAGATTCCGGGCAACCCTATTTTCCCAACAAAGAATGAAGAAGAGGGCGGCGCTAATAGCATACGGCGGCGACGGTAGAGAAAATTCAAAAAATGGAAATTCAATTGAAAAATTGAAAGTATGAATGTGGAATTAAAGGAATCAAAAGCAAAATAAAGAAGTTACAATGACAAAGTACCTTAAAGATCAAGAGAAATCAGTGGAGAATCGCAAGAAGAAAGCTCGAATAATGCTTCAATGGCAGATGGACGAAAAATTTCCGGAAAATGAAAGGATGAAGGATGAAGTATTTATAGAGGTAGAAAATGGGGGTCGAAATATAATTAATCGAAAAAACCTGAGCCCCTATACGCAAAATAGGATATATGCGTGGTCGGCGGCTGACGTCATCGCCGCCAACGACTTTCTGAATTCCGAGAACCTCGGGAACCCAGCCGTCGAAAGCATGCAAGGGCAATTATGTTACTTGCCCAAGCCCCTGTTGTTCGCCCAATTCTCACGCTCGAAAAATTTGTAAACCTGTTGCTTGCTTCGACCTTAGAAACATCATTTTATCCAAATAATGACTTTTCCTCGTTAGTAGATTGTCATCCTAACAAAGGACAATCAGGGGGCAATTGTTGATAGGCGACCGGTCGAGCAACATGGTTAAAGATTAAAATTACAGTAACAATCGTGGCAATGATAGTTAAGGAAAAGATAATAAGAGGCGAGCAGTTGAGCGTACGCCACATTGATCACAAGAAAACGAGCAGCTGATCAGAATGTGAAAACACATAAGGCGACCAGTTGGGCAAAAGTCAAAATAGATGAACGAGCAACTCATAGAGAAGGTCAAAGTACTCATCTTGAAGACGAACAAGCTAGCAGTGTTACACCTCGGAAGACAGCTAAGGATTCCACTAATTAGGCATTTCATTAAAGACAAACAAATGTCTTAACACTTGTCATTGTATAAAATGTAATAGCTTAGGGATAAAACAAGTGTCTAAACACCTGTCAATGTATAAATTAGGGTGGCTAAGGAGGTGACACCTCATGCTTGCTTATGTTCTATAAATACTCCTTCATGAGGAGGAAAGAATAAGTTCAACAATTCAAAAAGTAGCCAAAACTCTTGCAAATTAATTTCTTGATCCTTTCTTATACAAATCCAAAGTTCTAAGCTTTGTTTGATGATCTTCATTAGCAATAACATCCACTAAATCACTTCCCGATTAAAGATCATCAATATTTATATCATCTTAAATGACCATTTGTCCATCGGTGGACACAGAGTTATATACCCACAAATATTGTGATGTCACATTAGCAAATAATTAAATAATAATAATAATTGATTACGTACGCAAACTTACACATATGAACAAAAATGAGAATTTTATTTTAGTTGTACATGTGTAAGAATAACATGATTTATTACCTTCAATAAATATGATCATGTTGTTTAAAAAAATGAATATGATCATAATTTATTAATTGACAACATTTAAAGCCAATATATTATGTAAAATTAAAAGTTGATTTATTTTTATGTTATCAATAATTTAATTCTAAAAATATATGTAGAGTGATGGTATCAATTTTTTATTTTTCCATATATGGTTGGAATTAACATATATATTAATATAGATAACATTCCAATTTTAATTAGTGGCTATTTAGAAATAAAAATTATTACTCATAATCGCCGTGGTTATGTACTATTCATAGGCAAAGTATTATATGAAAATAGTTCATGATAATCTTATCATTAAACAATTTTAAAGTATCATTAGTTTCATCGGGAGTATCATTAATCCCATCAGGGGTATCATTAGTCTGAGTTCAAGAAAATTATTTTAAATTTTCTTGAACTCGGACTAATGATACCCCTGAAAGGTTTAATGATACTCTAAAACTATTTTATGTTAAGCTTATTATGAAACGTTTTCATATAAAACCTGCTCATATTCTTATTGTTTTTCTTTCTTTTATTTTTAATGATCGACATATAATAACTCTAGTATAATTTTTCTAATATAGCTACCACGAACTTTGTTTCGTATAAATAATATCGTACTATCTCGGGAAACAGTTCAAAACAGTTCCTAAAAAATTGAGAAATCGTTTAAAATATTTAAATAGGAATTATGATTTTCAAATTTGCTCCTATAATCTCGTGAATTAGTAAAATGGTTTTCAAGAAAAAAAAAAAAACTCCTACTATCATGAGTAGTACACAAATATACATTGTTACTTAAATTAGATCCATAATATTTTTATACTGAACGACCATAAAAAAAGTTACGGTCATCCCCTTTTTGGGAAATTTTGGAAAAACTATAACCTTAGTGGTTTATCAGGTAAACTTCAAACTCCTTGTATGACATGCTCTAGAATTCTACACCATAGAAGAAAATATTTTCTTTCCATTTTCGATTTCATCTCAATTGGGTGAAACTTTTTTTTTTCTTCGTATGCGTTAATTCAAATCATAACTACGTTTACCAAGGATAAAATAATCATTTATATTGAAAAATACAAAATTATACACATCAAAGTATAAAACAACTGAAGATATAGCAAATGAAGATAAGTCTCTGATAAAATCTCCAAAATAAATAAAAACTTACTACAAATGTATGTTTCATATCTACAGTCAATATTTTCTGAAAATTTCACCGACATCAACAACGGTGTAATCTGCAATTTTAAAACGTCTGAATGTCTTCAAATTGTTACCCAAAACTTTCAAATCTCTTATATAAAATAAAGACAAAAACTTGTATGAGACCGTCTCATAATATGAGACCGATCAAATTAAAAAAAGTGATAGGGTTATAATTAAATGTGATAGTATTTTTAAAGAAAAGTGATAAGTCACTTTTAACAAATATATTATCACTTTTTGTTTAAACTTTATCACTTTTTAAAAGTGACAACTTTTTAATTAATAAGTGACACGTTTTAAATTAAAAGTGGATCAAATATTATTGGTCTCATACTATGAGACGGTCTCACACAAGACTTACTCTAAAATAAATGTCTAAATTGTCCATTATTCTGCTAATCTATTAAAATTAACATGGATTATAATCTACCACAATTGACATGGACTATTATATAGATTACAAAAATGATACAAAAATCAAATAGAACAAACAATACAGATTGCCTTAAAATAAAATTAAAAATATAATGACCCCAAGGATTGACTGGTGGCATAAGCCAGAGACTTAGGAGTGTACTTCTCTCTATGTCTCAAGTTCAAAACTTTTATGTTGCTACCAATTTATGAGATACCAATATACACAATGTAAAAATATTCTGGTTTTAAATGAGTTCTCCCGCAAGTGGACAGAGGGTTGTGGATCCCTTGAATTAGCTGGTCCTTGCACCGAATACCGTAACATAAAAAAGTTAAGATTTGAAAAAAATATATAGTTTCATATACTATACTGCAATATTGTTTTAGAAGATGAAGTGAGTAAAATAGATTTGTGTTCTTATGAATTAAAAATTCAAGAACGTGGTTTTGATTTTGCGGTAATATAATTGATAATGCAGATAAAAAGAAAAACTTATAATATGAATTCGGAAAATTTAAGTGACATTGGTACAAAGAAGAATATATGAAAAATTCATACATAAAGTCTAATAATATAAAATACTTTAATAAATTATAATTATAAATACACAATTTTAATTGTTTATTTTTATCTGCTATACTTAACGTAATGAATTTATTAACTAAGAAATATATTATATTTTAAATTAGGATATATTTAAGAATTGGAAAATAAAATAAAAATTAATGAATATGCATATTATAATATATTGAACATAAACTATAAAAATATTTGAATGCTAATAAATGCAGCTAATAAAACTTGCAAAATGAGTTGTGTCACTACCCTATTATTTATGTCCCATGAATATGCAATTAGAACGTGCAAATTCTTTTATGCAATTACACCGTTTCTATTGTTATATTAAAGGACAGTTATAACATGATAAATAATTATATAAGATATTATCTATCATTATATTATTTAAATTTTAGATATATTAAACTTTAATATAATCTTAATTACATCATATCGTAATTTAGAAGTCATTATAAATCTTAGGGATTAAAGATTTGTAAGTCCCATAACTTGACTCAAATTTAAATTTGGTCCACGCTAAATACACGTTTTGAAATTGATCCTATAAGTTTAGAATTATTTTGAAATCGGTCCTTTTACCTGCTAACGCTGGTTACCAATCCGGTAACTATCACTCTGAATTTTTTATTTAATTTTTGTTTAATTTTGATGCGCCATGTGGACAAATTTAATATTACTATATTATATGTGTATGATTTAAAGATATGAATTGAAGTTTTATCCAGCCGGTCTCGAGTGGGTCAAAATCGGATGATTCGGTTTTAATTCTTCTCCCATAAATTACTATTCATCTTCCCCATCCTACCCCAATTACAGTTCATCGTCTACACCCATAACTGTTCATTAACAAATATATGAAATCTCCCCAATAAAATTGAATCAGATTAAACCTTCAATTAAAAATTAGAAGAAGGGTTCCTGAAAAAAAAAAGGATTCTTCATCCAGTTCAAAATTAGACATCCAGTTCAAAATTAGAAAAGTTTGGTTTGTTGCATTATCGATTGAGGGCGAGGTAGGGTCAAAGAAGATGGGCAGGATTAATTCGAAGAAGGTTCTGGATTCTTCAAATTTAGATTTTCGGTGGTGATGGTGGGAGCGGGACAGTGCGATTTTTTAGCCCTTGTCGTCGTTGCGTCTTGCTTCTTTCGTCGCCGCAACCACCGCCACAAGACGCCCACTCTCCGTCGGTGCTGCGTCACCACCACGGTGGAGATCTAATTGAGTACCTCTGCAAATTTTAAAAAGGAAAAAAAATTAATTTGGGGATTTCCGAATATTAGGTTTATTGCAACCTTTGCATAGAAATTGGGATTAGGAATGGTTATAGAATGGGTATGCTGAATCAATTTCTGGAATTTATGGAGTATGATGATCGAATTGACGTGTCTGTTTCCAGACCGCGCCGTGCCACCGTCGAGAGAACAAGTGGAGAAATTCGACTCATGATGTTTTTGTTGGCGGCGGTCCGACGATGTTGCTTGGTGGAGAATGGAGGTTGGGGATGAATGCACCTTCCTTCTGAGGTCTGGGTTAATTCTTCTCGTCCGGGTGAAGAAGACGATGAACAGTATTTTCCCTTTCATATTTTTGTATTTTTTTAATGAAATATTTTTTGTATTTTTTAAAGAAATAACTTTGGTGGTGTCCCTATAAAGTTTTTTAATGATCTTTTATTGAAGATTAATTATAAATAACGTGGAAATGTTCACAGTACCCATTGCACATTTTTTCTATTTTTATTTTTTGTATTTGTAGAAATATTATAAAATTAAAATGAATTAAAAAGAATATTTTCTGGTATTATTCTAACTTTAAATTTTTATGAATTTTATTAATCTGATTTTTATTAAACCAATTTAATAAGTTACTACAATAAATAATGCCACATAGATATAAAAACACAATCATCATTGTCACTTGTACAAAAAAGTCAAATAAATGTCAAATAAGCACTTGACCGGTTACTTGACACCCAATAGCAGGTAAAAGGACCAAATTCAAAAAAAAATTAAACTTACAGGACCAAAATCAAAAGTGATATCAATTGGGACTAAATTCAAAAATTTATCAAGTTACTGGACGTACAAATATATAATCCCTAAATCTTAATAACCTTAATTTAGGAGTTGTTGGTGACCAAATTTAATCGGGATGATTAATGACTGTTTTAGTTCGGTTTAAGATCACCAATCAATAACGTGTGATTGATTACCACCGTAAATGGTAAATCGAAGATTCGGGTTGTGGGATTGTAAATACGAAAATCGAAATCGTATTAAATTCATATGTGTGTATGTTTATGTGTGTTAGTGTGTATTTTAGGAGCATTTGTAAATTTGAACTTGTATTTCTTAGCTGGAGAACAACTATTTATAGAGACTAGGAAGAAGGAGGTGTCCAAGACTCTTGGTCTCCCTCGCTTGCATGTAAGACAAGTGTCCTTTGACCTTGTTTGACTTTATCTAAGCTGAATCTTAGTTACAAAGTCTTCTTTGGTCTTATCTCGGACTCATTGTTGTTCATCCAGGTCGGCTTGATTTGTCCAGAAGGATCTTTCAGTAAAAGTTATTCGTCTTTTGAGGATATGACTTCAAAGTTGTTCGCCTATATTTCTTGTTGAGCTGAGCTTTGGAATCTTGGTTCTTTGTTCGTCTACATACACCTCTTAGGCTAGTAGATACATCACCTTTTATTAATGTTGCTCGTCATCAATGGCTTTGCGGAATGTGCATATCTGGTCTCGGGTCTTAAAACTTGTTCGTCAGTATGTTGTTCGTCGGTGTAGTTGTTCGTTATTTCGTACACCTCCTGGACTGATTTGTACACCCCCTTTTGATTTTCTTTGTGAATCATCTTTGATTTAGGGTTGATTCTTCGTAATCTCTATTAAGACCTTAATACTTGTTCGCCTAACAATGATTGATGTTCACCTATCAACAATTGCCCCCTATCCTGACTAGATGTTGTCTCAGACGAGCAACTTTGTGGCGAGCAACTATAGTTAGGATACTATACTGGTGAGGATTTGGAAGAACATCATTGAATCGGGCGAGCAACTTCGGGTTCGCCTTTTCACCTTCCCACGATCTGGGGGATGTATGAGGATGACGTGGGCGGCATGATTGCGCGCCGCCCACGCGCGATCATTCCCCAGGCCACGCGCCTCAAGATTTGCACGCCAGTCCTCCAATTTTTGCTTATGCTCGAAAAAGACCCCGTTTTTCTTCAAATTTGCCCCTATTTTGTAGAAAATTGCACTTTGTACTCCGGCGATTTTCTCCATTTGCGGCGATTCCAAGCTTTTCCGACGACGTTTCTTCAGCATTTGGCCTCTAATTCCGAAGCAAGGTAGTTATTTCTCTCTTTCTCCACTCTTTTCCTTCTCCATTTTCTTCATTTGCACCTTCTCCGCCGTGGGAAAATTTGTGCCGCCGTGGGAGGAATTTGCGCCGCCGTCGTCTATATAGAACTGCCATCGGAGACCCAAAAATCCCACCTTTACCCTTCAAAAATTTCTCCATTAGACTGATGTCCTCCCATTCGAGCAATCAAAACTCGGAGGAGACTTTGGATCCCCTTTTCCCGATCGTGCCATTTGTCGAACAACCACCCTTTGAGGTTTCTTCGAAAACGCACCCTGACGTGGATTCGGTGGTTCGATCAGTGGTGGATTCTGGTGCTCGCCAGTCTGGCGAGGAGATTAGGGAGGCCGCGAGCAGTACTTCCGACGAGCAATCTTCCTCGAACTCTGAATCTGAGGAAGATCTGGAGTTTGACGAGCTTACCCCTGAATTTCTGGAAGGGATAGGGTTTCCAGGCCCTAAGATGCTCGAAAATAAAATTCCCACGGGTGTTGTTCGCCAATTCGAATGGCGAGCATACTCTGTCGAATATGCGAACAAGTTTCCTCGTCCCCAGCGTCAAGTGTTGGACTTGGTGAGGACCGAATATCAAGCGAGTAGGATCCGAAGTGTTGTTCGCAAGGATGAGCTCAATCTCATTCGGGAAGCATATCAAATCCCCCATGACATCTTCATGTGGGCTCCCAAAAAGAAGGAGAGAGCTGATCGTCCTCCACCAGGGTGCACTGCGATCAACATTGACGCACTGATCGCGGGGCTAAGGTTGCCATTGCCTCCCGTTGTTGGTCGCTTTCTAGAGGCGACCAATTTAGCCATCACCCAAATAACTCTCATTGGGTGAATGAACTTGCTCGGCATTATGGGCTTGTTCGCCCTGGAGGGGTATGTGGACCGCATCACTGCTGAAGAGGTCAATTATTTAATGACCATCACCAAGTGTCCGAGAGGCGAGGAAGGATACTATTACTTGAAGGCCCGGGCTGGATTGAAACTGGTGGAGGGGGTGCCGAACAAGATTCGGGATTGGAAGGAGCACTTCTTCTTCATTGGGGGTGACTGGCGAGCATCTTCTGGCCCACACGGCGGTGCCGGACGCATATTCGAACCCACCACCTATGGGCAAATCAAACGTAAGGTCCTCTTTGTTCGCCTTTGTATAAAGTTCTAATTTAACTTTTTTTGTTTGCTCGCAGGTCCCCGGTTGCTCAAGTGGAACTCAGAGGAAGAGGAGATTGGCTCTGAATTCCTCTTCACCTCGTGTTTGGTCGCTCTTCGGGATAAAGCTGAGAGGACCATCGAGTACGTGAACAGACTAAAGTGCAAGAAAGCTGCTCGCTTGCTCACGTACCCCCATCACTTGGAAGCTCAAGCCGAGGTGCCCCTAGGTATAGAAATTTCTTTCAACATAAACCTTGCTCGTTACTTATTTTCTTAACATGCTCGCCTAATCTTTTCATTTTCTTTTTCCCCCTTTTTTTTAGCCAAGCAAGTCACTGTCGTCGTCCCTCCCTGCTTTGGACTTTTAGAGCAAAGAGTCCACGAGATGCCGCCTCCGAAGGGACGGAGAAAGAAAGGTGATCCGTCATCCAAGGTATTGGCGATGACAAACAAGGCTGAGGGGGCCAAAATTCCTCGACAGGCCGCCCCCTCTAACTAGGCTCGACCAGCACCCCCTTCCCCTATTCCCCCTTATGGGGGAAAGAGATTAAAACGAGCTGATGGGACACCCGTAGCGCAAGATGTCCCCACCGGCCATAAGGGGAAGGAGAAGACGAGCAAGAACCTTGTTCGCTCCGATGAAGAAGCTGCTCGCCGCTCCTCTGTTGAGCCTACTGACAGGGTGGGCAAAGCTGGAAAAGATGTGGCCCCAGCCCGTGGCCCCGAGGACATTACTCTTTTAGGCTGGGACGACCGTAAATTCGCCGAGTAAGTATTCATACTCCTTTACCGAGCAAGATTTATTTCTTAATTTTGTAAATTTTCTTAAGTGTTGCTTGCTTTCTTGTTCGCAGATACCGGGCTGACGACCATCCTGGGCGAGCACATGCTGTTCACCAGTATGCTTGTTCCAAAACTCTCGTAAATATAAGGGAGATCCCAGGCGATCATGTTCGTAGGGCGACGAAGTTGGTCGCCCGGGCCTGGACACGTCCCATGGAGAAAACTATCTCCATGCAAGGACTGGCGGATAACTTCCATCTGTCCATGATGCATCACGCCAACGGCCTCATGATGGTGCAAAAAGCGATGGCCCAGTTGGCCGAGCAAGAAGAAGCTGTTCGCCGATACGCAAGCACTGCTCGGCAGCTCACAGAAGAGAAAGATGGTCTAATCAGCAACTACGAGGCCAAGCTTGCTCGTCTCAACAATCAACTCACTATCTCCCTCGATAACAAGAAGAAATGCCTTGAAGAAAATCAAGGTTTATCGGCTGAACTAAAAGGCAAGGATGCCTTGCTCGGCGAGGGAGAGAAGAAGTTGTCCGCGGCCAAGCAAAAAATTGCCGAGCTCGAAGCGGAAATTGCTCGCCTTAGGGATGTGGAGTCTAGTACCTTCACCCGCGAGCAACTCGAGGCTGAGCTCCAAGCCCAGTCCGCCCCTATCTCAAACTTGGGATATATCTGCGCCTACGCCGACTGTATCTGCATGGCTGACGCGTATGATTATAAGGATATGGTGGACGAGATGGGCAAGGACTTGACTGAGTTCTTGGAGGCTTATCCCCCGCCGAACAATACCGAACTCCAACTGGGGGATATAGCTGAGTTAGGGGTCAAGGTTGACAGCCTTGACCCTAGTATCATTATTACTCGCCCCCCACCTCTAGTTGATGAGGGCAAACAAGAAGAAGAGCCGGCTGCCGCGGACGAGCAAGCTGCTAGGGAGAAGGAACAAATGGCTGCTGAAGACATGGCCCGGGACATGATTGTTGACCCTTCTGCCGACCAGACTCAAGATCTTCCTCCCGCCGAGCAGCAATAGATTTAGGACTTGAGACTTTTTTAGTCTTTATTTTGTAATAGTTGCTCGCTCTTTTTGTAGTACACTTCTAGAATTCTTGTACTATTTTTGAGGCTCAATGCCTTTTATTAATGAATGTCTCTTTTGTTCGCTCATTTTCTTTTTATATGTTAATTGTCTTTACATTTTTGTTTCAATGCTTTTGCAATTATAATATATAATTTTGGGCTTTGTTCGATTTGAACTTTGCCTTTTAATGGAATCAGGGTTTAGCCTTAGGTTCTGTTCATTAAAAAACGAACAACCTTTAAGTGGTTTTGGTCCTTAAAGATGGACTTGTACCTCGAGCTTTTGGACTTTTCTTTCAACGAACAACTATATTTACATTGTGAAAAATTTACAAGTGTTGTAAGACTGCTCGTCACTAACATATACAACCTGACGAACAACTTTAAACACTAATTAAAACATGCTCGCTTATAGTATTTTTTCCGAGCAACTTTGTCTAAAATTAAAAAAGATGAAACAGCACTAGACTATACAATGTGCCGAACAACTTTCCATCCTACACTTAGCAAAATTTTCAAAAAAATAGACAAGTTTTTAGTTTGCCTTACTTGGTTCACTTGCCCCCCAAGAAATTTGTTCGCCCAATCAAGAACTTGTTCGACTCATTGATAGCACTTCTTTAGATGTACAACGTTCCAAGAGTATTGGGCCGGCTTGTCTTCCATATCTTCGATATCGTATACACCATTAACGAATTTTTCCGTTATACGATACGGGCCCTCCCAAGTTGGTCCTAATACACCTGGAGGTTGGGCGAGCAACTTTCTTAGAACCAAATCTCCAACTCTGAATTCCCTGATTTTAACATGGGAATTATAGTAGCGTTCTGCTCGCTGCTTATAGGTAGCATTTTTCAGCTCGACACTTAATCTTTTTTCTTCGAGCAAATCTATTTCTGTAGCTAGAGCAGAGTTGTTCGCCTGCTCATCAAAGTTGGTCGTCCTGATTGTGTTGGTCTTTAATTCGATTGGTATCACAGCTTCTGTTCCGAAAGTCATTGCAAAGGGTGTTTCTCTGGTGCTTGACCTGGGAGAAACTCTGTATGCCCACAAGACTTTCGAAAGTACTTCAGACCAACTGCTTTTGCTCTCCGCTAGCCGTACTTTTAATGTATGCTTGATTATCTTGTTCGCGGCTTTGACTTGTCCATTTGACTGGGGATGATAGGGCGTAGAATAATGTTTTTTGATCCCCCACTTCGTACAGAAATCTCTCAACTCTTTCCCATCGAACTACGGACCATTGTCTGTCACAATGGTTTGTGGAACCCCAAAACGACAAACAATGTTCTTCCAAATGAAGTTGATCATTTTCTGTTGCGTAATCTTTACCATGGCCTCAGCTTCTGCCCATTTTGTATAATAGTCGACTGCCACGACGGCAAATCGAACATTTCCAAGTCCTGCTGGGAAGGGACCAATAATGTCCATCCCCCATCTTGCAAACGGCCATGGGCTGTAAACCGATACGAGCCGTTGAGCCGGAGTATGAATGTTTGGGGCAAAAATTTAACATTGATGACAAGTTTTTGCTTTCTTGATTGTGTCCTGACGTAAAGTCGGCCAATAATAGCCTTGTCTGATAGTTTTGTACGCCAAGGTTTGCCCCCCAGTGTGATTTCTACATACTCCGGCATGTATTTCTTCGAGTATTGCTCGTCCTTGCCCCCTAGGCAAATATTTGAGAAGTGGGATTGATATTCCCCTTTTGTAAAGCTGCTTGCCCACCAGAGTGTATCTGGCGGCTTGCTTTATTAGCTTGGCAGCTTCAAAAGAGTTGTTTGGTTTTTCCCCACTTTTCAAGTATTTAACTATACTTGTTCTCCAGTCTTCCTCTTCGTTTGTTTGTTCGTCGAGTTGGTTGACATTATAGCTTGTTGTTGATGGGTCGTTCATTTTGGTGATTATAATGTCAACCAATTCTACTGGCCCTTCGCTTGTTGCTAGTCGGGCCAACGCATCTGCTTGTGTGTTGCTTGTCCTTGGAATTTGTTCAATGAAAACTTGATCTAGCAAGGACATCAGGTGAGCAACAATTCGCTGATACTCGATCATATGATCGTCTTTAGCTTCGTATTCCCCTCGGACCTGGTTCACAATTAGTTGTGAGTCGCCGAATATTTGCAGTCGTCTAACACCCACGGCAAGGGATAAGTGAAGACCAGCAATGAGAGCTTCATATTCAGCTTTGTTGTTGGTTGCCATAAAACCAAATCTGATTGCCGGGGTGAATACTTGTCTGTCAGGACTAATCAGAACCACTCCTGCCCCCGAGGCTACGTTGGTTGAAGATCCGTCGACATAAAGATACCAGGGGTGATCAAGTCCTCTCGTCGGATCTGGTGGGAAGGTTAGTTTGACTATAAAGTCGGCTAAGGCTTGCCCTTTGATCGTTGTTCAAGGAGCATAGGTCACCCCGAATTGGCTAATCTCTAGTGACCACTTTAGCTGACGACCAACTGTGTCGGGGCGATGGAGGATTTGTCTGAGTGGGAAAGTTGTTAGCACTTCCACCTGATGATCAAAAAAGTATGGTCATAACTTCCTTACACTCATGACAAGTGCGTACGCCAGTTTTTCTGTTGGAGAGTATTTGATCTCCGCTTCGTGCAAAGCTTGGCTAACGTAGTAAATAGGTTGATGGAATTTGTCGTCTTCCTGCACCAGGACGGAGCTGATTGCCACTTCTGACGCTGCCAGGTACAGATATAGCTTTTCTCCTGGGGCGGGTTTTGATAGAATTTTAACATCTCCCAGGTAGTCCTTAAGTTGGTCGAACGCCCTTTGACAGTTGTTAGTCCATGTGAACTTTCCCCTTTTGATGGCTTCGAAGAATGGACGGCATTTGTCCCCCGATCTGGATATGAATCGATTCAATGCTGCTAGGCATCCTGTAAGCCTTTGCACTTCTTTTATCGAACGTGGTGGTTGCATATCCACGATAGCTTTGACTTTTGTTGGATTGGCTTCAATACTATGTTGACTAACAAGATGGCCTAGGAACTTTCCAGAATGGACTCCAAAGCTGCTCTTCTTCGGGTTTAGCTTCATGTTGTAATGTCGAAGAATATCGAACACTTGGGTCAAATGCTGGAGATGATCTTCTTTTCAGGGGCTTTTGACTACGATGTCGTCTACATAGACTTCTACCATATCTCTGATTTGTTCGTCGAACATCTTGTTCACCAGCCTCTGGTATGTTGCTCCGGCGTTGATGAGGCCGAAGGGCATTCTCTTCCAACACAACAAGTTTTTGTTCGTATAAAATGTTGTGTTCTCTTGATCGTCTGGATGCATTGGAATTTGATGGTACCCGGCAAAGGCATCCATGAATGTTAGCATTTCATGACCTGTTGTGCTGTCCACCAATTGGTCAATATGAGGGAGAGGAAAGTTGTCCTTCGGGCATGCTGCATTCAGATCTGTAAAGTTTATGCATAGCCTCCAGGTCCCGTTTGGTTTCCTCACAAGGACTGGGTTTGCTACCCATTGTGGACAGAGTGCTTGTCGGATTAGATCGTTGTCTAACAACTTCTTTACCTCTTCATTCAAAGCCTGATACTTGTCTGGGCCATATTTTCTTCATTTTTGATGGACAGGCCTTTTTGCTTGATTGATGTTGAGCTTGTGACAAGCATGTTTTGGATCTATTCCCACCATTTCTGCATGAGACCAAGCAAAAACATCTAGATTCTTGCTGAGGAACTCTTTCATTCTGGATCTGTAAGGCTCAGGCAAGGATGAAAATATCGGTATCGGTGGAAATATCGGTACCTTAAATTTACGGATATATCGATGGAAATATCGATATCGAATATCGATATCGGTAAAAAAATAGAAAATTGATGGAAATTTTATTAAAATGATGGAAATTTAACATGAAACTTTAGGGTATATTATATCTAACTTTAATATATATAAATTTAATTTAAACTCAAACAAAATGAATTTTTTACGACAAATATATAAAAAATAAAATACTTAGCAGTCTAAAATGATATAATAGTTGTTCATAATAATTTAATACAATACAAACAATGCAACTAAGCTTGTTGAAACTTTTTTTCTTGCAAGATTTTTTAATAAATGGTGATTTTTAGTGACTAAATCCTCTCAAGATTTAAAATAATATTCATGGACAATAAATGAAAAAGTGAGATTTTTTAGATTTTTACCGATATTTTCCCGATTTTTACCGATATTTCGCCGATATTTCCTCGAAATTTCCAGATATTTTGCAAATTTTGAACTACAGCTCATCGATATCGATATCGATACCGATATTTCCCGATATTTACCGATATTTCCCGATATTTTACCGATATTTTGGAAAAACTCTCGTTCCGGTGGATATCCATATCGAGACCTCCAAAAAATCGAAATTTCGGCGAAATATCGGCGAAATTTCGCGATTTTTTCATCCTTGGGCTCAGGGAGCTCAGATCCTATGTACAATTCGAGATCTTCGTTTTCAGGATTAACTTTGAACGCCTCCAGTTCTTCAACTGGAGTTGCTCGTCGTTTTTGTCCTTTCCAACGAGGATCAAGTATTGGTCCCTCAGGGTTGAAATCATTTTCGATGTTCATGGGCTCTGCTCCCAGGCGGGGATCTAGATCATTTGTTGGTCCTGACTCATTGTTGTTAGTCAACACCTGGCCCTCCAAGTCATCTGGTGAGTGTTGCTCGTCACCACCCCTCTGTTGTTCGTCAGAGTAAATTTCTTCATGGGTGGTGATAAGTTGTTCGTCCAACACTTGCTCGTCAAGGTATTGTTCGTCCGTATCCATGTGGTCCTCCTCTATGTCCATCATGTTCTCCAGTATTGATGGTTCATCAGCAGGATAGCTAGTGGTGGCTTCCATCACGGATACGAGTACATGCTTTGCCTGTAACTGCAAGAGGCATTCCCGAGCCTTTCTCTGATCTCCCTTTATTGTGCCTGCTCCACTTGCTGTTGGGAATTTCAGACAATAATGGTAAGTTGAACATGCAGCTTTAAATTCATTTAGGAAAGGTCGACCAAGAAACCCGTTGTAGGTTGATTCCTGATCGACGACCAAGAAATCAATCATTCTTGTTATATTTTTCTCGGGTTTCTCGGCCGTTACAAGCTGAACGGACAACCTAATCTCCCCTAATGGGACTGTTACAGCATTTCCGAAACCTAAGATTCTATGATTTGAATCTCGTATATAGCCCGAGTAGTCTCCAAGTTGGTGGAGCGTCTTCTTGAAAAGAATGTTGGTGTAGGCTCCGGTATCTACCAACAATCTGTGTACTCTGGTCTCCATGATCTTAGCACAGATCACGAGCGAATCATTGTGGGGGGTCAATATTCCCTCTAAATCCTTTTTAGTGAAGATCAGTTCTGTTGTTTGCATGATGGATGGTTTAACCCCCATTCCTTGTACTTGGTCGATCGCCCATAATTCGGTCTTTCTTTTTCGGTTGGAGACTGCGGTCGTCCATCAGAATATCCTCCCGCTGGTCCTGCAGGTTCCATCATGTATAGGTCCTCAAGCGGACGAGCAGCAACAGTCGGAACTGGTCGCCCGGGTTTATTGTTCTTCTGAGGTTGATCATCCTCATCTTCGGAGTTGTTCTCCCGGGCTCTCTTTCCAGGTTGTCTTTTAACGAAATCGGAGAGTTTTCTCTCCTCGTAAAATTACCAAAGTTGTTTGAGCAAATCTCTACATTCACTAGTAAAGTGTCCCACGCTTTGATGGTAGGCACAATACTTGTTAGGGTTGAGTTTGCCGGTATCTTGACGGATTTTTCGCGGAGGGGAGAGCAACTCCTTCTCTTTCACATTTTCATATACAGTATCAACTGATACTGTTAGCACCTGGCTCAACTTTTCCTTAAGTTCCGTCCCTTCAGTGAATGCCTTCATGTTCTTTGGGATTCCATATCCTGTTCCGCCAGGTTTCTTGTTGTTCTCCTTGGGATCAGCTTTGTTTTCTCCCAAGTTTGCTTGCAGGGCCTCATGCATGGAAACGAATATGCCGGCTTGATTTCTGAATTCGGCATAGCTTCTTGGGCACTTCAGACGTACCTCTTTCCATAATTTCGACCCTTTCTTTAACCCGGCCATAACAGCGACAATTTTTGTATCTTCGTTGACGGGCTCCCCTTCCAACAGCACTTTGTCGAACCTTTCCATAAACACCCGATCCGACTCGTTGTCATTTTGCTTTAGGTCTGACAACCGGTATTTTTGGGACAAGTATGATCCTGCCGTTGAAAAATGGGAGAGAAACTCTCGACTTAGTTGGATGAACAAGTGGATAGATGCCGGTGGCATTGCAAAAAACTACTTGTGCACCCGGTCTCCCAAAGTCAATGGGAAGTTTCGGCATTGGGTGGCATCACTGGCTCCCACCGAGACCATATAGTCTGAATACTTCGTCAAATGAACCTGGGGATCAGCAATGCCATCATATTGTATACTTGCCGGAAATTGGATCTTTTTCTGAATCGAGGCTTTCAGAATGATAGATGATAGTGGTGAGGATGGCAAGCTGGTCGTCCCCACTCCTCTTTATTGGTTTAATTGCCCCTGCATGCTCTCTACAGCCTTTCTCAGGCTTGACAGCTCATCCAAAGATGCCCCCTGACTTGGAGGCTGTTCGGCGAGCAAAGACACAAGCCTTTCTGCTCGTCGCAGTCCCTCACTCGGAGCGGGCATATCCTGGAGCTGCTTTCTAGGGTTGCTCGCCGCATTTGGCCCTAGGCGCCTGAAGGCAGATTGGGAGAGTCTTTCATGGACTGATGGACGAGGTTGTTCAAATGTTGCTCGCCCATGTTCTGCTCCCTGGCGAGCAACTTTCTCTTGATACTGAGGTTGGCCAAGTCTATCCTGGGCACTGGAACGGGTTGTTCCATGGCTGGACATTGTTGCTCGCCCATGTGCTAACTCAGCCTGGCCCTCTCTTGGTTCGACCACCTTAGCTTTACCCTTATCACGCCGGACTTGGGTACTGTCCACCTCACGTTGTTCGTCCCTAACTGATCTGGCTCTAACCACTTCCATGGGTTTAGCCCTAGACCTTGCTTGTGATGGTCTATTCTGTTCTTGCTGTCTCTGGATAGTTTGGAGAGCAGCAATGGTCTTAGCCAGTTCATTAGGGTTGCTCGCCAGGGCCTCCAGTTCTGGTGGAAGGTTGTGGTCTAAAGCTGCCAGTCTTGATCTGTTCGTATGTCTGGGTTCACGATCTTGATGGCCTGCTGACGAAGCCCGAGTAGGAGATGCTCTCCTTGACAAGCGTGAACCTTGCGTTTCCTTATATTGAGGCATTTTAAATTAAACTATCTTCAAATTTTATATTGAAGAACACCAAGAACACTTTTGCTTGAATCTTCAAATATTTCTTGAGGTTTTCTTCCAATCTTCAAGTTCTTAAACTTGAAGTTCTTGACTAATCACACTTAGTCGGAGGTTCGGGACCCTCCTTCTAGCGCCAATTTGTTGGTGACCAAATTTAATCGGGATGATTAATGACTGTTTTAGTTCGGTTTAAGATCACCAATCAATAACGTGTGATTGATTACCACCGTAAATGGTAAATCAAAGATTCGGGTTGTGGGATTGTAAATACGAAAATCGAAATCGTATTAAATTCGTATGTGTGTACGTTTAGGTGTGTTAGTGTGTGTTTTAGGAGCATTTGTGAATTTGAACTTGTATTTCTTAGCTGGAGAACAACTATTTATAGAGACTAGCAAGCAGGAGGTGTACAAGACTCTTGGTCTCCCTCGCTTGCATGTAAGACAAGTGTCATTTGACCTTGTTTGACCTTATCTAAGCTGAATTTTAGTTACAAAGTCTTCTTTGGTCTTATCTCGGACTCATTGTTGTTCGTTCAGGTCGGCTTGATTTGTCCAGAAGGATCTTTCAGTAAAAGTTATTCGCCTTTTGAGGATATGGCTTCAAAGTTGTTCGCCAATATTTCTTGTTGAGTTGAGCTTTGGAATCTTGGTTCTTTGTTCATCTACATACATCTCTTAGGCTGGTAGATACACCACCTTTTATTAATGTTGCTCGTCATCAGTGGCTTGGCGGAATTTTCATGTCTGGTCTCGGGTCTTAAAACCTGTTCGCCAGTATGTTGTTCGTCGGTGTAGTTGTTCGTCATTTCGTACACCTCCTGGACTGATTTGTACACCCCCTTTTGATTTTCTTTGTGAATCATCTTTGATTTAGGGTTGATTCTTCGTAATCTCTATTAAGACCTTAATACTTGTTCGCCTAACAATGATTGATGTTCGTCTATCAATAGGAGTCATCATAAATCTTAATTACAACATAAATTTCTCTCCCTATTTGAATGTGAGATAATTTGTGCTGATTTATAATGACACCATAAATCTCAATTACATAGTCAACTCTTCAAATCCTCTTCAATGTGGGATGAGTTATCATATTGTATTTTCTCTCCTTATTCCATAATCATTACTGTTGACAGCGATTTCGTAAGGATTTCGCAGTCGGGTTCCTAGCGGGTAGGATTTAGTATTTATGATAACTAAAAGCAGTAAATGCAAGAGTAAATGAGCTCTCAAGAGTAGATTTGCAATAAATGAGTTGTGTGTTACATTTGGGCATTTAAAACCCTATTTATAGTGTACATGGGGGGGGGGGGGGTTTCCCCACCTTAGGTTGGTAAGCCTGTGGGCCCCTCCTATTCCTAGCTGGGAGGCAATGAGTGGCTACAGCCTCTTCTATGGGCCAATGAGAAGACACCACCTGGCACTGTTGTCCTTGTACTGATGGGACTAGGCCCAACTACCCACTCTGACCCTGTCACATCCTCAGAACTGACGGTACTGGTCACTCTCTCACAGCTGGCGGAGCTGGGATCGGTCAGACGGGTAACCGGGTACCGAGTGGGTGGTGAGTAGCCCGGGGAACCTTTCACGGGAGGCGGTTAGAGATCTTCCAAGGGCTCGTCGCTGGCCGACCTACCTTTGGTTTACCTAACAAGTACGCTCCCCGATAAGTCTCTGGGGTCTTCGTCGGGTAGGCGTTGAGCCTCTACCCGCCTATTCGATTGAGCCCGGCGATCCTGATTTCCTAATCCGTGTGCCACTTTGGTCTGTCGGATTGAGCTCATTACCCGAATAGTTGGGTAATAATTATCGGGTATAACAATTGCCCCACCAGTCCGTCATCGGGAGGCCATTGACGTCGGGTGGCGGGCTGGTCGATCCGCGAATTTGAGTTTTGAATTTTGAATTCTGGGGGTGACGTTTCGTCTTCCGAGGTGGTGCTTTGTATTTCGTACCTGCTGACGTCATGGGATGGCGTGACTGACGCGCAAGATCCCAGGCATCATGTCCACCAATTTTGTCCCCAACCGTTGCACGCGTGTCCCCCACGCGCCCCCTAACTTTTGTTTAATTCCATTTTTGACCCCGTTTTTTTGCAGTTTAGTCCTTCCCCATTTTTCCTATAAATAAGGGTTTCCACACCTCTTTCTCATTTTCGCACTTTGCTATCTTGCCCCCCTCCGCAAGTTTTTCTTTAATTTTCCGATTCACTTTCCGGCGACTCATTCCAGAATCCGGCGAACCTTTTCCATCTTCAAGGTAACTTCTTGCTTTCTTTCACCCATTCCTCTTGTGCCGCCGCTCACCGTGAAGGCGAGGGTACCTCCACCGATGTGGATGCCTACGCCGACGACCTGGAGAGGATGAGCCCAAAACGGGAGGGTCCTGCTCTCAGCGTTTCCCCGTTGTCCTTCTACCCGCCTCGAGCGGAAAATTACTTGTTTGATGAGGAGGCCATGCCCGAGAACATCGACTATGCGGATAGCCGACTCATCGGGTTTGACTATTCTAAGTACATGAGCCAGTTCGTGCAAAAACGCCCAACCCGTTGTTACCGCGAGGCCCACGAGATCGAGTTTGGGGCCTCTCGCCGCCCTAGCTGCTTGCCCCCGGACGCCGACCTCAAAGAGATCTACTGGACGTTCGAGACGCCCTCATATGTCTACTTCTACGCCCCCCGGGCCGACGAGCGCGCAGACCAGCCCCCAGAAGGGCTGATCGCCATCAATACGGACACGTTGCACGCGGGACTCCGCTTCCCGCTCCACCCGGTTATCTCTCGGCTGCTCGCCGCGTGGAACCTGTCGATAACACAAATCACCCCGAACGGGTGGAGCTACTTGTTGGGCGTCATGGTCGCCTCGGGCGTCAGGGGCTTCACAGCATGCCGACCCCCGAAGAGCTAAACCACCTCTACTACATGGTGGCCTCGACTGGACCGATGAATTTGGGGTACTACTCCGTGAAACCCCGGGGCGGCGACGCCATCGTCTTTGGCATCTCGCCGAAGGTGACGGGCTGGCACGAAAGGTGGTGGTGTTGGCGGTGCCTGGGAGAGTGTTGGTGTCGACGGGGCCGTCATCCCGGTTCCTCGGGAATACAGTGTCCGCAATCGTCGAGGTAAACCCTTGGAGATCCTTCCTCCTCTTTAGTACTGGTCTAATTTTTGTTTCATTGTGCAGGCACCTCGGCGCCCAACCAAAGCGACCTTACCGACGACTTCCGGGAAGCCCTTGCCCGAGTGAAGGCCGAGCCCGACGTTAATCGGGACGTCGACCAACTTAGTTGTAACGAGCAGCGACGTTTGTTCGGCCTCCAGACCTTTCCCCGTCATTTGAATTTCGGTGGTCAGTTCCTTTCTACTAAACATATTTCTTTTCGTACTTCCTTACCCGACAAATTCTTACTCGACTTTTCTTCTTGTCCCTTACAGAACAGTGCTTCCCGACATCGAGCTCCACCCCGTCGGCCTCTCCAGTACCATCTCCCCCGGCTCAACCCGAAGCCGGTCAAGCTCCTCTTGTCCCCGTCATCAACGTCGAGAGTTCGGAGGAGACAGTCGACATGACCCCCAAGAAGAGCGCCATCACCAAGCTATCGAAGCGGGGAGCCGTCCGAGCGGCTGGGGTGACGATTCGTACACACCCGCAGGCACCAACGCCAGCAGCGCCATCTTCCCCGGCTGGCGACCGACGCTACTCCAAACAGGCCCGGGTAGAGGGCCAGCCATCGGTTGAGCCGGCCATGGTGACCGTGAGCATGAGCCCGGCCACGGGCGGGTTGGTAGTCGGGACCGTTGAGGCGACCGCGGGGAGCCCAGCCTCTGCCTCTCATGACCGCCGCGACTTTTCTTTCCTCGGCTGGGGCAACCATCTTACGTAAGTCAGCTTCGTCTAGAATTCTTTTCTTCCCTTCATTTTCCTAGCTAACTGCCCACGTCGCCACTCGATGTAGGCCTGACCCCCTGCCCCCGACGGAGGTTCTCCAATTCATGCGCTCGCAGGATCCTCCCTACGCGGAGACTCTCCCCGAGTCTTGGCCGGAAGAGCTTCGACGGGCAGTGGTGAATCTGCCCCGGTCGTGGACCCTCAACTGCAAGAAGGTCTCCCGCACCGTCTCCGTACCCGACCGGCTGAGGTCCGCCGCCATCCGTGCTCCCGCGATGCCATCGCCCTGGAGAGCATCATGCTTGATTACAAGCGGGACGCTCGGACTCTGGCCGCGTACAAGGTCAGTTTCCAGGCCAAGAGGGAGGAAGCTGCCCGGCTAGACGAGGAGAACAAGAAGCTCCGGGAGGAGCAGGAGGCTGCCCGCAAGAGCCACGCGGAGCTGGAGGAGGCCGCCGCCGAGAGGGAGAGGAAGGCGCGAGCCGATGCCGAGGCGAGGGTAGCTGAGGAGGTCCGCCGGGCGCGTGAGGCCCTTACTGCGGAGGCTGGTGAATGCCTGGCCGCCGAACGAGCCCGCCTCGAGGGTGAACATGAGTCTGCAGGCTCTATGGTCTACATCAATGCCTATGCCGACTCCATCCGCTCTCTACTTCACCGGAACCCTGAAGCCGATTACTCCGGACCCTTGGAGGACCTCAGGAGTTATGTTGAGTCCAACCCCCCTTCTGCGGACTACGACATCACTCTGAAGGATCTGGTTGATCGCGGGGTGGACTTGACGTTCCTTGGCGACCCGGCGACTTTCCTTTACCCTCTGGCCGACGAGGAGGTGGCTGAGGAGCCGAGGGTGGTGGATGAGGTGGCCCCGTGAATGTTTTTTCTTTTCTTTTGTTTCTTAAGCTTGTTGGCCGCTGGCCGTTGTAATCTTTCTTTTTCTTTAGGTTTAATGAAATTGTACTTTTTCCTTCGATGTCGCCTTCTTTTTGCTTTTGCTTTCCCAGTTTTTTATTGAATCGAACAAGTAGAATTGAGTTAACAATCGACTTTGATAATTAATCAAAATTATTAATGAGTGAAGTGCTTTAGCCGATAGACGGGCAGCGACTTCACGAATACGAGATTGAATTAACAATCGATTTAATAATTTACCAAAATGATTAATGAGTGAAGTGCTTTAGCCGATAGACGGGCAGCGACTTCACGAATACGAGATTGAATTAACAATCGATTTAATAATTAACCAAAATGATTGAGTGAAGTGTTTTAGCCGATAGACGGGCAACAACTTCACGAATATGAGATTGAATTAACAATCGATTTAATAATTAACCAAAATGATTGAGTGAAGTGCTTTAGCCGGTAGACGGGCAGCGACTTCATGAATATGAGATTGAATTAACAATCGATTTAATAATTAACCAAAATAATTAATGAGTGAAGTGCTTTAGCCGATAGACGGACAACGACTTCACGAATACGGGATTGAATTAACAATCGATTTTATTGATTACAACTTTGCGCTCAAAGTGCGATTACATTGAGGCCACTTGCGGGCAAGAGGATGATGCAGGCTAAACTATCTAGCCGCTACTGGTAGTATTTTTTGAGTAGGGAGGCGTTCCAAGGGTATTGGGCCGGATTGCCCTCAAGGCTCTCTAGCTCATAGACACTGTTGGTCAGGCGCCTGGAGATCTTTAGGGGTCCCTCCCAATTCGGGCCAAATGCCCCCTTGGGCTGCCCGACCGTCCGCCGTAGCACCAGATCGCCGGCTTCGAATTCTCTGATCTTGATTTTTGAGTTGAAGTATTTTTCAGCCCGGCGTTTATAAGCTATGTTTCTTTGCTCGGCGGATAGCCTTTTTTCCTCCAGCAGGTCCAACTCGTTTAGCATGGCTTGGTCGTTCTCGGTCCCCACGAGTTGCGAGGTGCGGAAGCTTGGGATAATGACCTCTGCCGGGATGACTGTCTCCGTTCCGAAGGCCAGGGCGAAAGGAGTCTCCCCGGTGGAGGTGCGGCTGGTCGTTCTGTATGACCATAATACTTCGGGTAGCTTGCTCGCCCATGTTTCCTTGCTCTCCTCCAACCTTGCCTTCAGCGTGTGTTTGATTATTTTATTTACCGCCTCGACCTGCCCGTTCGACTGCAGATGGTAGGGCGACGAGAACAACCTCTTGATCTTGTGCTTCTGGCAGAATCTTTCCATCTCCAACCCGTCGAATTGCTTCCCGTTGTCCGAAATAATTATATGTGGGAGGCCGAATCGGCAGATTATGTTGCGCCAGATGAATCTAATGACATGCTCCTGGTCGATTGTTTTCAGCGATTCCGCCTCCGTCCATTTGGTGAAGTAATCCACGGTGACGATTGCGTACTTGACGCTACCCGGGGCAGTGAGCAAAGGACCAATGAGATCGATCCCCCACTTTGCAAACGGCCAAGGGCTCAAGATTGAAGTGAGCTCGGTTGGAGCCTGGTGGATTGTCGGCGAATAAATTTAGCATTTGTGGCACGCCCGTGCATAGTTGATCGCATCTTTCTTCAGAGTGGCCAGAAATATCCCTGGCGGATAACTTTCTGGGCGAGTACCTGGCCGCCAGCGTGGTTCCCGCAGCGCCCCTCGTGAACTTCTACCAAAATCTTTTTTCCCTACCCCGGCGTTATACATTTTAGGATAGGTAGGGCGAAACCTCGCTTGTACAATTGGTCCCCGATGATCGTGTATCGGGCTGACCGAAGTTGTAACTGTCTCGCCGCTACTCGATCGTCTGGGAGTTTGCCGTCACAGAGGTACTTCAGAATGGGAGTCATCCAACTATCCTCCTCCTGCCCCAGATTGGCCACCCGCTGGTTCGAGCTCTAAGGGGCGGGCAGGTAAGTGACTGTGATTTGCGACATGTCGGCTGCCCCCTCAGATGTTGCAAGACGGGCAAGGGCATCTGCTTGAGTATTGTCGAGTTGGGGCACCACCTCTATATGGACTTGGTCGAATTTCCCGAGGAGGTTCTTGGCTAATCCTTGATAGGCCGATATTCTGTCGCTGCGCGCCTCGTATTCTCCTGAGATTTGGCATGTTACAAGCTGCGAGTCGTTGTAGACTTGGAGCCTCTTCACTCCCATGGCCATGGCCATTTCCAGGCCGTTGATTAATGCCTCGTATTCGGCCTCGTTATTAGTTGTGTGGAAACCGAACCTGATGGCCGTCGTGAACGATTGGCCAGACGGGCTGAGAAGGACAATTCCCGTGCCTGCCCGCAAAGTTGTGGAGGATCCGTCGACGTACATTTTCCATGGTGGTTGCTCAATTTTGGACATCGCCTCCGGGTAGGTGAGCTCGACTATGAAGTCGGTCATGGCCTGGCCTTTGATGGATGTTCGAGGAGCGTATGTGACTCCGAACTGCCCGATCTCTACTGCCCACTTGAGGCATCTGCCCGCTGTATCAGGTCGATGCAAAACTTGACGGAGTGGCATTGTGGTCAGTGCCTCCACCTGGTGATCGAAGAAGTATGGGTGTAACTTACGTATACTCATCACTAGTGCGTAAGCCAACTTTTCCAGTGGCGGGTACCGTAGCTCGGCGGCGTGGAGTGTCTGGCTGACATAGTAAATTGGCAGATGTGCCTGCCCCTCAGCCCGTACTAGCACGACGCTGAGAGCTGAGTCCGAGGCCGCTAAGTAAAGGTAGAGCTTCTCGCCGGGGACGGGTTTGGCTAATACTTGGGCGTTTGACAGATACGCCTTCAGATTATCGAATGCGAGCTGGCTCTGGGGTGTCCAGTTCAGTTTCCCCTTCCGCATGCTATCAAACAGAGGTTTGCACCGGTCCCCCATGCGGGAGATGAAACGGCTGAGAGCGGCCAAACTGCCCGTCACCCTCTGCACCTCCTTTACTGTGCGTGGAGCGCTCATGTCGAGGATCGCCTGAACTTTGGTCGGGTTTGCCTCGATCCCTCGTTGGCTGACCATGTGCCCCAAGAACTTGCCCGACTCGACACCGAAACTGCATTTTTTCGGGTTGAGCCTCATCCGATATTTTCTTAGGATTCCGAACGTCTCGGCTAGGTGAGTGAGGTGGTCTTCCTTCTTCTCGCTTTTAACGATGATGTCGTCGATATACACCTCCATGGTCGCTCCGATTTGGTCGTGAAACATGTGTTGACCAGCCTTTGATAGGTTGCCCCTGCGTTCATGAGCCCGAACGGCATCCGCTTCCAGAAGTACATGTTCTTCTCGGTGAGGAAGGTGGTGTGCTTCTGATCATCAGCGGCCATCGGGATCTGGTGATAGCTGGCAAATGCGTCCATGAAAGTGAGCATCTCGTGCCCGGCCGTGCTGTCTACCAGATGGTCGATGTGCGGCATCGGGAAGTGATCTTTCGGGCATGTCTTGTTCAAGTCTGTGAAGTCGATGCATAACCGCCAAGTGTTGTTGCTTTTCTTCATGAGAACGGCGTTGGATACCCACTGGGGTTTGTCATCGGGGTCGACCATCCCAATAAGCTTGTTGTCGAGTAGTTTCTTGACCTCGGTGGCTATGACCGCGTACTTGTCTGGGCCGAACTTTCTTCTCTTCTGCGAGACTGGCTTGCAGGTTGGGTCGATGTGCAACTGGTGGGAACATACGACTGGATCGATCCCGACCATGTCCTCGTGGGACCATGTGAATATGTCCAGATTTTCTTCCAGGAAGGCTGTCATCGCTGCTCTCATTTCGTCGGACATCGTCGAACCGAGCTGAACACTCACTTCTGGTCGATTCTTCATGGTAACTGAGATTAGTTTTTCGATCGGGCTGGCACCCTGCTCACTGAAGCGTGGGTCGTCGATCTCTCCTGTTAGGGTGTCGTCGATTTCTATAGGCTCGAAGCCGATTCTAGGCTCTAGTTCAATCTGTAGGCTCTAGTTCAATCTGAGTGTGTTCAAAATTTTGTGGATCTTCTTCCATTGGGTGGACAGTGGGTGGGATTTCTTCGTCTATCTCCATGTCTCCCTCCCCGATTGTGTGGACATAATCTAAATTTGCAGAATTTGAAATAAGATCGATATACGCTAAACAACCGCGTGCCATTTTCTGATTACCCTTAAGAGTCCCAACCTTCCCGGAGGGGGTTGGGAACTTGATACAATAATAGAATGCTGAGGCGGCGGCTTCGAACTCGTGCTCGAATGGCCTGCCGAGAAACCCGTTATAGGTTGACGGCTGGTCGACAATAATGAAGTCGAGCTGTTTCGAAGCCTTAACCTCAGCGTCTGTACTAGAGACTAATTCTACGGCTAGCCTAATTATCACGTAGGGTTTTACAGTGGCGTCGCTGAACCCCTTGATAACCTGGTCGCATGGCTCCACGTATTTCTCGAAGGAGCTGTCTAGCTGGTCGAATGCGGCCTTGAAGAGGATGTTGCAGTAGGCCCTATTGTCGACGAGCATACGATGGACGGTGATGCCCATGATGTTGACGGATACGACCACGACATCGTGGTTCGGGTAGATGACCCCAGTGCGATCCTCCTCCTTGAAGGCGAGAAGGTCTGACTCTTTTGCCGTCATGTTGATCGGCGTGGTGATTTGATGGACATTGTCCATCGCTCGTAGCCCGCTCTTCTATCGGCGGTTGGAGAGTGAGGTAGTGGGCGCGAATCCTCCCACCTGGGAGAGCATGTTGACGGCGCGGCGGGCTTGGTGTTCCGGCATCGGGGGCATATGAGGGCTGTCTCCCGGTTTAGTTCCACGGGGTGGGCATCGGCTTGTGCCTCCGGCCTGGCCGCCGGCCTTTTCACGAACTCCTCCAGCTTCCCCTCCTCGAAGAGACGCCAGAGCTGTTTCAGGAGGTCGCGGCACTCACTCGTATTGTGCCCGACGGTCTGGTGGTAATGGCAGTATTTGTTGGGGTTGAGTTGCACCCCTGGCTTGTGAACCCACGGCCGTGCCTTGGGCACCATGTCCTTGTCCCGGATTTACACATAGACGTACTCCGGGGTGGCCGATAATTTCTCGGCCAACTTCACTTCGACGGAGTCGAAGGGTTTGAATGGCTGGGGGGCCCGGTAGGAAAAGTTCCTCCGGCTCTACGTGGTGCCCGCCTGGGCGCGGGGCTTTTCCTTCTTGGCCGGGACACTCTCGCCTAGCCGCTGCGCCAGGATGTCGGCGTTGTAGATGATCTTTCCGGCCCGCTGCCGGAATTCCGCGTAGGACTTGGGTTGGTCCTTGTTCATAGATTTCCACAACTTTGTTTTTAGGCGGAGCCCACCTATTATGCCGACGAGCTTGACCTCGTCCCTGACCGGCTCGCCCTCCATGATAATGCGATCCACCCGGTCGATGTATGTACGGTCTGATTCGTCCTTGCCCTGGGCTAAGTTGGCCATTCGGTTGGCGCCGGCCAGGCGTGGCGCCATCGATGAGAAGTGTTCCAGGAACAACTCACCCAGTTGGTGGAAAGAAACCACCTTCCCCGCGGGTAGCGAGGAGTACCAACGGTGAGCTCGGTCACCGAGGGTCAATGGGAACATTCGGCACTGGGTTGCATCCGTGGCCCCCATGGAGATCATGTAAGTAGAGTACTTACTCAAGTGAGTGACGGGGTCCGTCTCCCCGTCATATTGGCCCACGGCGGCCACGTTGATCTTTGGCTGAGCGGGAGCCCGTACTAGGATATCTGCGAGAGGAGAGTTGGGCATATGGGCGAAGTGATGTTGCCTGTCTTGCTTCTCGAGCCTGGCCTCCAGGTCTGACACTTTCTTCAAGATTGCGGCCATAGCGCTGTCGGCCGCAGGGGGAGATCGGGGACGCGGGTTGTCCCCCAGACGGTCACAGATCGACGGCCTCGGGGCCGCGTCGTTGTGACGTCTGGGAGAGCGTGCCCTTTCTCGCTCCCGGGGCCTGGAGCGGCATTTGATTCGCACGGTCGGGTAGCTCCCCGAGCCTGGGATCCCAGTCTGGAGAAGACTGATCCCGCAGGCAGGCGAGATACTCGTTGAGAGTCGGCCTCCTCGTCAAGGCGTCTTTTTAGGTTTTGAGGACGAGGGTTACTAGTGGCCCTTCCGGCTGCCTCTTGCTCGGGCCGAGGGTTGCTTGTGGCCATGGTGCGGGCAGGCTCCTTTCCGGGGCGATGAGTGCGGATTGGAGCGGCGTCGATCTTGGCCTGGCGGCGCTCAATCATTGCTCGGGCCGCCTGGAGATCCTCTGGAGTTTTTATCGCGGACAAGAACTCGAAAGGGCCTTAGAGAGTTTCCACCGTGGCCGGAGCCGGGGTGGCGGCCTCGCCGATATCTTCAACCTGCTGCTGGGTTCGTGTAGCTTTCGAAGTGGCCATTTTTAGGGTGGAAACAGCTGGGATTTTTTAGAAAAGGGGATGTAGTGGTTCGTTTGAGTTAACTAGATGAACGAAACCGAGTGTACTTCGATATCAGTAACCCTTCTTCTAGCGTCAAAATGTTGACAGCAATTTCGTAATGATTTCGCCGTCGGGTTCTTAGCGGGTAGGATTTAGTATTTATGATAACTAAAAGCAGTAAATGCAAGAGTAAATGAGCTCTCAAGAGTAGATTTGCAATAAATGAGTTGTGTGTTACATTTGGGCATTTAAAGCCCTATTTATAGTGTACATGGGGGGGGTTCCCCACCTTGGGTTGGTAAGCCCGTGGGCCCCTCCTATTCCTAGCTGGGAGGCAATGAGTGGCTACAGCCTCCTCTATGGGCCAATGAGAAGACGCCACCTGGCACTGTTGTCCTTGTACTGATGGGACTAGGCCCAACTACCAACTCTGACCCTGTCACATCCTCTGAACTGACGGTACTGGTCACTCTCTCACAGCTGGCGGAGCTGGGATCGGTCAGACGGGTAACCGGGTACCGAGTGGGTGGCGAGTAGCCCGGGGAACCTTTCACGGGAGGCGGGTAGAGATCTTCCAAGGGCTCGTCGCTGGCCGACCGACCTTTGGTTTACCTAACAAGTACGCTCCCCGATAAGTCTCCGGGGTCTTCGTCGGGTAGGCGTTGAGCCTCTACCCGCCTATTCGATTGAGCCCGACGATCCTGATTTCCTAATCCGTGCGCCACTTCTGTCTGTCGGATTGAGCCCGTTACCCGAATAGTCGGGTAATAATTGTCGGGTATAACAATTACTTCCATAGATGTGATACCTCTCCACATATGGATAATAATTCATAATCTTCTAGATGGTATTTTGATAAAATTAAATAATAATTTTATTTATGCAATTGAATCAATATATCAATTATTGCTTAGATAATTGTTTTAATAACAAAAAGACGTATACAAAAAATATATAAATCGTATAACAGAACTTCTAATTTTTCTGTGAAATAATTTGAGAAGATATATTCCTAATTTTATGGGATGTATGCTAAGATATAATCCAATTATTTTCTTAATTATCTAAATTAATATCAATTAAATACAATAAAGATGATGATTGTATAATGTTTGGCACATGGTGAGATTAACGTGGCATTCACACATTACTATAATGATAAAATTAAAACCTCCATATTATGCTTAGTATATGACAAGATTAATACTCTAATTAAAACAACAAAGACTCATTTTTTAGGTGAATTTGAAATATTCTGGATATACTTAGATATGCAGGTTACAGTATGCATCTATCTACCTTTTGTTTGCTCACACCATTTTGAATTAGGTACACAAAAAACCTTTATTTATCATTCAAAATTAATAGAGAGATCATATGACTTGCATAATTTTCAAATTCTTCACTCGTCTTCATCTATACAAAAATATGAACTTGAAAATGAGTAAGAAATACAGAGTCTGCAAATGAGAACTAAAAATACAGATTTAGAATGAATTAAAAAATGTTCCAACAAACTAATAGGATTTATTTTACATGAGGAATAAATTCTCACCCTTATAGCCTCTTTTATTCTAAAATTATTGCCTCAAGTTAAGAGCAATACATACTTCATTAAGTTGTCTCGATCTATTTTCCAGTTTCATTTTTTGAACAAAGAAAGTGGCCGACTACTCTAGATCGTCTGACAGTAAGAAAATTCTCCACAAAAAAAGATCGACAATCGTCAAAATGGCTATAAATCTCTAATATCTTGATATCTCAGCAAAAGGAACAAATTCCGTGCAAAAGAAATAAGAATCATCATATCAATCTTCAAATCTTCAAAGCATTCTTTAAATCTCTTGATAAATTTCTCGAAGGCTTCCACTAATATCTTAAAATCTCGTAAACAACATTCAAAACCTAATTAAAACATAAAATTCACACATTGCACATATACACATACTTTCTATACAAATAACAAACACATATTATAAACTACACGAACACTATAATACTCAAAATACTAAAAAATTACAATAAACATCTATGAACCTGCAAACTATGGTTATCAAGTTCACAATCGAGCAATAAAAATAGGTCACACAATTTGTAACTGCTCCTAAATAATAGCAAATCATATGCAAATTACTCTCCTAAAACTTAATTACATGAAATGGAAAGGAAACACTCAATCTTAACAATTAGAAGAAAAAAATGTAAATGCCACATTTATAAATATTTCATATCAAATTAAGAAAAGATCCAACGGCTAAGATAATAAACAGATGATTTCATCAACGGATGATACGAAATGGCACCAAAACTATAAATGAAAATTCCAGTGTATTTATTATTATTATTATTATTATAGATTGTTATAGATTGATAAATCTTTGTGTGGGGGTAATTTTAGATGTATATATATTTTGATTAAAATTCATCAAATATGAAATGATTCTACTGAAAGAGGCTTAAGACTTGTATGCCACGGTTTCGTTGAGTATGTGAGTTGTGTTACTTTGGTTTTTATTTGTTCAATGTATTCATCAAAATCCTCTTCCCAATTTATAAACTATGTGAGTTGTGTTACTTTGGTTTTTATTTGTTCAATGTATACATCAAAATCCCCTTCCCAATTTATAAACTGTTTTCAATCTTTTGCAAATACAACTAAAGAAATAAAATTATTTATTTTTGAAGTTGTCCTTCACAACTTTTTATAAATGTTATTAAGCTGGGGGTAGGATTAAGTTGGGGAGTAGTTCTAGTGTGCACTTAAGTGTATATTATGCACTTGAATTTTGGAAAAAAAAAAAATATCATGCAGAAATCAGCAATACCCCAAAAAGTAATTAGTAATATCCCAAAAAAACATTAGTAATACTCCAAGAAGACATCAGTAATATCCCAATTGTAAAAAAATACACAATTTGGTGTGTTTATGTGTATTTTAGAAAAATCAAAATTGAATCAAAATTAAGCTTAAAATGCACCCTAGAATTTGCCTAAGTTTGGGAGTAGAGTTTATAAACACACAAATCCAATATGGTCAAAATATACCACGAAAATAGTGCATTAAATTCTCCAAATCTCATTGAGGGTACTTATTTTTATTATAAGAGCATTGACTTTATAACAAATTTAATGAATGATTGTGTTTGACTTGCACTTTTAAGTACAGGCCTTCAATTTCACAGTATACAGCGCACATATAATAACCACTCATGTTCAATACTCCCCCACTCCTTATTACTCCCTCCTATTTTAAATATATGTCATTCTAGATGGATGCACATATATTAAGAAAAAAATTAGATTCCTATTATGTCCATAATAAATGTTTATCTTCTTCATTAAACTAACACATTTATTTAAATATTTTAATATCAGTAAGGGTAGTTCAGGAAAAAATATAATTAATGTACATTGAAAAGTGTAAAACGACATGTATTTTGCAAATAATACGAAAAGTCAAAACGACATATAATAAAAATAGGAGGGAGTAATTTTTATAAGAGGAATGTGAGACAGTTTTTAATAAAAACTATTTTAATGATTTTTGGGATCAATAAATAAATAATATTTTGAAATAATGTGAGTATTATTTAATTTATTTTTTAAGTGAACATTTAAAAAAGAAATATGTGAAGTTTATTAGAGGAAGGAGGATATATATTTTTTAAATTGGTCATTGTATGAAGTCTATGGTGGACTTAAATCAACATAAATTATGTATATTAATATTAGGGTTAATTGAAAAAAAAAATTATGAAATAAAGTAAAAGTAAAACTTATGAAAGACTGTTTTATTATAGGGTTTTTCTTAGATCAGACACTCTATCGAGTTGACTGATATCAGTCATACTCTATAATTGTGTCACGTGTCATCGCACTATGTCACACTGATCTGTTACCTGTTGAGTTCACATATTATTTTAAAATAATATTTTAAGTTGTAATTTTAAATTTAATATTATACTCTTTTAATTTAAATTTTAAAATATGTTAGGTTATTTATTTATTGTGGTTTTATAAATATTAATTCAATCTTAAAATGTGTGTTAACATAAAAAAAAACATCCACGATTTTCTCTCTACAAATTGAATTGAGCTGGGGTCCAAACCACAAAAATTGAAAGAAACGCCGCCACGGCATACCTCCGCTAGCGCACGCCATAGCTCCAACGCGGAGGCGCACACCGCCGCCTTCACACACAGCTGCCTTTGGCACACCCCCGCACACCGCTGCCTTAACTTTGCCCGTTTAGTTGTCGGCGATGACTTGTGGTCGAAAATATGCTGTTGCCGGCGATGGACATTGAGCGGAGAAGATACTATTTCAAGAAACCTAAATTATGATTAAAAATTAATTAGAATAGATTTTTAATATAAATTAAATAAGGATAAATTTGTAAATTAATACTTTTAGATTTTTAAACTATTAAATTTAATATAATATTGGAATAATACAACACAACTCGATATTACTCGATAGAAAATTAGATAATTAACTCAACAGGTTGCAGATCATCAAATTTAAATCATTAGATTTTATTATATTTTAGATTTAATGGTTTATAGAGCATATTTGATATCAGACAACTCGATAGTGTGTCTAACATAAGAAAACCTCAATTTTATATGTCTTGGAAAGTGTTGCAAAGACTAAAATGATGTATTTATTTTGTAAAAGACGAAAAATGTTAAAAAAACATTTATTTTGAAATGAAGGGGTAGATGATTTGTTTATTAAATATTGTGTTGAACTTAAATATTCCGGGGCATATTGAATAACCTAAGACTGTTTGGTTGTTTCCACTCATGTACACATTTATATTAATAGTTTTTGTTGGAAATTTATGAATAACACAAATTTTATTTATATGACGAAAAGAAAGGAGTTTTTGGATTATTTTATTTAGTGGGAAATAAGATTAATAAATCAACAAGGCAAAGTATAGAGTAAACCTTGCTCTTATATAAATCTTGATTTGGTTAACCCGAATAAGAATTCGCGGGTTATTTATTTTAGGGGGACTTGCAATAGGGTGTATTTTCTAAGACTAAAATGCATATAGGTATAGTACCTTTTTAGAATTGCAGTTAGGTTAACTTTTTTAAAACATACTACCAATAATACCCTTCAATTTACTTTTCATCAATTTTTGATTTGACATCTACTTTTCCACTTTTTCTTCCAACTTTATAAAATTATTATCAAGTTTTATGTTCAATTTTTTAATAAAAAATACAGATATTTTTTTTATTTGCGTTTCTTTATTTAATAATTATTCTCGCAAATGTATAGTACAAAAGGTAATAACATAGTACAAATAATCCAATAGTATAAATTTTTAATTTGTGTAAATGAATTATTTGTACCACAATGTAAGATATAATACTATAATACATATTTAGAATTTTAGTACAAGAGTGTGGGCATTAGTACAAATGAATTATTTGTACTATGGATTAAACATAATACCATAATATATTTCTTACATCTAAACAATTTTCTTCTCTTCTCTTCTCTTCTTCCTATTCTATTCTTCTCCTCCTCCTCCTCCTCTTCTCTTCTCTTCTTCTCCTGCAACAATAAAACTCCAAATTAAGAAAATTATTATATAAAATTTGGTACTATAAATCCAACAAAAAATCATTTTCTGTAACAAAAATATAATTGGGGAAAAAAGAATAAGAAAAAGGAAGAAATTAACAGAGTTGTTATTGCCATTAGGAGGTAGTCATAAAAATCCATATTAATGTACAAATAGTAGGAATCAAACAAACACTATAATGTAATTATGCACCATTAGGAAAATGTACAAACAAAAGTGGAGATTTCAAGGAGAAATTCAAAACCCCCTTCTGCAACAAAACCCCCTTCTGCAGCAAAACCCTGGTCCATACCCCAACGACATTATCCACCCAACACCGCTACTAACGAATCTGAAATTTAATTTAAGTTCTTCTACAGCCAAAGAATTAGAACAAGAGGCTTTTCAAAAAATGAAATTCCCACACAGGTACAAGCATGCTCTGCATACCCATGAAACCATAGGCATATATTTTTTACTTTGTACTGTATGAAACAATTGACCAAAAACAACTCTTTTCTACAAAGATCCAAAGTCCTGAATTATTACTCCCAAACCCTCGCCATCGCCGCCCACACCGTGCCAAGCCCTTAAATCTCAAAGGTGATTATGATTTGATTTTGAAAATAGAAATAAAACCAGTTCAGAAATTGAAAATAGCCAAATTTAGAGATACCCCAAATCCGGCGAAAAAGAACAGTAAAAAATTAGAGCAGATGTATACACCTCCAAGCCCTTCCTCTCGCCGTCGCCGTCTTCTCATTCTCGTCGCTCTCTTCTCAAGCCGCCCCTCTTGATTTCTTCAGGCTTGTCTCTTCGATTCTCGGGAGTAATTTGTGCAAAGAAATCAAGCCCTAAAAAAACTGAGACTTAATTCAGTAGAGGTCTCTCTCCCCCTTTGTCTTCTCTCTCTCGACGCCGCCACCGCCATTTCTCCCTAGACGCCACTTCAGGGGAGAAGCGCGCCTCAGGGGGAAGAAGAATCGTGTCGCCGTCAATGACAGTTTTTGGGGTATTTTAGATTGCGCCGCCTACCCTTTTAAATTGGAGAACAATGCCAGCTCCCCGCCACCGCCGCTCCACCGACACCGTCGCTCCCCCACCTTCAACGTCTTCGCCACATGGATCGGCCGCAAATTTTTTTGGAGGAGGGAGAGAGAGTGTATGAGAATGGAGAGAGAGGATAGGGTTTTGGTTACTTTAATTTGAAATTGTATATAATAATCTATAAAGAGCAATTAGGGTATTATACTACAAAAAAAGTTAACTCAGTAGTAATTTTAAAAAAGGTACTAACTTGATTGTAATTATGCTTAAGAAACTTAACCTAGTTGTTATTTTCTCTTTATTTTAATTTGGATTGTCCGACAAAATATTGGGGAGGCGGTATCCAATACTCATTCATGTTGCTATTTAATCTATCTAATCTTTTTTTTTTCATTCTTTTTTTATTTCACTTCTTCGTTTCATTCCTTTTTTTCTTTTTTCCTATTTACAATATTTTTTCCATTTTATTTTCTTTTGCCATTTTTTTAATATGTATAAAATAAAATTGGCCCATACATGAATAATTTTACAATACTTTTTAGTATAATAACTAATACCTTTTAGTGTAACCAACTTATACTCTTTACTTAAACAACTAATACTCCTCGTACCCTTCAACTAATACCCTTCAACGAAAACAACTAATACCCTTCAGTGAAAACAACTAATACACTTTAGTAAAAACAACTAATACCCTTCAAATGGTTCGTATTTTATTTTTGGACCCAATTTACTTAAATATGATAAATATAATATCCTATATAATTCATACCCTTCAATTATAATAATTAATACTACCTCCATCCCAGATTAGTTTTGACAGTTGACTTTTTTGGGACTTAAGTACGAGATTTGATTTGTAGTATTTAAATGAATAAAATAGTTTTTTTTTTATCATGAAATATTGTTTGGTTTTAAGTGAATGAATCAAAACAAAGGTATTTTTATGCGTAATTATTAGTGAAATTAGATGTAATTTAGAGGTCTTTGTAAGAGGTAAATAGTGCGCTATGAAAACAGATCTGAGACTGAGGGAGTATGTTTTAGTAATATAAGTCATACCCTTCCATTATTATAACTAATACCCTTTTTTAATATAGGTCATACCCTTCAATTATCACAACTAATATCCTTGTGTACTGTAAGTGATACTCTTCAGTTATCACGACTAATACCTTTTAGTAATATAAGTCATACCCTCCAGTTATCACGACTAATAAGTTTTTATAATGTAGGTCATAACCTCTAGTTATCATGATTAATACACTTGTATAATGTAAGTCATACCCTTCACTTATCACGATTAATACTCTTTTGAAATGTAAGTCATACCTTTCACTTATTATGAATATAACTCTTTAGTTATGTAGATTATACTCTTCCGTTATAACAATTAGTATCATATTGTAATACTTTTCAGAAGAAAAAAAATGTAGACACAAATTGAAAGAGAATAAATTAACAAATGAATTAAAAGATGAAATATTAAACTAATAAAAGGGGGAGAAAAAAGCAAAAAAACCCATATATGTTGAACCACATGAGTGTGGATTGGAAGGACAACTTAATGCAATTTGTCCGTCTTTCAATCAAGAGGTATTAGCGGGTTATATGATATGGACGCGGCCCGCATTAACCAATTAACTGTAATGGGTAATCCATTTATAATATGAATCCAATTCTATACATAAACTAATTTCACTCTATACATACTCAATCAACAATTATTAACATTTTTATTTTTAGAAAAAAAGAATTACGTAAAAAGGGAGGAATATAAGAGGTTGGTTCGCCTCCACCATTTTGCAGACCTGAAAATCTCAAATATTCATCAGTGTCCAGCAGAAAAACACATACACAGGGGTGTCTCTATTATATGGAAGAAAGCGAAGAATCAGAAGAGGGATTTCTCTCCTTGTACGTGTAAAGTGCGCATATTTTCCCTAGAGGGAGGAAGGGTTAGAGAGTGGATGAGGAGATGGGCAAATTGACGTTGCGGCGGAAGAAGAAGGTTGCCCCGCCGCCGTTGCCGCCTCCTCCTCCGGCGATCGAGGCGGCGACGACGAGCAAAGCGGTCGCAAAGAAGAAGGCGGGCGGGTCGCGCCTCTGGATGAGAATGGATCGCCTAGGGCAGTCCGAATTGATCGAATGCGACAAGAGCGTGATAATCAAGCGCGTCTCGATACCCGCAAGGGATTTGCGAATCCTCGGACCCATCTTCTCTCATTCCTCCAGCATTCTCGGTAAAATCGCTACTTTTTTCCCCTTTTATTTTTTTGCGTTTCGTTTGACAATTGTTTGTTTCGTGGGGCCCGCATCTGAAGCGTTCTTTCCCTGGGACGTTAACTCTGTTTGATGGGCGTGGGATATGTTTTTATGTATACAATTTATGGAATATGATGTTCATCTTTGTGTGTTATCCTCGAGTTTTTTTGTTCTTATCTTGATGATATTTATGACATGAATTCAGCATCATCTTTGTATGCACCTGAATAATGTTTGCTGCCTATGGATAATGCTTACAGTACAACACTCTACATTTTTCCACATCTTGTGTTTTAGGAGAAAAAAGTCAACCAAGCTATTGGGTTTGAAGAATTTATTAGACAAGCTGTTGTTGAAATTCTGACCATTTATGGTCAATTGAGCCATTGTTCAAGCTTGGTATTTATTGCTTATCTGAGTCCATGGTTAAGTTATTTTTTTGGAGTTGATTGCTTATCTGGGGCCTAGTGTGAAATTCTTCATTCCTTTTGCAGCTAGGGAAAAAGCCATGATCGTTAACTTGGAATTTATAAGAGCAATAGTTACTGCCGAAGAAGTTTTGTTACTTGATCCTCTTCGCCAGGAGGTTCTGCCATTTGTTGATCAGCTGAGGCGACAATTACCACAGAAAAGCCCTTCTAAGCACGTGGCAGACCAAATGGTCGCTCAAGATAATGAAATGCAATTAGTCTCTGCTGGACGATGGTTAGCTGCTCCTGAAGCTGCTGAAGCTTTGCAAGATGAACTTCCTTTTGAGTTCCAGGTTTTGGAAATAGCATTAGAGGTTGTATGCACTTATTTAGATACTAGTGTTGCTGAACTTGAAAGAGATGCTTATCCCGCTTTAGATGAGCTGGCCATAAATGTTAGCACCAAGAATCTGGAACATGTGCGAAGTTTGAAAAGTAATCTAACTCGTTTGCTTGCACGGGTACAGAAGGTATAACTGCTCTTTGTTCTATTTGGAAAATATCTCATGCTATGGATTATTGCTATATTCGATCACATTATGATATTTTTGTTTGACACGTAAAACCCTTTCTAATTGTCATTATTAGATATCAAGATGACACAGCTTGTAGAAGGTGTTTGTTGATGCCTTTTGTCTAAGTATTAACTGAAATAATTTATGCCTTCTCAAAGATCCTTTGATTACCCAATCCATGGTGCTATTTCTTAGTTCATTTCGACCAGAAAAGGGGGGTTTATTTTTTTTGTTAGATTGCAGTTGATTCACGTTTCCGGTGTTGATGCACAAGCGGATTGTAGTTGATTCACGTTTCCGTTGTTGATACACAAGCGGATTGTAGTTCTTGGAAATTATCGTGTGAAAATTCAAACAAAAGAAAGATAGATAGCATGAAAAACAAGTAAATCAATACTTTTTGGAGTTGACTATACTGGCTTATAAGATGTTGTAAGGATTGGAAGAGTCGTCTACACCAAGCAGAAATACCAACTATAAACAAAGAGAGATACAGCGATTGAGCATTATAAATATTAGCAATATATTGGTGAGTTGTAACTCCGAGCTTAAGAGATGATGCCATGTTGTATTAAGTTCAAGAAGAGCAATCTCAACCATGCAGTCTCTTGAAATTTAAGGATATTCATATCCTTGAGATTTATCATTTATGGTTGTGTGCATCTTAGCTGTCAGTATTTCAACATCTTTAACTTATATGTCTTGATGTGTTTACTTTAATTGTTCTTCTTCTTCGTCGTGAGTAGTTATTATACTAAAGATGGGGAAACATGTCTTTGTTGATAGGTGAGAGATGAAATTGAACATCTTTTAGATGATAACGAAGATATGGCCCAACTATACTTAACACGGAAGTGGATACAAAATCAACAAGCTGAGGCTCTGTCCACTGCTGTTGCATCAAATATCATGGTTTCTTCTGCAGCTCATCTCCGCCGGCTCAACTCTGCCCGAAGTGGTAGTTTGGTCAGCAATTACCTAAATGACAATGATGTGGAGGACTTAGAAATGTTGCTGGAAGCTTACTTCATGCAATTGGATGGCACCCGTAACAAAATACTCTCTGTGAGCTTTGTTTCCTTCTCAGCATTCCTTATGATTCTAACTGAAGTCCATCTATTAGATAATCACAATTTCAAGGGTTGCTTGGTTTAGGGGGTGTGATTCCCTTCAATAATTATTGGTATTTGTTAATGGGATGGGTCCCACAATAAGTTAATCTTTTACCCATTTTTTCAATTCACAGTTAAATCAAATTGAGAAATATAGTTTTAAGTGTGTATAAGCACGTGCATACAATTTTTGCTCTTCTGAGAGATTTATTTGGACTATCTTATCACTGACAATTCAGCAGGGGCATGTTGGGGTTTCAAACTTAACTGATAATTTTCTCTTGCCGTCTGCATTGTTACATTGCAGGTACGTGAGTATATTGATGATACGGAGGATTACGTTAATATCCAACTTGACAACCAGAGAAACGAACTCATTCAACTGCAGTTGATTATGACAATTGCTACTTTTGCGATAGCAGTCGAGACTGCTCTAGCTGGGATATTTGGCATGAACATTCCTTGCACACTATACGCAATTGAAGGGATATTCGGTAAAGTTGTTGGCGTTATGACAGCTGGTACTGTGGTGATATTCTTTCTTGTTTTGGGATATGCGAGATGGAAGAAGCTTCTTGGGTCTTAAACTTCATCCTGAATTGTGTAGCATTTGCTTAAAACAACTGGAAAAAAGTATATAAATGGTATTAGTGACGTGTGTTTTTCCGGTCAATTTTTCAAATCGTAGTAATTATATTTAGCAGTTGGATGCTCGTATTATAGCCAGATGTTTTTCTCTTTTTCTTTCACTGTGTTAGTATGTGTAGGTGTTTCCATGGCCATACAAGTCCCTGCATTTCCATGTTTTCTTGAATCGCAACATTTTTAGAGTATAAATAAATTAATCAGTTTTCTTGAACTGCGATTGATCTTTAGAATTTGTTTGGTTTAGTATATCAAACCAGTATACCGGTACTCCTTAGGCTGCGTTTGGTTCAAGAAAAAAAATCATTTCAGCCCATTTATGGTGTTTGGTAGACCAGTAATGTTTATCAACTGACCGAGAAAAAATCGGTCAGAGAAAAAACACTGTAGCTCTTCAACAAACCCATCAGATCTTCAACCTAGGATACATTTTCTGGATCTCTATCTGAAGTCAGTGGTCAAAAATACCTTCGTGTTCTGTCATTCGTTGGGAAGTCACTCTCTGTTGCCCAGTCGCAGTTGCCGGCAAAGTGTTCCTCGCTGCAGCTGGGAAATTGTCTGCGACCGCAGCTTGCAACCGCCTTGGCGCACGACCACCGCCGTTCTTGTTGTGTGGTGTTTCAAATTTGTAAAGCTTTTTCTTCTCTTTTTACTTTTAATTGACGATTCCTTTTTTCAAATTGATGTTGAGACTGATGTAAAATTAGAGTTTCCATTTTTTGATTGATTTTTTGGTTCCTCTTTTTCTTTCTGTTGGGTTGTGCAGTGACAATGAATGAAGGATTTTTCATTTTTTTTTTTATTAAAGACGATACACGGTGATGATGGAAATGTTCAGACGGGATTTGAAATTGATTTTATGTCATGGATCTGGAATTGGTTTGTTTGTTGAACTGTAAACTTGACTGTAATGAATAAGATGATGAAGGGATTATATGCAGAAATTTGTGGAGGTTGAAGATGAGGGCAAAATATAAATTTCCATGAATTTCTACTATTTTTTTTATTAATTATGTTCTTCTATCTAAATTATGTTCGTCTATCAAATAACCTTGGCCCCTTTTCCCATTTTCCCTACCAAACGGGTGAAGTACGCATTGATTATGATAAAATTTCATATGAAAATGATTCAATATGATTATACATATCCTGAGAATTTTAATATGACTATACATACAAACATTATTATATCCCATATTCTCACAGTATATCTTTTCAAGTTGTCAATATCAGTAGATATTTTTGTTAGGAGACAACAAAAAAATCTGATTTATGATCTGTAAATTGGAGCCAGCCTAGCAACAATTGAGATTTACAGTTTGAAGAAAATATATTTGACCACGGTGAAACAAAATATCTTGTAAGAAATTGTTTGGCAGTCTGGCACCAGCGTTGAACAGCAAAATATCATGTGTGTGTATATTTTTATATTTTAGTACTTCCTCCGTCCATGAGTAAACTTTCCACTTTCCTTTTCGGGCCGTCCACGAGTAAGTTTCCCATTTCCATAAATGGAAATAACAACACTTTATTATATATAAACTTTAACCTTCAAACTCACACAATATTACAAAAATGCCACTCATTCACTTTATTTTTCAACACTATTCATTACTTTATCCCAAAAGTCAACATGTGGCCCACCATATATTAATAAACAAATACACTTTCTTAAACCATTCAACAAAAAGAAGTGGGAAACTTATTCGTGGACGGAGGGAGTATCATTTTAAATGGCATGGGATCCGTTGGCTAGGTCCTAATTTTAGATCGATTAGTCCATAAATTTTAGGTTCAATAATTACGTATTAAAAGGTGAAACTAAAAAAATCTTTCTTTCAACTGAGTGGTGTGTATTCAATTGAGATTCTATTGAATACCTCAGGATTTTTAAAGAATTTTGAAAATCCATATTAAATACCTCTAAACTTTAAAAGTCTAAAAAATTTTTTATAGACTCTATAACCAATATACCCCTCTGAATTGATATAGCAAGTTCAGGTTCCGCTGCTACCAAATGTTTTGTTACTATTAATTAATATATTAAATTTTGGAATTATTATTAATAATAATATCCTCTATAATAATAATATTGATGATTATAATTATACATGTTCAATAATAATAAAACATTTAAAATTAAAATTAAAAATTAATTTATATTTATAGAGTTTGCAAAGTGTTTGGAAACGGACAAAAAAGAAAGAGTGGAAAGTATATGGGAGACGAATGGAGTAATAAACAGTACTCCCTCTATTTAAAAGTAAGTTTTACACTTTTCTTTTTAGGTCATCTCATAATAAGTTACTTCTTCCATTAATTGCAACAACAAAACTCTATATATAGTAATAAAAGTTAGCATATTGGTGCACCATATATTAATAAATAATATATTTTTTTAAACAAAACAACAACAAAAAAGTGATAAATTTATTTTGTGACGAAGAGAGTACTAATAATAATAATAATAATAATTATTATTATTATTATTATTAATAATATCAACCATCAATAATAATAATAAAAATAAATCATTTCAACAATAATCATTAAAATAAATTCACTTAATAATTACATTACATTCCACGTCCACCCATCATCATAATTGTCATTCTTGCGTAATTTCTTTCTCATCTCCATTCAATTTATAAATTAATTTAATTGAGTTATAATTTATTAATCTTTATATGTAGTGTGACACATTTTTTTTAATTAACTTTTTGACTCAATGAATGAAAAGTATTTTAAAATAAAATAAGTACTGTAATATGAGAGTAATTTATTTTTATATTTAGGATGTAAAAATTATTATGCAACATTTTAAAATAAAAAGTGTGAAGATCATTAAAAGACCGTAATAGTATGAAATATTTTACAAGAGAGCTCCCCTTTGAAAAATTATGTATGTATGATTTGAGGGCATCATAAGTCCACTTTCGAGATTTGAGGGGGTTCTGGGCAACTCTTGGAAACAGCAAGGAGCTTAATGCAAATTAATCGTGTGCTCCCTTTTTTTCACCTCAAGGCGTCAACCATCTGCAAGTAGCGTAGAGACAAAATTACAGCAAGAAGCCAAGAACCAACAAAAAAAGTGGGCTTCCGAAGAAGAAGAAACCCTAGGCGAGAATATAATCGAGCATCGATTGCCCCATTTTTTGGTTTCGTTCTACCTCACATTGTCAAGATCGTAGTTTGTAATTATTCTCGGTAAGCATTCATAATATCCGAATCTACCCATTAATTCGTGATTAAATGCATCTGATTTTATGTGGGTTATTTACTGTGTTTGATTTAATGCGAATTGAGTTGTGGGGCTTCGAGAAAATGTCGTTGAAGAAATTTTGCAACTTTTTTTTGTCTTTTTCCGGACAGTGATGAAAAATGATAAGTTTGGGGGCTTGAATCAAGCCCAATACATATAAATAAATATTTTATATATCTATTTATAATATTATTACTGGAGCCGTGGAGAAAAGAGGATTCTTAAATCTAGTTGAAATTTGTGAAATTTATATATTCTTGCTCTGTTTAAGCTGGAATTGGCATTGCTTACTCTTCTTTGAGCTGTTAGCTACTCGGATGCTTATCAGCAATTGGGTGGATAGATTTCATCATTCCCTCAGAAATGATTGATAGAGATTGTAGTATTGATTTTACTAATTGGTAGTTGATGTAGTTTTAAACATATTGTCTAGTTTTAGTGTTGAGAAGGAGAAAAGGGCTACAACATATTACGACCAGATTTACTGTCTTTAGGCTGCACTGCAGTGTTTTGTTTAATATCCATAATCATATATTGATTCATGATAAATTAGAGCTACTAATATCTGTAGTGAGATTAATCTCTGTTTAGAGCTACTAATATCTGTAGTGAGATTGATCTCTCTGTTATATCTTATCTTTTCCGGGATAATTCATGTAATTGACATTCATAAGTCAATGCATGTATTCATTGGTTGAATGCAGTGTCACACTAATAGCGATGAATAATAATCATGTATAGATCATCACTGTTTATGTTTATATTTAGTTTGTTAACATACATATAGAGGCAACTTGAATGAGACCTAGACAATTTTTTTTGGGGGGCAACAATGACGGATAAGCTAAAAAAAGAAATGGGATACGATTATTTTACTTTGGCCTTTCAAAATTGGTGAGTTGATGTTATATTTCTGTTATGTGGACAAGGGTCAGCACAGGCATCTTCTGATATTGGATGGTACCATGAACTCCGTTTTTAGTTGTGACCTGTCAACAAATCTTGTGTTTAGTCAGTTCACATGTGGGCACATAACTTTGATTGATTGTATCAATTTTATATCTGGAGGTTTTACCCTATGTTTGGTATTACTTTTGGATGTATTTTCTTCTCACCTGATAAAAATGTGTTTGGCAGTTGCCATTTTTGGTTTAATAAGATGTAAATTTCCCAGAAATGCCAATTGTTCATCACAATCATTAGAAAATCCTCCACCCAGCTATGCTCCCAATAGCTCCAAGGAAACATTACAAGAAAACCCCCCAAAATAAATCATTAGCTCCCCAATTCCACTATTCCACTATCCAATATGCATTTTCCACAATATTTTTTGCCAAAATGTCTTAAAGAACTCAAACGCATCTTTGACTGTGGGTTTTCCAATCTGGTTACAAAAGAAATGTGTCATCATGGATTATGTTGTTGGTGGTGCATCTTAGAGCATTTTCATAAAATTCTTAGGGGTGTGGGTGGGTGGGGTGTGGTGGTGAGATACGCGTGCACTGTGTAGGAACATGTTGCACGAGTGAGTGGATGCAGGTTGAGTTGTCATAACCTCAAATTATAGATCTATATATTTTCATGTTAGATTCCCTTTATGTTATGCACAGTCGTATATAAAGACAAAAAGAAAAAAATTGAGAAATAAAACAAGCCAAGAAAAAAGAGGTGATTTCATTGAAGTAGAATACCTGCGAGACAGAACTCATTAGAAATTTGGTTCTTTTCCTATTGCTGGATTTGCTGTGTGCGACATTTTCAAGATTTTTATCCATAATTACTGAAGGTTGTTTCCAGATCTCACAAAGTTTTATAATTTAAATGTATGTGTCTGATTGGTGAATTATTATTGTGGTTGATTTGATTGCCAAAACATGGTAAAATAAAGAGCTGATCTTTTATTTCTGTGTAAATATTGAGGTATTGAAGAAGATTAAATATAGGAAATAAATCACACATCACGTGCACCTAAGACTTAAGGGGAAACACACCTGTACTCGCATTAATAATGACAACAACAAGAAGCTCTTCCTTAATAAGTTTTGTTACATTTTTTTTCAGCTAGAACTAATGCTGCATTTGGATTTTCTGAGTTTTCACAAGCTTGGGCTAATCATTATGAGTATTTATTACAGAAAATAATTTAAAGCCATGTGGATTAATGCATTGATGTGTGTGACTATTCAAATAACACTGATGGTTTCGGATGAAAGATTAGTGCTTAATGCATGCCACCATTACCTTTTATAATGCTATGAGGGGATATTCTCGAACATATACTTTTTTTACTCAACTTAAGGGCTTCCTTGTACGATATTTATTCTAGACCTGGCACATGTTTGGTTTTGTGTTAAGGTGCTTTTCTGAGCTTCTACAGCTGTAAGGGGGCTTGCATTAGTTTATACTCCCTCCGTCCCATACGAATTTGCACCCTAAGGGTTGCACATTTTTTAAGAAAGGTGTTTTTTTTAATAAAGTAGTGACATATGGGTAAATATGTGTATATTTTTGTGAGTGTGCACTCAAATCAATGTTTCCTTTTTTGGTAGTGTGCAAATTGTTATGGGACATCCAAATAAGACAAGTGTGCAAATTCTTATGGGACGGTGGGAGTAGTACTTATTATTTGATGTATGTTCCTTGTAATCATGGGAGTCTTTTCTTATAAGATTTGGTGATGTGGATAGGAGCAGAGGTCTTTAGTTTGGTTTATATGCCATGCAGAAGGATGGTTTTTAATTGTCAACCTCTGACCTGCTGGGATAAAAATGAGATTGTTTCATTTATTAAACGAATCAGTCACTTTATTGGGATAATTTTGATTCATTTACCAAGTTTGAAGTTCTGTTGTATTTCAAGAAATTGTGTGCTTCTTACAGAGTTGTAGTTGGTTCCTTTTGCTTTCTTGGTCTTTGTGCCCTATCTCTTTATTTGGATATATTCTTGATATTGTGCCTTTCACTGGACTCCTGCTTTGATTTTCACTCCACATTTCTCATATTATCTTTTAGTATATGTTATAGGAACTGGCCTGCTCAGCTATGGCGAACTCCAAGGGACCATCTAACTTTAGAAACATGATGTACAATGGGAAGAATACATTACTGCCTCCTAAAAGTCCATTTCCCAGCATGTCCCCATCCTCTGTAGAATATATTCCTAGTTCAGTGATTGGTCCAAAAGCTCTTCCAAGGCCGAGAGACGGAAATTCACATCAACGTACTTCCTCTGAAAGTTTTTTGATAGAGGAGCAACCCTCTTGGCTGGATGAGCTTCTCGATGAGCCAGAAACGCCGGTTCGTAGAGGGGGTCATCGTCGTTCATCAAGCGATTCCTTTGCATATATTGACGCAGCTAATGCTGGGAGCATGAATTACGCAGCTCAAGATGATAACAAGTTCAGAAATATGATCCCATTGTCTTCATGGGGATCTCAAGACTTTGATATTCATAGAGATATACATCATAGTTCTTTCTATGCAGATATGAATCCTGCTGGCAGAACCAAGAACAAGCCCTGGGAAACACCTGTAAGTTCAATTGCACCTCCTCGTGGCCTTCCTTCTAGGGACTCTGCCATTATTCCTAATGCAGGATCTTTGAGCTCCTTACAAGATCCAGATAGGAATCCAACTTCTTCGGCTCAAAAGTCAGATGTTGAATCTGGTCACCAAGATCTGAAAGGCTTCTCCGAGAAAAAGGACTCTTCTCATGTCAAGACTTTGGCATCAGAAACAGACTCAAAACGTGCAAAACAGTAAGTGGACCCTCCTTTTCTAGATATATAAAAATATTGGTTCGTGCTTAAGCCTTGAGGTCAACAAAATGTTGGAATTCCAATCATTTTTGTGTATTTTGTTACGTTATTTTTTTTCATATTCATTATTGTCCCAGACTTTGGGATTGGAGTTATGTTGTCAAATAGACGAATGGTTCTTTGTATGCTCAAATTTATGTCAATGAATTTGAGGACATATCATCATCAGTGAATAACATCAGCCTGTTCTGGACCTGCGCTTGAAACTTTCCTGGAAATTGCTACCCATGTAGTGGTTTCCTAGGTTTTATTATTGACTTAGTTACATGGTCCACAAACCAAGTGAATCTTTAACCTAAATTTCTATGACAATATTGTGATGGACTGTCATCGTTCAAATATGATGTGATGCTATAGCCTCCTAAATTTTTTGTGGGAGAGAGCTTTATCTTGCTTATAAATGGTTTCTGGGGGCTCCCCAACTATACAGACTAACCTCTGGAAATAGCTGTTTTTCAACGACGGTTTTTGTGTGCTTAATTTGTGGGTCTCGGGTGTGATCTAAATGTGAACTGTGGTTTTTATATCTTGTGAATCCTATTTAGCATTTGAGTTTAGGTTGATCTGTTAACACAATCAATCTCAGGCACATCCGATACTAGAATTTTTTTAATATTGTGTTTCTCTGAACTTCTATAAGGCCTTTTCCTAAAGACCTTGGTGCATATTTCAGTGTCGCCATTGCATTTCACTCGATTTCCTTCATGTGCCCAACCAATATATGACACTTTATTTTTAATCTATTCGAAGTTTTTCAAACTTAAGATTCTTTACCTAATGCAGGCAGTATGCTCAACGTTCCCGTGTCCGGAAGCTTCAGTACATAGCAGAACTTGAAAGACACGTTCAAGCTCTACAGGCAAGCATTATCCTGCTCAGAAATCTTAAATTGGTTTTATGCACTACTTCCTGAAATGACTATGTTTTAATAATTGCAGGCAGAAGGATCTGAAGTTTCTGCTGAGCTTGAATTCCTCAACTCGCAAAATCTCATTCTGAACATGGAAAATAAAGCACTGAAGCAACGGCTAGAAAGTTTATCACAGGAGAAGCTTATAAAGTATTGTAAGTCATTTTCCCACCAGTTAATCCTCTAAATAGTGCACCACGAAGTGGGCACATTTTTTAAGAAAAAAGTGTAATGAGTAGAGTTTTGAGGGGTAATTTGGTAAACCTTTGTGTATAAGTAAAGAAATTGGTTGGATTGAGTGCAACTGTAATGTGGAGCCAAAAGGAAAAAAGTAATGTCAATTTGTATTTTTGACCATGGTTTTGGGTTAAGTTAGCTTATATTCCTAACATTTCTATTTCAACAATTGGAATTCACTGGCATAAATAATTTATTTTTGTGTACTTGTGCAGTCGAGCAGGAAGTATTGGAGAGAGAAGCGGGAAGACTGCGAAGCTTGTATCAGCAACAGCAACAACCGCAGCCACTGCAGCAGCAGCAGATGTCGTCTAGCCATAGACGTGGTAAGAGTAGAGATCTTGATCAGCAATTTGGTAATCTTTCGTTGAATCACAAGGGCACAAGCAATGCCCATGATTCTGTCCCTAGCCAGCTTCATATGTAGAGAGAGAGAGGGAGAGAGAGAGTGGTGTTGTTATTGTGTGTTTCTTCTAACCAGTCCAGTCCAGTTCAGTCCTTTAACTGATGGTGCATGCAAATGACCAAATTATAGTTCCCTCACTCACTCACTCACTCACTCACTCACTCACTCACTCACGTGGGATGAAAGCCAAACTTGCTGCGTGGTTCACTTTTAACTTTTTTCGATTGCAAGTGACCATCTTCTCTGTCTGTCTGTAAGATTAGTACGTGCGCCTGGTAGTCTACGCCAGAAAATAGGACTTCTGGGGGGGACTCACCCGAGGTGGTGGCTATCATCCGAACGTGATGGATCCTAGTATTTTACCTTTTGTATGTCGATCATAATATTAACTAGTCTCTGTTTCCCTGCAACATATTTGTGTAATCTCACAATTCTTAATTTATTTATGTACTCGATGATGATGATTCAGCTTTTTTGGCACAGTTTTTGAGTTTCATTTCTAGACTGAATTGTTGCTGATGATTCAGCATGGAGGTGATTTTTTTCGCTGGTATTATTACTATTACTATTTTGATGTTTTAAACATGTGCGCGCTCACTGCCCAATTCAAAGGCTGTGCCTGTGCTTGCTTGACCAAAAGAAAAGAAAAGGTGAGGGGTAGAGTTCATTTTTTTATATTGCAACTTCTTTTTAGGAATTTTATATATCACAACTTTTGCTTTTCTAAAATCATGCCCTGATGACATCTGTGGCAAGTTTATTCTGATTTTTTCTTTTAAACACCTTCGAGGTTCTAAGAAATGAAATGACGACACAACCAAGTGTAAAGAGATAGTCCTTAAATAAATAGGTGTGAACTTGGATGAAAACATGGTTTCATTAAGAAATAATGGTGTTAATTAAGGTTGTATAAATATATTATAGTCAATCTTGCTATTAAACGGTTGAGATCAAGGATCATGGTGTACTACTATGTATGATTATTGATTAGCTATAAGCAAATTTATCCCTATTGTAATTTCATTATCAACATGTACTTATATTTGATACGCTTTGTCGACAATGATGATTAACACACACTTTTACTTGTTTGTGCATAAATGAAGAAGCAATTCAATTATTAGCAATTCATTAAGCTCAAATTAGTTGCAACTCGGCATCACAAAAGGCAAAAAGCTAAAGAAGAAATAATGGGTCCTAAAAAAACAGCTAATATTCTGACTCCGTCATCCACCTTTAATTTGCCTTTTCTTGTACTGTAGTACCCTTCCTTTTGCTTTTCTCCCAGTCCTAATTAAAGATTTGATTCCCTTCTCTTCTCTTGATATAGATCTTGTGTTTAGCTCTTCTTTAATTAACTTCCATATATAAATAAATAAAATTACATTATCCCCAGTCTTTTGTTTACTTTACTACTAGTATATACTTCAAACCTCAAATCCATCAATCAAGTTGAAGAAAAAATGAATGTATTTGAGCTCCAAGAACTTGAAGATGCCACAGACGGCTTCTCGCCATCACGATTAATCGGAAAAGGAAGCCACGGAAGTGTTTACCGAGGCATTCTCAATAACGGCGTTCATGTGGCCGTTAAGAAGGGCCTGACCAAGCTCGAAAATGAAGCCCTAATTTTATCCTCAATCATTCCAAATCCATGCATCATCAACTTCCTCGGAGTTAGCCACGATAACACGATCCTCGTCACAGAATACATGTCGAACGGCACCCTCCACCACCTCCTCCACGTCTCGGAGGCGCCGCCTCCGTGGCGGAAGCGCGCGGAGATTGCGCTCCACCTGGCCAAGGCCCTGTGCTGCCTCCACGAGTCGAGCCCCCCCATCGTGCACCGGGACGTGAAATCGGCCAACATACTCTTCCGTCATGACTGGAACCTTAAGTTGGCCGATTTCGGGCTGGCCATGCGAGTGGAGGCAAACGCAAGGCAGCTGCCAGCTGGCACTATGGGGTACATAGACCCTAGCTATACCACCCCGGGCCAGGTAAGCACCAAGATCGATGTGTTTAGCTACGGGGTGGTATTGCTGGAGTTAATATCAGGTAGGAAAGCGATTGACGTAACTCAATCACCAGCGTCCATAGTGGAATGGGCTATCCCCTTGATCAAAGCGGGTCGACCCATGGAAATTTGCGACAAAAGGGCGAGATCATCTGCATTGCCAGTCCCACAATTACTCGCCCACCTCGCCTTTCGTTGCGTGTCGTCTAATCGTCCCTCCATGAAGGAGGTCGTGGAGAGTTTAATACTTCATCCATCGCCGTGGTCGATGAATTATGTTAGACACATGGTTTTCTCCATGATGAGACCAAAAAAATCAAAATTGGAGCATGATGATCCCGATAATAATATCTCAAAAGGGAGATTGCTGATTACGGAAATCTTGGCTGATATTACATTCAAATGACATGACATGAGGTTATTTTAATTTGCTTTTCTTCTCTTCTCTTCTCTTCTTTTTTGTCTACAAATTAAATCTCATCTGTTTTAAGTATGTATAAAATGAATTCATTTCTCAGTGTTATTTATTTCTTGTTACATATTATACATACAATATGTGGATAATCCAACAAATGTGGAGTACTCAGGGACTGCTAATGAAACTGAATGTACGTAATGTTCGTGTTATGTGTACGTATAGTTAAAAGAAATTATGTAAATGTAATTAGTCAAATAATGAAGAAATATTGGGAGTCAAAATGTTAGTTGAGGAAAAGGTTAAAGGTGTGTGTAATGTAGACGCATGCTGTCCAAAGACTAGATTCCCGAAATAAAGCAGGTGACACTGGGAATACAACAACGCCTTTAATTAATTAATTTCATCTCATTCCTCATTGATGTTTACACTTCACTTGTTCTTCCCCCATTTTTTTTATCACGAATCTACTACTACTATGTATATACATGACATTTAAATTCTGAAAAATAATTAAAAGATCTATAGATTAACATATTTGCTGAATGACAAATTTAAATAATCAATTAAAATAAAAGTGGGTTCATTGATTATATCTGCGGTGAGCATATAAGCTTATGTCCATTAATGAACACATGATAAATCCGTATTCTGATCTATCTGCTAAATTGACTAAATTTTAGATTATTTTAGCTTATACATGTTTATCGGATCATCAAGCTGGCTAGACAAGATGTTTTAGAATGATCAGATGATTATATATAATATATTTATGACTCAGCTCGCATGATTTGTATAAGAGGGTCTTTTGTCGTTTTAAAATATACTTATTTTAACTATTTTTCCGCATTTTATTTTTTAATTTAAAATATAAGAAATATTTTAGTGATTAATAAATATAACAAATATTTTTAAGAATAAATTGAAATATACTCCACAGATTTTTTAGAGATACATATGTAGGTATATATGTCAAAATTTTATAGAGTATTAATTAAATAACAAGAGTATTTATTTTTTGCAATTTATAGATTTTTTTTCCCCGAGAACCTTTATCGTTGTGTGGATGCTCGAGGAAGATGAAGAATTTTATTAGGTGAAGAAAACTTTATTAGTTTATTTAAAACAGCATAAATAACAAGTTCAAAGTACTTAAAAACGAATATTAAGAAATTGTAGATTAAGACATCTATACCTACAACTACCCATGTCCTAAAAATTAGTCAATTTGATTACTTTTGGATAAAATTAATAACATATAACTTACTCTACTTTCAATCCAATACAATAATATTGGGAATTAGAAAACTAATGTTCAAAAACTCTTAATTACATTACTACGTCAATATACTTATAACTTTGGTAATTATCCGCAATTTAATTAACATTATCATCAAAATAATAATATTGGTTCAAATGGTTAGAATCTTACGACTTATAATTCAAAGATAATGAATTCGAGCCACAGCACTACCGATAAAAAAATTGTAATGTTGGACAATGCTCTTAGGTATCGACTTATTTCAACGACGATTCAATCAAATATTACATGTAAATAATCATATGTTAGAAATTGTTTATTAAAAGGCCCATCAATCATTACGCTTCTTGAGAAAAAGAGGGAAATTCAGCTTTATATATTAATTTAGGCCCTGGTTATTGGCACTACAAAGTGGAGTTAATACACTATACAAAATTTAATTCCTAAGACAAATACTTGAAATGCCAATATTAGCATTCTAGTCTTCCCTCCAAATATAATTTTAGTAAATACACTACACCTCATTTTCATACTTCACTTTCGAACAATTCAAACGAGCTTCATACTTCAAGAATGTGATCCACCATCAATCGACCACTACGCGCTTGAAACGTGTTGTGACGGCCTACATTGTAAGGATGAACGATCTGTTGGGAAAATAGGGGTGCCCGGAATCTATTCGGGATGAACTTTAAATACAAATTTAAATACAATTATTACTAGCATGAATTAATCCTAATTAATTCAAATAATAATTCCAACAACTAATTATCATCATGCATGTTAAATTAATTTCACATATTTAACTAGGCGGAATTAAACAAGTAAATATGCGATTAACGTACCTCTCGTAGTAATGGCCTTTGGATATACGGGACACTTGTAATCACGTTCTATCAACCCAAAGCCTTCTCAAGTATTTCCCTTTTCACCTCACTTGATCGCCGGTGGGAGACGCTTTCAAGCAATTTAATAAACTAAGGAAAAAGAAAAATATATATGCTTCTTGATTTTTCCAACACATGGAATTATGTACTTGGAGATGAAATAATCATCTCCTATTTATAAAGGGTAGTGGCCGATTTTTTTTTCTTTGTGGATATGGGCTTGGAAAAAATCTTTTCTTAGACTCTAAGAAATCTTGAATATATCCCATATATTCTTTTCTCCATAATAAAATATTCCACAAAAATCTCACACCCTTAAATAAATATGATATTTTCGAAAATTCCATAGAGAAAATCCAAGATTTGGATCTTCTTGAATATATGAGATATTCTTGTATTCCTAGAATACATATCTTGCATAATATCTTTCCAAGAAAATCAACAAAATCTTTTTCCTCCTTATCATGTAATTTTCGAAAATTAAAGAGAAAAATCAGCATATTATTTTCTTTTATTTTAATCACCTTATCATTATTGGGCTACTTAATTGGGCTACTTGAGGGGCCTTAAGGAGAATTAAGATTGGACCTCCTAATGGACTTCTGAATTTCAATATTGAGCCCCAATATAATTCAGCCCATTAATATTAATTATTACCACTAATAAATTAATATTGCACTATCCATCTTAATCCATATTACGATAATATGGGCTCCCGGTTATTATTTCCCGCGTTTAAGATTATCAAGTCCATTAATTAATTAAGCTTCTGAATAGCTCTAAATTAATTAATATATTTCACCTTGGAGTAAAGACAGCTCAACATTATTATTCGTACCGAAGAAACTAATTCTTCACTTGCAAGATTTGGTACAATAAAACTTCTGAGCCCACCAAGGGGACTAATCACACGAGCCGTACTCGCACGCGTTTCTCCGTATTAAATCTTAGCAACCATCGTATGATTAATATTACTGCCCAAGACACAAAGTTCGAAGTCACAATGATTCTCACCCAACATGAATCAAAGCAGTAACTACTAAGCACACACGGTCCTATTTAAGTGACGGAGATTAAGAAATCAACAACCACGGAGGTCTAATTCTTCACCTTTCAGAACAGAAGAATTTATCCTCGCTGTAGGACCTCTTCAACACATACTAAATGAGCAAGTGCAATCTCTTAGTCAAGACAGACCAATCTGAGCCTTACATATCGACCTTTCACGGCGGTTTGTTCAATTCCACCTAGGTCGTGAAAATGTACGTTTAGTTACAAGTAAACTGTTAATGTCGTCTTCCGTGATCGGGTATCACCACATTAACTACCATGTAACACGTACTATATATTGAACGGTTTGCAATAGAAATTCAACATTCAATCATAACTAAAGAAAATGCGATAAAAGAATTATTCTCATAAAACGAGTGTTTGATACACGAGTTATACAAAGTAAAAGCATACTTTCACGTATAACTCCAACAATCTCCCACTTATACTTAAAGTCTGCTTTTAGTATACATCACGCATGTCTTAGTGTAGTAGCTCTCCGTGACATCTCATGTCAACCTACACTAACCTAATAATTCCTCCCACTTATACTTAAAGCAGATTGGCAATCGTCTTGACTCCCATTCCATCCACATGTCTCTCGAATGTACTCTGAGGCAGACCCTTTGTGAATGGATCAGCTAGGTTGTCACCCGACACTATCTTTGTCACCTCTATATCTCCTCTCTTAACGATTTCTCGTATCAGATGGTATTTTCTTTCTATGTGTTTGCTGGCCTTGTGGGCTCTCGGTTCCTTTGAATTTGCAACTGCTCCGGCATTGTCACAAAAGACAGTTATCTTGTCGGGCAAATTCGGAACAACGTCCAAGTCCACTAAGAAGTTCTTGAGCCAAACTGCCTCTTTCGCTGCTTCACAAGCAGCTACATACTCGGCTTCCATGGTCGAATCGGCGATGCATTTCTGCTTAACGCTTCTCCATGAAATGGCTCCTCCTCCCATGCAAAACACACTACCCGAGGTTGACTTTCTTGAGTCTATGTCTGATTGGAAATCTGAGTCCGTGTATCCTACGGGAACTAGACTATCTGACTGGTAAATCAGCATCCGCTCCCGAGTTCTTTTCAGATACCTCAAGATGCACTTTACGGCAGTCCAATGGTCTTTCCCGGGATTACTTTGATATCTTGCCACCATGCCCACGGCAAAGCAGATATCCGGTCTCGTACACAGCATTGCATACATAAGGCTTCCTACGGCCGAAGCGTACGGAATACCTTTCATGTCATCTATCTCCGCTTGCGTCTTAGGGCTCATTTCTTTCGATAGATGGATTCCGTGCCTAAAAGGTACAAAACCTTTCTTGGAATCTTGCATGCTGAAACGCTTCAAAACAGTGTCAATGTATGAAGCTTGCGATAAGCCCAACATCCTCTTCTTGCGATCGCGAGTGATTTTGATCCCAAGGATGTGACCGGCTTCCCCTAAGTCCTTCATATCAAATTGTTTTGACAGTCATACCTTTACGTCTGACAATACCTTTACATTGTTTCCAATGAGCAGAATATCGTCTACGTATAATACTAAGAATACCACCGCAGTTCCGTCACGCTTCTTATACACACAACTTTCGAACTCGTTTTGATCAAACCCATAAGACTTAATCACTTGATCAAAACACTGGTTCCAAGTACGCGATGCTTGCTTAAGTCCGTAAATGGATCTCTTGAGCTTGCATACGAGATTCTCTTGGCCTTTTCCAATGAAACCTTTGGGCTGTTGCATATAGATATCTATGCCGTCAAGACTTCCGTTAAGGAAAGCAGTCTTGACATCCATTTGCCAGATCTCGTAATCTAGGTGTGCAGCGATCGACAAGAGAATACGGATGGACTTAAGCATAGCTACAGGCGAAAAGGTTTCCTCATAATCGATCCCTTCTTTCTGAGTATACCCTTTGGCCACAAGCCTTGCTTTGAAGGTTTCAACCCTTCCGTCCGGTCCTCTTTTCCTCTTGTACACCCACTTGCATCCAATGGGTTCTACCCCACTGGGTGGCTCGACCAACTCCCACACTTGATTATGATCCATCGAACCCATCTCGGCTTCCATTGCCGTTTGCCATGACTCCGCGTCTTTGTCTTGGATTGCCTCATCGTACGTCCATGGGTCTGATTCAACACCGGGAACCAAATCCGAAGATTCTCCTATCCCCATGAATCTCTCGGGTTGCCTAGGAACCCTCCCACTACGACGGGGTTCCGGTTGTGAAGATGTGACGTGTGGTACATCATCTTGTATACTTGGTATCGAGGTTTGACCTCTCAATTCTTCTAAGGTAATTTCACTTTTAGGTTTCCGATTGTTCATATAGTCTTCCTCCAAGAATTTAAAGTGTGTACTAATCACGGTCTTTTGATCCTTGGGACTATAGAACATACACCCTTTCGTTCCCGCCGGGTATCCTATAAACAGCCTTAATTCCGAACGTGGATCCAACTTACCGGCTTCCTTATCTAGCACGTATGCCTGACAACCCCAAATCCGCAAATATCTTAGACTGGGCTTGCGCCCGGTCCACAATTCCATTGGTGTTTTAGGAACCGATTTGGATGGCACCAAGTTTAGAATATAAGCCGCCGTTTCCAAGGCATTACCCCAAAACGACTTGGGTAAATCCGAATAACTCATCATGGATCTGACCATCTCTAAAAGAGTCCGGTTTCTTCGTTCCGCCACACCGTTCTGTTGAGGGGTTCCCGGTGCGGTTAACTGGGATACGATCCCTTCGTCCGATAGGTAGTTCAAGAATTCATCGCTGAGGTATTCGCCTCCACGATCTGATCGTAGAAACTTGATACTCTTTTCCCTATGTTTCTCGGCTTCGGCCTTAAACTCTTTAAACTTTTCAAAAGTTTCAGACTTATGCCGCATAAGGTAAATGTACCCATATCTTGAGTAATCGTCAATGAAGGTAACGAAATACTCATACCCCATTCTCGCTTTGATCGTCATTGGACCACACACATCGGTATGAACGAGTTCTAACACTTCCGTGGCTCTATTCCCCTTGGCTCCAAATGCCCTCTTGGTCATCTTACCCTCTAAACAGGATTCACAAGTTGGAAACGGCTCGACTTGGAGTGATTCCAAGGATCCGTCTTTCACCAATCTCTCTATCCGCTTTAGATTAATATGACCTAGTCTAAGATACCATAGAAGTGTTTCGTTCATCTCCGAAGAACGCTTTCTTTTATTGCTCGAAATGATCGACGTGTTATTAGATTCATTATTTGAGTGGTGTGCACACTTAATCGTATAGAGATTGTTTACCAACGTTCCATGACAGATAACATCATTCTTAAAAGAAACAATAACAACTTTATTAAAAGTAACTGAATATCCATCAAAAAACAACTTAGAAACCGAAATTAAATTCTTCCTAAAGTTTGGAACGTATAAAACATCTCCTAAAATTAAAACTCTATCTTCAAAAGATAGGTGCACTACTCCCACTGCTTCGGCTGCCACTCTCGTAGCATCGCCCAAAGTGATGGTGATCTCATTCTTGCTAAGTCGTCGGGTTAGCTGGAACCCCTGAAGAGTGAAACAAATATGATCAGTTGCCCCGGTATCCACTACCCAAACGTGGGCAGCATACGCCGCAACATATGTTTCAACGACTAAAGCATGAGACTTACCTTTCTTTACCGCCTTCTTAGGCTTAGAACAGGTAGACCTCCAATGTCCTCTTTCCCCGCAATTGAAGCACTTACTCTTACCGGGTATCTTCACGCCGTACGGCTTGAAAGCTCTTTTCTTGCCTCCCAAAGTGAGTCTACTGGTTTGGTTCCGATCAACCACCTCTTTCTCAATCTCACCTTCCATTGGCCTAGATTTCGAGAAAAGGCTCTTGATCACCAAAGCCTCGTCCCTACTCCCCAAGCATGACTCTACCGTTATCAGTGCTTTGAGCAGGGTATCCAAAGTGAACTTGTGTTCAGATAACACGTATTCCCAAAAGAACCCATCAAAACTACTCGATAGCTTTAGGAGTATGGAATCGATTTGACTTTCTTCACTTTGTCCGGCACCAAGAAACTCGAGTTTCTCAAACTCACGCCTAAAATTGAGAACATGATCCCTTACGGGTGTTCCCTTCACCATTTCCTTCGTGAGCTTCTCACGAATGGTGAACAGATTCGCCATGGGGTTCTGATGTTGAAACATCTCTTCAAGGCTATTCATGATATCAACAGCCGCTTCAATGCCTTCATGAATGCGCCTCAAATCCTCAGACATAAATGTCAAGATGATGTGCTTCATGTGCTCATTGGAATGCTTCCAATCATCGAATATCGCCTTTTCCCCATTACTTGACTTATCATTAGGTTTCTTGGGTACGCCAACGCTAAATATCCAATAGTGTTCTTGCGCAGGAAGGACCATGTTTATATTACGTTTTCAATCAACATAGTTCTCACCAACAAGTTTATTATCTTTAAGTATACTATACAGTGGATTAAAAGGTTGCGACATGATGAACTGAGAATAAAACATACATTCATATCAATATCTTGAAAAATACGAAATTATCACATAAATTTGATCACATCAATCATATTGAAACCTTAAAACAATATAATCATGCATCAGCCAACATCTCGAAACAATTTAAATGCGCCACGAGGGGTGGTCTATACATTTAAACACATTCAAGCGGATTACAAACTTAAAAGTTACAAATCCTTAATTCAAAATTAATAGTTGGCTCCCACTTTGACCACATAGAAACTGGCAGGGACTCCGAGGGGAGTAAGTTAATATCAATTTCCTATGCCCAAGTAATAACCATAATTAAATACAGGATTATTATTTCGCTTTGAGCAAGCCACTCGTGGTGAGGGTCAATACCGCCACTAGTAATAATCCACAATCATCATTTCGGAATTTATTCATGTGAAATCCGTTCTTTTGGCCGATCCGAGGGGGAAATGTATTCCAAAAGAACTTCACAAATAAATAAATTATGGAGGTCAAAATAATCCAATTTTAATATCCGGAATAAAATTGCGATTATAAAAACATACTTAGTAATTTTCGAAAGTAAGGTTTTTCTTGGACAATTAAATTCATGCAAACACATATTAACAAATAATAAAAATTGCACGAAATAAAACATCCATCAAAACAAAATTAAACACATTGGAGCACTCGAATCCAATTGTCACGGTTTAATTTCTTCACGTCTTGATGCGAAAAATCGTCCTTGTTGCTTTCCGACGTTCGTCTCGACGTGCTCCCACTCGAACAGCAACACTTCTTCAAAAACAGCATCGTTTGGGGTTCGGGACGACGTTTAAAATCATACGAAAAAAAACACGAACCGAAAAAATTCCACGGCCTGAGATACAGCGCGCGTCGGCCCACAAAGTGGGCCCGCGCGCTTCCCGGCCCGAGAAGCGCTGGAAAAACGCCCGAGGCGCGCCGAAGCGCAGCCCCGAGGCGCACCCGAGGCGCTGCACAGAAGCACGCCGAGGCGCTGCCCGGGGCACCCCGAGGCGCTGCAGCTCCCTGCCGAGGCGCGCGCGCACCGTGCGCGCGGCGCCGTGCGCCCGTTGCGCACGGCGTGCGCCCTGCACCCCCGTGCGCGGTTTTTTCGCAGTTCATCCTCGTTTTCTTCACCTCTTGCATGATTTTACCTCCATATACGCTCCACGCTTGTATGCGTCGTCCGAGTACGCCGTTTTTAATTCTTCGTTCTTCGTCACGATCCGGTTACAATTTATTTTTACAAAAAAAAATAAATACTAGATCTAGACTAGTCTATTACAATGATCGAATCAAAATAAAAACAACTAATCTACTCGTGGATTTTCTCACGAGAAAAACGAATTCGAACGAATCGAATTAAAAACCAAATTAATTCACACGCATGAAATTAACAACATTAAAAACCATGACAATTGGATACCTGCAAAAAAGATCTAACAATTCTACTATCCAATTTCAATTTAATGTTCAACAATTTAAATTCCAATTTAAAATTCAGAGCCCGAAACCGTGGCTCTGATACCAGTTGTTGGGAAAATAGGGGTGCCCGGAATCTATTCGGGATGAACTTTAAATACAAATTTAAATACAATTATTACTAGCATGAATTAATCCTAATTAATTCAAATAATAATTCCAACAACTAATTATCATCATGCATGTTAAATTAATTTCACATATTTAACTAGGCGGAATTAAACAAGTAAATATGCGATTAACGTACCTCTCGTAGTAATGGCCTTTGGATATACGGGACACTTGTAATCACGTTCTATCAACCCAAAGCCTTCTCAAGTATTTCCCTTTTCACCTCACTTGATCGCCGGTGGGAGACGCTTTCAAGCAATTTAATAAACTAAGGAAAAAGAAAAATATATATGCTTCTTGATTTTTCCAACACATGGAATTATGTACTTGGAGATGAAATAATCATCTTCTATTTATAAAGGGTAGTGGCCGATTTTTTTTTCTTTGTGGATATGGGCTTGGAATTTTTTTTTTCTTAGACTCTAAGAAATCTTGAATATATCCCATATATTCTTTTCTCCATAATAAAATATTCCACAAAAATCTCACACCCTTAAATAAATATGATGTTTTCGAAAATTCCATAGAGAAAATCCAAGATTTGGATCTTCTTGAATATATGAGATATTCTTGTATTCCTAGAATACATATCTTGCATAATATATTTCCAAGAAAATCAACAAAATCTTTTTCCTCCTTATCATGTAATTTTCGAAAATTAAAGAGAAAAATCAGCATATTATTTTCTTTTATTTTAATCACCTTATCATTATTGGGCTACTTAATTGGGCTACTTGAGGGGCCTTAAGGAGAATTAAGATTGGACCTCCTAATGGACTTCTGAATTTCAATATTGAGCCCCAATATAATTCAGCCCATTAATATTAATTATTACCACTAATAAATTAATATTGCACTATCCATCTTAATCCATATTACGATAATATGGGCTCCCGGTTATTATTTCCCGCGTTTAAGATTATCAAGTCCATTAATTAATTAAGCTTCTGAATAGCTCTAAATTAATTAATATATTTCACATTGGAGTAAAGACAGCTCAACATTATTATTCGTACCGAAGAAACTAATTCTTCACTTGCAAGATTTGGTACAATAAAACTTCTGAGCCCACTAAAGGGACTAATCACACGAGCCGTACTCGCACGCGTTTCTCCGTATTAAATCTTAGCAACCATCGTATGATTAATATTACTGCCCAAGACACAAAGTTCGAAGTCACAATGATTCTCACCCAACATGAATCAAAGCAGTAACTACTAAGCACACACGGTCCTATTTAAGTGACGGAGATTAAGAAATCAACAACCACGGAGGTCTAATTCTTCACCTTTCAGAACAGAAGAATTTATCCTCGCTGTAGGACCTCTTCAACACATACTAAATGTGCTAGTGCAATCTCTTAGTCAAGACAGACCAATCTGAGCCTTACACATCGACCTTTCACGGCGGTTTGTTCAATTCCACCTAGGTCGTGAAAATGTACGTTTAGTTACAAGTAAACTGTTAATGTCGTCTTCCGTGATTGGGTATCACCACATTAACTACCATGTAACACGTACTATATATTGAACGGTTTGCAATAGAAATTCAACATTCAATCATAACTAAAGCAAATGCGATAAAAGAATTATTCTCATAAAACGAGTGTTTGATACACGAGTTATACAAAGTAAAAGCATACTTTCACGTATAACTCCAACACGATCCTCCAAGTTCGGAATACGTATAATAAGTCTTTTGATATTTTTTAGGAACTAGGTTTTTTAAATGTTGAATAGTATAATTATTGTTGGTGTTATGATGTTTTTCATGCATATTATTGTTCATTGAGTGTATAAAATTGTATGGGTATGATAATATTATTGTTGTTTGCTTGTTTCGAACATTTTTTTTCTTCTGAAAATCGCGATTGCACTTGTTCGGCTCTAGTTATCCGAACATTATGGTCATGTTCGGATAACCAGAGTTGAACAACAGTCATCGCGATTTTCGACTTTGGCGATGGCCGACGGAGGCGGCGGAGGGCGTAGACAGCGGGCTATGATGATGTGGCTATGGGCGTAGACGGAGAAGGATGTTGAAGATGAAGTGTATTCAAAATATGGACAAGAATTTGAAGAGTTTGTTCATAGTTAATTAGAGTATTTTAGGAATAAAATGTAGTATATTCATCCTAAGTGTAGAGAATTTATCCATGTAGTATATTTACTCCACGTTGTAGTGCCAATAACCTTAGCCATTAATTTAGTCCAAATGAATTTGGGCCTGAACTCGTGGTCGTAAACAAGAGTACTACAAACCGGTCCAGTGGATAATAATATAAAACAAGAACTCAGAATTTTAAAATTAATAGAGTTCAATGGCCCTTTATACAATAAAATATATTTCTTCCTCCATCCCAAATAACTCTTCATACTTTCATTTTTCGTCCGTCTCACAATACTCTTCACACCCCTAAAATAGAAATAATTTCTCTCACAAAAATGAATAAGTATTAAAGTATCACTATTTTATTCAACCCACACTCACATACTCTTTTTTCCTTAAAAATCGTGCATTTCAAGGTGTGGAGGTTCTATAAGACGGAGGGATTACATAGTTTAATATTATCAAATGAGAGCTATGTTTTGAAAGGCGGGCCGACGTTCAATTCGGCCACGAATCGCTCAAAAGTGGCAAACCGATGATCGATTGGATTAGTCAGCTGGTTGGTTCAACTTAATTTGTATAAAAAAAATAAAAAGTACTTCTAGTATGCACCCAAGTGCATATAGTGCACTTGGATTTTAAAATGGGCATGACTATTCACCCCTTATAATTTGCTTTGTTCACCCATCATTCTTTTAAACAACAATATTCATAATTGAAAATATCATTATATCCTTTGTGATTAAAAATAATATTCTTTTTACTAAACACACATCAAATCCAATTTATTGAAAACTCAATGAATTCAAGAACACCTACTAATGATAAACTCGATCATCCACATTTACCCATGAACACAAAACTGAAAGAATTTAAAAATCACAACCACCACATCACACAACCTCTGAAACTAGTAACCAAATTATGCAAACCACACACAATTTAATTTTCTCTGGAAAAATAAATCATATCTTCTATCAGCATTTCAAGTATGGAAATAAAGAATTCATCGTCAATTAGTTTTCAACATAGAAAACTAAAAATTGGGGGTCAATTTGTTGGTGTATTTTTTGGAGTTTGTCTGAATCAAGTGAAATTGAATTGAACAAATCTAGATTCATATCGGTGATTCCAAGAACCAAACTTGACCATAAAAAATACAATCCATCATTTTAGATGAGCGTGAATAAAGATCTTCAAAAAACTTGATGAATTATGACGATAAATCAAGAAGAGTAACCTACTTTGGAGAATTAATTGAGTAATTCGAAATGAAACCAATCAATTCTCAATAACATAGGCAACAAAACCAATGATCTTTTGTTTGATTGTTGAACACGAGTTTCTCATTCTGAATTGGTGGTTGCACAACTTTTAAGTGTGATGTATTAAATGGATGGGTGAATAGAATAAGAGCAGATATTATGTTAAGGATACAATAATAAATTTAAAGTTGGTATGCTAAGTAAAATTACAAATAAATCACAAAAATAATATGAGTATACTTAATAATATGGGTGTGAGTAGTCACGCCCTTTTGAAATTTCATATTGCAAAACGCATGAAAAACACACACTTCAGCGTGAATTGTATTTTTTAAATCAGCAATAATCAAGAATCAATACCTCAATTTAGTTTTTAAATTATATATTTTTTATTGAAAGGTCAAAATTAAATTTAGAATTGAGCTTAAAATAAAATTTATTTAAAAAAGAGGATTTTTGTAAATTTTTCTTTGTACAACACACCTCATATGCTATCATTAGGAAATAGTGAAGAATTCTCACTGGAATATTATTATAATCTATTTTCTAGAATTAAAATGGGAATTAAGATAAATATACATAAATATACAATATAAATTATGATCTACAATTTATATATACAATTATAATCTACATTAGATCATTTCGATTGAACTTGATTTGATCGAGGGTATTCGAATTATAGTCTATTTCCACTTTTTAAAACATAGAATGAAATTATTGAAACCCGTTTAAAAATTAAAACAAACCAAAATAATATAGAACACACGTTGACACAATATAATATGTTTAGTGTTAATGTGTCAAAGCATAAGAGTGGAGTATTTTAAAAAAAATTAAACTACAAATGTTTATAATTTTAATATATTGGTATAATTTAACTATTAACTTTTTAAGTATGGTACTATTTGTATCGAACTATGTATTACAAATACTCAAATATAAAGTGCATCTTAATATTGAATTAAGAGTTGGAAAAAAAAAGCATTATATGAAACATGTTCATAATATAAAATTAATATTATTAAATCCATTCATTGATATTATATCAATTTATAATGTAATTTCAATTTAAAAATCTAATAATATCAATGAATGTATATAATGATATCAGTTAATATATTTAATGATATTAATTTCTTATTATTAAACGTGTTACACGAAAGAATTTGTCATGAAAAGGTGCAAACAATGGAATTATATTCAGCAAAAAGAAAAACCAATTGTTAAGGGACCGGACCGGACCGGACCGGACCGGTTGTGTTCAACTGTGAACCGGCCTGGGAAGTGGAACAATGGCGGATTTACACAAACCATTACTTTCTCTCTCCAAAACCTTCCAAACATTGAATACCCTCTATAATTTATTCCGATATAATTACTCACACCCCCCACACCCTAACCCTAATTTTGGCCGGTGAAGTGTTTTCCCAATTGATACACGGAAATTGGCCTCTGCAACAAAGAGAGAGAGAAAAGCAATGGAGACTCACATCAGCCATAGTCTGTTCGACAGACGCCCCATGGCCAGGTCCAGAGGCCCTGCTGTTAAGTGGTTCAAAGAATGGTAAAGAAGAAAAACCCTCGATTCTCTTTACGCAATTCTTCTATTTTCAACTTTTGATGTTGGTGAATATATATATAATTACGTATCAGTTGATAAAATCAGTGGAGTGTTTATTTAATCTCAGGGTGCCACAAGATCTTGTCACAACGGGAGGAAAGAGCCTTGTATTGAGATGGGTTAATGGTTAGTTTCGCTAGCTTTTTAAAATTTCTATCATTTGTGTGATGAATTTAACTTGGATAGTACCAGTAGTATGAACTGCTGTGTTCTTGTAATGTCAGTCCGATTAAGAATAGTTTTTTGTTTCAAATGCGATTTAATTCAGAGGCTACATTGAGAGCCATGAAGGAGAAGTCAAAAGAACCAGAAACGGTGGAGCCTGAGCCTGAACCGACAACAGAAGTTCTTTTCCTTTGCAGTTATGAAGGCTGTGGAAAGACATTTATTGATGCTGGAGCTTTGAGGAAGCATTCTCATATTCATGGGGAGAGACAGTATGTTTGCCATTATGAGAATTGTGGGAAGGTAATATATTATCTCCTGCTCAATCTGATTTGATTGTAATCATTAGAATTGTATCTAGGCTGAGCATTTGATCACCTTAAAGCTTCTAATCTAGTTTAAACAAAACTGGATATTATACACAGGACACATAAACTTTACAAGTACATAAAACGGTTGAAGGCAGTGGAAACTTTATGAAGGGAACTAGACTTTATTATTCTCTAAAATAAATAAATAAATCAGGGACTTCTAACTTATCATAACTTGTGGCTTGTGTGAAGTATTGTCACTACCTTAGAGAAGTAACATGTTGAATTTGAAGAAATTCCTACCTTGGAAAAGTAACTACTAAGTAGTAACTATCAGTCCTATTTAACCTTGTTATAAGGAGACAACTATATCTATGTTGGTTGTAGTTTTCCTACTTTTTGCTTATTTATTGCAGAATTATATTTGGACAACTTTTCTTGGTTAAAAAGTAATGAGATAATATTGTTAATTTCTGTCGTTGAGATGATTAGAGCAAAGGAAAAGGAATATGGATGCTATACATCCAGCACATCATCGATGTTACAAAACAAACTTATCTTTCTCAAGATTTTGTCAGTCGTTAGCAATACTAAGGCAGAGTGTTCTTAAGCAATTTAATCATAATTACTGGATTTGTTAAATAGAATTGTGTCCTTTTTCTACCATATGGGAGTGGGACCTTGATTCTTTCTCCATCATTTTGGTTTATTATCTATCATAGAGTACCCTTGTTTTGGTGAATTCTGCAGAAATTTTTGGACAGTTCAAAACTAAAGAGGCATTTTTTAATTCATACCGGAGAGAGAGACTTTGTATGCCCACATGAAGGCTGTGGTAAGGTGAGTATATCTAGCTTTTTAGATGAGTTTATGTGACCTTGCAGCATACACAACGATTTCATCCACTAGTATTATCAGTGTCCATTGGTTTTCCCTTTTGTCTCATTCATGCTAATTGTAATGTCTAAGGTGAAAAAGCATGATAGATATGAATTGCTGGGATTTGAGAATGCTGTTTCTTTAATTTCAATAGCTACCTTTGTGAATTGCTGGGATCTGATCCTATAATTTTCTGTTATGCAGGCATTCTCTCTGGATTTTAATCTCAGGTCCCACATGAAAACCCATGCACAGGAGAATTATCATATCTGCCCATATCCTGAATGTGGAAAACGTTATGCTCATGAGTACAAGCTAAAGAATCACATTGCATCTCATCATGAGAAGGTTGGTACTTCCAATTCCCTATGGTGCATGCTAGCTTTTTAATCTCTCTCCCTTTTGGTTTCTATTTACACTTCACATTTTTTGATCATCATGTTCGTGCAAAGGGCTCCCGAGTTAAGAGCTTCTTAGGCATAAGACTCTTGGATTTGTCCTAAGAAGCATTTAACAGCAGTAATATTGAAAGTAACTCATTGTTCAAACTATCATAAAATTACTACTACATTTCTAACTAATGATGAATCTATTGCAACTGATGCAGAATGGGTTAGAAGCAGTGAAATATGCTGTGCCTCAAGAAAAACCCGTTAAAACTCCAAAATCGACAGGAGCTACAGGTCCAGCATCGTCTGATCGCCCCTATGCCTGTCCATACGACGGGTGTGAGAAGGCTTACATCCACGAGTATAAGCTGAATCTTCATCTCAGGAGAGAGCACCCGGGTCATTTTCCAGATGAGAATGCTAAGAACAATCAAACCAACAACGAAAATGATATTGATGAAGGTAGTGATCACGATGCATATGGTGGGAAACGGGGCAACGGTAAGGCTCATAAACAAAGCAGGCCAAAACCGAGCTTAAAGCTCCCTCCTTCTAAAGTTCCTCAACGCAAAAGCTCTACACCTTCCCCTGCCATCATGAACTTGGTCAAAAAGCAACGGCCGCTTAAAGAGGAGATATATGAAGAAGAAGATAGTGAAGAGACGGAAGAGGAACGAGATAATGTGGCAGATGGATGGAGGTACAGGGAAAATGAGGACGATGATGAAGAGACAGAAGACGAGGATTAAGCTATGGTGGTTTTATGCTTAGGCGAACAATTTTTCTTAGTTGTCAAATATCTCCCAGAAAAGGTGGGCATATATGATATATTCTTCTCTTTTTGTTTACTTTAAATAAAACTTGCTTGCTTGTTCATATCAAACTTTTTTATTATTATTATTATAAATTAAGATAATAGAGATGAGAAAACACTGAACCTCCCATAAATTGCGAGCAAGTTAAATAGGGATTGATTTGTCGTGTCAAAGTTGACGGTACTCTTTTTTCATGATCAAGCAAATAATGAATTTCGTGTTCCATTATAGCTTGAGACTTAGTACGGTGTATGGCTTTTTTTTTTTTTTTTTAAGGTTAAATGTCTGATTTTAAAATAAATTTTTTTACAGTGGTACACTCTGCTTGAAAATTCAATTACTATTCTAATAAACAGTAAGAAAAGGTACCTTTTTTTTAACTTCCAAAGTTCTTTTTAGTATTTTGAACTTTTTTTTAACTTCCAAAGTTCTTTTTAGTATTTTGAACAATTACATCAGGTGAGCAATGGCTTTTGAGATTATAAGTGTATTTTTAAATAATACTACACTTTTTAAGAATATTGTAATTTTTTAATGACAACGATTAATACTTTTCAAAAATATGTTTTAAGTGTTGGGTATAATTTGTACACTAGAGACGTACGTTAATTATGAATTTCGTCCCAGTCACTTCCAAAACAAATTACTAACTTGTTGAAGTCAGTTTAAGAATTGAAATTTTGAATTTAAACAGTTAACAAACGAAATTTAATTTATAAAAGAATGTACAATATTTAAAACGAAAATAAAAACGTTTACCCAAATTAATACTCTCTCATCCAAACATTACTTGCACATTTTATATACATACTCATAAAAAGATACTACTACACAAACTTACTCATAAATTGTGTACACAACCATATTTGAGAAAACATACTCCCTCTATCCCCAAACAATAATTTTAGTTGCCTTATCTGTTCATCTACAAAAAAATATTCATATTTTTCTAAATAAAAATAATAAATTTTATCTAAACAAATCTATTATTTTGTGAATGGAGGGAGTATATTACAGTCACTCAATCTAAAGCAAGTTCTTGCCCCCATTAACCAACTACTGTGTACATCCAGACATCTTTTATAAAGTACTAGTACACATTCAAAATCACGGTAAATTCCCACAATCACTAGGCAGTTCAACACTACAATTGAGAGTTTTGAGCAAAAGTTTATTGTTAGAATTCGAAACTGAATAATAGAGGTCAAAAACAAATTTGCCATAAATAAGCAAGCATTCATGCATATAATATTAATGATCCGATTTGCATCTTTAACATATGAAGCAACACAACAAAATTGAACCATCGTCAACAATTTCCAAAATTCAAGACCCATAAATGACATCGAAAGAGTTCAAGGAAGAATCAGTCGACAATCAAGAATACATGGGAGCTATGAGACCGAAGGATTATCATCCTGAAACCATCTAATGCGATTTCACATACTCTTGAACAATGTGAAGTCCTTCACTTTCCTCACCAAAATCCTGCAAAATGATTAGTCATGAAAATCAGTGTAATCCAATTGTTATCTCGTGATTTAAGGTATGGTAAACATTTGATTTTTCATAATAAATTGTAATGCACCTTCACAACAACACAAGCGCAACCAACAACCTTCCTGGCTTTTCCTTCAGAATCAATCTTGCAAAGCTGAACACAGAAACAAATAAAGGAAATAAAGTCGATGAATAAAAAGAACCAAATTCAGAAACATGGTTGGTTATCTGGTCAATTAAATCAGTCCCAATAACATAAACATTTCATCATCACATACACTTGGGTATAATAATACGGAAACCATCAGACAGAAGGATTATCGCATCAATAGTGACACAAAGTCTCAGATGACCGTCGTGAGATGACTGAATCCATAATCATCCTTTGGTTTCAGATAATGTGAACAAGCTAAAACTGTGATGAGGGAAAAGTGCCAACTAAACCAAAAAAAAAAAAAAAAATTATTGAATGAAATTAAGTAATGAATACTATAACCTTGATATAATTAAACAACACATTGTGTCCTCAGCAAGCCTTCAAAAACTCTTCTATTTGTTTATGATTCAAAATTAAAAGGTTAAAAACTTATGTTTCCTATTCAGACACTCAGGTAGATATTGGTAAGACCTATCCAATTAAACTGAAGGAATAAAGTTGATATTGGGTGCTGCATTCATCTCAAAGGCATAGTTATAGTGCCAAAGAGCCAAACTCCAGACCCATTAACCATCCAACTTCAACTAAATAATGAAGATTTGATTTCAGAAAATAAATAGACAAAAGAATTGCACTAGAGTGTCATTTACCCCAAAATTAAAAGGTTAAAAGCTTATGTTTACTATTCAGATATTCAGGTAGATATTGGTACAACCTATCCAATTTCAACTGAAGGAATAAAGTTGATATTGGGTGCTGCATTCATCTCAAAGGCATAGTTATAGTGCCAAAGAGCCAAACTCCAGACCCATTAACCATCCAACTTCAACTAAATAATGAAGATTTGATTTCAGAAAATAAATAGACAAAAGAATTGCACTAGAGTGTCATTTACCCCAAAATTAAAAGGTTAAAAGCTTATGTTTACTATTCAGATATTCAGGTAGATATTGGTACAACCTATCCAATTTCAACTGAAGGAATAAAGTTGATATTGGGTGCTGCATTCATCTCAAAGGCATAGTTATAGTGCCAAAGAGCCAAACTCCAGACCCATTAACCATCCAACTAAATAATGAACATTTGATTTCAGAAAATAATAGACAAAAAGATTGCACTAGAATATCACTCACCCCAGCCCACTCGCCAAGAGTTTTAGCATTTGGCACGGTTATCAAGCTAACATTGTGGTCAGCACACAGAGCTTTCACCAGTTTAACGTAATCAGCCTGGTCACAGTCCTCGGCCAACACACAAAGCTGAGCAGCATGCTTCTCAATAACCTTGGCAGCTTCATGTAGCCCTCGTGAGAGGCCACCATGAGCCCGAGATTTCCTCAGCACCAACTGAAGAGCAGTCATGATATCCATAGGCTCTCCGAGAGCTGGAGCTGGAGCTGCAGCTGGAACCTCCGCAACAGGGACATCCTCTCTGTGAAGAGACATAAATCAGATGATTAGGGGAAAACAATAAGAAACTGTGAAATATAATAAGCAGAGAAAGGTTTCCAACTCTTAAAAACTAAAACTGCACACATAGTAAGTAACAGAACCTCAAGCCATATGATGTGCGTATGTAGCATAACAAAACAAAAATGCATTAGGACCCAAAGAAGCAGTGAGCATAGTAAGCAGGGAGTGGAAAATTTAACAAATTAATCATCTTTTCATACTTAATGAACCCTTGTCAAAAAAATAAAATCACAAACACAAATGAAATCAGGAGTGATAATATCAGACAACAAGCATTGAGTAGCAGAACTTCAATTAACTAGTAATGTGTGTATACATGAAAGAATACACTAAATAAAAGTTGTGGTAGTTTTTTTTAAGCACAAATGATGGTAAATTTCTTTTACTACAAAAACTAAATTGAATGAGTGGCCAGTAGCATAAAGCTAAAGGATCCCCAGAAAACTCAATCAAATTGTCAATTTAGGGTAGTAAGTTAAAACAGTATTCCTAAACAAACAGTAACTCAAGTGAAAGTTTAGTGGTACCAGATACAAAAAACTAAAGAAACACTGAGGAAATTGAATGTCATCTTAACAATATTCATTGCTAATATATGAAATTTTTGTTTCTTTAAAGTTGCTCGGGAAGAGGGAGGAGAATTCATAAAAAATATTTGAAGTTAAAAAAAAATAGGAACCAACCTGAAGCTGCATTTAACATTCTTTCTACAAAATCAATTATGAAACTAAACAATTTCATGAATCAATTTAAGAACAAGCATAGACGAAGTAATCTTTTAAGGTTAAAAGGGTTTACCCCGACATTTTTTCTCAGATATGGACCTCCAGAGGCGGCTTATAACCTGTTGTTGATAAACAGACGAAAAAATTAGGGATAAACAAGCTGATTAGAAGAAAAAGATTTCATTTTAAAAATATTTCACATGTTACCTAGAAAATACAGTAAATAATCTGAAATTTCAAATTTAGCAACAACGCACTGGATGAAAACGAAAATCGATATGATATTTATACAGAGCATTATATTTGACTGATCCAAAAACACTAATTACTCTACAATGCAAGTCAAGAAAAATTCCAAATATGAAGTGGAAACATACAATCAAAAAATTAATACATCTGAACGCGCGAATATAAGTTTACTAGTGTATATGGATGAGCATACCTTGTAGAGGAGCAACGGCGGCGCAGCGGAGGAAAAAGGTTAAAGATGGGGAGAGAGTGTAATGGAGAGGTAATTTATACAGTGGGGGCGGCCATAAACCCTAGCCGGGGGAGATCTGAGATTTACTATTATACCCTTTTCAATTTGGATTATTAGTAAAAATGGAAGCCTTTATTTTAAAATGTGGTAATTACCAAATTAAAGATGGTTTTATTAATTGACAAATCCATTATACTAATTCTTAAATGTGATGTCCTATTTGAAAATCAATGCAGAACGAATTGGAATAAGAATTTAATTTATATATATGTTATCTATTTATTGTTTATATATGATTTTCTTAGATAGTCAATAACATTAAAATGAAATATTTCAAAAAATTTATTAAAATTATATATAAAAAATTAAATAAATATTACTTCCTCCATCCACCAAGCGTATTTTCATTCTTCGTTTTGGATTGTCCACTAAATTTATTTTCTTCCTTTTTCTTTTTTTGAAAATAAACACTCACAAACAAATAATAATTCTACAACATCCCTGTTTTATCTATTTTTTCAATAAAATACTACTCCCTCCGTCCACGAGTAAGTTTCTCACTTCTTTTTGTTGAATGGTTTAAGAAAGTGTATTTGTTTATTAATATATGGTGGGCCACATGTTGACTTTTGGGATAAAGTAATGAATAGTGTTGAAAAGTAAAGTGAATGAGTGGCATTTTTGTAATATTGTGTGAGTTTGAAGGTTAAAGTTTATATATAATAGAGTGTTGTTATTTCCATTTATGGAATGGGAAACTTACTCGTGGACGGCCCGAAAAGGAAAGTAGGAAGTTTACTCATGGACGGAGGGAGTAATATTTTATTAAATTTTGTATCCCATAGCAAAAGAGAATAAGATTTATGGGCAGTGGGAGTAATATATACTTATCCATGAACATTTAGAGGGAGTATTGTCATCTCATATAAACTCAATAAATTAACATGAATCAATCTGATCGTAATTCTATCTCTATACTATTTAGGTAAGTAAAGTCTTGTGGGAATAAATTTTACCTGTACCAATATTTATCCATGAACATTTCATCTCATATGAACTTAATAATTTAACAAGAATCAGTACGACTCCCCCTCTATACTATTTAGATGGTTAAAAACTTGTGTGAGCAGGTTTTGGTAGTACCAATATTTATCTATGAACATTTAGAGGGAGTATTGTCATATACTCCCTCCGTCCCGGAGGAACTTGTCCACTTTCCTTTTTAGTCCGTCCCAAAGGAACTTGCACACCCTTTAAAAGAAAACATTGATTTGCGTGTACACTCACAAAAATATATACATATTTACCCATATGTCACTACTTTATTCAAAAAGTGTATTTTTCTTAAAAAGTGTGATCCCGGAGGTGTGCAAGTTCCTCCGGGACGGAGGTAGTATATGTTAAATTTAACTTTAATCAATCCAAGTGTAACTCTACCTCTAGACTATTTGGATAGATAGTCTTGTGTGAGCAGGTTTTTACTGGTAGCGATAGTATAGTATTAATTGTATTTTATTAAAAATATTGGTTATTTTTATTATAAAATATTTGGATTTTGAATAATATTAATTGTTGTTTTTTTATTAATTATTTTATTGAAGATATTAGTTGTAAATCAATTTTACGATGAAACTAATTTGACCGACTTATTTAAATAACAAATTCTTTTTTAACGGCATTTAATAATTGCAATATATATAAATCGATTAAAATTGAATCACACTTTTTTTAAATAATTCACTCATAGGTGCCACTAAATGCATTCCGGAATTTTTATACACGCTCAAATTTCTTTAATTAAAAATATTTATATTAAATGATTAAATCATCTATAAACACCAAGATCTTATAAGCATTGATGTATCTTATGGTTTAAGCATATTTTTAAACCGTTGCGATTGTTTTTATTGAATAATTGGAGTTCATTACACTAAACAGTGACTGTTGAACTAATGTAGTAAACAATCTTAATGGATGAATGAAAACAATCTCACTATTTAAAAATGTAGCAAGGTGCACTCGATACACCAGACACCTCTTTTATAAAAACACAAAATATACCTCTCGTCATTTTCTTCAACTAAACAAGCTCTGATTATTCAAGTCAGTAACCAATAAAATCAAACTTTAATCACCTGTCCAATAATTTAACTCGCTATACAAAATCCAAAACAGTAATGAACTAGGAAGTAGAAAGTACTGAAATATGCAAATCTTTGCACAGAAAGACACCATCGTCGATCTCTTTCCAGCCACTTGATTTCCTTCAAAACCATGTTCAAATTACAAAAATCTCAGTTCACATATTTGTATATCAGATTTTGTTTTATTATTCTCTCTCTCTTTTTTTGACAGGATGTTTTATTACTCTCTTCTTTCTTGCGTATATTACTAGAAAGAGAGAGTTTGGTATAATTCGTGCTCAGTAAATTTCAATATTTTTTATTCTTAATGAAATACTTATAATTGGAGCGTGTATAGAAAATTCAGATGTATTTGACCGTACTATTGATTCAATTCTATAATATATATATATATATATATATATATATATATCTAAATGAATAATAAAATATTCACAAAATTTGGATTGTTCAAGACAAAACCTGCGAAAAATTAACATTTGTAGAGAGAAGAAGGCGAAGCAAAGTACATAACCTAACTCTCAACTTGAGAAAAATGCATGTAAGGAACTGATTGAATATCTGATACGAATACAAGATCAATTAGTGCAGTATCTTTTCCAGTGATTTTGACAGCATTACAAAGATGGCCAAAAAGAAAAGGAAAAGCAATCGAGGACAAGAAGAATACATCAGGGTGCTCTTATGATTCCTGGCGCTTTACAGTTAGAGGGATACCTTCTTCAAAATCATCCTCATTTTCATGCTTCGGAGATCTCATCATAGACATCGATGTTGAACCTACATCGAAATAGTTAGTTATTATGGATGTCATGTTTAACATGTAGTATACTTATTAGGGAAGCATTCAGCACATACCATCAGTCATATCTTTTGTCTTGTGAAGAAGAAACGTCCCAGAAAGAATAGTCACAAACCCGCACATTTCTGTGACAATCTGGGTTGGATTCTGCCTGTCCCAGTCCTGCTCACATTCACAAAAGAGCATTCAAAATCTTATTACTTTCAAACACTTCATTACATCCTCATCATACAAGACCTAACACTGCCCTGCTTATTTCGGAACTTATATCTCACACATTCTCTCTATCATATGAAAACTACAAAAAAAATTGGAAGAATGGACTTGAGAGCACATTCATTTCAGCCCTTGAAGAGTGTATAAATAAAGGGGAATAAAAGATCAGCAAAGAATCGCAGTAGAAACCAAAGGATTTCAGCTATTTTTTCAAACAATTTACACAAATTTTTGTGCTCCACATAATATTGTCATCAAGGAACCTAGACGCCCAATCCTTTTGTATTTAGATATATTTTTCACCATTGGTAAAGCATGTTCAGTCCCGAACTCAGTCGTGTAAAAGATGAACATCAGCTTTATTCATTCATCTGCTTATATCAGGCCATTATGCAACAAAATAAGAGTGTTCACGCTGATCCATAAGCAGTAGGCTTACCTTGAACATGATCACACTAGCCACAATGGTCAAGGATGTGAACATGACATAGTAGATGGGTGAAACTACGGCAGTGTTGAACGTGTCAAGGGCCTGTGTTCAAGAATTGCCAACATATATGAAAACAGATAAGCCAACAAATAACTGGAATGTGTGCCATTAAAGAAAAAGAAAAGAAAACCAGCCAGTAATAGATCAACAAAATCTTCACAACTAGAGAAAGATACCTTATTGAGGTAATTCATCTGGGTAAGGACACAAACCAAAACAACCATCGCAAAGACCCATGTCTGAGGATAAATTAGCTGATTTGTTCCTTCAAACGTCAGCTTCAATGCAATTCCTAGTGCTTTTACGCTCATGACCTGCCGAAGGCAATTCACATAGTTTAAAATTGAACTGAAAATCTTCCTTCCTTCTGTTATAAAAGAAGCGTCAACTGAAGAGAGAGAATATAGAAATTAGCAATGCCTACCGACAGTGAACCAACTAACGAACAAACACCTATATAGAACCATATATGCGTCTGGCCATATTGTGGGACATAACGAAATATCAGAACAAGGACAATTGCTATCACAAGAGCTGCATAGAAGACAAAAGCTGCAGCAAAAAAAAAAAAAGCAGGGTCTTTAGCTTCGTAGAGAACATACGCCACAATGCTTCAGAAAATAAACTAAAGAAGTTACCTGGCTCGGTAGCAAGGTCCCACACCTCTGCAACAGATTCAATCTCACGTTCTGGTGGAGCATGGAGGACAATTGTAGTGGAGCCCACAACACATAAAGCACAGCCAAGAATACCAAAAATATGTAGCTTCTCTCGTAAAATAGCATGTGCAAGTACAGCACTGTAATAAACATGATATCATCAGCATTCTAAAACAAGGTGCAAAAGTTGAACAAGGTTACTGATAATATCATGCCTGATAATAATGCTGAGTGCGCCAAGAGGGGTAACCAGAATGGCTGGTGCAAATGCATAAGCTACAAAATTTGCAATTTCTCCAACAATCACTGTAGCAAAAGCAAACAAAACAATGGAATCACTAGTTTAGGGATGCAAAATCACAGAGTAACAAACAAATTTAAACTTTAGAATATTATTATCATGATCAATTATATTTAAGGAGCAACCCAGGGAAATTAGCACACAAAATACAAGGTACTTCTGCCCATCAATTAGGAAAATATGATGTAGGCATAAAAGCTGGCCGAATATGAAACTTTTTTATGAAAGAGCATTAGCAAAGATGAGAGAATATAACAAAATAATTCTAGATCCGTTGACAGTTCAACAAGAGGACTACTTTCAATTTAGAATAGACCATCTAAATACTGTTTGCTTCATGTAACTTGGTTATAGCAGTTTGAACCTGCAAATGAACATTTGAAGTATCACATATTCCATATAGCATTGATGAAACTGTATAGCAATGTGGCAATTATTGCCGCACAACTACTTTGTAAACTGTTCAATTTCATTTGCTCTTATGTCAGTCTGAAGAGATAAATTCTACAGATAATAAAGAATATGGCACTTCTACGGCCCAAATCAGTCATACATCCTCATAGTTAAAAAAGGCATAACAAATTAACAAGCTACAGTTAAAAAATCTGGCACGAAGCTTCATCATCAAATGATCTACAGCCAAGTCATTTACACTCTCTCCAGCACCTTTATACATGAACAGTGGCTCATGTAGACCTTTTTCTCCTATACAGTATCTCCAGCCTGATATCATAGTACCAGAATCAACAGAGTAGCCTAAGCCACCTCGAACAATGATGTGCTGAATACTTAAAGATTAATATGTATTAAATGCTTGACAAAATTAATACAAGCTCTGTAGCTTAGAAAGACAGCGACTTATCTTAGTCCCACTTCGAAAATTATGAAGGTGAAAGATAGAATCAAGGAGATGCATGCAAGGTCCTTATCCTTGCTAGTAACCTTCATCACAGTCATCATAACACTAATGATTTGAACCGATAGAAAGATAATGGCCCACTATATTGTTGTAAGAAGCTTTAACCAATTTCAGCTGTTGATAAAGAAATTAGTCGCCCACATATCCAGTTTTCAGTGATGAATAGCCCCCACGCAAAGAATGACTAGTTAAGAAACAAAAATGGATATACTAAACTCTGCGGATCAGCTCCAGCATAATGTATTTATTTTCTTATTGTCTCCGAAGTTGGACACCTCACATTGTTTTTACTGAAAGATACTTATCATGACATGAGCTCTACTTAGTGTAACACAAACGTACATATACTCACTTGTTATCATGCCAGTCCACCATAGTGGCTCGTATAGATATGAATAACCTCCAACTCCTGTAAGAAAAAAAGATTAGAAAGAGAAATTGTTATCATGATTCTATAGCAAAAGCTGACATATTGCACAATAGCATAACCATAGTTAACAAAGATTTGTTCCACAAGAAATCTCAGAGAACATGCCTATGTGACCAATAAAAAGGCTAGCAAGCAATGGGGAAAAAAAAACATGTAGCATCACGGAAGTTGTTCTTATATCCTAGCAGCCTAGGACAAATTTATCACTGTGACATTCAACTTAAGCTAATAGCTGAGGAAGTACAGAATGAAGATTTATCCTGATGAGTAGCGTGAAACTGTAAGTATCAGGGGACTAGCACAACAGGGTTATTCCTGATAGCTACACAGATAGTTGATGACATGAATTATATGTGGTGAAGGTACACTTTTTTTGGCTTAAGAGTTATAGATACCTAAAGCTTTTTAACCATATTATTTCAGCAGCACATGTATCCCACAGGACTTATCTTGGGATCACGTCAAAATTTGCTAATTTGTGCACCAAAACTGCCTTACAAATGCTAGATACATTACATGAACAGGCTCATCCAGAGAAAACTGATGTTAATTAGTGAAATCTACGACGAAGTGGTATAGCTCAAGTGGTTAGAGCTCCACTACCTATGAACGAGAGGTCATGGGATTGAACCACAACTTTACCAATCAAAAAAAAAAAAAATTAGTGAAAACCACTCTCAACTCTCAGCTTCAAATCACAGTTCTTATATTAACAGTCCTCAATTTCCCCAGAAAAATCAAGTTCAGCAAATCCAAATTATAGATCAACACGTCTATGAAATGTTAATGAAAGGCTTCATGTGGAAGAAATAACAAAATTTTCAGATCAGTAAGTCTCTGTAGGCAAGTCACACCAAGAGAATGAAGGAGCTGAGGCTGCTTCCAAGGAATTTAAAATTAGAAAAACAATAGTTTGCAAGTCACCTGTTTTCCCCTCCACATGGGCTTGCAATTGAGTTCAAACAAAGTGTCAATTAGCAATCTAATGGCAGCTGAGCTGACCCCAGATAATAGCAACAATTCTAGAAATCAAAAGGAATGCCTGTTGCCTAGGGATTAGATACATATAGTTTTCCAGAGGGCATATCATTTAGCAATAATCTTGTCATCAAGTCTGAGATCTATAGCATATAAAAGTAAAAGTTCTGAAGATACTATATCTACATAAAATTGAAGATCTTGTCAATCAAACTCAATCTGAACACGCTAACAAAACTTTACATAAACCAATATCCCCAAATAACTTCATTCTATCAATCAGAATCCAATTCAGTGCAATGGAGAAATACATCAAACCCTCGAAAAATAATATCTAAACTACGTCAAAATGCGAGTGTAAATTACCAGCCCTGACGCCCGAAGCACCGGCTTTCTTTAATCCCTTTTTCTTAACAATGAAACTGGCACCAATAAAGAAGCTGGAAGATAGGGCCAAAACCAACCCCTTTATGTTATCCGAGGACATTCCCTTATAGGAGGAATCCATGGCATCCGAAACCACCTGCCCGGACGCCATTTTTACAATCACTCACAAGAAAAGCAAAACCCAGAAATCCCAACTATCGCAAGATCATTCTACACCACTTCTCAACAAGAAAAAGGTTGCCCCAAGTATATGGGGTTTTCTGATTTTCTCCAGTTTTCGCTTTGAAATAGGAAAGAAGCCTCCAACTTCAAGCTGCCCAGAAAAATTAAACTGGAATTCTGAGTAATTGAACGTGATTTTTGAGGGGTTTCAATTTTTGATGAAGATCTGTGATTGTCGGCGGTGAAAGCAATGATTGAGAAATTGTTTGGGGGGACGATTAAAACACAGTTATGAATGAAGAAATCTGGTGGGGTTTCACAGATCGGAATTGGGGGCGAGAGAAATTTGCAGAGAATGGTTTTACCAGAATAAGGACTTCTCTCCGACTGAGGTTTTGAGGGCCTAATTTGCAGCAAATCAAGAAATTGAAAAGCGGCAACTTCACTGTTGTTGATCAAACTGCAAAGCAATATTCGGTTGGTTTTTTGGATTATTCTACTAATTGCAAGATAAAATCAAAATATATAAATATCTGATAAAATATTAATAATTTCTAACAGAAAAGGAAAAAATCTTATTTGTTATCCATAAATCAAATTAATATGCGACGCCTATCTATTCCCACATATATGTAAAAAAAGATTTGTTTTAAACAATAAATAAAATGTGGCGTTGATAGGCGAGCAGAATCACTATTTGGGCGATCAAAATTAGCACAAAACACCCGTGGATTAAGACGAAATTAACCCAAAATCAAGACTTGACAAGGTATCTGGCGAACAAATCCTGCATACTATGCAAAGATGAAATGAGCGAACAGAATCCGATCAAAAGCTATAGAAATTCGAGCAAAGACCAAGCAAGCACAATCAACACTCTGCCGACCAGATCCAACCGCAATGCCAAAGCTACACTTTAACAAGACCAAAGACCAACAGAATCAAGCTAAAGACACCTTAAGGACAAGTCCAATAGGACGAGCAGCTCTTGACTGCGAGCAAGTCCAGCAGATAAGGATAGAATTTAGTTTAGATAAGGTCAAATTAGTCAAAGCTCAGGTGTCGTGCATGCAGGCCTGGTAGGCCAAAGGTAATGACACCTCCTGCTAGGCAAATGTCTATAAATACTTAGATTTTTTCAAGTTAATAAAAGAAGCACAAATTATTATACACGTCCATACTTCGCCTACGATTCTAAAGCGGCTCGTTTATCTTACGATCGAATTTATCACATAAGCTTATAAACATTCTTACCAAACCTAAACCTAAAATTTTGTATTCACTAATTACGTTAGTGATCAATCACACGTAATTGTTTGGTGATCAATTAACCATAAAAAACAGTCACTAATCTTCGAGATTAGAAACGATCATCAACATGTGACACATTTTTTTTTCTCATACATATAATTTTAAAAATCGTTTGAAAATTACTCGACTTTCTATAATTAAATCTTAAGACAGTTCCATGTTGATTGTCTCGATATGATAGATTATTTTTAAAAAATATGTATGGAGTAAAATTGGTTTATATATGAATTACTGAAAGATATTAATTATTTTCACTAATGAGTATTAGTTGTTTTTACTGAAAAGTATTACTGATTTATACTAAAGAGTCTTAAACTAAGACTCTTCAGTGTAAATCAGTAATACTTTTCAGTACATACAACTAATACTCTTCAATGAAAACAACTAATACCCTTCAGTGATTTATGTATAAATCAGTTTCACTCTATACTTTGTCATTTTTAAATTAAAATAGTTTGCACAAACTCTAAGTGAAACTTATTTATAATATGTAACTAATATTATTATTTATATTCACTTATACTATTATATTATATATGTATTCACTAATATTATTAGATTTATAAATTAATAGTGCAACATAAATGTTACGATATTAATAAATGCGTGTAATGAAATAGTTTTATATTATTAACAAATTTTACGGAAAAATATCTCAGTAACTTTTAATTCAAAATAATTATAGTAGTACTAATTATCTAGGAAAAAAAATGATACTCCAATATGCAGTACTCGACCTAATGGCTGTCTACTTTCCATTTAAGTTTTCATTTTTTATCGACTACCGTGTGATGCGGACATTATTAATTTTGGCACGATTACATCAAGTTTATTATAGCATTATAATTAACCTAAGCAGAGCTTGCATACACTAACACTAAATTTGATTACTAATATTTAAATTCAGAGCTTGCACACCAAAAAAGAAAGATAAAATAATGATGAGTTGTGTCCCTGTAAATTAGGTAGGACACCAACAAAAGAGGAAATATAAATAGAAATGTCAATATAAATTATGGGGCTACACCACATCAATTACCATTTATCAATACCCACCTTTTGAGTTTTGAAGGGGGCGGGGTGGAGTGTAATGAAGGATGAAAATAATTGGAATATTGCATTCGTTCCCAAATAAGTTTTTCATTTCTTTTTCAAAATGTCTCATACTAATATTCTATTTGGTTAGAAATTATAGTGGATAAAATGGAGATAAAAAAATTAACATGTGAGTAATTCACTGAGGGATCGTTTGTTCGCTGGATTAGGTGGGACTAAAGTTCTAGTCCCACTCAATCCCATGTATATTGTGTTTTGATTGAAGGTTTAAGATTCATGATAAAATAATGGTTCGGGTCATAAACCTACTTAATCTATCAAATGAGGGACTAGATAATCTCTTAGGGCTCCCTTTGGTATGGGTTAATAAATTAGTAGCTAACTTTATTTTCTATGTATAATTAGTGAGATAAGTATTATTTACATGTGTTTGGTAACAAATAAAAACTTGTGTACTATATTATTTTGAGTGTTTGGTAGGAGATACTTTAATTGCTATTATTTTTATTCAATTGTTTGGTAGGGTATATAGTATTTCCAATTTTTAAAAATAAAATAAAGTAGCAACTAATGAAGGAAATAAAACACACAACTACCACCGATTCTTCCTCTGCAAGATTGGGAAGAAAGAAAAACCCAGCTAGGGCTTTCGTTCCCAAAAGTTAAACCAGTTCGACGGATCGTTGTTCGTACGGAGCTCATCGCTGCTGCTGATTCGAGCACACCGCCGTCGCCGCCATAATTCCGTTCAACCTATTCACAGTTAAGTCCATTAATCGAGAAAGAAAGGTGTGTTGTTAATTTTTGAGTTATTCGAACGATTTCCTCCTGTTAATTTCAATTTACTTTCAGCACAATGATGAAGAGGGGGTGAAAGTCTTGACGTTGGTGAAACATTGTTCGTTTCTAGGGTTGCTGGTATTTGGTTCGTGCTGGTATTTGGTATTTGCTAGTAGTCGATGTCGATGGGTTCTGTGATGTTTTTAAATTTTGTCGGTTTACGGTGCATGCTTAATTGAGTGATGAAATTAGTCGATATTGATGTGAGTGCTTATGATTGTTTAGAGTCTCACTATGTTGCATATGCGGTTAATTAAATGAGTATGTTTGCTTGTAAGAAATATGGTTTGTTCACCAGTTTTTTCGGTTGAAAGATGGTGATGTTATATATCTACTGTGGTACAAATTTTGCATTGGTGTGCCTCTACGTATGAAATTGTGTTATTAAAATTTAATACGCCCTAATGAATGAAACTTTGAACAGATGGAGGGAGGTGGCAGTAGCATGGACACGGGTGTGAAATCGAAAGGGAAAGCTAAGAAAACTGACCGAACTAGGAGGACTTGGTCCGATGTTGAAGATGCTGCACTGCTAGAAAATATGAAGGAGCTCGTCAAAGATGGTTGGAAGGGAGAGAATGGATTCAGACCTGGATTCATGAAGAAACTTGAGGAGAAGCTTTTGGTGCAATTTCCGGGGACTGATCTTCGGGAATATCCACACATAAAGTCCAGGCTAACTATTTGGAAGAGAGCACTCGGGTCCCTTCAAACGATGATAATGCATGGTACTGGGGTAGGCTTCAATACCGTTACAAACATGGTTGAGTGCAATAACGAGGCTTGGGATACCGTCGTGAAGGTAATATTTAACTTGCACGTAGTTTCCCTGCTACTTGTTCAGATTTGTTTCCTGTTTATTGGAGAAATTGAACTGGGTTTGAATTTTTGGCAGAAAGACCCGTCTGCTATTCACATGCGATTCAAGTCGTGGCCAATGTACAATGACTGGTGTGAGGTGTTTGGAAAGGACCGTGCAACCGGCGAGACTGCTGAGGATGTTATGCAAGCTGTAAATGAGATAATAGATGACGATGTTCCCTTTGAGTATGTTGGTACTGCACCTGATGCCCCTGAAGAAGTTGATGAATCGACCGACAACGGACCTTGCGACATGGATGACAATAGTCAGGCTCCTACTGCAGCTGAAGCACCCCCTAATCCACGTGCAACGTCTAGTAGAAAAAGAGGAAGTAGTCAAAGCGATGCACTGGTTGAAGTTCTCGATAGGTTTTGTATCTCGTCTGAACAACGTCTGGATAGCATGGTACAAGTTATGGGGTATCATCGTGACTTGGGCCAATCTAGGAAAAAGTTGTTCCAACTGATGGGTTCCGTACCAGAAATTTCTATGGATGAACGCATTGATGCTGCGGCAATGCTCGCCCAGAAAAGTGACCTTTTGGAGATGTTTGTCGGGTTCCCAATTGATGTTCGGCCACGTTTTGTGCGTCGTATGCTAGCAGGTGCTTATGGAGGGGTATAGACGTTGGTTGTGGACATCGTCTTTTTGAATGTGAATTATTATGATTTTTGTTAATCGGACTTCACTAGTCGATGGGTATTAAACTGTTAAGCAGTAGGTTGGATGATAGATTCTCTCTTTTGTTGTATTGCTGACGATTAGTATATTTTGTCATGATGTTTAAATTCCATGGTTTCTTTAATATATTTTGGGCATTTCAGGGTATATTTTGGAACTGATGTTTAAATTCCATTTGAAATTCTCATGTGAGTCCCCTAATTCTCTTTGTCTAATGTTTCTTAGAAAGGGTCGAATATGGAAAAACGGCCACATTGGACCTTTATATAATAAAAACAAACGGAAACAATGCAAATACTAAAGAAAAACATGAAAATCTTAAGAAGTTACAAACTGACATCTACTTAACCAATCAACCACTAGAATCTCAAGAAGAGGTTGAGCTACCACTGTCGTCGCTGAAGAAGTTCAAGATCGGTGTCCGGTGATGATCAAATCGAGAAGGCACGAATAACGTTGGTGGAGGAACGGTTGTGGGTGAGGATGTGGGCACTGGTGTGGGCACGGGTGGTGGTGTGGGAGTCGACGCTTGGGCTGCTATAGTGTTCCTCAAGTTTTCCGAATATTCTGGCAATTGTTGTTGTAAGTTTAAATTCCGATTTTCATCTTCCTCTAACTCACGTGCTTCCGGAGGTTTGAATAGGGCCTTCATTTCGACGTAGAATGGCTCACCTCGATACATGTAAGCTCTAGCTATAGGATATTCCTTCAATCACAAAGCAAGATATGAAATATTATGAATATATGAAAACTCACCGACATCAAATTCGCATACAAGGCATTATCAAATCGGTCATATCTTTTCTGACAATAAATTTTTTACCCGTTTGAGTTCTTCCCATGTGGCCCGTGATGCATGAACAAAGTTCACGTCTTCGTCATAATAGACGCTCGTATGTTGAATGATCTCCTCGAAATAACCGAACCGGTTCCGAACACACCGAACTTGATGTGCAATCTGCTGATAGCTCCAATTTTTTTGGAACGTAGCATTGATTTGGTCCTTCATTTTGGCTATGGCAACCGTGTTTCTACCATTCCAAATCCATCTCCCCGAAGCCTTCTCCGCGACAAGTCCTTCAACTAGAAAGGTAGTGATCTCCTTGGTGAAGGAAGAGTTTTCATAAAAATAACGATCTTGAATATGCATGGAATTGAGTGATATTTTGAGTAATATATTTTTTCTTTTGGAAATGTAGTGGAAAATGCAAGTGTTGTGTTTCTTATAAATGCCCATGTACCTATAGATCATAAGGGCGTGGGTGGCTTTAGGCCTTTAGGGTGCTAGCATGACTTGGTCAAAAGATAGGATTGTAATGGTCAAATTTGGATTTATTGGGTGTGTATGGTCACTTCAGTGTGATATATAGAAGAAACAAATTAGTACAGTGAGTTCAGGTTTTGGAAGCTGCTTTTGTGTGTCATAGCATACATACTATCTTTCTTTTGGTGCAGTCCATGAAGGAGTATTAAATTACCATTTGGAAATTTAATTTATGGTTTATGGAATGTACTTACCGACATATTAGGGTCCAAAATTGTGATTAACATTATTAACTTTGCAGCCAAGCCCAGCCAAGCCCGTAAAGTTCGAACACGAAAGGCCCACAAATTGACCGACGCCAAACCCCACCTCCTTGACAACACCGACGCCAAAGCCCACCTCCTTGCCCACGAATCGCATGCCCATGCACAAGAATGTGGTTTTGACGGTTCAGCTTCCCACTTCCCTCCTAAATCGGCTCCACCATTTCCACTCAATGTAGCAGTTTTTCATCCACCCGACACAAGTTATCCCACGTCTTCATTTCTATAACCGGTTTTCCCATTTTAATACAATACAATGTGGTGCCTTTGAGAAAAAGAACGTTATCCATCCGGTAAACGCAATCGAGAGTTGCACGCGAGTGTAGGGCTTTAGGCAAGACTAATATTGCAACATTTGTAATAAGGTAAGAGTGTACACAAATTCTTTTTGGTTCTATTTGGGTTTTGAAATAGTATAGTTCAAAAGACGCTCTATTCGATATTTAGTTGTGTTTGTCAATGGTTTATACCCAATATTTTTTTCGTAATTGACTTCTTTGTTGGGTGAATTAGTGCTTTGCATCTTGCTTTGATTTGTTAATATTAAAAAAAGAACGATGTAGGAAAGATATTTAGAATTGCTATTGTGTTAATAATGTCGCATTGTAAGTGTTCGAAGAAATATCTCAATGAAAAAACTAATGTCTTCGGCCATTATAAAGGTTTTTGGGTGTATCACATTGATTTATAAGCTTACACTAGTCTTGAAGATATCTTGTATATCATGAATACTATCCAAGGTATTATGCTAATGTTTGTCATCGGCCATTAATTTGTTAAAATAGCCGAACACGAGTAGGTGGGCAAATGCTTGGGATGCAATATTTTTGTGTGGTAATTATACATTCATTGATCTAGTTTCCTTGTTTTAAGGACGGATTGTACTCAGTTGAGCATGGAAGAAGAGGGACCGGTGAGATTGAGTTGTCGGGCGATGTTGGACGTTTTGCAGGACATAAAGAATTCATTGTCCTCGAAAAACTTGAAACGGTTCCGTGAGTCATGTTTTGGGGCATTCATCGATTTACATGAACTACAATTCCAAGGACAACTACATCTTCAACTACTGCTGAAACAATCGCATGTCCAGTACAATGATAAGATTGTCTTTCATATTAACAACAGTGAGACCGAGTTGGGACAAAGAGAGTTCGCCTTGTTGACCGGGTTGCATTTCGGTTCAAAACCGGCCATTCCTCCTCAATCAAAAATTCACAAGAAAACATTCAAAGGAAAAAAAGACATAATGGTTAGCACAATTCGACAGACGTTCACCAATATTGCAAAGAAGGAGAAAGGAGATGGAGAAGTAAGTCTCAAGTTGGCCCTACTGTTGGTTGTGTATGGATTGTTAATCATACGGAAAAGGACATCTAAGAAGGTTGATATTCGCTACATTCATCTGGTCGATGACTTAGAAACTTTCAATAAGTTTCCATGGGGTAGGGTTGCATTCGACATGGTACGTGATAATATTCATAACTTTTTGAATGGTCGAGAGAATAGAGACCACGTCGATGTATACGGTTTTGGTTTTGTGTTACAACTGTGGGCGTACGAGGCCATACCTATTGTGGCACGCGTATGTGCCAAACAACCGAGTCGATCACAAAATGCCACACCTCGGATGCTGCGATGGAAAGCCACGTCAAGTCCTAGATCGGATGTATTAAGGATGGATTGTTTCCCGGCCTTGAAGGGTGGAGACCAGAGAAGCACAGAGGTCAGACTTTTTAATGTAGCAATTTTTTATTGGCGTATGAAATTATGATATTTAGTACAAATATCCTTCTATATTTTTCACAGATGATTCCCCGTCCCAAATTAGTTCCTACATCGGTTGAAGTAAACACGACCTACTATCGTAGTATCCTTGATTGGGAGAAGGAAATCGAGAAGGAGAATGAGGCAGAACCACCGGCAGATGTGCGAGAAACACGTAAGCGGAAGAGAGAAGCAAGTTGTGGTCCAAGTGAATGCAAAGAAGTACCCCGTAAGCAGGAACGCAAAGGAAAGACACCGATTCATAAGGAGGGTTCATCCAAGGATAGTAAATTCAAAGAAGGTGATGAATCATTTAGGAGCCGTGTCGAGCAGAAGTTGGGTGCAATCGAGAAGAAACAGGAGCGGCTTGGAAAATTCATTATGCGAATACTGCTCAAACTAGAGTGTTCAACTGAAAGCGATGAGGAGGTTGAAGAGTTGAGGGAGTCGGATGTCGACGGTGATGGATTAAAGGACAAGAATGAGGCACAACCAAAAGGAGACACTGGAGCCGAGGTCGGGTCTGAGGATCACGCATCTGATGACCCGGTTGATGATATACCAATTGGAAATGAGGAGCAGCCATCTAGGGAAGCCGATGAGGAGGATACAGAGGTCAAATGTGATGATCAGCCATCCTCGGACAAAACACCGACGGGAACTAAGCCCGAGGAAGAGGCCGATGTTAGTAGCCAAGGTGACAAACATCCAGACGTTGCAAAAAGCACTGGGGATGAGCAATCTAAACCATTTGAGAATGTCACACCAACTACCGACAAACCTCATGGCCAAGAGGTACCCCATGAAGAAAACCAAGGAGTAAATGAGGTAAAAAAATATCTTTTTTGTTCGACTAAAATTATAATAAAAGCTTGAAATATCAATTTTTTTGTCAAGTAATACTGTTGCATAGTAAGTCTCCATTAATATGAGCTTGTAGGACCGAGTCGTGTGTACGGATATTGTGTTGCACCAATATCAGATTCCACCTGAAGATATTTTACCAATTTACAAGCCTTTGGTGGCACATGTTACACCTAGACAAGTAGCCGACTTTGCAAGGTGGTGGGGTACGGAGAAGGATGAAAACACCAAGATAGACACTTCAGTGTCGACATTCAAACAAGTTGATGCAAAGTGGTTTAGCAATATTTGGGAATCAAATGGGTGGTTGAGTGAAGAGGTAATTAAATGTCCATTATATTTAATATTCTCGTATTGAATGAATTATTCAAATCAGAAAATTTACATCTATGAAATTCTCACTGTATTTTTCCAGAACATCGATGCATTACTGCATTTGTTGTTGACGAAGGTGGCGAGATGGCCGGACAGTTTCGTACCTAACTGGACGTGTGTCGATACTATGTTTTGGGTGAGATTTTATTGAATAGCAAATTTTATGAACCCATTATTTTAGTATGTAAGTGCCAAGATTGTTTTTTACCGTATACTAATTACATAATTGGATGTGCGTAGGAGCTTCTAACAAACCGATGTTGGGACCACTTGGTCAAATCAAAAAAGGCAAAAGTTCGGTTTAATTGGGCCCAACGGGAAAAGACTGTTATGAAGTATGTTTTTGGTCGCCTCTCTCGACTTGGTAACGGCAAGCCATGGTCTGCAGTTGATTTCGTGTACGGGGTGGGGAATGTTGGTGGAAACCATTGGATCTTGTATGAATTACGGATAAAGACGAAGCTCATTGTTGTGTACGATTCGCAGAGAGGAGAAGGTCGTATGAATGCGAAACACAACGCTGCATTAAGACGTTTTGCTGAGGTTTTGGGTAGTATATTTCACGAGGCTTTTGGAGATGCTACTCAGGTTGATGATGGTGCACCGTGGCCGGTACAGATTTGCGTAGATTCCCCCCAACAAACAAATAGCAGCGATTGTGGAGTGTTGTGCATGAAGATGCTGGAGTGTCTTCTATGCTATACCCCCTTGGAAGAAATCGACCCCACAAGGTGCGACGAGTTCAGGAAAGTTTATTGTACTGAGCTATATAAGGCTGAAAACATTAATTTCTAAGTCCATTATGTGTTACTATTTTGATATCTATCCCGTCTTAATTGGAGGGAAGACAATTCGTGATTAGTATTTTGTGTACTTTAGTGACTAGTTTTGGACGAGCTCGTGTGTGGGCATCTAGTTACACTTTATATCTTGGTTGTTTAATGTATCGCAACACTACTTTTGTTGAATGTGGTTGTGTATGGATATATTTAAAATGTTGTCTACCACTTGTTCCACATTTCTGCCCACATTTAGACCCACACAGTATTCCACATTACATATATTCAACAATCAAGTTAAGATGCCCTATAAATACATACGTACTACCACTTGTTCATGTGCACGCACATGTGCAACACACAACATTGAATATCCAAAATTGTGGAATATTACGAAATAAGAAATACAATACGCAAAAACAACGGTAAAATAAACCTAGGACAACAACATCCAACGTGGTACCTTAACGGTTGTTTCTATTGGCAAACCAAAACCACTTCATGGGACTGCATGAATCAACAGAGCTGGTAGATGGTCTGACACTTGAGCTGGCCCCAGGTAAAGCCTCGGTTGATGGTCGTGCTATGACCCGGTTTGTCCACTCAGGAGAAGAGTTATACTGTTGCAACGGCGTCGCATCTATAGGTTCGTCTCCTAGAATGTTATCAGAAGGCTCATCAAACAATCTCATGCGAGAGTTACGACGATTGTTTACAGCCGGAGAGATAACCTCATCTTCGTCGTCGTCCGAATTAACAATAGTTCCGGGCCCTCGTAAATTCATCTCAGACACATAGGTTTGTGTTCCGTCGCTTAGGTTGATGATGTCTACTTCTTGATGCTGACCCGGTTCATCTACTCCCCCATCACTGAAAATCTGTTTAAGCGTTTCCCATTCCGGTTCACCTACGTGAAAATAAGCTCTAGCCAACTCTTGACGCTGAAAACACAAAAAAATCAACCGACAAGATGAATGGTTAAGAGGTAACTGTACAAAATAAATGACAAACGAGGCTTGGGTGACAAATAACCTTGAATGTGTGAATCCAGAACGAGGGAGATGCATGCAGTACGTTCAAAGACATGTCCCACCACACATCAGAAGTTGAAATTAACTGCTTGAAGATATCATGGCGTTTGCGTAGCTCACCAATCCTTTTAACAGCATCATCGTACGACAAGTTTATCCAAAACATTTCATTGACCGCCCCGATTGCGATGGAAACTGCATGGAAGTGTCGCTCGACGGGTACTGCAATGTTGCCCCGTTTTTTCTGATCGAGTAGAGTACCAAGGAAACAACCATCCATTTCGTAAGACCAATCCCCATTATACAAGATTTCATGTTGAGGAGGTATAATGGGACGATTCATTTCTTTGGTTTGTTATAGAATGGTTAGGATGTATTTGATAGTTGGCAAGCAACATATATAGAGCATTTCGGCAATGTAGTTATTGTTGTGTACGCAAATAAATATTGGTGGGTAGAAGTTAGCTCTAGTAGTACTTATGAAAACTTGTATGGTCAAACTTTAATATGCAAGTTCAATCAACTCTTCTTCTCTGATTTGACACCATCAAGTAAACGCACCTTTTATGCCTTAGTTAATTTGCAAGTTCAATAACTTTTGATATGGTGTGATTGATTGATCACACCAACTACACCATCAATTAAATATGCGTGGGTCCGCTGTCATCAAATACCAATTGAATTTTCTCAGAATTGTGTTGGAGTTATATTTATTGCAATGTTTAACACATCAATTTAATAAGTTTTTGCAGAATCTTCATGGACATAAATGTATAGAAAATACATCATTAAAATTCTATTTTTTAATGAATAACAGAATAATAAAAAACACTACTATAAAAAGCCCCATCTCTAATGTTTGGGAAATAGATATTGTCCTAGCACATAATCAACACAAGTAATAAATAACGTGCAACAGTTCCAATTATACATTGGGACACAATAAAGCAAGGCATAAAGCAATATGGATGTCTGAAAAAAATTGTAAAGCCACGGTTATCTCAATGGGGTGGGGGGAATCTCCACTCATTGTACATAGATGTTGCCAACTCTTCACGCCAGAGGTTAAACTCAGGAGTTGAGTCGAGCGTCTCAATATACTCAACAGGATCAACCTCATTATCTTCAAAGTCAACTCCGGGTATTGCAGGTTCCAAACCTTGCTCAAGCGGGTCGATGGGCATCTCCGTCCGGATGAAATTGTGTAGTAGAAAGCACGCCATAATAAGTCGTATTTGAACCTTTAGTGGGTAGAACGATGGGCTACTCAGGATCCCGAAACGTTTCTTCAACACACCGAAAGCACGCTCGATTACATTTCGGGCTCTAGTATGCCTCATGTTGAAGTGCTCCTGCTTATTTGTTGGTCGGCCAGAATGTGGGCCCCATTCACTCAAATGATACCGAGTATTGCGATAGGGGACGATAAAACCTTCGCTGTTCGCATAGCCGTTGTCACCCAAGTAGTAGTTTGTTGGGACATTGTCAGTTTTGATTTAGATCCCAAAAGCCCCTGAAAAGATGATTGCCTTAATCTGTCTTTGTCAGGCTAGTCTTGGTTAGGATTAGTACTTAGTCATTTTACATTTCACAGGTACTCAGTGAGAGGAGAACTCACTGGAGACAATCAAGACTCAGAGCCTGAAGACGAAGAGCACCATCCTGAACTTATGGCAGTCTTCTAAGCTGGCTGAGTAAGTGTCAGTGATGAAGAGTATGACCCTGAGGTCATTACTAACTCAGTCCTGAAGGGAACAGGTTGTCACTGAGTAAATGGGAAGACTTGGAGTAGAGCCAAGCAATGCAAAAGGAATTTCAGCGTCAGGACAAGACCGGTGAGCTCAAGACAAAATGAACTTAATAAGACAAGCCTGAAGCTCTGGAATAAGTTCTGACATTCTCACCAACCTGATGACGTGGACCAATCCGAGGAGGACACGCACGTACGGAACCTGACACATAGACTGAATTCAGACTGCATATTCAACGGGCAAGCATTTAATGTGCATTAAATGCAAATACCAAATCCATGCAAAGGCGGCTGCTGCATAGAGATATGTCCGTTTGAAGCCACTCTACATAGATGGCTAGAAGGCTATCTCTCCAACGGATAGTTTTTCAAACCACCTATAAATACAGAAGGCCTTGAACCCATTCAAGGTTACGGGAAATTTCCAAGCCAGAAATTACTCAAAACTCTCAAGCAATCAAAGCATTCAGCCTTTAAGAGAAACACTCGAAACCTTCTAAATTTCCCAAGTGTTTCTTAGCAACTGAGAGCTATTCTGTATTCCAAGAGCTAATTAGAATTATCTTAAGCTTAGAGAGATTATCCAATCCTTAGCACAGCTTTGCCTTGTAAGGATAATCTCAACTTAGTTGGAATCCAAACTGAAACCAAAACCCTAAGTTAGGCTTGTTGGGAGTAAGTCGGTTAGTGTGATAGTAAGAGGAGTTTGTATAGATCAGTGAGGTAACTGGTCTTGGTGCACCTTGGCACGTTAAAAACAAGAATCCCTTGAGTGGATTTCCTGTTAAGTCAGGCCGTGGACGTAGGAGCTTGAGACTCTGAACCACGTTAAACTCCTTGTGTTCTTACTGCTTTGATATTGTGCATACCTGCCATATTACTTATTCATTCATTGCATTCAAGCTTATCAGGTCTGAATCAATCAACCTGATCTTCTAAAGAACACTGCCTTACTAAACACTTCTAAGTTTTGAGTAAAACAAGTTTTCAGAAAGCAAACTAAACAGGACTTTAAACTATCAGGGCTCAAACATTTCCGCACTGAACTTGAACTGATAGTTAGCCAACTGACCCGCACCAAGTGTAGTCAGTGGGTGTATTATCAGCTCCTAGTTCTTTACCACTCTGAGTGAAGGGGACTCAGTCAGTTTAAGTTTAAAAAATCGGTATACGTGTATTCCCCCCCCCATACACGTATTCCTCAGTCTTGTACCGGGACCAACAAGTGGTATCAGAGCAGTGGTTCGAAAGACCACTGACTTTGAATACTAATAGTTTCAGAGGAGAAACTGTTGGTGGTCACTGAACAGATCTGAGTTTGCTTTTCACAAAACTTGCATCATCATCATGACTTCAAGGAGACTTGAAGCTTCGTTACCTGAATTCTCTGTATCTAACTTTGTCTATTGGAAGTTCAGACTAGAGGCACATCTAGATGCCATCCATGACCAGATGCCGCGTGTGCTCAGGGAAGGACCGATCAAGATCACTATTCCTAACGTCAGAGGACTGGGATACGATGATCTTGCGATTGGCGTGCAGGTTCCTAAGGAGAGGAAAGACATGACCAACGATGAAATCAAGATGGTGGGGCTTGACAACGTCGCCAGAAACATCATCTTGCATACGGTGCCTTTCGAGGAGTCAGCCAGGCTGATGAACCTAAAGACGGCAAAGGAGGTCTGGGATGAGCTGACCAGGATGTGCGAAGGGTCAGAAAAGATAAAGGAAAACAAGAGGAATATTGCCATTCAGAAATTCGAAGCGTTCGAGATGCTGCCTGATGAGAGCATAGATCAGATGGAGTCAAGATTCATCAAGTTGATGAATGAGTTGGTGATGTTGGACAAGGATGTCCCAAGGAGAGATGTTGCTTCAAAAATCCTGAATGCCCTTCCTGAGAGATGGGACAACAGTGTAATTATGCTTAAGAACACTCAGGATATGAGTAACATAACTTCTGCTTTACTTTTTTCAGAGCTAAAAGCGCTTGAATTTGATCTTAACAAAAGGAAGAAGAAAGTTCAGTCAGAAGAGGAAGGGAAGGAGAAAACTCCTGAGAAAAGTGTGGCGTTCAAGGCCAGGTCTGAACCTGTTGAGCCCTCATCAAATTCTTCATCAAAGTCACTGATGGAGATGAGCAGGGAAGAACTCGCTGAGGAGTACAGCCTGATGGCCAGACGATTTGACAAGCTCAATTCCAGGTTTGGTCGTTATAAAAAGTTTTATCAGGACTCACGTGACAGGAAACCTGAAGGAACCCACCAAAGCTCGAGGAGATATGAGGAGCGAAGGAACACTGACCAGAGGAGAGAACGTGGTGATGAAAGGAGATATTCTGAACCAAAAATTGAAAGAAGAGACGAACAGAGACGTACTCGTGATGATAGATATCCAACCAAGGCTGAAAGCTCACCAAGAACCAGGGAACCTGACTCAAGGAGGAACCCTGAACCGAGAAAAGAAAGAATAAGTGAGCAGGTAGCATGTTACAACTGTAACAAGATTGGTCACTATCAGTACGATTGCCCGGAGCTGAGTGCTAGGGAGAGAGAGGAAAGGAGAGCCACGAGGGATCTAAGATCTGCTGATCGGAGGGCTATGGTGGCTGAGGATGCAACAGACTCTGATGGCCCCACTGAAAGGTCACCTGAACTCTTCTCGGATGATGAGTACGATGATGTCTGCCTAATGGCTAGGGATGAGCCTGAGGTAACATCAAATTCTGTTTGTGCTTCTTACACTGGTCAAAATCCTGAGCTCAGCTCAGAGTCAGTTAGAGAAATGAACCTTCAGATCTGTCTTGATCAATTGATGGTTGATTTCTCCAGACTGCAGGAAACTAATGTCTTCTTGGTAGAGGAGAACAAGAAATTGAGTACTGAAGTTCAAAACCTGAATGAACAACTCACTCAGTCTGATCTCAAAGAATCAGCTCAGATTGTGAGACTAACTCAGGAAATTGACATGATCAATTCTGAGCGTCTCCCAAGAGAGAAAATTCTGAAGGAACTGGCTGAGGAAGAGCTGGTCAGGAAGGAAGAGCTGAAAGCACTTAAGAGTAAGTTTGATGACCTCTTTACCAGACATGAAATCCTGAAAAAGAGTGAGGACTCTCTCAAGAAAAAGGTTGCAGCAATGAATAAATCCTCAGTGGCTAGAGAGGAAATAAATAGCAACCAGATACTTGGGAACAAGAAAAAGGGACTTGGATATGTTCCTGAGAAATCCTCACAAGGTCAGTCTCATGTTGCTTCAGGGAGCAACACTGAGAGGGTATTTGTTCAGACAGGCCAGAGTGCACCTAAGGTTGTGCTCCAGGCCCGTCAAACTGATAAGGGCAAGGAAACCGTTGACACAGTCAGGGTTGCTCCTAAGGTAGCTAAGCCAAAACCCAAGGGAAAGGCAAAGCAACCTGCGGAAGCCCCTGAGAGCTCAGGCCAGGGAAAACCTCAGCGAAAGCAGAGAAAGACTCAGGCCAAGAGCCCTCAGACTGGTCAGCGAGGGTACCATCATGCTTGGCAATACCATCAGGGAAGGCCAAACATGATGACACCCCCGTGGTTTTGGCATCCTGAGGCCTTTAACTGTTTTCCTTTCCCTCACTTGCCTAGGGGGAATAGAAATCAGGGCCCTTATCAAAAACAAGGCCCAAGACCTGCTGCACCCAGACCTAGGAAGAACAGGAGGCCAGCCCAAAAGGCATCCACTCAGGCTCCTGCGAAGCCTAAGTCTAGCACCCATACACCATCTTCCTCTCAGGCTAAGAAGAAGAAAGTTGTGTATGTCGATGTTTCAGGGAGACAGATTCACCACTCTGAGGCAATCAGGGTTGTGAAGCAAGTCTGGATCCCGAAAGGTACAGCTGACACAATAGGACCCAACACCCAATGGGTACCTAAAGCCTGATTTGCTTACAGGCGGCTGTGGATCACAACAAGAGGAGAGAAGACTCAATCAAAGCTGTTTGGTACCTAGACAGTGGTTGCTCAAGGCACATGACTGGAATGAAGAGTCTTCTCCAAGAGTATCAGGCTAAAGATGGTCCACAGGTAACCTTTGGTGATAACTCAAAAGGTGTTACTAAGGGTTTTGGTGTTCTAATTATAGGTACAGTAAGAGTGGAAAATGTGTCCTTTGTGGAAGGACTGAAGCATAACCTGCTGTCAGTAAGTCAATTCTGTGACAAAGGGTTCAGTGTTGAGTTCTCATCGAATAAATGTTCAGTCAAGGACAAATCAACACAAGTGCTTCTATCAGGTATAAGGAAAGGTAACGTTTATCTCGCTGATTGGAGCAACACTATTCCTAATACTTGTCTTGTTGCTAAAAGCTCTCTAGAGCTCAGTTGGTTATGGCATAAAAGATTAAGCCACCTGAACTTCAAGATTCTTAACAAAATTTCTAGACAGTCACTTGTTGATGGTCTCCCTAATGAAGTTTTTAGCAAAGATCACGTGTGCAAAGCTTGTCAGGAAGGGAAGCAAGTCAGAGCGTCATTCAAAGAAAAGGCTTCTTACTCCACTGACAGGATACTTCAGCTTCTGCACATGGATCTATTTGGTCCCATAACACCTGTGAGTATGAATGGTAGAAAATATACCCTTGTGGTTATTGATGATTATTCTAGATATACTTGGGTTATTTTCCTGTTAAATAAGAAGGAAACACAGGTGAAGCTTCCAGAGTTGCTCAGAAGACTCAGCAATGAGAAAAATCAGTCCATTACCAAGATCAGATCTGACAAGGGCACTGAGTTTATAAATTCATATATTTCTGACTTTTGTAATGAACTTGGTATAGCTCATGAGACTTCTGCAGCTAGAACCCCACAACAGAATGGTGTCGCTGAAAGGAGGAATCGGACACTGAAGGAAGCTGCAAGGACCATGCTGGCTGAGTCAGGATTGCCCAAGAAGTTTTGGGCTGAGGCAATCAACACTGCATGCTACACTCAGAACAGATCCATGCTGAACAAGCAACATGCTCAGACCCCATATGAGACATGGAACAAAAGAAAACCTCGTATTTCTTACTTTCATGTGTTTGGTTGTAAGTGCTTCATCCTCAACAATGGGAAGACCCAGTTGAAAGCTTTTGATAGCAAATCTGATGAAGGAATATTCTTGGGATATTCTGAAATTAGCAAAGCCTTCAGGGTTTACAATTGTAGGACCCTTGTTGTGGAAGAATCACCCCATGTTGTCTTTGATGAATCTGCTAATGAGTCTAGGGCAAAGGTGCTGAATCCTGACACTGAGGAGGTCACGAGGAGTGTGACAAGGCTGAGCTTGAAGAGTCAACCTGATTCCAAGATCAAGACTGTGCCAATTCCCAGATGGGATGATGATGACGATCAGGATGATGAACCAAGTGCCACTCCTAAACCCAGCACATCAGGGATGGTTGAGCCTCAGACAGAGGAACAGGCTCAACCTGAGGTAAGTACCGTCTATGAAGATGCTGTTGCAGCTGAGACGGGTCCTGAGTCACCTCATCAAGGGGGAATCAATGTCCCTGACATTGAACTTGTTAATCCCTTCGGTATAGACTCAGGATCATCCCCTTCTGTTCAATTTCCTGAATTTTATGAGCCTGTAGACACTAACATTGCAGGTACTTCAGGAACAACTCCTGGCAAAAGAACATGGTTAGAAGATCATCCCATTGATCAAATTATTGGTGATCCAACTGAGGGAGTCAGGACCAGACGGTTTCATGGTGAGAGTGCATTGTTCTGTTGCTTTCTCTCTGAGCAAGAGCCTCAGAACATTGAAGAAGCTCTCATTGACTCGAACTGGATCATTGCCATGCAAGAGGAGTTGAATCAGTTCACAAGGAATCAGGTTTGGGAACTGGTAGATAGACCTAGGCATCAAGGTGTGATTGGTACCAAGTGGGTCTTTAAGAACAAGAAGGATGAGAATGGTGTTGTGGTAAGGAACAAGGCTAGACTGGTTGCAAAAGGGTATTGTCAGTCTGAAGGAATAGACTATGATGAGACTTTTGCTCCAGTGGCTAGATTGGAAGCTATCAGGTTGTTCCTTGCCTATGCGACATATAAGAAGTTCAAGGTGTATCAAATGGATGTCAAGAGTGCATTCCTGAATGGTGTACTCAATGAAGAGGTATATGTTGAACAACCTCCCGGGTTTGAGGTTGGAGATAGAGTATACCATTTGAAGAAAGCACTCTATGGACTTAAGCAAGCACCAAGAGCTTGGTATGATACCCTCTCTCAATTCCTGACTGATCATGGGTTCAAGAAGGGAACAGTGGATAGGACCTTGTTCAGGATCACTGAAGGTGATGACATTCTCCTGGTCCAAATTTATGTGGATGACATAATATTTGGATCACCAAATCAGCAGTTATGTGAGAAATTCTCTAAACTGATGACTGGTAAATTTGAGATGTCAATGATGGGAGAGATGAACTTTTTCTTAGGATTGCAGGTCAAGCAGACTGATCAAGGTATATTCATTAATCAGGCCAAGTATACAAGAGACTTGATTCATAAGTTTGGTGTTCAAAACAGCAATCCAGCCAGGATCCCAATGAACACCAATTGGAAGATGGATCCTGACACTGAAGGGACTTCAGTGAATCAGACTGAGTATCGTGGGCTGATAGGTTCTTTACTGTACCTGACTGCAAGTAGGCCTGACATTACGTTTGCAGTTGGTGTGTGTGCTAGGTATCAGTCTGATCCCAAGAGAAGTCATTTGGAGGCTGCTAAGAGGATACTTAAGTATTTGAAAAGGACAGTTAATATGGGTCTATGGTATCCTTCAGATGACAACCTTGAACTGACAGGGTATTCAGATGCAGATTATGGAGGTTGTAGGATTGATAGGAAATCAACCTCAGGGACATGTCAGTTTTTGGGAAGTAAGTTGATCTCGTGGTTTAGTAAGAAGCAGAATTCAGTGGCAACATCCACAACTGAGGCTGAGTATATGGCTGCAGGGAGTTGTTGTGCTCAGATCCTATGGTTGAGGCAACAGTTGAGGGACTACCAAGTATTTGCTAATCAGGTTCCAATCTATTGTGATAACAATAGTGCAATAGCAATCACTCAGAACCCAGTGCTTCACACAAGGTGCAAGCATGTGGATATTAGACACCACTTCATTCGAGATCATGTGGAAAAGAAAGATATTAGGATGGAAAAGATTCACACTGATAGGCAAAGAGCTGACATCTTGACTAAGCCCTTGGCTGAAGCAAGGTTTATGGAACTATCAGTGGAATTGGGACTTTTAGATCCGGGAGAGCAGTCAGTGTAGGGCTCTAAGGGAACTCAGGCCAGACTCGACTCAGCGAGGTATCAGGGTGCTACAATGTCTCCCTGACAGGTATGGGTTCCAACCTGACTCTTGTGAATCTCAAGCGTCTCCCTGAGTCATTCGTCCTGAAAATCTTTATTAAATGCATTCCGTTATCATTAAAAGCGCGCCTTTTTATATTTAAACCCACGCGCACGGAGCATTTAATGTCAAAGTTACTTTTTCATATACGTGTCCGTGTTATACGGAATGTGACTGACTTGGGGTTTCAATTAAAACTGAGATTAATCCTGGCCTCTCATTTTAAAACCTTTCGAATTCAGGAATCAATCTCAACCCCACGTTTGAGTAACTGACTTAGTCTTATCAATCAAGGGTGTCATTTGAGGTCTTTACGCAAACACAACGCACAATTTGCACACTGAGTTTTCTCTCGCTCAAACACAGAATTTCTAAAACCTCTTTCTCAAAACACAATGGCATTCCTTGATTCCGACTGGACAACCGACAAGATCGTCGATGTTGTTGAGAAGAGGCTGGTACACATGGAGCAAGTCATCTCCATGGAAGGTATCTGTCTAACGGTTAAGGAAATCAAACCCGTTTTTAAATGGATTTCCGACGCCGGGTTGGAAACATACTTCACCACCCGCCCCTCTTCTGTGCTCCCAAGAACCGTGGTGGAAGCTTATTTGAACATGTTCTTGCGGAAGGGTGAAGTCTGCACCAAGGTGACTGCGCTAAAGCCGACGGGGGAAAAGAATAGCGACGGAGAGCCTCTCTACGACTCGGAGGTGGTCACCATTGATCTCAGGCAGGCGGTGAGGGAAGTCTTCAAGCTGCCATCCTCTGGCATCAACCCCAGGATTTACAAGGAAAACTCGGAGGGAGAATTCCTTGGGAAATGGACCAAGTCAGGGTCTTCGGAGTTCAGGGCCCGTCAGAACAAGAGCACTCTGAAGCCGGAGTACAGGGCTCTGGTGGACTTGGTGTCCAAGATGGTGATGGGAGCAACTGGCTCTCACGAGCAGTTGAGTCTGCCCAAGTTGAGGCTCATGGGAGCAATCGCTGATGGAGTGGAAGCGAACTGGGAGCAGTTCTTCCTCGATCAACTCCATCAGGCGGGATTGGACAAGATCACGCGTGACGAGAAGAAAAAGCACATATCTGTCAGTGCCATCTTGCCATTTGGCACAAGATTGTCCATGCTGATTGCTCATGCGTGCCATGGGTACACTTTTGACTTTGAGGACAACCTTTCCTCAAAGAAGGTCATGTTTTCATCACTGAGTGACACCTATTCAGTGCTAGGGCTGACTGATCCCAATGCGAAAGCAAAGGGTCAGGCCAGAAAGTCAGCTGGGACGGCCAAGAGAGTGGCAACCAGCCTCATTGAAAAGGTGGATGAGCTCCTTGAGAGGAGTAAGGAGGCTGAGAAGGCTGTTGCTGAGGAGGTGGAGCATCCTGATGTGGGCGCGGCTGAGAAGAAGGAGAGGAGGGTGAAAATCGTGCTGTCAGGGAAGAGCACGAAGACAGGGACTGAGTCAGATCCCAAGAAGGCCGGGACTGAGGCTGAGGGAACTGATGATGACGTCAGTTTAGAGGGCGCTCAGGGAAAGAGGCCCCTGAAGAGACTTAGGAGGGGAGTAAAGAAGTCTCCTGCTAAGAAACTCCCTGAATTGAGTGAGAGGGAGAAGTCAAGCTCTCCTGGAGCCTCTGACTTAGAGGAGGTGAGAAAGACTGTCGAGACGGCTGAGTCATTGCAGCCTGAGACAGCATCCACACAAACACCCTCGCATCCTGAAACCCAAACACCTTCCATCCCTGACCCCACACCTCAAACTCCCCAACTCCCCCAACCTTCAGAGCCAAATTACCCTACTGAGTCAGTGCCATCAACCTCACCTACAATTGAGCCTGACCAGTTAGCCGAGCCAAACCTTCCCAACCCTTCAGATTTTCCCTCATACCCCAATCCCAAAGACTGTCCCAAATCTATTTCAACAGAAGAGGATGTGTTCCTTGAAATAGAGGAGGAGGAGCTGGATGAGCACATGGCGGGAGGTATACTGGAGAATACACTCAGGGGGAATGCCACGGAGTGGGCAGGAAAGTGCTGGCCTGGGCTGTACAAATACACTGAATTGCTGGCATATGTGGTGGAGCTCAAAGTTTGGTTGGACTTTAAACAATCAAACATGCAGGAGCAACATATGCTAGTAGACGCACGCGGCTGGGAACATTGGGAGACGGAGGAGGCCAAGATCTGCTCATTCTTTGGCCTGACAAGCTGGCTTCAACTTTTGAACTTCGACAACCTGAAGAAGCTTGTGTCTGAAATGATGGCCAAAAGCAAGGCTGATCTTCTCTCCGTTGAAGAGAAGGAGGATGATGAGGAGGATGATGACGCTCAAGGTGGAGCTGTGGAAAAGGCAGTGGAAGAGACTGCAAGGGAAGTTGATGAGATGGACTCTGAGCCTCAGGCTCAGGGGGAAGGTGACAAGAACACTGGTGCCAAGGATGGACCAGTGGCTGAGGATGTTGTGAACATCTCAGCTGCCAATGAGACATCTGTCGATGAAGGGATTCCCTGCCCTGAGACACGAGAGGAAGATGTTGAGGCATTCAAGGAGACTCTCAGTTCCGAAGGACAAGTTCCTAAGGTTCAAGTTAGCTTAGCTGAGCCTGAGGAGGCGGCTATGACTACTTCACAACTGCCTTCAGTGTACCTTGAAGAAGGGACTGATGCTGCAGGGGCTGACAAGGGAAAGCAGCCAATCACTGATGAGGCCGCTGATGATGAAGATGTGGTCATAACCGGGGTCGGCCGTGCTGAGTTTACAAGCATAGTGGAGGTCAAACAGGAGAAAACCTCGGAAAATCTAGCTGAACTTCAGGAGGAAGTAATGAGGCTACGTGCTGAAAAAGATGAAGACTCCAAAGCCCTGGCGAAACACATCAGGTGGACAAAGTCAGCTTACAACACCCTTGCCAACAGGGAGCTGATCTTGTTAAAACGCACAATGACTGACACGGCCAAGTCAGTGAAGAATGAGAGGAAGCGCACAAAGAAGATGCTCAGGGACACTCTCAAGAAACTTGAAGAGAGAGATGCGATCAGGGACGAAAAGATGAATCAGGCAGTGGACAGGCTTGCAGTTCAGACTGGAGCTATTGTCACTCAGGCCTTGGAGGACTCAGCGTCCAAGTTGGAGCTGGAGTCAGGGAAGCTGGATCGCACATCTCAATCAGTGGCGGACATTTTGGCTAAAGCCACTGAGGAGTCTGTGAAGATACTGACTGAGGTTAGCAGAGTCAGCGGTGAGTCCTCGAAGGTGGAAGAAAGGATCACCAAGGCTGAACAAAGTCTCCAACTCTCTATGGAGGTCTTTGAGAAGAAAGTCAATGCTGCCATCAGTTCCGTATCCTTTGCAGGGACTGGGATTTCAATGGGAGTTGAGTTATTGAAGGAGGGAATCAATGATGTCCATTCCCTAGCTTCCTTCGTAATCAACAGCGGATCTGACGCATTCCCATCTGAGGCCAATGATGATGCCAAAAAGGGGGAAAAGAAGAAGAAAAGATCCCGCCCTGAGGCATCTGAGGCAGTTAGTCAAGGAGAGATCGTCCTAGCTGATCCTGAAGCCAATCCTGATGGAAATATTCTAAGGATAAGAAAGTCAGCTAGGTTAGCGGCAGTGGAGAAGGAAGGAGAACAATTAGTTGCCAAGCTGAGGGAGGAGGCAACAAAGGCAAAGGCTAATGAACCTTCAAAGCAACAACCTGAGCCAGTCCAAAGATCATCACCCATGAGCTCAAGGAAGAATCCCATCACTTACTCAGGTGAGTTAGTTGCGGAGCTATGTGCTGAAGCATGGGGAGATCAACCTGAAAAGACTGAGGCTATGCGCAGAGCTGAAATTGCTCAGAAGGAGAAGATGCGCATTTTGGAGAAGAAGGTTGAAAAGCTGACGGATATCACTGAGCTTCAACAACGTGAACTAGATGATGCAGTGATCAGCTTGCTAAGGAGGAAGAAGGCGAAGCCTGAGCCAAGGAAGTACAGAAAGAAGCCAACAGTTAGGAAGGCAACAATTCTTCAAGTCAGTAGGCCAGAATCAGGAGCAAGGGAAGCTTTTGTTGATGAGTTCGTCTCAGAGACTTTAAAGGAGTTTTGGACTGATGCAAGGGATGAATTTGTCAGGCTATGGTTTGTTGTGAAGAAGTGGGGCGACACTGACGATATTGATGCCCACTTCACTGACTATATGATGGACAATCATCCTGAGCTATTTCAGAAGATCTTGGAGGAGGCTGAGGCAGCTAAAGTCCAAGTGAAGGCTCCTGAGTTCATCATTCGAGCTCCTCCCTTAATTCCTGGAACTCTAAAGCATGACACTAAGGCCATAATGATGGAAGTCTTGAAGATAGCTAGAACTGAAGGATATGTGAACCAACCTGGAAGACTTGACGAGCTAAAGGCAAGAGTTTATGCTGGATATGGACTCAAGCCTGAGATGAGATTAGTCTAGGTGTTCACAGGCTTCTTTGTAATAGATTAGATTCATTGTAATCATTTCCACATCTATCAATGAAATCTATTACTTTTGCCCACAGACAAAAACTCATTGTCTTTTTGGCTTGTTTAAATTCTGTACTTTATCAAGAATTGCTCTAACACTGTCTTATCTTATAGATAGGATTGTCCTATTTCCTCTAAGTGTTTTGAGGATCTTTTCAGTGTTTTGGCATCATCAAAAAGGGGGAAATTGTTGGGACATTGTCAGTTTTGATTTAGATCCCAAAAGCCCCTGAAAAGATGATTGCCTTAATCTGTCTTTGTCAGGCTAGTCTTGGTTAGGATTAGTACTTAGTCATTTTACATTTCACAGGTACTCAGTGAGAGGAGAACTCACTGGAGACAATCAAGACTCAGAGCCTGAAGACGAAGAGCACCATCCTGAACTTATGGCAGTCTTCTAAGCTGGCTGAGTAAGTGTCAGTGATGAAGAGTATGACCCTGAGGTCATTACTAACTCAGTCCTGAAGGGAACAGGTTGTCACTGAGTAAATGGGAAGACTTGGAGTAGAGCCAAGCAATGCAAAAGGAATTTCAGCGTCAGGACAAGACCGGTGAGCTCAAGACAAAATGAACTTAATAAGACAAGCCTGAAGCTCTGGAATAAGTTCTGACATTCTCACCAACCTGATGACGTGGACCAATCCGAGGAGGACACGCACGTACGGAACCTGACACATAGACTGAATTCAGACTGCATATTCAACGGGCAAGCATTTAATGTGCATTAAATGCAAATACCAAATCCATGCAAAGGCGGCTGCTGCATAGAGATATGTCCGTTTGAAGCCACTCTACATAGATGGCTAGAAGGCTATCTCTCCAACGGATAGTTTTTCAAACCACCTATAAATACAGAAGGCCTTGAACCCATTCAAGGTTACGGGAAATTTCCAAGCCAGAAATTACTCAAAACTCTCAAGCAATCAAAGCATTCAGCCTTTAAGAGAAACACTCGAAACCTTCTAAATTTCCCAAGTGTTTCTTAGCAACTGAGAGCTATTCTGTATTCCAAGAGCTAATTAGAATTATCTTAAGCTTAGAGAGATTATCCAATCCTTAGCACAGCTTTGCCTTGTAAGGATAATCTCAACTTAGTTGGAATCCAAACTGAAACCAAAACCCTAAGTTAGGCTTGTTGGGAGTAAGTCGGTTAGTGTGATAGTAAGAGGAGTTTGTATAGATCAGTGAGGTAACTGGTCTTGGTGCACCTTGGCACGTTAAAAACAAGAATCCCTTGAGTGGATTTCCTGTTAAGTCAGGCCGTGGACGTAGGAGCTTGAGACTCTGAACCACGTTAAACTCCTTGTGTTCTTACTGCTTTGATATTGTGCATACCTGCCATATTACTTATTCATTCATTGCATTCAAGCTTATCAGGTCTGAATCAATCAACCTGATCTTCTAAAGAACACTGCCTTACTAAACACTTCTAAGTTTTGAGTAAAACAAGTTTTCAGAAAGCAAACTAAACAGGACTTTAAACTATCAGGGCTCAAACATTTCCGCACTGAACTTGAACTGATAGTTAGCCAACTGACCCGCACCAAGTGTAGTCAGTGGGTGTATTATCAGCTCCTAGTTCTTTACCACTCTGAGTGAAGGGGACTCAGTCAGTTTAAGTTTAAAAAATTGGTATACGTGTATTCCCCCCCCCATACACGTATTCCTCAGTCTTGTACCGGGACCAACATAGTTCCCTAACAAACAGTGTGGGCACCAGAAGAAATTAGTGAGCTAAAAGAGATATGAAATTAACCAAATCATAGGGAGTTGTAAATGAAGTACCCTTTGGAACTTTCAACCCCTGCGGCCTGTTAATAGAATCTCGTAGCACCCTACAATCGGCTGCAGAGCCTTCCCATCTGGGAAGGACATAAACGAACTTCATGTGGGGATCACAAACTGCCAGGACATTAGAGGATATACGGCCCTTACGAGTCCTGTAACGAGCGCGATCACCTGAGGGCACAGTGAGATCGATATACGTCCCGTCCAAAGCACCTAAACATCCCTGTTATTTTTACAAATTAGCTTGTTTACATAGAGTACGACAATAGCAACAATGCTAAAAAATACCTTAAACCATTTCCATCTTGGATCAGTTGAGGTATCTGGAATAGGTGTCGGCCTAACCAAGAATAGGTGATGTAGCCTTAGAACTGCTTTCAAGACCAAGTGCATGTAACGGGACACAGTTTGGCCGGACCTCAAGAATTCAAACTTCACAACAGAATTCTTGGTGTGATGTGCCAAAATGGTTAAGAACATGACAACTTGTTCTTCAACCAAAACATATCTTTTGTCGGTTAACCCTCCCACAGTTCTCATTAAGTCACACAATTTTGCAAATGTATTCCGATCCATGCGTAGGTTGTCAATACAAGTTCTATCACTAAGCAAATACAAACGAGTACGACGGGAAATTTGTTCAGGCATTCGAGCTTTCATACTATAAGTTTTCTCACCGTTAGTCCGTCTCCTAACATCTCGGGACTCTTCACGCAATATGTGCGCAATAATGAACAACATAATAAGACGTTCGTGCATTACTTGCTCCCATAGTATAAAATTTAAAAAACGTTCCTTCAAAGCACGAGATAACATCGTAGAAAATGAGATGATATCTATCCAAATGCCCACAACTGAGAGACAAATAGACTGCATTAAAAATTTGCCCAAACATGAAAGTACCTACTTCATTTGTCTACCTCATAATGCATATACAAATTCCAAAATGATGAATCACTAAACTGGATGCCTATTGTGTCCAACAATCATAATAAGATCAGGAAAAATTCACAAAATCACAAAATCCATAGCAACTAAATTCCTTCAAAGCACGAGATAACAACGTAGAAAAGGAGTACTAATCTATCCAAATGCCCACAACCGAGAGACAAGTACACTGGACCAAAAAATTGCCCAAACATGAAAGTACCTACTTCATTTGTCTCTATATAATGCAATTATATAATGCATATTCCCAAACCAAAATCATGAATCACTAAACTGGATGCATATTTTGCCCAACAATAACAGGAGGAAAAATTCACAGAATCACAAAATCCCTAGAAACTGCATTCCTGAGCCCCAATTTATTTTTCTTGTTTTTTCGGCACAAATTATACAAACTGCAACTCCAACAAGTGTAGGAAAATAGGAAGTAACTACACAATACCTTGATTCCGAAATTATTGCGGTGCCGAAATTAGAAATTAATTGCAACAGTGTAAAATAAGGGCTTCTTTCCACCGGAGAAAGTGACAAATCGAAGAATCGGAGTTGAATTCCGGCAACCCACCCCACGGCCGTATGAATTTGGGGTTCGATTCGCCAAAAATGGAGAAATTTTTAAGTAAGCAACACAGAAATCCTAATTCGTGAAATTCAAATGGAAGCAAGGGAAGAGCCATACCTATTGTGGAGACCGTCTTCGAGCAAGAGACAACGGACTAGTCACCGGCACTGGATCTTGGCCGCGCCGCGATGAGGTGGAAAACTGTTAAAGATGCTTGTCGTCGCCTTTGCTTGCTAGTGGAAGCCAAGAATGTAAATTATGATTTCGAAACAAAAAACGAACCCTAATCTATTGTGCATCTGTCGCGAGATAGCGCTATACCACCAAGTTGGTGGTATAGGTAATGCATACCAGAACAGTAACTTGGGGATAATTGACGAGATTTGCCGTGTCGGGTCGAGGCTTTTACCGGGTAAAGGAGATGGGGAAGAGCTCCTACCAAATGAGGGACAAGAGGTGATATGTTCTATTTCTCACCCTTTTCTCACCCTTATATCACGTACCAAAGGGGGCCTAGGGATAGTGGGACTCCACAGTCCCATACTTTCAAATTACTATTTTGTCCTCACAATATTTGTGAAATAAAAGAAATATTTGGGAGGCTGAATTAGTTGGGGGTAAAAATTGTATATTGCACTTTAAACTCACTTAATCATTCAATCCTTAAAAAATAATTTACAATCCAAACACACATTCCTCCTCAAATAATCCTATTTAATCCAACCTCATCTAATCCAATCTCATTTAATCCAGTCTCATCTAATCAATACAGCCCTTCAAACCAAACGAACCATGAATAGTAAATTTGTGTTTGGTTAAGGATGGAGGATTAATGAAACTTTGTACCAAATCAAAATTGATGTTATAATATTTTATTATTGTTAAATATTGAAATAATAATTGATGAGTGAAAAGTAAGAGGAATATAAGAAAAAATAGGAGAGATAATGAATGTGTAAAAAAAAAGTGGGAGAGATAACAAGTGGGTGGTAGAAAAGTAGGAGAAAGAGATGAGTGAATGAGAGCAAAATAGGAGAAGAGATGAGTGAGCGAGAGAAAAGTGATGCGATTGAACAAAGTGGGGTGAAAGGGGTGCTTGGTAAATGATAAGGAATTGAATGTGTATACGAATGGAATGTGTATAGGAAATTAAGGCAAAATATTATATGAAAATAGTTCATGATAAGTTTATCATGAAACAATTTTAAAGTATCATTAATCTCATCGATAGTACCATTAATCTCATCAGGGGTATCATTAGTCTGAGTTCAAGAAAATTGTTTTAAAATTTCTTGAACTCAGACTAATGATACCCCTGATGAGATTAATGGTACTATCGATGAGATTAATGATACTTCTGATGAGATTAATGATACTCTAAAACGATTTCATGTTAAGCTTATAATAAAGTGTTTTCATATAAAACCTACTCAGGAATTAAATGAGTATGGAATCATACTCATATCTCACATATTTGAGAGGTATGGTGGATTCCTCACTTTTAAGGAATCAAAGTCATAGCTAGAGCTGGCAATTTGGGCCCGGCCGGCCCATGGGCTGGGCCCAAAAAATAGGGGCCCGAAAAAACCGGGCCGTTTTTTGGCCCGGCCCGACGGGCCATGGGCTGGCCCGTTTGGCCCGATTGATTTTATTTATTTATTTATTTATTTTTATCTATTTTTTTAAAAGATTATAATTAGTGTTGTTTCTTTAAATGATATTTAGTGTTGTAATTACAAATGTATGGACATACTTGACTTGATACTGCCATAATAAGGAATTTAGTGTTGTATATTTAGTTTTTAAATGATATTTAGTGATATTTAAATTATATTTAGTGTTGTAAATTTAGTTTTTTTTTTAACATACTTGACTTGATAGTTGATGCCATAATAAAGAATTTTGTAAATGAAGCCCCTCAATTTTCAGTACCGTGGAATAAAAAAAAACTCTACCAAATATTATTTTGAGATTAAAAATAAAAAATAAAAAAAAATTGAAATGGGCCGGGCCGGGCTAGGATTTTACAGGCCCGACGTGCAAATGGGCCGGGCCGGCCCGACCCGTGAATAGTTTTTGGCCCGACGGGCTGGGCCGGGCCGGCCCGCCCATTTTGCCAGCTCTAGTCATAGCAGTGTAATTCCAAAAATACACTATGACTTCGATTCCATTCCACACCCCTCCAAACCTTCCAACCAAACATTCATCCCTCTAAATAGAATTAATTGCATATAACCATACTATTTAAAAGGATATTGCATATAACCACCCCATTTTCCCCATCTTACAAATAACCACAATGTAAAGGGACCCACCTGCCACCCCCTATCTAAACCTAAGTCTACCCCATTAACCCCCCCTCCACCCCCTAAACCTCTCTCATTCCGCATCCGCCATCACCCCCACCCCCAACCTCTCTCTCTTCCCCTCTCTCCACCGAAATCCCCATGGCTACCGCCACCACACCACCCCCAACCTCTCGCTCTCTCCCCCTCTTCCTCTCTCTCTCTCTCTCCACCACAAAGCCCCAGATGGATTTAACGGCGTCATCCCCCTCTCTCAGGCCCTTGCCACCACCCCGACTGACACCACCACCAACACCCCTCATAACTTCAATCCACCATCGATCGAGAGACATCGCGACATCCGCCGATCTGTTGGCGGTGGCGACCAACCGCCGATCGAGAAGAAAAAGGGCGATGTCAGCCACGATCGAGAAGAAGAATATCGATGGCGGCCACAACCAAGGCCCTCGATTTGTGTGGCGGACAAGACCTTTGATCTGTGTGTCGAACAAGGCCCTCAATCTGTGTGGCGAACAAGGCCCTCGATTTGTTAAACAGGGAAAAAGACGGCCAAGGGAGAAAATAGGCGATGTCGGCCACGATCGAGAAAAAGAAAGGCGATGGTGGCCACAACCAAGGCCCTCGATTTGTGTGGTGGACAAGACCTTTGATCTGTGTGGCGAACAAGGCCCTCGATCTGTTAAACAGAGAAAAAGGCGGCCAAGGGAGAAAAACGGCGACGACGCCATGGATCTGTTCGGATTTATTTGTGCTGTCGGCTGGGACGACGCTCAATTTGATTGGCTTTGAAGGCGAGATGAACACGATGGTCAGAGAAAGATATGTCGCAAGGAATTTTTTTCTTCTTCCTTTGTACAGATTAAGGAATGACATTGTGGATTTGGTTTATTTTTGTAAAAGCATGTTATTGAACAATTTTGATTTAAATTTTTAGTTGAACACTGTTTTTTTATGATTGAGTTGAGTTTTGAAGATGTTTTTGGAATTGATGGCTTTATGCAGTTTATTGATGGCTCCAATTTTTGTTTATTCGATTGATTGGAGGGAGTATCTATAACAGGGTCTCCAAATTTTGTTTATCCGATGGGTTTTTGTTTATGTGGTTGTTGTTTATTGGGTTGTAAGATTTTTCGAGTAGATTTTGTGTTTATCAAATATTAATTATTGCATCTGATTTTTTGTATGATTAATTTTGATTAATGCATCTGATTTTTGTATGATGAATTTTGATTGTGGAATTTTGATGCTTTGACATTTTGTATTGCAGGTGTCCAAATAGGAATTAAGTTGGAGGGGAAAATACCCATTTATGCAAAACATTTTTTGCATCCTGTAAATTTTTTATTTTTGCATAATGTAATTATGTAATTTGTTGAATAATACAAATTTTTATGTATTTATTCTTTAATTTTTATGTAATAGTTATATGCAACTCTCCTTAAATAAAAATGTTGTTATGCAAAACTATTTTGTTATTATGCAAAGTTGAAAATTGACCAAAAAATTAGAAGCCCGAAATTAGGAACCGAAAAATAAAACCTTATTGAAGGCCCGAAAATTAAAAGCACTGCCCATAACAAAATTGGAAAAAAAAATTTAAAAAAAAAGTCTGCAAAAGTAGGCATGCATGTCAGCGAAAAAGACAGCCCTGACCCACAAATTGTGGTTTTATGAAATAAGAAACCCACATAGTGTGGTTATATGGAATGAAGGGAAAATGAGGTGGTTTTATGCAATAAAACTTTAGGAAGTGTGCTTATATGTGACTCTCTCAAATAAATATGCATGTGAATAATAGGGGTAAATGAGGAATGTAACGTGTCCATCCAAAATCAGATAAAATGGAAGATGCTTCATCGCAATTCGGATGACTCAATTCTTAACCAAACACACCCTAAATATCTCATTCCATAAATGACAAAAAATAACACTTTATATATTAATAAATAAACATATTTTAAAACAAATACTTTTTACAACTATTCATTATTTTTTTACAAAAGTCAATATTTTAGCCACTATATATTAATAAATAAATAAATTTTAAACAAAATAACAAATCTATATCTATATAAAAGTAGAAGTGAGGAAAGAAAAAACAGTTATTATTATTGGAGCAAGTGAAGTCCACTTGCTTTGTAGTGTAATGGTGAGTCTTGCTCTCTATTATAGAGAGTGGATTAACTTTACCATCTTCTTTTCTTTTTTATTTTGCACCAATAATTTCAAAATTCTTTAAGTTATTAATTTTAAATCTATTTTTAACACACTATATATCAAATAAATTATCTTTTGAACATTTTTAATTTAACATATATACTGCACATATAAAATGAAAAATCATATTAAAAATATTTATTTTGTTATTAAGTGTTTTCTATTGACTTTAACTATATGATTGGTTGAATTTATATCATTTTTATTTAGACTATATAACGTTTTTAAATATTAAAATAATTTTATGAATTTTAGTATTTGTTGTGAATTTAGGTATACAATTAAATAATTATATTACTCACATACATACAATATAATCTTTAAATATTAATTGATTTATGGGTAAAAAATTTAATTTATTTTTTTTATAGTCATTCATTATACAATTCCGCATTTAAAATTTATAATATTATATTCGTGCATCGCACGAGAGAAATACTAGTAGAAAAGAAAACATAAGCTTACTTTGTAACACCTACAAGAGAGTATTTTTTTAATAATAGACTAATATTAATAACTTACTATGATTTATGAATAATAATAACAAAATGAATAATCACAAAATACACTTAATTAAAGAGTGAGTTGGCCCATTTAGGCACACATTTTTTTTATCGGTAAATATTAGATGTTAGTGGTTAGATTAGTTCAGACACACATCTTTTTTAATGTTTGGTCCAACCCACTTTTCAGTGACAGCTAAATATAAATACCAGTCTACCAGGCGTTCCCTCTACTCCCCAATACATTTTTTCATGAATTTTTAAAATGGAGATGAAGGAGTATTTTCCCTGTTCTGCTTTTACTTATATATGTATATGTATATATATATATATATATATATATATATATATAAGACTAGGCGGTTGAATGCACGAGATTGGCGGTTGAACGGGGGTATGCATCTTAATTTTTTTTAGATGTGAATCTCTAAATCGGTAGTTGATCGAGACTAAGAAATCCGATAAAAAACTGGAAGATATCGGAAGTTTGAGTGAGATAAAACAGAGAAGGATGATTGGAAAATGAGTAAGTGACAATAGATTTGTGCACAACTGATTAGGCGTGAAATTGTTAGGTTTTATTGCTCGATTTGTCCGTGTTTTGAATGATTTCGATGAGTATTTAGAGTCAACTGAGTATGATTTTCATGACCTAACGAATTTGCCTTTTTGATGCTCATAGATGGATATAGAGCAAGTAATGGAGTTCCTAAGACTTTGAATCGACTCAAACGGATGCCCGGATGAGAAGATATTGAAGAAATACGAAAAGTATTAGTTTGAGCAGGCAAAAGTGTCACTTGGAGGTGCTCAAGCAAGAAGACTCGAGCATTAGGTGCTCGAGCACTCGAGTAGTGTACTCAAGGGGATTCAAGTCGAGCACTAAGTGCTCAAGCAAGAGGGGGTCGAGCAGTGTTGATTCTGGAAGAAGAGAGTACTCGAGCAGGCATCACTCGAGCACTCGAGTAATGCACTCGAGTGATCGCGGGTCGAGCACAAAGTGCTCGAGTAAAGGAGCTCGAGCATTTTTTCGGTTCTGTTAGTTTTTAGTGCTCGAGTGTATGAGCTTGAGCACTAAGTACGTGCTCAAGTCGTGCGTTTTGTGCGGATTTCCGGCCTATGGCGTTTTAATCGGCCCATGCCTATATATACTTCATACCGAGCTCGTTTTTAGACACCACTTTATACTTAGAGATAGATTTTGATAGAGAGGAGCTTGGGGAGAGTTGAGCAAGAGATTTTGCAAGTGTAATCGAGGTTTTTGAACTACGAATTCATAGATTAGAGTTTACTTTCCGTTATTTCTTTCTTCGATACTTAATACTTTCAGAGATATCTCGCCTTTGGAGGCTGGCTTTTGTTACCACCACTTGGTCAATTTGGACTTGGAGGAACCGTGTCATGTTCAATGGCCAAGAGGCTTCGCCGATCAGATGTATTGCCTTGGCCCCTGCTTGTATTAAATATTCTGTTGGACTTGCCGGGGGGATTTCGATGGCTCCTTCTCGGATCTTCTTGTCTCTCGTTCCTTGGGGGTTACAGCCACGTAAATGTTGTGCCCCGATCATCGTGCGCTGGATCCCGCCACCGCCTGGGTGGTGCAAGGTGAACATGGACGGGGGAGTGACTTCTCCCCCCTAACGTTCTATATGCTGGGGCTGTGTTTCGGAACTCTCGTGGATTCTTCATGGCAGCCTTCTCTGAGGAGATTGGATGGGGATTCCTGCTGGAAGCAGAGTTGGCGGCTATTTTTTCTGCCATTGAGTTTGCATATGTATGTAGTTGGCACAAATTATGGATTGAAACGGACTCTATACTGGCGATTAAGACTATGAAGAGAGAGACCCCTCTTATCCCCTGACGACTCAGAAGCTTCTAGAGCTATGCGACAGTCATGCCTTCTCACATGGAGGTCCGATTTACTCATATTTTCCATGAAGGCAATGCGGCTGCGGATATCTTGGTTAAGCGGCGTGAGATTAACACTTGGATAAGTAATTTTCCGGATTTCCAATTGTTGTTTACCAAAATATATGTTGCTGGGATTAAATGGCTATTTATAAGAGTTTCGGTAAAAACATCAAATGATTGGGTCCTTAAATGCTGAATTGAATGCTTAAGTGAAGAACTGGAAATAAATATGCATGAACACTAAGAACACCAGATTTGCCAGGGGTGTTGGTCCCTGGTCTTGAATGATAAGTGTATTAATTGTACTGAAAGAAAATTGAACTTCCTTTGTGTTACAAATGTGGGGGTATATCGGTCATTTCCGGCCTCTCGGGGGACAGGTGCATTAAATGCCTCCTGCCTCTGAGGACGCGAGAGCACTGATAAGTCAGAGCTTGCAGGTGGCCGGCCACTAGGGTGTTGACGCGTGTCCAAAAAGGACGATTCTCTGGCGAATTTCCTCATTTGGATGGAATATTCTTTGTCCCTGGGTATGACAGCGGCCTTTTTCCTCTTGGGGGAGGATCTCGCTTGATTCTGCCACGTGCTCCAAATCTTCCTTGCCGGTCGGGGCCGTCCCGAGGTCAGAGACCGGCCTCTTGACGGATCGCGTGGTCGGAGATTGCCTCTGCGTGTTGGTGGAGCCCTGGCGACCTCTAATGGTCTTCCTTAGTTGGGGCCGGACCGGTCCGGTCTCGGCCTGTTCATCCAATACTCGGATCAACGTACATGAACGTTTTATGGTGATTTCCGGTCTCATTTTTTAGGTCGGAAAATGGGGTCGGAGACCGCCGAGGTCGGGCATAGGCCGGCCTGGTCGAGCCTGGCCTCTGAGCGTCGCGTTGCCTTTTCCGGCCGGGTTCCGGCCGGCGCCGATCTGCGGACCAAAATGGTCACAACAATTGCCCCCAGCTCGGCTCTCAGAGTTTAATGAGGGGCGAGGTGGTCATTTGCCGCTCGTAGTTGGTTCCGGCCTCAAGCCGACCGGAGTGGTCGGAATCCAGTCCTTGACTGATGCCTCAAGAGGTCACGTTGTAACGTGTGCCTAGAAAAGTGCGTATGCCGACAGTTGACGCCTCGGATTCCGTGCACATTGATTTGATGTACGTGACGTGATGTGACCCCTCGAATCCCGCGCATTTAATGCATGTTGAGTGCAGGCGTTTGATGCGTGGACTGTCGTTTCGAATTCTTGCACATAGGCCCCTGGGCCTAGAATTTTTATTTCAAAATAGGTCCCTGCCCTTTCTTATAAATAGGGGATGTATTCTTCATTTCAGTATTTTCACTCTCACGCGATTTGTGTTGGAGTTATACGTGAAAGTATGCTTTTACTTTGTATAACTCGTGTATCAAACACTCGTTTTATGAGAATAATTCTTTTATCGCATTTGCTTTAGTTATGATTGAATGTTGAATTTCTATTGCAAACCGTTCAATATATAGTACGTGTTACAAAGTAGTTAATGTGGTGATACCCGATCACGGAAGACGACGTTAACAGTTTACTTGTAACTAAACGTACATTTTCACGACCCAGGTGGAATTGAACAATCCGCCGTGAAAGGTCGATGTGTAAGGCTCAGATTGGTCTGTCTTGACCAAGAGATTGCACTAGCACATTTAGTATGTGTTGAAGAGGTCCTACAGCGAGGAGAAATTCTTCTGTTCTGAAAGGTGAAGAATTAGACCTCAGTGGTTGTTGATTTCTTAATCTTCGTCACTTAAATAGGACCGTGTGTGCTTAGTAGTTACTACTTTGATTCATGTTGGGTGAGAATCATTGTGACTTCGAACTTTGTGTCTTGGGCAGTAATATTAATCATACGACGGTTGCTAAGATTTAATACGGAGAAACGCGTGCGAGTACGGCTCGTGTGATTAGTCCCCTTGGTGGGCTCAGAAGTTTTATTGTACCAAATCTTGCAAGTGAAGAATTAGTTTCTTCGGTACGAATAATAATGTTGAGCTGTCTTTACTCCAAGGTGAAATATATTAATTAATTTAGAGCTATTCAGAAGCTCAATTAATTAATGGACTTGATAATCTTAAACGCGGGAAATAATAACCGGGAGCCCATATTATCGTAATATGGATTAAGATGGATAGTGCAATATTAATTTATTAGTGGTAATAATTAATATTAATGGGCTGAATTATATTGGGGCTCAATATTGAAATTCAGAAGTCCATTAGGAGGTCCAATCTTAATTCTCCTTAAGGCCCCTCAAGTAGCCCATTAAGTAGCCCAATAATGATAAGGTGATTAAAATAAAAAGATAATATTGTGCTGATTTTTCTTTGAATTTTCGAAAATTATGTATACTAGGAGAAAAAAAGATTTTGTTGATTTTCTTGGAAAGATATTATGGAAGATAAGTATTCTTGGAATACAAGATTATCTCATATATTCAAGAAGATCCAAATCTTGTGATTTTATCCTATTAATTTCGAAAATTACCTCTTATTTAGGAGAGTGGGATTTTTGTGGAATATTTTATTATGGAGAAAAGAATATATGAGATATATTCAAGATTTCTTAGAGTCTAAGAAAAGATTTTCTCCAGGCCCATAAAATCTTCTAATTTTCGGCCACTACTCTATAAATAGGGGATGATTATTTCATCCCCAAGTACATAATTCCATGTGTTGGAAAAATCAAGAAGCATATATATTTTTCTTTTTCCTTAGTTATTAAATTGCTTGAAAGCGTCTCCCACCGGCGATCAAGTGAGGTGAAAAGGGAAATACTTGAGAAGGCTTTGGGTTGATAAAGCGAGATTTTAATTGTCCCGTATATTCAAAGGCCAATTCTACAAGAGGTACGTTAATCGCATATTTAATTGTTTATTCCGCTTAATTAAATATGTGAAATTAATTCAACATGCATGATGATAATTAGTTGTTGGAATTATTATTTGAATTAATTAGGATTAATTCATGCTAGTAATAATTGTATTTAAATTCGTATTTAAAGTTCATCCCGAATAGATTCCGGGCATCCCTATTTTCCCAACAACTGGTATCAGAGCCACGGTTTCGGGCTCTGAATTTTAAATTGGAATTTAAATTGTTGAACATTAAAATTGAAATTGGATAGTAGAATTGTTAGATCTTTTTTGCAGGTATCCAATTGTCATGGTTTTTAATGTTGTTAATTTCATGCGTGTGAATTAATTTGGTTTTTAATTCGATTCGTTCGAATTCGTTTTTCTCGTGAGAAAATCCACGAGTAGATTAGTTGTTTTTATTTTGATTCGATCATTGTAATAGACTAGTCTAGATCTAGTATTTTTTTTTTTGTAAAAATAAATTGTAACCGGATCGTGACAAAGAACGAAGAATTAAAAACGGCGTACCCGGACGACGCATACATGCGTGGCGCGTGTATGGAGGTAAAATCATGCAAGGGGTGAAGAAAACGAGAACGAACGGCGAAAAAACGGCGCACGGGGGTGCACGGCGCACACCGTGCGCAACGGGCGCACGGCGCCGCGCGCACGGCGCGCGCGCGCCTTGGCAGCGCCCTGCAGCGCCTCGGGTGCGCCTCGGCGCGCCTCCGTGCAGCGCCTCGGGTGCACCTCGGGGCTGCGCTTCGGCGCGCCTCGGGCGCTTTTCCAGCGCTTCTCGGGCCGGGAAGCGCGCGGGCCCACTTCGTGGGCCGACGCGTGCTGTATCTCGGGCCGTGGAATTTTTTCGGTTCGTGTTTTTTTCCATGTGATTTTAAACGTCGTCCCGAACCCCAAACAATGCTGTTTTTGAAGAAGTGTTGTTGTTCGAGTGGGAGCACGTCGAGACGAACGTCGGAAAGCAACAAGGACGATTTTGTTTCGCATCAAGACGTGAAGAAATTAAACCGTGACAATTGGATTCGAGTGCTCCAATGTGTTTAATTTTTGTTTTGATGGATGTTTTATTTCGTGCACTTATTATTATTTGTTAATATGTGTTTGCATGAATTTAATTGTCCAAGAAAAACCTTACTTTCGAAAATTACTAAGTATGTTTCATAATCGCAATTTTATTCTGGATATTAAAATTGGATTATTTTGGCCTCCATAGTTTATTTATTTGTGAAGTTCTTTTGGAATACATTTCCCCCTCGGATCGGCCAAAAGAACGGATTTCACATGAATAAATTCCGAAAGGATGATTGTGGATTATTACTAGTGGCGGTATTGACCCTCACCACGAGTGGCTTGCTCAAAGCGAAATAATAATCCTGTATTTAATTATGGTTATTACTTAGGCATAGGAAATTGATATTAACTTACTCCCCTTGGAGTCCCTGTCAGTTTCTATGTGGTCAAAGTGGGAGCCAACTATTAATTTTGAATTAAGGATTTGTAACTTTTAAGTTTGTAATCCGCTTGAATGCGTTTAAATGTATAGACCACCCCTCGTGGCGCATTTAAATTGTTTCGAGATGTTGGCTGATGCATGATTATATTGTTTTAAGGTTTCAATATAATTGATGTGATCAAATTTATGTGATAATTTTGTATTTTTCTAGATATTGATATGAATGTATGTTTTATTCTCAGTTCATCATGTCGCAACCTTTTAATCCACTGTTTAGTATACTTAAAGATAACAAACTTGTTGGTGAGAACTATGTTGATTGGAAACGTAACCTTGACATTGTCCTAACCGCACAACACCACAAGTGGGTACTTACCACTCCTAAGCCCCAAGAGCTTGCCGAAGATGCCACCAAAGCGGACAAGAAAGAGCATAAGAGATGGTTAGACTCCGATGAGATGGCTAGGTGTACTATTCTGGCTTCAATGTTAGATGTGTTGCAACACCAACACCAACACATGGAGACCGCCTCTGAGATAATGCAAAATCTTGAAGCGATGTTTCAACATCAGAACCGTACGGCTAGGCAAATCACCATGCGAAAGATGCTTTCGTTGAAAATGGTGGAAGGTACGCCCGTAAGGGATCACGTAATCGAGATGATGGGTTATCTCAACAAGTTGGAAGTACTTGGTGCGGAATTTGACCTCCCTACTAAGGTCGATTTCGTTCTCCATTCTCTGCCGAAGAGCTTTGAGCAGTTTCAATTGAACTATCAAATGAATGACCGAGCAAATAGCTTGCCCGAGCTCTTGCAAGCTTTGGTATCGGCGGAGACTCTAATGGATCACCAAACCGTTGCTATGGTGGCAAACAGTCCGTCTTCCTCTTCAGGTCCCAAGGGAGAGAAGAAGAGGAAGAGGACGAAGGGCCAGACCCAAGCAAATCCAACCGTTGCGAAACCCAAGGCAAAGGGAGAAGGAGGTGGAAAGAAAGCTGCTAAGGGTAAGTGCTTTAATTTTGGTGAGAAAGGACATTGGAGGGCGACCTGTTCTAAGCCTAAGAAGGGTGGAAAGAAAGGTAAGTCTCATGCTTTAGTCGTTGAAATATTTGTTGCGGCGTATGCTGCCCATGTTTGGGTAGTGGATACCGGGGCAACTGATCATATTTGTTTCACTCTTCAGGGGTTCCAGCTAACCCGGCGACTTAGCAAGAATGAGATCACAATCGCTTTGGGGGATGCTACGAGAGTGGCAGCCGAAGCAGTGGGAGTCGTGCACCTATCTTTTGAAGATAGAGTTTTAATTTTAAGAGATGTTTTATACGTTCCAAACTTTAGGAAGAATTTATTTTCAGTTTCTAAGTTGTTTTTTGATGGATATTCAGTTACTTTTAATAAAGTTGTTACTGTTTTCTTTTAAGAATGATGTTATCTGTCATGGAACGTTGGTAAACAATCTCTATACGATTAAGTGTGCACACCACTCAAATAATGAATCTAATAACACGTCGATCATTTCGAGCAATAAAAGAAAGCGTTCTTCGGAGATGGACGAAACACTTTTATGGCATCTTAGACTAGGTCATTTTAATCTAAAGTGGATAGAGAGATTGGTGAAAGACGGATCCTTGGAATCGCTCCAAGTTGAGCCGTTTCCAACTTGTGAATCCTGTTTAGATGGTAAAATGACCAAGAGGGCATTTGGAGCCAAGGGGAATAGAGCCATGGAAGTGTTAGAACTCGTTCATACCGATGTGTGTAGTCCAATGACGATCAAAGCGAGAATGGGGTATGAGTATTTCGTTACCTTCATTGACGATTACTCAAGATATGGGTACATTTACCTTATGCGGCATAAGTCTGAAACTTTTGAAAAGTTTAAAGAGTTTAAGGCCGAAGCCGAGAAACATAGGGAAAAGAGTATCAAGTTTCTACGATCAGATCGTGGAGGCGAATACCTCAGTGATGAATTCTTAAACTACCTATCGGACGAAGGGATCGTATCCCAGTTGACCGCACCGGGAACCCCTAAACAGAACGGTGTGGCGGAACGAAGGAACCGGACTCTTTTAGAGATGATCAGATCCATGATGAGTTATTCGGATTTACCCAAGTCGTTTTGGGGTAATGCCTTGGAAACGGCGGCTTATATTCTAAACTTGGTGCCATCCAAATCGGTTCCTAAAACCCCAATGGAATTGTGGACCGGGCGCAAGCCCAATCTAAGACATTTGCGGATTTGGGGTTGTCTGGCATACATGCTAGACAAGGAAGCCGGTAAGTTGGATCCACGTTCGGAATTAAGGCTGTTTATAGGATACCCTGCGGGAACGAAAGGGTGTATGTTCTATAGTCCCAAGGATCAAAAGACCGTGATTAGTACACACTTTAAATTCTTGGAGGAAGACTATATGAACAATCGGAAACCTAAAAGTGAAATTACCTTAGAAGAATTGAGAGGTCAAACCTCGATACCAAGTATACAAGATGATGTACCACATGTCACATCTTCACAACCGGAACCCCGTCGTAGTGGGAGGGTTCTTAGGCAACCCGAGAGATTCATGGGGATAGGAGAATCTTCGGATTTGGTTCCCGGTGTTGAATCAGACCCATGGACATACGACGAGGCAATCCAAGACAAAGACGCGGAGTTATGGCAAACGGCAATGGAAGCCGAGATGGGTTCGATGGATCATAATCAAGTGTGGGAGTTGGTCGAGCCACCCAGTGGGGTAGAACCCATTGGATGCAAGTGGGTTTACAAGAGGAAAAGAGGACCGGACGGAAGGGTTGAAACCTTCAAAGCAATGCTTGTGGCCCGTGGCCTGTAGCTATGCTTAAGTCCATCCGTATTCTCTTGTCGATCGCTGTGCACTTAGATTACGAGATCTGGCAAATGGATGTCAAGACAGTTTTCCTTAACGAAAGTCTTGATGGGATCTATATGCAACTGCCCAAAGGTTTCATTGGAAAAGACCAAGAGAATCTCGTATGCGAGCTTAAGAGATCCAATGACGGACTTAAGCAAGCATCGCGTACTTGGAACCAGTGTTTTGATCAAGTGATTAAGTCTTATGGGTTTGATCAAAACTAGTTCGAAAGTTGTGTGTATAAGAAGCGTGACGGAACTGCGGTGGTATTCTTAGTATTATACGTAGACGATATTCTGCTCATTGGAAACAATGTAAAGGTATTATCAGACGTAAAGGTATGGCTGTCAAAACAATTTGATATGAAGGACTTAGGGGAAGCCGGTCACATCCTTGGGATCAAAATCACTCGCGATCGCAAGAAAAGGATGTAAGGCTTATCGCAAGCTTCATACATTGACACTGTTTTGAAGCAATTCAGCATGCAAGATTCCAAGAAAGGTTTTGTACCTTTTAGGCACGGAATCCATCTATCGAAAGAAATAAGCCCTAAGACACAAGCGGCGATAGATGACATGAAAGGTGTTCCGTACGCTTCGGCCGTAGGAAGCCTTATGTATGCAATGCTGTGTACGAGACCGGATATCTGCTTTGCCGTGGGCTGACTTGAAGCGACTACACTAGCTTCTACTAGTAGCTACCCCGCAAGAGTACGGGTTCACTGTAGTAAGAGTAAGTATAGGGACCAAGTATTATCGAACCCAAGGGATGGTATATATGCGAATAGATCCCTGAAGATCTACGCGTCGTAGTTAATATGAGTGAAATGTTTTTTTGGTTTTTTGAAAAGAGAAAATTAAACTAAACTAAATTATCCTATGAATGCAAAAGGAAAATTAAACTAAGTATCTAAGGTGTATATGCAAGTATGAGATGGTGATGCTTAGGATAGGAATCCCTACGTATACTAACGGAGCAGGTACATAATCAAAGTAATCGTGACAAACAAGAATTAACCTAAGTAAAAGATCATAGAATGAAAGCTCAAGATTTCTTACCCTAATACTTTATCCTAGCAATCGACTTCACTAATCCACTAACAAGTTAATGAATTGTGCTTAATTAATGAGACCCTAATTTAACTAAGGTGATGCGGTCGTCCTCCTTCGCTAAACCGGTAAATGAATTAACCTTTCCTAAACCTTCTCGTTAAGACTACTAATTGTTATTGAGTGATGCGGTCGTCCTCTCTCTAACACTTTCGTACGAAATTCAAAGGTAGAGTTAAGATTAATTATATGAATTCATTAATTAAGAGAATTAAAACTAACGTCACAAACTACCCTAATTATGTACCCACATCCTACTTCTACGAGTTCATCCTAACCTAAGCATGCAAGGGTTTTAGCCGGACATGGTTGTAACAAACATGAAAGCAAACGAAGAAACAACGCACATAAACATAATGAATTGAACGAAGAAAATAAGAAACATGAACTAGGGTTTTAAAAAGAAAATAAATACGAAGAACTGAAATTGAATTGATAAAAACGAAATTTAAACGTGTTCAAAGTAATGAACTAATGAAAAGAAACTAAGAATTGAAAAGAAACTAGAATTCGTATGAAAAACCTCAACAAAACATAAAATAAAGCTTGCTCGTTTTTCTCCTCTTCAAAAACTAAGTCTAAAGTATTTCTAAAAGTTTGGGATCCTTCAAAACGTGTTTGGACGAGATATATATAGGCACGGGTCGAAACGGGAGTTAATGGGCCGAAAATACGAATCCGGAGGCAAAAGTATATGGGCGCTCGAGCAAAACGCTCGAGCGGTCCCGCTCGAGCAGTGTAGCTCGAATGATGCATTCGCTCGAGCGGTCGCGCTCGAGCTGCTCGAGCGCTGAAATGACTCTGTATGTTTTGGGCGCTCGAGCGATTCGCTCGAGCGGTGGCGCTCGAGCTGCTCGAGCGCAAGAATTGTTCTGTACGTTTGCGCGCTCGAGTAAGGCGCTCGAGCGGTGGCGCTCGAGTAAGGCGCTCGAGTGATCTCTAATCCTTCCAAATGATACTTTTCCTCGTCCGCACTAATACCAATCGTATTTCTTCAATATCTTCTCATCCGGGCATCCGTTTGAGTCGATTCAAAGTCCTACGAACTCCGTTTTTCGTCCTCTATTCACCTATGAGCATCAAAGAGACAAATTAATAATTTTATAAAAATGATACTCATTTGACTCCAAGCACTCATCGAAAACACTCAAAACATGAGTAAATCGGGAACCAAAACATAACAATTTCACGCCTAATCAACCCCCCCAAACTTACCATGTTGCTTGTCCTCAAGCAACGAAATAATAAGTCAAGTGAAATTGTTAGGAATGAATCAAGAATCAAATCATGCAAGTAATTGAACTCGAGCTTCAAAGATCAATCACCCGTATACTCACTCAATTCCTTTTATCGTATTCATGCAACAATAATGAGAAACACCAAGATCAAGCATGGATGTGCACTCAACGATGTGTTTAACTCCCTCACAAGTGTATAACAATGATAAAGGGACTCACTCAATCAATCATTCACACAAATTGGCAGCCATAGGCTTGTAAATGCTCTCAACTTCGACCATACTCTAGAAATCAATGCCGAATCAAAAAGGACTTTCAAAAGGTTGTAATGTAGGCTCTTTGGATAGGTGGGATAACAATATGGTAAAGTGACTCAAGTGAATGGAGAATAGAAATTCAAAACTTCGGTACTTCGAGATTAAGAACGATCTACTTCAAACATGTTCAATCACTACACTTTCGCTTTCAATTCTCTCAACACTTCAATTTTTTTCTTTCTCACTTTTTCACTTTGTCAAACACTTCATCATTTTTTCTTTTTCGCACAAACACATGAGCTCATTTTTTCCTTTTTTGCTCATTCTCAATTTTCTTTCTCTTTTTCCCACATCTCAAAATTTCATCACGCCTTCTTCTCATATTCACTCAACAAACAACCTTTTCCTTTTTCAACTCAATTCACTCCCTTCATATTCACACTTTCCTATTCTCCACTCAAATTTGGACAAAAAGGCTTAGGAATTGGAATAGTGTTCATACGTGCTAGCAAATAAAATAGGCTTTAGGCTCAAAGGGGCTAACAAGGGATCAATGTCATTGGTAAGGAAAATTTTGGCTAAGTGACTTATTCAAATAAAAAATGGCCTAAGATCCTATTCGGCATATCAAACTAGACACAATCTAGAAGCAAGAGCACATGCAAGTTCTAGCATCCTCTAAGGTGACGATCCACTCACAAACGAAGAGATTAATTAATGCATCAAAATCTCATAAGGCTCAAAAGCTCACGGCTTTCACATCCAAGCTAGTCCTAGTGAATTCTCACTCTCATAACACAAGCACTCAAAAGAAAAATTCATAAGCATACAAGTTCTTTCTCAAATCAGCTCAAATTCAAACACTCACACAAGAAAACTCCTAACTCATCCTCACAATTCACCCTACTCATCAAATCATACTCAAAGATAGCAATCAACAAGCATAAGGTGATTGATAGGCATAAAATATTGAGTAACAAAACAAATTAATAATAGCCCAAGGAGCATCTCAAGGCACCAAATAACTAACTCAACTCAAAGATAAGGGTGTGCATGCATGTGCAATGTTACAAGAAACATAAAAAACTCCACCCCCCCAAACTTCGACCTTGCTAGAGGTCTAAGTTTGGGGTTGTGGGTTACCTCAACCGAACAATTCAGTTTCTCTCAATAGCTTTGCACACTCCCTTGTCTCAAGTTGGTTCCTTCAATCTAAATAACTCCATGATACCTTTACTCCTTTAGAGACAAGCCTACAAAATAAAACTCTCAAGTACGAGGTTAAAACATACGACTCGACAACATCCTAGTAACATAAAAGGAAAATAACTAAAAACACTCAAAAGCAAATAAAAATGGGTTGCCTCCCATTCAGCGCTATTTTTAAGGTCCTCATGCCGGACCAAGCTCAAAGGAGCTTATGGGACATCATACTCAAATTTACCTCCCTCACTCTCATAAGAGTGGTGTTTGAACTCCTTTCCTTGATGCCCCACCATCATGAGCCCCTTTGCTCTCTTCTCATCCCCAAGTGTTATGGGTCTCAACTCCTTCTTGCCTCTATCTGGAGGAGTCTTACTAAACAATTTCTTGAGTTTGGACTTTTTCTTCTTAACTCCTCCTTTCCCTTCTAACTGGACCACGTCCACTTTCTTCACCTCTTCATCCTTCAACTTCTTCACTTCATCCCTATCAAAATAATCAAGATCATAACGCTCATGGGTTAAATTATCAATTGAAGGACTAGCAAAATCATGAATATGAGATGGATTAGGGATCGAAGGTGTGTCTTCAACACTAGGATCAATTGCATCCATGCAATACAAGCTCTCATCCTCCCTCGGGTGCTTCATGGCTTCATATAGGGAGATCTTCACTTCTTGATCGTCAACCTTCAATGTAATCTTCCCATTTGCCACGTCTAGCACCATCCCCGCCGTAGCTAAGAACGGTCTTCCCAAGATTAGGGGCACGTGCTCATCTTCCTCCATCTCAAGCACTACAAAGTCGGCTGGAAAAATGTGCTCTCCAACTCTCACGAGGACGTCTTCAACCACACCTTGAGGTCGAGTAATAGACCGATCGGCAAGTTGAAGCGTCATCATTGTGGGTTGAAGTTCAACACCTTCCAACTTCTTGAAAAGCGACAACGGCATGAGATTGATGCTCGCCCCGAGGTCGCACAACGCTCCCTTCTTGATCCCATTTCCGATACCACATAGGATCGTGAAACTACCGGGATCCTTCAGCTTTGGTGGAAGCGCCTTGTGCACTAATGCACTCACCTCGTGGTTTAGCTGCACCAACTTCGGCTCATCCACTCGCCGTCTTTTTGCAATCAAGTCCTTCAGAAACTTCGCATAATGCGGCATCTGTTCCAAAGCATCATAAAAAGGAATATTAATATGCAATTGTTTAAAAACATCAAGGAACTTAGCGAATTTCTCATCAAGCTTCTTTTTCATGAAGCGTTGTGGATATGGGACGGGTATCACAGATTTGGGTACCCCCCATTCATCTCTTTCTGTTTCTTTCACTTTCTCCCTTGCTTCCTTTGCCTTCTTCCACTTAGGAACTCTCTCACTCTTCTCAATTCCTTCACTTTCAATCCCCTTCTCAACTTCATCTCCTTTAGGCTCAATCTCTTCTTGGGGCGTCTCAGAATCAGCAGGCATCTGAGGACCTTCGTAATTAGTTCCACTTCTTAGCTGGATCGCCTTGCACTGCTCTTTCGGGTTCCCCTCCGGCATTCTATTCACTGATTTTGCAATCTGGCTCATCTGGAGCTCTAAAGAGGTGAACCTTCGATTGTTCTCTTGTTGAGTTCTAGTCCACTCAACGTTCATCTTCTGGAGCTCTTGATCACGATGATCACCCTTCTTATGCAGCTCCTTCACATCGTACTCCAAGGATGACAACCGCTTGCTCCCTTCCTCCACCTTCTGAAGGATCGCTCTCAACATCTCCTCTGTTGATGCACCGCCTTCTCCACCAGGAGGTTTAGACCCCGGATCAACACCTGCAGGAACGGTAACACCAGCTTTTGGGTTAGCATAAGAAAAATTATCATTCTTCCTCCATGTGTTTTGAGGAAGCTGCTGGCCTCCTTGAACTCCTTGTGTGTTCCTCCATTGATTTTGAAGTGGCTGAGGGCCTGGAGGCACAAATGGTTGGCCATAAGAAGGCCTTCCATACTGATTACCACCTTGGTAGCCATTCTGATTGTAATAAGGACCTCCCATGTAATTGGCTACCTCTTGCTGTCCACTTGATTGGTCTACTCTCTCGTTCTCTACTGCATGCTCTCCACCCAAACTCTTCCCCAACTCAAGGTTGTTGATCTTTTCCATCATGGCCATCAGTAGCCTTCTCGTTCCTTCTCCCTCTTCAACCTGATTAACTCTCTGAAAATCTGCATCTCCACTCCAAGCACCGGCATTCATGACAATATTGTCCACGATCTCCCTACACCTCTCTATGCCTTGATTGAGGAATGCTCCGCCCGCACATGCATCTAAATGGGCTTGACCATCCTTGCTGGCACCACTGTAGAAGAATGCCATAATATCCCCCTCATTGTACCCGTGCTGCGGGCACTCAATCAGCATGTTTGAGTATCTCTCCCACGCTTGGCGTAAATCCTCTCCAGACTTCTGGCGAAAGGACGAGATCTCAATTCTAGCCTTGATCGTCCTAGATGGAGGGTAGAATCGCTCGAGGAACAGACGCTCGAGCTCGGCCCAAGTGGTAATACCTCCCCGCGGGAGCGTATTATCGTACCACTCCTTGGCTATTCCCGTCAATGAGAATGGGAACAGCCTAAGCCTCTTGGCATCTTCAGACATGCCATTGTAATTAAATGTGGAGGCTATCATGAGAAAGCTCCTCAGATGTGTATGAGGATTCTCCTTCCCGATCACCCCTTTGAACTGATTCTCGGTCAGCAGCTTGAGAATTCCTGGAGAAATTGAAAAGTTATTGGCCTCAACTGGAGGTAGGGCCACTCCATCGTAGTACCTCTGCGGTTGTGCCGCGAACCTGCCCCGAATTGCCATATTATGATCTGCGTTCTGGGGCGCAGGCTGAGGAGCGACAGGTGGTACTGGTATGTTTTGAACTGGAGGTTGTTGGTACACAGGTGGTTGGTTATAGACAGGAGGTAGATGGTATGGGTATGGTGGGTAAGGATAAGGTGGATATGGGTAATGTTGGTATACTGGGTTGTTGAAAGGGTTATTTGGGTTTTGTGGGTAAGCAGGGTTGTTCAGAGTATTTGGGACAAGGTTCTGAGCTGGATTGTTTACATTCTGTGCACCCGGGTTCTGGCTACTACTATCTACGAACTGGTCTTGATTCTGACCACCACTCCCTCCAGAGCCATCAACCCGGTCTACTGCCTGATTGAAATCGTTGGCAGCATCGTCCAACTCATTATTGAGGTCCATTGGTCCCTTCCCTAAGTCGGCAGCGTTCATCCTTCTCAAGAAGGCTCGGTTCCTTCTGGCTATTGTCTCAGGGTCTGCAGGTAATCTTTCTTCGCTCGTATTGCCTTGTGAGCGTGTTTTCATAAACCTGAAACACTAGCAGAAGGATCAAAACGCAACTGCCGAACGAATGAAAATTAAGAATAAAAACAGAAAATAAAATCACTCACTACTAACCACTAAGCTATCTACAAGTCCTATTCAAAAGGCATATAACGCCATCCCCGGCAACGGCGCCATTGACTTGAAGCGACTACACTAGCTTCTACTAGTAGCTATCCCGCAAGAGTACGGGTTCACTGTAGTAAGAGTAAGTATAGGGACCAAGTATTATCGAACCCAAGGGATGGTATATATGCGAATAGATCCCTGAAGATCTACGCGTCGTAGTTAATATGAGTGAAATGTTTTTTTGGTTTTTTGAAAAGAGAAAATTAAACTAAACTAAATTATCCTATGAATGCAAAAGGAAAATTAAACTAAGTATCTAAGGTGTATATGCAAGTATGAGATGGTGATGCTTAGGATAGGAATCCCTACGTATACTAACGGAGCAGGTACATAATCAAAGTAATCGTGACAAACAAGAATTAACCTAAGTAAAAGATCATAGAATGAAAGCTCAAGATTTCTTACCCTAATACTTTATCCTAGCAATCGACTTCACTAATCCACTAACAAGTTAATGAATTGTGCTTAATTAATGAGACCCTAATTTAACTAAGGTGATGCGGTCGTCCTCCTTCGCTAAACCGGTAAATGAATTAACCTTTCCTAAACCTTCTCGTTAAGACTACTAATTGTTATTGAGTGATGCGGTCGTCCTCTCTCTAACACTTTCGTACAAAATTCAAAGGTAGAGTTAAGATTAATTATATGAATTCATTAATTAAGAGAATTAAAACTAACGTCACAAACTACCCTAATTATGTACCCACATCCTACTTCTACGAGTTCATCCTAACCTAAGCATGCAAGGGTTTTAGCCGGACATGGTTGTAACAAACATGAAAGCAAACGAAGAAACAACGCACATAAACATAATGAATTGAACGAAGAAAATAAGAAACATGAACTAGGGTTTTAAAAAGAAAATAAATACGAAGAACTGAAATTGAATTGATAAAAATGAAATTTAAACGTGTTCAAAGTAATGAACTAATGAAAAGAAACTAAGAATTGAAAAGAAACTAGAATTCGTATGAAAAACCTCAACAAAACGTAAAATAAAGCTTGCTCGTTTTTCTCCTCTTCAAAAACTAAGTCTAAAGTATTTCTAAAAGTTCGGGATCCTTCAAAACGTGTTTGGACGAGATATATATAGGCACGGGTCGAAACGGGAGTTAATGGGCCGAAAATACGAATCCGGAGGCAAAAGTATATGGGCGCTCGAGCAAAACGCTCGAGCGGTCCCGCTCGAGCAGTGTAGCTCGAATGATGCATTCGCTCGAGCGGTCGCGCTCGAGCTGCTCGAGCGCTGAAATGACTCTGTATGTTTTGGGCGCTCGAGCGATTCGCTCGAGCGGTGGCGCTCGAGCTGCTCGAGCGCAAGAATTGTTCTGTACGTTTGCGCGCTCGAGTAAGGCGCTCGAGCGGTGGCGCTCGAGTAAGGCGCTCGAGTGATCTCTAATCCTTCCAAATGATACTTTTCCTCGTCCGCACTAATACCAATCGTATTTCTTCAATATCTTCTCATCCGGGCATCCGTTTGAGTCGATTCAAAGTCCTACGAACTCCGTTTTTCGTCCTCTATTCACCTATGAGCATCAAAGAGACAAATTAATAATTTTATAAAAATGATACTCATTTGACTCCAAGCACTCATCGAAAATACTCAAAACATGAGTAAATCGGGCACCAAAACATAACAATTTCACGTCTAATCATGGGCATGGTAGCAAGATATCAAAGTTATCCCGGGAAAGACCATTGGACTGCCGTAAAGTGCATCTTGAGGTATCTGAAAAGAACTCGGGAGCGGATGCTGATTTACCAGTCAGATAGTCTAGTTCCCGTAGGACACACGGACTCGGATTTCCAATCAGACACAGACTCAAGAAAGTCAACCTCGGGTAGTGTGTTTTGCATGGGAGAAGGAGCCATGACATGGAGAAGCGATTTGCAGAAATGCATCGCAGATTCGACCATGGAAGCCGAATAAGTAGTTGCTTGTGAAGTAGCGAAAGAAGCGGTTTGGCTCAAGTACTTCTTAGTGGACTTGGACGTCGTTCCGAATTTGCCCGACAATATAACCGTCTTTTGTGACAATGTCGGAGCAGTTGCAAATTCAAGGGAACCGAGAGCCCACAAGGCCAGCAAACACATAGAAAGAAAACACCATCTTATACGAGAAATCGTTAAGAGAGGAGATAAAGAGGTGGCAAAGATAGCGTCGGGTGACAACCTAGTATATCCATTCACAAAGGGTCTGCCTCTGAATACATTCAAGAGACATGTGGATGGAATGGGAGTCAAGACTATTGCCAATCTGCTTTAAGTATAAGTGGGAGGAATTATTAGGTTAGTGTAGGTTGACATAAGATGTCACGTAGAGCTACTACACTAAGACATGCGTGATGTATACTAAAAGCAGACTTTAAGTATAAGTGGGAGATTATTGGAGTTATACGTGAAAGTATGCTTTTACTTTGTATAACTCGTGTATCAAACACTCGTTTTATGAGAATAATTCTTTTATCGCATTTGCTTTAGTTATGATTGAATGTTGAATTTCTATTGCAAACCGTTCAATATATAGTACGTGTTACAAAGTAGTTAATGTGGTGATACCCGATCACGGAAGACGACGTTAACAGTTTACTTGTAACTAAACGTACATTTTCACGACCCAGGTGGAATTGAACAATCCGCCGTGAAAGGTCGATGTGTAAGGCTCAGATTGGTCTGTCTTGACCAAGAGATTGCACTAGCACATTTAGTATGTGTTGAAGAGGTCCTACAGCGAGGAGAAATTCTTCTGTTCTGAAAGGTGAAGAATTAGACCTCAGTGGTTGTTGATTTCTTAATCTTCGTCACTTAAATAGGACCGTGTGTGCTTAGTAGTTACTACTTTGATTCATGTTGGGTGAGAATCATTGTGACTTCGAACTTTGTGTCTTGGGCAGTAATATTAATCATACGACGGTTGCTAAGATTTAATACGGAGAAACGCGTGCGAGTACGGCTCGTGTGATTAGTCCCCTTGGTGGGCTCAGAAGTTTTATTGTACCAAATCTTGCAAGTGAAGAATTAGTTTCTTCGGTACGAATAATAATGTTGAGCTGTCTTTACTCCAAGGTGAAATATATTAATTAATTTAGAGCTATTCAGAAGCTCAATTAATTAATGGACTTGATAATCTTAAACGCGGGAAATAATAACCGGGAGCCCATATTATCGTAATATGGATTAAGATGGATAGTGCAATATTAATTTATTAGTGGTAATAATTAATATTAATGGGCTGAATTATATTGGGGCTCAATATTGAAATTCAGAAGTCCATTAGGAGGTCCAATCTTAATTCTCCTTAAGGCCCATCAAGTAGCCCATTAAGTAGCCCAATAATGATAAGGTGATTAAAATAAAAAGATAATATTGTGCTGATTTTTCTTTGAATTTTCGAAAATTATGTATACTAGGAGAAAAAAGATTTTGTTGATTTTCTTGGAAAGATATTATGGAAGATAAGTATTCTTGGAATACAAGATTATCTCATATATTCAAGAAGATCCAAATCTTGTGATTTTATCCTATTAATTTCGAAAATTACCTCTTATTTAGGAGAGTGGGATTTTTGTGGAATATTTTATTATGGAGAAAAGAATATATGAGATATATTCAAGATTTCTTAGAGTCTAAGAAAAGATTTTCTCCAGGCCCATAAAATCTTCTAATTTTCGGCCACTACTCTATAAATAGGGGATGATTATTTCATCCCCAAGTACATAATTCCATGTGTTGGAAAAATCAAGAAGCATATATATTTTTCTTTTTCCTTAGTTATTAAATTGCTTGAAAGCGTCTCCCACCGGGGATCAAGTGAGGTGAAAAGGGAAATACTTGAGAAGGCTTTGGGTTGATAAAGCGAGATTTTAATTGTCCCGTATATTCAAAGGCCAATTCTACAAGAGGTACGTTAATCCCATATTTAATTGTTTATTCCGCTTAATTAAATATGTGAAATTAATTCAACATGCATGATGATAATTAGTTGTTGGAATTATTATTTGAATTAATTAGGATTAATTCATGCTAGTAATAATTGTATTTAAATTCGTATTTAAAGTTCATCCTGAATAGATTCCGGGCATCCCTATTTTCCCAACAATTTGGACTTCTTTAACAAGCTTTGCAACCTCACGGCGAGTTCTCCGGTGAGCTTCTCACGGCGGCGAAGAGTTTCCACACGGCGGTGACCGGTGGTTTTTTGAAAAGGTAACTTTCAGACTCGCTTAAAACTCTTTTTCTTGATTACTATGGTACGACGGTGGACGGGTCCTCCGCCTGGGCAAAGGGGCGGCGCCTCCTCGAGTGGCGGCGGTGGTGGCGGAGCCAATCGCCGTTTATTTGAAGAGAGAGGAAGTTCTCGTGGAGGGAGTGGAGCCTCTTCTTCTCGTCTAGCGGGCTCGATCTGGGCTCATGACGACGACGGTTTGGATGCTTTGTTCCCGGCTCCGGGCCGGTCACTGCTGGGTACCGGTGCCCGGGAAGGAGTTCCTGTGGTGACAGGAGGGCTTCAGACCGGGTCGTCAGCCCGGCCCATGGAGAGTAGTAGGGACCCGTTGGACGACCTTCTTGAAGAAGATGACGAGGAAATCGGCCACGGTGAAGGTGATGACATGGCCAACAACTTGTTGCTTCAGAATCTCGCAGCCGAGCAGATAAAAGAACGGCTTGGGATGGTGAACGAGGCTTCAGGGTCGGAAGCTGAGGAGATTGAAAGGTCGGCTGCGGTCGGTCGGAGTCTTAGCCAGGACCGGCGAGACCAGGTCAGATGAGCCTTTTGTCTGTGGTCGGACTATGTGGCGGAGAAGGATGATGTGGACTCCGTCGTCTTTGATTTCGAGGCTTATCACGATCACTTCCGGCTGGGTTCAACCGTTCGCGATCCGGCCACAATTCGGATTGCGGATTTGGAAGAGTCTAAACGGTGGACTATCGGCCAAGCACAGAGCCGGGTGACCCAGGACTTTCTGGACGAGGCCCGGATTGGTTGGGACGTTCCATATGACGTCCAACTTTATGCCCCAGAGGTGAATGAGCGGGCCGATCAGCCTCCTCGAGGGATGGTGGCCGTGACTCAAGACATGATGGAGGTCGGATTCTGCTTCCCCCTCCATCCGGCCGTCTCCTATCTCTTGAACTACTAGAACCAGGCGCCCATCCAACTGCTTCTGAACGCATGGATGATCATCACGAGCGTCATGGCTCTGTTTGGGCAGAACCGACTTTATCGGATGCCGAACCCGGGGGAGATGACTTATCTCTACCGGATATAGAATGAAAGGAGCGGGACCGGCGAGTCGTATATCCAAACGAAGGGGCAGAAGCTGGTGACCAGCCTGCCGAGTAAAGGCTGAAACGACCGGAAGAAATGGTTCTTCGTCGGTGGGGCTTGGAAGACCGGGTATCCGGACGGGACAGAGATCGATGTTCCGACCAACATCCGTCCGAAAAATCCTAGTAAGGAAATTTTAGTTAAAACTCGAACTAAAAGTACTGGTCTAATTTTTTACTTCTTTTGCAGGCTACCCTTGCCCTTCCGACCGGGAGCTGAATTTTGACTTTGTGGTCGTCCGGGAACGGATTCTCTCATTACCGGCCGCGGAAAGGAATCAGGCCCTCCTCCGAACACGACAAGCTCGGCTTTCCAGCCGTTTCTTCCAGTTTCCGCGTCATCTCAAATTGACGGGTAAGCACCAGGGCGGGACCGGGTCCCGACCTTTAGTTTGTGTTGTTTTTTTAACACTTCGTGTCTCGTCGTTGCAGTTCCCGATTTCCCAATCGTGAGGCAGTGCCCGCCAGAACTCCTTGAAAGCTGCCCGGAGATGTTTTCCTTGATGGGGGCTTGTGCAGTGAAAAAGACGACCCAAGGGGCTAAGAAGAAGAGGAAATGAACCGGTGCCCGGACCGGGATCATGATCCAGGAGCCGATCCCTCTCCAGTCCGTTCCGGCCACCGGCTTCCTCTCCGATAACGGGCAAGAAAAGGAGCTGGGAGGAGGCCGAGATCGAGGAGGCCGGCCAACATGGGTTGAGCCCGGGCCCGATTGACATTTCCGACGACACACCGCCCGGACCCAGGCCGGTCGGGACAGAGACCGTGGCCCACGGGGTGCCGGCCCCCGGTCGGGAGGATGACTGGACCTACTTTGGTCGTGATCCGGCCCGCTTCCAAGCGTAAGTTTGTTGATTTTAAAATTTTCCTAAGGCATTTTTATTCGTATCTGACCTGATCTCCCTTTTGTCCAGACTGACGCGCAACAACTCAGGCCTCCCTCCAATGGTGTTGGATTTCCTTTCTTCCCGGGCTCCAAGTTCTATCGTGGATATGCCGGAGTATATGAGCCGGTCGGTGAATTCTTTGCCCCAAGCTTGGACCTGGGAGTTAGCCGACGTCGCCGAGCGTCGCCCCCGATACGCCGGTCGGGCCTGTGTTGCACTCGTCAGCCAGACGACCATCATGGCCAACCTTGTGGAGAACGAGCTCAACAGTGCCCTCATCACTGTGCGGAGGCTAGAGGCCGACCTGACCCGGGCTCGGGAGGAGAAGGCCGGGCTCGAGAGTGAGAACGTCGCGCTAAAAAAAAAGAAGGATTACACGGTCGGCTAGATGGAGGTCGTCCTGAAGGAGAAGGATGACGCTCTCGGCCGGGCAGAAATGGCGTACAAGACGTTGGCAGATACCAGGAACCGGGTGGCCGAGATGGAGGACGTCAATGCCGATCTGCGGCTGGAGGTGCACAGAGCCCGGGGGGATGCCGATCAGGCCCTTGCCCGGCAGGCCGAGTTGGAGAGGGAGCTCCAAAAGAAAGCTGGGGAACTGGCTGCCTCCCTTAGCCGGCCGGCATACGATCCGAAGGATCCGACCGCCAACCCGGAGCTCTTCTCTGAGTTCTGCTTCTACATGGCCGCCGCCAGCATGATCCGGGTTGCGCGCCAGGCCGGTCTCGAGACCAAGTCTCTGGAAGATTACTTCCGGGAGTACGTTGCCAAGAACCCGGTCAACGAGGGCTACTGGTTTCCCTTTCTCGATCTGGAGACCGGCCTGGGGGTGGACCTTTCCTGGTTCCCGCACCGGTATAGGCTGATCCAACCGGGTCAGGGCCCCCCGGCCGCTGACGAAGAAGAAGAATGAGAAGAGGAAGGAGGAGAGGAGGCCGCTCCGGATGTTTCCCAGGCGGCGGGCGGAAGTGCCGCGGAGGCTTGTGTTGAGGAAGTTGCTGCCTTTGTGGCCGGTACTGGAGGGCAGGCGAGTCCGGCGGCCGGGGTAGACCATTCTTGACTTTACTTTTTTTTAGTTGCTTTCCAAAATGTAACCGGCTCCCGACCGAAAGCGTCTTTTTATTTTGAACCGTTGTACCTTTTCCTGGCTTTCAGTCCGGTTTATTGAAATGAAATTTGGATTTCCTTTAATCTTTGTTGTTCTGTTTTTACCCTTTAGTTCATTTACACTTGTCAAATTGTTATAAATTTTAACAAGTATGAATGGGATTTTGGTCCGGGCCCAAGTGTGATATGCCGACCTTGACATGGTCGACATATATTTTTGAACTGAGCCCGGTGCTTGGAATGGCCTTGGTTGCCTTGCCGAGCTCAAGTGTGATATGCCGACCTTGAAACGGTCGGTATATGCTTTTGAACTGAGCTCGACTTTCGAAGTGACTTGGATGGCCTTTCCGAGTTCAAGTGTGATATGCCGACCTCGGTGCGGTCGGCATATACTTTTGAACTGAGCTCGGATTCTGGGGGTAAGATTGAGCTGTGCGAAGAGCTTTGCATTGATAAGAACTTTGAAAACATAGTACAAAATCATTGGTAGTATTTTTTCAAGTGAATTGCATTCCAGGGGTATTGGTCCGGAGTGCCATCCATGAGCTCCAGCTCGTAAGCTCCCTTGGAGAGCCACTTGGATATCCTAAACGGGCCCTCCCAGTTTGGGCCGAATACCCCTTTGGGCACTTGAACCTTCTTAAGGACGAGGTCCCCGACCTGGAATTGTCTGGCCTTCACCTTAGTGTTGAATTTTTTTCGGATTTCTTCTTGTAGGCCGCATTTCGAAGGTTGAAATTGAGTCTCCTCTACTCCAACATGTCTAAGTCGATCATCTGGGCGGTGTCATTGTCCTCGGTGATCATCTGGGCCGTCCGGTGGCTTGGGAGGGAGACCTCTGATGGGATGACGGCCTCGGTCCCAAAAGCTAAAGCGAAAGGCGTTTCGCCCGTAGAGTTCCTTGTGGTCGTACGATATGACCAAAGCACGTCAGGTAGCTCGGCTGCCCACTCCCCCTTCTTGTCCTCAAGCTTAACTTTGATAGTATGCTTGAGGATTTTGTTTACGGCCTCTACTTGGCCGTTCGTCTGTGGGTGGTAGGGGGTGGAGAACACTTTCTTGATGTTCCATTTCTCACAAAACTGAATCATCTGGAGACCGTCAAACTGTTTCCCGTTGTCAGAGATGATCACTTGAGGTAGGCCGAAACGGCAGATGATGTTTTTCCAAATGAACTTGATGATTTGAGTCTGGCTGATCTTGTTGAGTGGATCGGCCTCCGCCCACTTTGTGAAATAGTCGACGGCCACGACGGCGAATTTGTGGCCCCCGGGCGCAGTGGGCATCGGTCCGATCAGGTCGATGCCCCACTGGGCAAAAGGCCAAGGGCTATACATGGAGGAGAGCTGCTCGGGGGACAGTTTGATGTTGGGTCCCAAGACTTGACATTTGTGGCACGACCTCGCGAAGTTGACGGCGTCCTTATTCAAGGTCGGCCAGAAGTATCCTTGTCTGATCACTTTGTGGGCTAGGGCTCGGCCTCCGGCGTGGTTTCCGCATACCCCCTCATGGATCTTGGCCAGAATAGTCCGGCCTTGCTCCGGGGTTATGCATTTTAGGAGTAGGAGGGTAAAGCTTCTCTTATACAAAAGATCATCGATGAGGTTGTACCTTGACGACCGAAGTTGTAGTTGCCGTGCCCGAATTCTATCTTTAGGGAGCTCACCGGTCTTGAGATACCTTACAATCGGCGTCATCCAATTTTCATCCGTGCTCAGAACGGTCGCCACCTGTGCTCGGATGATCGTGGGCATTCCGAGCGTGGAAAGTTGAATATTGGCGAGGTCGGCAGCTCCCTCCGCGGTTGCAAGTTTGGAAAGAGCGTCGGCCTGGGTGTTGTGCTCCCTTGGGATTTGCTCAATGAAAACTTGATGAAATTTCTCGCACAAGGTTGTAACTAGGTCGAGGTACTTCATCATTTGCTCCCCCCGGGCCTCGTATTCACCTTTGATTTGGTTGACCATGAGCAGAGAGTCCATAAAAATGTGCAGTCGGCAAACTCCGATGGCGATCGCGAGCTCAAGGCCCCCGACCAGAGCCTCATACTCGACTTCATTGTTGGTGGTCGGGAAGCTGAAGCGGACTGCATGGGTGAAATTTTGGCCCTCCGGGCCGATCAGGACGATACCGGCCCTGACACAAGTATTGGTTGACAATCCGTCCACATAGAGTTTCCACGAGGGGTGGTTGACTCTTGTGAATCTAGGTGGGAAAGTGAGTTCTACTATGAAATCGGCCAGGGCCTGGCCCTTGATGGTCGTCCTTGGGGCGTATGAGATCCCGTACTGAGCTATTTCTAACGACCACTTCAACAACCTGCAGCTGGTGTCCGGCCGGTGTAGGACTTGCCTCAAGGGTAGAGTGGTGAGGACCTCTACTTGGTGGTCGAAGAAGTAAGGCCTTAGCTTCCTTACGCTCATGACCAGAGCGTAAGCTAACTTTTCGAGTGGAGTGTATCTGAGCTCGGCATCGTGTAGGGCTTGGATTACAAAATAGATCGGAAGATGGTTCTGACCGTCCGCCCGGACCAGTACCGCGCTGAGGGCGACCTCGGAGGCCGCGAGATATAAGTAAAGCTTCTCCCCCGGAACCGGCTTAACCAAAATTTGTGGGTTTGCCAAGTATTCCTTTAATTTTGCAAAAGCTACTTGGCTTTCCCTATTCCAAGAAAATTTGCCGTTTTTATGGTCGAGAAGAAAGGCTTACTTTTGTCCCCGAGCCGGGCTATGAATCTGTTGAGAGAAGCGAGGCATCCGGTCAGGCGCTGCACTTGTTTGATCGTCCTTGGCTCTTGCATGTCGAGGACGGCCTTGATTTTGGCCGGATTGGCCTCAATCCCACGCTGGCTGATGATGTGCCCCAAGAATTTGCCGGTCTCCACCCCAAAGTTGCATTTCTTTGGGTTTAGCTTCATATTGTAGGCCTTGAGGATCTTGAAGGTCTCTTCGAGATCCCTGAGATGGTCTTCCTTTTTCAAGCTTTTTACCACAATGCCGTCGATGTAGACCTCCATGGTCCTTCCGATCTGATCTGCGAACATCTTGTTGACCAGGCGCTGGTAGGTCGCGCCGGCGTTGATCAGACCGAAGGGCATCCGGAGCCAAGAGAATATGTTCTTCTCCGTGTGGAATGAGGTGTGCTTGATATCTTCGACGGCCATGGGGATTTGATGGTAGCCGGCAAAAGCGTCCATGAAGGACATCATCTCGTGACTGGCCGTGCTATCTACCAAGTGGTCGATGTGCGACATCGGAAAATGATCCTTTGGGCATGCTGCGTTGAGGTCGGTAAAGTCTATACATAGCCTCCAGGCATTGTTTGTCTTTTTGACCAGGACGGCATTCGCGACCCATTGGGGCTCGTCCCGGGCTTGTTCGATCAACTTGTTGTCTAGCAACTTCTTGACCTCTTCAGCCAAAGCTTCGTACTTTTCTGGGCTGAACTTCCTTCTTTTCTGATGGACCGGCCTCTTGTTGGGGTCGATATTTAGACGATGGCATGCGTGCTTTGGGTCTATCCCGACCATGTCTTGGTGAGACCAGGCAAAAACTCCAACATTGGCCTTGAGGAATTTGATCACTTTCCCCCGTATTTCGGTCGGTATGCGAGTGCCGATTAGAACTTCCAGTTCCGGCCTCGAAGGGTCGACTGGAATGTGTTCCAATTCCTCTAAGGCCGTAGCTTGTTCATAGCTCCGCCGGTCGGAAGAATCGAATCTGGGGTCGAGATCGAGCTCGGATGGTTTGAAACCGATCCTAGGCTCGGGATCATCGATTTGCATCGGCTGAGGGTCGGTCGATGTGGATCCGGCCTCCGTGGTGGGTGTTGGAGTTATACGTGAAAGTATGCTTTTACTTTGTATAACTCGTGTATCAAACACTCGTTTTATGAGAATAATTATTTTATCGCATTTGTTTTAGTTATGATTGAATGTTGAATTTCTATTGCAAACCGTTCAATATGTAGTACGTGTTACATAGTAGTTAATGTGGTGATACCCGATCACGGAATACAACATTAACAGTTTACTTGTAACTAAACGTACATTTTCACGGCCTAGGTAGAATTGAACAATCCGCCGTGAAAGGTCGATGTGTAAGGCTCAGATTGGTCTGTCTTGACTAAGAGATTGCACTAGCACATTTAGTATGTGTTGAAGAGGTCCTACAGCGAGGATAAATTCTTCTGTTCTGAAAGGTGAAGAATTAGACCTCAGTGGTTGTTGATTTCTTAATCTCCGTCCCTTAAATAGGACCGTGTGTGCTTAGTAGTTACTGCTTTGATTCATGTTGGGTGAGAATCATTGCGACTTCGAACTTTGTGTCTTGGGCAGTAATATTAATCATACGACGGTTGCTAAGATTTAATACGGAGAAACGCGTGCGAGTACGGCTCGTGTGATTAGTCCCCTTGGTGGGCTCAGAAGTTTTATTGTACCAAATCTTGCAAGTGAAGAATTAGTTTCTTCGGTACGAATAATAATGTTGAGCTGTCTTTACTCCAAGGTGAAAGATGTTAATTAATTTAGAGCTATTCAGAAGCTTAATTAATTAATGGACTTGTTAATCTTAAACGCGGGAAATAATAACCGGGAGCCCATATTATCGTAATATGGATTAAGATGGATAGTGCAATATTAATTTATTAGTGGTAATAATTAATATTAATGGATTGAATTATATTGGGCTCAATATTGAAATTCAGAAGTCCATTAGGAGGTCCAATCTTAATTCTCCTTAAGGCCCCTCAAGTAGCCCATTAAGTAGCCCAATAATGATAAGGTGATTAAAATAAAAAGAATATATTATGCTGATTATTTCCATGAAATTTTCGAAAATTAGAAATCTAGGAGGAAAAAGATTTTGTTGATTTTCTTGAAAAGATATTATGGAAGATATGTATTCTTGGAATACAAGAATATCTCATATATTCAAGAAGATCCAAATATTGGGATTTCATCTTAGTATTTTCGAAATTACAAGCTTATAAGCTAAGTGAGATTTTTGTGGAATATTTTATTGTGGAGAAAATAATATATGAGATATATTCAAGATTTCTTAGAGTCTAAGAAAAGATTTTTTTTCCAAGCCCAAATATTCTATAATTTTCGGCCACTATACTTATAAATAGGGGGTGATTATTTCATCCCCATGTACATAATTCCATGTGTTGGAAAAATCAAGAAGCATAGATATTTTTCTTTTTCCTTAGTTATTAAATTACTTGAAAGCGTCTCCCACCGGCGATCAAGTGAGGTGAAAAGGGAAATACTTGAGAAGGCTTTGGGTTGATAGAACGTGATTACAAGTGTCCCGTATATCCAAAGGCCATTACTACGAGAGGTACGTTAATCGCATATTTACTTGTTTAATTCCGCCTAGTTAAATATGTGAAATTAATTTAACATGCATGATGATAATTAGTTGTTGGAATTATTATTTGAATTAATTAGGATTAATTCATGCTAGTAATAATTGTATTTAAATTTGTATTTAAAGTTCATCCCGAATAGATTCCGGGTACCCTATTTTCCCAACAACTGGTATCAGAGCCACGGTTTCGGGCTCTGAATTTTGAATTGGAATTTAAATTATTGAACATTAAATTTGAAATTGGATAGTAGAATTGTTAGATCTTTTTTGCAGGTATCCAATTGTCATGGTTTTTAATGTTGTTAATTTCATGCGTGTGAATTAATTTGGTTTTTAATTCGATTCGTTCGAATTCGTTTTTCTCGTGAGAAAATCCACGAGTAGATTAGTTGTTTTTATTTTGATTCGATCATAGTAATAGACTAGTCTAGATCTAGTATTTATTTTTTTTGTAAAAATAAATTGTAACCGGATCGTGACGAAGAACGAAGAATTAAAAACGGCGTACCCGGACGACGCATACAAGCGTGGAGCGTGTATGGAGGTAAAATCATGCAAGGGGTGAAGAAAACGAGGACGAACGGCGAAAAAACGGCGTGCACGGCGCACGCCGTGCGCAACGGGCGCACGGCGCCGCACGCACCGCGCGCGCGCCTCGGCAGGCCTCTGTAGCGCCTCGGGGCGCCCCGGGCAGCGCCTCGGGCGCGCCTCGGGTGCGCCTCGGGGCTGCGCTTTGGCGCGCCTCGGGCGCTTTTCCAGCGCTTCTCGGGCCGGGAAGCGCGCGGGCCCACTTCGTGGGCCGACGCGCGCTGTATCTCTGGCCGTGGAATTTTTTCGGTTCGTGTTTTTTTTCCGTGTGATTTTAAACGTCGTCCCGAACCCCAAACGATGTTGTTTTTGAAGAAGTGTTGCTGTTCGAGTGGGAGCACGTCGAGACGAACGTCGGAAAGCAACAAGGACGATTTTTCGCATCAAGATGTGAAGAAATTAAACCGTGACAATTGGATTCGAGTGCTCCAATGTGTTTAATTTTGTTTTGATGGATGTTTTATTTCGTGCACTTATTATTATTTGTTAATATGTGTTTGCATGAATTTAATTGTCCAAGAAAAACCTTACTTTCGAAAATTACTAAGTATGTTTTTATAATCGCAATTTTATTCCGGATATTAAAATTGGATTATTTTGGCCTCCATAATTTATTTATTTGTGAAGTTCTTTTGGAATACATTTCCCTCTCGGATCGGCCAAAAGAACGGATTTCACATGAATAAATTCCGAAAGGATGATTGTGGATTATTACTAGTGGCGGTATTGACCCTCACCACGAGTGGCTTGCTCAAAGCGAAATAATAATCCTGTATTTATTTATGGTTATTACTTAGGCATAGGAAATTGATATTAACTTACTCCCCTCGGAGTCCCTGTCAATTTCTATGTGGTCAAAGTGGGAGCCAACTATTAATTTTGAATTAAGGATTTGTAACTTTTAAGTTTGTGATCCGCTTGAATGTATTTAAATGTATAGACCACCCCTCGTGGTGCATTTAAATTGTTTCGAGATGTTGGCTGATGCATGATTATATTGTTTTAAGGTTTCAATATAATTGATGTGATCGAATTATGTGATAATTTCGTATTTTTCTAGATATTGATATGAATGTATGTTTTATTCCCATTTCATCATGTCGCAACCTTTTAATCCACTGTTTAATATACTTAAAGTTAATGAACCTTTTGGAGTGAATTATATCGATTGGAAATATTTTTTTTAAATTTGTCCTTACTGCACGAAAACACAATTGGGTTATTTATGTTAATATACCCGGCAAGCCTAATGATAAGTCAAGCAATGGGAAGAGGCAGTTTATGATCGGAAGCGTGACAATGAATGAAGTGCATCATCTTGACATTTCTGTCTGAGGATTTGAGGCGCGTTCATGAAGACATTGTATCCGCTGTTGAAATCATGGAACACCTTGAAGAGATGTTTTCACATCAGAATCCCATGACTAATCAGTTCACCAAACATGACTCGGTCAAGTTGGAAATGGTGGAAGGAACGCCCGTGAGGGAGCACGTTCTCGAGATAATGGCATACCTTAACAAGTTGGAAGTACTTGGTGCGGATTTTGATTGATTTCATATACCATTCCCTACCGAGAAGCTTTGAGTAGTTTCATCTGAACTGTCAGATGAATGAACGGACAAGTCGTTTGCCCGAGCTCTTGCAAGCTTTAGTTTCGGTGGAGGTGATAATGGAGCACCAGTCTAGTGCTATGGTGGCTAATGGTTCGTCTACCTCTTTTGGTCCCAATGGAGGGAAAAAGAGGAAGAGAACCAAAGGCCGGATCCAAGCAAATCCAATTGTTGAGAAAGGCAAATGCAAAGGCAAGCATCGAAGGGGAAGTGTTTTAGTTGCGGTGAGAGAGGACAATGGAGGTCTGCCTGTTCCAAGCCTAAGAGGTTAGGAAAGTTAGGTAATTCACACACCTTAGTCGTCGAAACTTGTGAAGTGGCGTATGCTGTCTATTCGTGGATAGTGGATACGAGAGCTACTGATCACATTTGTTTCATGGGTTTAAGCTAACCCGACGACTTAACGGAAGTGAGATCCCCATCACATCGGGCAATGCTACGAGAGTGGCAGCTGAAGCAGTGGGAGAAGTGCGCCTATCTTGTGAAGATAGAGTTGTGGTCTTGAGAGACGTTCCTCATGTTCCTAGTTTAGAAAGAACTCAACCTTCAGTTTCTAAACTGTTTTGAATAGATACTCAGTTTCTTTTAATAAGGATGTTATTATTGCTTGAAACGATGAGTTTATCTGTTCCGGAACTTCAATGGATGATCTTTATACCATTATTTGGGCACACCACTTACAAAATTGAATCTAATAACACATCGATTATTTCGAGTAATAAAAGAAAGCGTTCTTCGGAGATGAACGAAACACTTCTATGGCATCTTAAACTAGGTCATATTAATCTAAAGTGGATAGAGAGATTGGTGAAAGACGGATCCTTGGAATCATTTCAAGTCGAACCGTTTCCAACTTGTGAATCCTGTTTAGAGGGTAAAATGACCGAGAGGGCATTTGGAGCCAAGGGGAATAGAACCACGGAAGTGTTAGAACTTGTTCATACCGATATGTGTGGTTCAATGACGATCATAGCAAGAAGGGGTATGAGTATATTGTCTTTTTCAATGATTACTCGAGATATGGATACATCTACCTTATGATGCATAGGGAAAGAAGTATCAAGTCTCTACGATTTGTTCGTGGAGGCGAATACCTTAGCAATGAATTCTTGAACTACCTATCGGAAGAAGGGATTGTATCCCTGTTGACCACATCGGGAACCCCTCAATAGAACGGTGTGGCGGAACGAAGGAGCCAGACTCTTTTAGAAATAGTCAGATCCATGATGAGTTATTTGGATTTACCCAAGTCGTTTTGGGGTAACGCCTTGGAAACAATGACTTATATTCTAAACTTGGTGCCATCCAAATCGGTTCCTAAAACCCCAATGGAATTGTGGACCGGGGCGCAAGCCCAGTCTAAGACACTTGCAGATTTGGGGTTGTCCGGCATACGTGCTAGACAAGGAAGCCGGTAAATTGGATCCATGTTCGGAATTAAGGTTGTTTATAGGATATCCCATGGGAACGAAAGGGTGTATGTTCTATAGTCTCAAGGATTAAAAGACCGTGATTAGTTCGCACTTTAAATTCTTGGAGAAAGACTATATGAACAAAAGAAAGCCCAGAAGTGAGATTACCTTAGACGAGTTAAGAGGGCAAACTCCTATACCAAGTATACAAGATGATATACCACACGTCATACCTTTACAACCGGAACCCCGTCGTAGTGGGAGGATTGCAAGGCAACCCGAGAGATTCATGGGAATTGGAGAATCTTCAGATTTGATTCCCGGCGATGAATTAGACCCATGAACGTACGACGAGGCAATCCAAGACAAAGACGCGGAAGTGTGGCAAACCGCAATGGAAACCGAGGTGGGTTCGATGGATTATAATCAAGTGTGGGAGTTGGTTGATCCACCTAATGGGGTAGAACCTATTGGATGCAAGTGGGTGTACAAGAGGAAAAGAGGACCGGACGGAAGGGTAGAGACCTTCAAAGCAAGGCTTGTGGCCTGTGGCCTGTAGCTATGCTTAAGTCCATCCGTATTCTCTTGTCGATCGCTGCGCACCTAGATTACGAGATCTGGCAAATGGATGTCGAGACAGCTTTCCTTAACGGAAGTCTTGATGGGATCTATATGCAACAACCCAAAGGTTTCGTTGAAAAAGGCCAAGAGCACCTCGTATGCAAGCTTAAGAGATCCATTTTATGGACTTAAGCAAGCGTCGCGTACTTGGAACCAGTGTTTTGATCAAGTTATTAAGTCTTATGGGTTTGTGATCAAAACAAATTCGAAAGTTGTGTGTATAAAAGGTGTGACGGAACTGCGGTGGTATTCTTAGTATTATACGTAGACGGTATTCTGCTCATTGGAAACAATGTAAAGGTATTGTCAGACGTAAGGGTATGGCTGTCAAATCAGTTTGATATGAAGGACTTAGGGAAAAGCCGGTCACATCCTTGGGATCAAGTTCACTCGAGATCGCAAGAGGAAGATGTTGGGCTTATCGCAAGTTTCATACAAAGCCACTGTTTTGAAGCATATCAGCGTGCATGATTCCAAGAAAGGTTTTGTACCTTGTAGGCACGGAATCCATCTATCCAAAGAAATATGCCCTAAGACGCAAGTGGAGATAGATGACATGAAAGACGTTCCGTACGTTTCGGACGTAGGAAGCCTTATGTATGCAACGTTGTGTACGAGACCGGATATCTGCTTTGCCGTGGGCATGATGGCAAGATATCAAAGTAACCCCGGGAAAGCACATTAGATTGCAATTAAATGCGTTCTTTAGTTTCTGAAAAGAACTTGGTATGGAATGCTGATTTAACAATCAGACAATCTAATTCCCATGGGATACACGGACTCAAATTTCCAATCAGACATAGACTCCAAAATATCTACCTCGGGTAGTGTGTTTTACATGGGAGAAGGAGCCATGATATGGAGAAGCGATTTGCAGAAATGCATCGCCGATTCGACCATGAAAGCCGAATAAGTAACTGCTTGTGAAGCAGCGAAAGAAGCGGTTTGGCTCAAGTACTTCTTAGTGGACTTGGACGTTGTTCCGAATTTGCCCGACAAGATAACTGTCTTTTGTGACAATGTCGGGGCAGTTGCAAATTCAAGGGAACCGAGAGCCCACAAGGCCAGCAAACACATTTAAAGAAAACACCATCTTATACGAGAAATCGTTAAGAGAGGAGATAAAGAGGTGGCAAAGATATGCGTCGGGGACAACCTAGTAAATCCATTTCACAAAGGGTCTGCCTCTGAATACATTCAAGAGACATGTGGATGGAATGGGAGTCAAGACTATTGCCAATCTGCTTTAAGTATAAGTGGGAGGAATTATTAGGTTAGTGTAGGTTGACATGAGATGTCACGGAGAGCTACTACACTAAGACATGCGTGATGTATACTAAAAGCAGACTTTAAGTATAAGTGGGAGATTGTTGGAGTTATACGTGAAAGTATGCTTTTACTTTGTATAACTCGTGTATCAAACACTCGTTTTATGAGAATAATTCTTTTATCACATTTGCTTTAGTTATGATTGAATGTTGAATTTCTATTGCAAACCGTTCAATATATAGTACGTGTTACATAGTAGTTAATGTGGTGATACCCGATCACGGAAGACAACATTAACAGATTACTTGTAACTAAACGTACATTTTCACGGCCTAGGTGGAATTGAACAATCCGCCGTGAAAGGTCGATGTGTAAGGCTCAGATTGGTCTGTCTTGACTAAGAGATTGCACTAGCACATTTAGTATGTGTTGAAGAAGTCCTACAGCGAGGATAAATTCTTCTGTTCTGAAAGGTGAAGAATTAGACCTCAGTGGTTGTTGATTTCTTAATCTCCGTCCCTTAAATAGGACCGTGTGTGCTTAGTAGTTACTGCTTTGATTCATGTTGGGTGAGAATCATTGCGACTTCGAACTTTGTGTCTTGGGCAGTAATATTAATCATACGACGGTTGCTAAGATTTAATATGGAGAAACACGTGCGAGTACGGCTCGTGTGATTAGTCCCCTTGGTGGGCTCAGAAGTTTTATTGTACCAAATCTTGCAAGTGAAGAATTAGTTTCTTCGGTACGAATAATAATGTTGAGCTGTCTTTACTCCAAGGTGAAAGATGTTAATTAATTTAGAGCTATTCAGAAGCTTAATTAATTAATGGACTTGTTAATCTTAAACGCGGGAAATAATAACCGGGAGCCCATATTATCGTAATATGGATTAAGATGGATAGTGCAATATTAATTTATTAGTGGTAATAATTAATATTAATGGATTGAATTATATTGGGCTCAATATTGAAATTCAGAAGTCCATTAGGAGGTCCAATCTTAATTCTCCTTAAGGCCCCTCAAGTAGCCCATTAAGTAGCCCAATAATGATAAGGTGATTAAAATAAAAAGAATATATTATGCTGATTATTTCCATGAAATTTTCGAAAATTAGAAATCTAGGAGGAAAAAGATTTTGTTGATTTTCTTGAAAAGATATTATGGAAGATATGTATTCTTGGAATACAAGAATATCTCATATATTCAAGAAGATCCAAATATTGGGATTTCATCTTAGTATTTTCGAAAATTACAAGCTTATAAGCTAAGTGAGATTTTTGTGGAATATTTTATTGTGGAGAAAAGAATATATGAGATATATTCAAGATTTCTTAGAGTCTAAGAAAAGATTTTTTTTCCAAGCCCAAATATTCTATAATTTTCGGCCACTATACTTATAAATAGGGGGTGATTATTTCATCCCCATGTACATAATTCCATGTGTTGGAAAAATCAAGAAGCATAGATATTTTTCTTTTTCCTTAGTTATTAAATTACTTGAAAGTGTCTCCCACCGACGATCAAGTGAGGTGAAAAGGGAAATACTTGAGAAGGCTTTGGGTTGATAGAACGTGATTACAAGTGTCCCGTATATCCAAAGGCCATTACTACGAGAGGTACGTTAATCGCATATTTACTTGTTTAATTCCGCCTAGTTAAATATGTGAAATTAATTTAACATGCATGATGATAATTAGTTGTTGGAATTATTATTTGAATTAATTAGGATTAATTCATGCTAGTAATAATTGTATTTAAATTTGTATTTAAAGTTCATCCCGAATAGATTCCGGGCACCCTATTTTCCCAACAGTGGGTTCTGAGGCCGGAGTGGCCTTTTCAGAGTCGGGGTGTGGCCCGTCCGGTGTTTGGTCGTTGCAAATTGGAAATAAATGAGAGTTGGAATAATTCAAACACCTTCTAGCCATTGCCTGGTCACCTTTAATGGTGCCGACCACCCCCTCAGAGGTGGGAAATTTGATACAGTAGTAGTAGGAGGAGGCAACTGCCTCAAACACCTCTAAAAAAGGTCTACCTAGAAAGCCGTTATAGAAACTCGGCTGATCTACGATAATAAACTCTAAGGGCCTAGTTATCTTGACTTCTTCATTGTAGTGGCAGATGAGCTCGACAGAGAGCTTGATCCTTCCGTACGCAGCGACCGTCGCGTTCCCAAATCCCTTCAGCTGAAGGTCGATTGGCCTGATGAAGTTGACGAGGTCCCCGAGCTGGTCTAGGGCTGTTTTGAAGATGATATTGCAAAAATACCCATTGTCGACTAGTATTCGCTGAACCTCTTTGCCCAGAATCCGGGCGGCAATTACCAACGCGTCGCCTTTGGGGTATATCACCCAGTCCGGTCCCGGTTGGAGAAAGTTATCTCTAAATCCTTGTGAATCTTTGGCTCTGGGGGCGTGACCAGGTTGACATTGGTCACCGCCCGGACCTCTGTCTTCCGTTTCCGGTTGGACTGCGTCGAGATGGGGGTGAGGCCGCCTAGGTTCCCCCCGCCGGCCTGGATCATGTTGACCCGACCGCCGGGATTTATGGGCGGGAGGAGGTCATCCTCATCATCATCCTCTTCTAAAGCCGCGACCGGCCTGAGAGGCCGGCCGCCTTCCTCGTTTCTTCGAGGGTTGCATTGCGGTTGCTGCTGCTGCTGCTGCTGCTGGTCCTGACGGCCGGCTGGCCTCTGAAGGAGGTCGTTCAAACGCCCTTCGTCAAACAGCTTCCAAAGCTGCTTTAGGAGATCACGACACTGGCTCGTATTATGGCCAATAGAGTCGTGATATGCGCATAACTTTTTAGGGTCCAGCCGGGACCGGTCTCCAGAATAGGGCCTTGGCCGGGGAAGCATGTCCCGGTGTTGGATCGCATTGAAGATATGCACGGGGGACTGCCTCATGGCCTGAGTAAGGTGAACTTCCATGTCCTCGAATGACTTGAAGTTACCAGGCGGTTTGGCCACTTTCCTGGCTTTGGGACCACTTTTGGGTGAGGCCTGAGTAGCGGCCTCCGTCTCCTTTGCTATCGGCTCGGACTCCCCCAACCTGAGCGCCAGTAGCTTCCTCCGGGCCAGGTAGTCGCCGGCCCGGGCGCGGAACTCGGCGTAGGTCTTTGGGAAGTCTTTGGTGAGATGTTTAAACATTGGAGATCGTCCGTGGAAACCCCCAAGAGTTGCGTGCAAGGTCAGCTGGTCGCTGACTGGCTCGCCGGTCAGCATGACCTCGTCCACCCTAGCCACGTAGTCCTCGTCGGACTCTTCCTTCTCCTTGCGGATCCGCATCAAATGGTGCCAGCTTTCCAGCTGGGCCACTTTGGCTGCGAAGTATGATGAGAATTGTGCGCTCAGGGTGGCGAACGAATCGATCGACCGTGCCGAGAGAGACACGTACCATCTGTGGGCGAGATCGCCTAAAGTGAGCGGGAAGAGCCTGCACTTTGTGGCATCGGTTGCGCCACGCCCGGTCATGTAGATCCGGAATTTGCTCAGATGGGTTTCAGGATCCATTTTTCCCTCATAGAGTGGGGTCGGCGGAGGGACAATTTTGAGCTGGACCGGGGCAAGCTCAATATCCACCGCCAGGGGCTCGTTGGCGACCGGCCGGGCCTTAGGTTGGCCTTGCGCTTCTAGGAGCGCTTTCATCTCGTCAAGCTGCTTTTGCATCTTGACGAGTTCGGGGCTTGGGGTTTCGACCATTTGGTCGCCAGCGTCGGTCAGGGGGCCGATTCGATCGAACACGGTAGCTCGGGGGACCCCGCGTCCCAGAAGACCGCTTTGGGCAAAGCTCAGCTTGCGTCTGGCAAAATTTGCCGGGGTTAGACTGAACCTGGCCACCCTTTTGTGTGGCATCTGGGCCGTGCTCTGTGAGTTGGAGACGAACTCCGTGTCACCATACCCAGTGTCATAACTGGGGAGGCGGCTTGGATACCATGATGGATCCGTCGCGCCCAAACGGTTGAAAACTGGGTGGGCGGAGCCTCGCGACCGAGAGGAAACTGGGTTCGCTCGGCCTTGGCTTTCGCCCTGGTGCTCCACGGCCTTCGCTTTTCCCTTGAGCGCACGAGCATAAGCCTTATTTTTTTAGGCAGAGGTGGTGCTTCGGCACCCCCTTGCCTCTTCTGCCTGGCGGCGTCATCCTGACCCGGCCTGGTCAGGAGTGAGGAAGCCTCTGCCCTGGGATTGTGTGGGCTCTTCCGGAAAACGGATCGGGGAGGCCACGCGTTTAGCCTTCCCATGGCGAGTAGGGGTCGGTTCCCCTGATGCTCGTGTCGCGGCGTCCCTCGGTGTGACCGGAGCGCCGGTAGCCTTGTGGGCATGGGGTGATTTCTGGTGATCCATTACTCCAAGAGAGAGGGAATTAATGGTTTGAAGGTTTGAAGATTTGAATATATGGAGCTTTGAAGAACAGCGGGTGTTCTTTAAAGAGAGGTAAAAAAAAGATGAGTTGGATGGGTTGCACCCTCCTTCTAGCGCCAAATGTTGTTTACCAAAATATATGTTGCTGGGATTAAATGGCTATTTATAAGAGTTTCGGCAAAAATATCAAATGATTGGGTCCTTAAATGCTGAATTGAATGCTTAAATGAAGAACTGGAAATAAATATGCATGAACACTAGGAACACCAGATTTGCCAGGGGTGTTGGTCCCTGGACTTGAATGATAAGTGTATTGATTGTACTGAAAGAAAATTGAACTCCCTTTGTGTTACAAATGTGGGGGTATTTATAGCTTTCTCACTACAGGGGTATATCGGTCATTTCCGGCCTCTCGGGGGACAAGTGCATTAAATGCCTCCTGCCTCTGAGGGCGCGCGAGCACTGATAAGTCAGAGCTTGCAGGTGGTCGGCCACTAGGGTGTTGACGCATGTCCAAAAAGGACGATTCTCTGGCGAATTTCCTCATTTGGATGGAATATTCTCTGTCCCTGGGTATGATGGCGGTCTTTTTCCTCTTGGGGGAGGATCTCGCTTGATTCTGCCACGTGCTCTGAATCTTCCTTGCCGGTCGGGGCCGTCCCGAGGTCGGAGACCGGCCTCTTGACGGATCGCGTGGTCGGAGATTGCCCTTGTGTGTTGGTGGTGCCCTGGCGACCTCTAATGGTCTTCCTTAGTTGGGGCCGGACCGGTCCGGTCTCGGCCTGTTCGTCCAATACTCGGATCAACGTATATGAACGTTTCATGGTGATTTCCGGTCTCGTTTTTTAGGTTGGAAAATGGGGTCGGAGACCGCCGAGGTCGGGCATAGGCCGGCCTGGTCGATCCCGGCCTCTGAGCATCGCGTTGCCTTTTCCGGCCGGGTTCCGGCCGGCGCCGATCTGCGGACCAAAATGGTCACAACACCAATTGCTTCTTTATTATGTATGGATATGAACATTTCTTTTAAAGGTTTTGATGTTTGTTCTATTTTTCGTTTGTTTGTTTTTGGACTCATGGGTTTGCATACCCATTTTGGGCCTTGTGTTGGCCTTCTTTTGGATTAAGTTTGTGACTATGCTTGTTTGGACTTGTTAGTCCTTTCTTTTCCTCCCCTGGCCCGGGGTTGTGGGCCCTCCTTTTTTTTTATTAATAAAATAACCTAATTTGCTAATTTACACAAAATTGGTGTTTAAGACTAAAAAAATCAAATTTTTTACTGAAAAAATAATTTTTATTAGAAGTATAGTTTCATCCTTAAGATAATTTACACAAAATTTGTATTTTAAGACTAAAAAAGAAAGTTTTTGACCTAAAAAAGTAATTTTTATTAGAAGTGTAGTTCCATCCTTAAGCTAATTTACACAAAATTGGTATTTTAAGACTGAAAATGCAATTTTTATTAGAGGTATAGTTTCGTCCTTAAGCTAATTTACAAAAAGATGGTGTTTTAAGACTAAAGAAACAATTTTTATTAAAAGTATAGTTTCATCCTTAAGCTAATTTACATAAAATTGATGTTTTAATACTATAAAAATAATTTTTAGACCGAAAAAAGCAAATTTTATTAGAAGTATAATTTCATCCTTAATCTAATTTACAAAAAAATGGTGTTTTAAGACTAAAAAGACAAATTTTAGATTAAAAAAATAAATTTTATTTGAAATATAGTTTCATCCTTAAGCTAATTTACACAAAATTGGTGTTTTAAGACTAAAAAAAGCAATTTTTAGACTAAAAAAAGCAATTTTTAGACTAAAAAAGTATTTTTTTTATTATAAGTATAGTTTCATCCTTAAGCTAATTTACACAAATTGATGTTTTAAGAAAAAAAAAATGCAATTTTTAGACTAAAAAATAATTTTTATTAGAAGTATAGTTTCATCCTTAAGCTAATTTACACAAAGTTGGTGTTTTAAGATTAAAAAAACAATTTTTAGACTGAAAAAACGATTTTTATTAGAACTATAGTTTCATCCTTAAGCTAATTTACACAAAATTTGTATTTTAACTCTAATTTTTTTTTTATTAGAAGTATAGTTTCATCCTTAAGCTAATTAACACAAAATTTATGTTTTAAGACTAATAAAATAATTTTTAGACTAAAAAAGTTATTTTTATTAGAAGTATAATTTCATCCTTAAGCTAATTTACACAAAATTTGTGTTTTAATACTAAAAACACAAATTTTAGACTAAAAAGGTAATTTTTATTAGAAATGTAGTTTCATCCTTAAGCTAACTTACACAAAATTGGTGTTTTAAGACTAAAAAAATAATTTTGATTAGAAATATAGTTTCATCTTTAAGCTAATTTACACAAAATTGGTGTTTTAAGACTAAAAAAGCAAAATTTAGACTATTTTTTTTTATTAGAAGTATAGTTTCATCCTTAAGCTAATTTATAAAAAAAAAGGTGTTTTAAGACTAAAAAAATAATTTTTATTAGAAGTATAGTTAATCCCTATGCTAACTTACACAAAATTGATGTTTTAAGACTAAAAAACAATTTTTATTAGAAGTATAGTTTCATCCTTAAGCTAATTTACACAAAATTGGTTTTTTAAGACTAAAAAAACAATTTTTAGACTAAAAAAACAAATTTTATTAGAAGTATTTGGTGATCAATTTTTATCGGGTGGATTAGTGACTGTTTTAGTTCGGTTTAAGATCACCAATCAATAACGTGTGATTGATTATCACCGTAAATGATAAATCGAAGGTTCGGGTTGTGGAATCGTAAACACGAGAGTCGAAACCGAATTAATTTCGTATGTGTGTACGTTTAGGTATGTTAGTGTGTGTTTTGGGAGTATTTGTGAATTTGAACTTGTATTTCTTAAGCTGGAGAACAACTATTTATAGTGACTAGCAAGCATGAGGTGTTCCTGACTCTTGGTCTCCCTAGCCTGCATGCTTGACATGTGTCCTTTGACTCTAGTTTGACCTTATCTAAGTTAAATCTTAGTTACAAAGTCTTATTTGGTCTTATCTCGGACTTCATTGTTGTTCGTCCATGTCAGTTTAAATCGATCCAGGATAGTTCTTTCATAGAAGTTGTTCGCCGTTTGGGTGTATGGCTCAGAAGTTGTTCGCCTTTGTGTCTTGCACAGATTGGCTTTGGGATCTTGGTCCTTTGTTCATCAGCATACACCTCTTAGACTGATAACTGTAATACTTTTACCAATGTTGTTCGTCATTATTGACTTGGTGGTGGGTCCATATTTGGTCTTCGGTCTTTAAGCATGTTTGCCAATATCTTGTTCGTCGGTATAGTTGTTCGCCACTTTATACACTCCTTGGATTAGTTTATGCACCCAGGCTTGATTTTCTTTATTGATTTGATTTGGGGTTGATTTCTCGTAATCCTTCTTATGGCTTTAATCCTTGTTCGCTCATCATTGATTTATGTTCGCCTGTCAACAATTGCCCCCTATCCTGGCTATATGTTGCCCCAGACGAGCAACTTTGTGGCGAGCAACTATAGTTAGGATATTATACTGGTGTGGATATGGACGAACATCTTTGACCTGAGCGAGCAATTTCGGATCTGCCTCTTCACCTTCCCACGATCTGGGGGATGTATGAGGATGACGTGGGCGGTATGATTACGCGCTGCCCACGCGCGAGCATTCCCGAGGTCACGCGCCCCTATAATTGCATTTAGGTCCCTTGATTTTTAACCTTGCTCGAAAGTAACCCCGTTTTCCTTCAATTGGGTCCATAATTTTGGGGTAAATTACACTTTGAACCCCGTTTTTTTCTTGGGGTATAAATTGAAGAGGGAAACGAAATTTTCCCACTTCTTCATCTCTTGCTACAGTACCTCCGGCAATCTCCTCCATTATCGGCGATTTCAAGCTTTCCGGCGTCCATTTCTCCAGCATTTTGCCTCCAACTTTGAAGTAAGGTAGTTATTTTCTCATCTCTCTCATTCTTTACTCTCTTCTTTCGTTATTTTCTTCATCGCCGCCGTGGGGAGAATTTGCTCCGCCGTTGTCTACCCAGTATCGCCGCCGGAGTCTCGAAAAATTACACCTAAACCTTTCAAGAAATTCTCCACTGAACTGATGTCCTCCCACTCTAGCAACCGAAATTCCGAGGAGCATTTGGATCCCTTTTTTTCGATCGTGCCATTTGTCGAGCAGCCGCCGTTTGAGGTTTCCTCCGAAGCGCATCCCGACGTAGATTCTGTGGTCCGATCAACGGAGGACACTGGTGCTCGCCAGTCCGGCGAAAAGATTGAGGAGGCCGCAAGTAGCTCCTCCGACGAACAGTCCACCTCCGGCTCCGAATCTGAGGAAGATCCAGAATTTGACGAGCTTACCCCTGAATTTTTGGAAGGGATAGAGTTTCCAGGCCCTAAGATGCTCGAAAACGAGATTCCCACTGGTGTTGCTCACCCATTTAATTGGCGAGCATATTCGGACGATCATGCGAACAACTTTCCTCGCCCTCCGCGTCAAGTTTTGGATCTGGTGAGAACCGAGTACCAGGCGAGCAAAATTAAGAGCGTTGTTCGCAAGGATGAGCTCAACCTCATACGGGAAGCATATCAAATTCTTCATGACATCTTCATGTGGGCTCCCAAGAGAAAGGAAAGAGTTGATCGGCCTCCACTCGGGTGTACAGCGATCAACATTGACACTCTAATTGCTGGGTTGAGGCTGCCGTTGCCCCCGGTTGTTGGTCGTTTTCTGGAGGCGACCAACTTAGCCATCATCCAAATAACACCTATTGGGTGGATGAATCTGCTCGGCATCATGGGCTTGTTCGCCCTGGAGGGATATGTTGACCGCATCACCGCCGAGGAGGTCAACTATTTGATGACCATCACCAAGTGTCCAAGGGGTGAAGAAGGGTACTATTATTTAAAAGCCCGGGCTGGACTGAAACTGGTGGAAGGGGTGCCGAACAAGATTCGGGATTGGAAGGAGCACTTTTTCTTTATTGGGGGCGACTGGCGAGCATCTTCTGGCCCTCACGGCGGTGCCGGGCGTATATTTGAACCCACCACCTATGGGCAAATCAAACGTAAGGTTATCTTTGCTCGCCCTTACATAAAGTTCTAATTTAACTTTTTTTATTTGCTCGCAGGTCCCCGGTTACTCAAGTGGAATTCAGAGAAGAGGAAATTGGCTCTGAATTCCTCTTCACTTCATGTTTGGTCGCTCTTCGGGATAAAGCTGAAAGGACCATCGAATACATGAACAAGGAGAAGTGTAAAAAAGCTGCTCGCCTGTTTACGTATCCCCATCATTTGGAGGCTCAAGCTGAGGTGCCCCCAGGTATAAAAATTTATAACTTTCAAAATAAACTTTGCTCGCCATCACTCTCTGAACTTGCTCGTCTAAATTAAATTTAATTAACTCTTTTTTTTTAGCCGAGCAAGTCACCGTTGCTGTCCCTCCCAGTTTTGATCTCCTATAACAGAGGGTGTTTGATATGGCGCTACCCAAAGGACGAAAGAAAAAGGGTGATCCGCCTTCCAAGGTGTTGGTTATGACCAACAAGGCCTCCGCCGCCGAGCATGCCCACCGGACGTCCGCCCCGCCGAGCACATCGCCTAAACCGGCCCCCGCCTCTCCTCATGGTCTAAAAAGACTGAAGAAGAGCGATGGCACATATGTCACACAGGCGCCCACCACCACTGACAAAGGAAAATCCAAGGTGGGAGGATATGGTCGTCTGCCCTCCTCTGAAGCTGCTCGCCCTCCTACATCCGATGAAAGAGGAAAGGCGAGCAAAGATAGGCATACACCTCCTCGTGGGCTTGACGACATCACCTATCTAGGGTGGGACGGAGCTAAATTTGCCGAGTAAGGATTCCTCCTTGAACTCTTCCAAGGGTTGAGTAAGTTGAAAAATTTACCAAGTGTGAAAGCTTCTTTGCTTGCAGGTATCGACCTAATGACCATCCGGGGTGAATAGACACACTTCACCAATACGCCTGCTCGAAGACCCCGGCAAACATCCGTGACATCTCGGATGACCATGTTCGTCGGGCAACTGAAATTATTGCTCGCGCCTGGTCAAAACCGCTGAACAAGGCCGTGCTTGCCCAAGGGCCCATTGATAACTTTCACTTGTCAATGGTACAAGCTGCCAACTCCCTTGTATCCGCTCAAAGGGGAATGGCTCAAGTGGTGGAGCTGGAAGAAGCTGCTCGCCAACATGCTGCCACTGTTCGCCACCTTTCAGAGGAGGAGGATACAATGGCGAACAATTTGAATGGCCAAATTGCTCGGCTTAACAACCAGATCTCCCTCTACATCGACAATGAGCAGAAATACCTTGAAAAAATTCAAGGTTTATCCAGCGAATTGGGAGGCAAAGAAGCCATGCTCGGCGAGGAAAAGAGCAAACTGTCAGCGACCGAGCAGAAAATTGCCGATCTTGAGACGGAAGTTGCTCGTCTCCGGGAGTCGGAAGCCAACCTCTTCACACGCGAGCAACTTGAAGAGGAAGTTCAGGCTCGGACTGGCCCCATTTCCAACCTTGGATATATTTGTGTCTACGCGGACAGCATCCGCACGGCCGATGCTTACGATTACAAAGACTTGGTTGAAGAAATGGGAAAGGACCTGTCCGAGTTCATCGAACATTATCCGCCGCCGAACAACATTGAAATCCAGCTGGCGGACCTGGCTGAATTGGGGGTCAAGATTGATAAACTTGACTCTAGCATTACTGTTATCCACCCTCCTCACCACGCTATTGAAGACGAGCAAGAGGAAGAGCCGGCCGCTGCTGACGAGCAAACTGCTAAAGAGGCGGAGGATAAGGCAGCTGAAGACCTGGCCCGAGACATGATTGTCGATCATCCCGCCGAACAAACTCAAGATCCTCCTCTAGCCGAGCAGCAGTAGTTCTTAGGACTTAGCTTTTTTTTTCCTTCGTCGTAGTTGTTCGTTCTTTTTGTAATACTTTTGTAATAACTTTCCAAAGCTATACTATTTTTGAGGCTTAATGCCTTTTGATTAATGGAATGTCTTTCTCACGTTCGCTCATTTTCTTGTATATGTTAATTGCCTTTACATTTTTGTCAATGCCTTTGCAATTATAACATATAGTGTTGGGCTTTTGTTCGAACTGAACTTTGCCTTTAGTGGAATCAGGGTTCAGCCTTAGGTTCTGTTCATTTTAAAAAACGAACAACCTTTAAGTGGCTTTGGTCTTTAGGTTCTGTCCAATTTAAAAAACGAACAACCTTTAATCGGACTTGTACCTCGAGCTTTGGACTTTTCCTTCTTGACGAACAACTATTATATTTACATTATGAAAAATTTACAAGTATTGTAAGACTGCTCGTCACTAACAAATATAATCTGACGAACAACTTTGAACTAACTAAAACATGCTCGATTATAATATTTTTGCCGAGCAACTCTTTCTACAAATAAAAGATGAAACAACACTAAACTATACAATGTGCCGAACAACTTTACATTCTATACTTAGCAAAAATTTCAAAAAATTAGGCAAGTTTTTGGTTCATCTTACTTGGTTCACTGGCCCCCCAAGACATTTGTTCGCCCAATTAAGAACTTGTTCGTCTCATTGATAGTACTTCTTCAGATGTACTGCATTCCAGGAGTATTGGGCCGGCTTGCCTTCCATATCTTCGATATCGTATACACCATTAACGAATTTTTCCGTTATACGATACGGGCCCTCCCAAGTTGGTCCCAATACGCCTGGAGGTTGGGCGAGCAACTTTCTTAGAACCATATCTCCAACTCTGAATTCCCTGACTTTAACATGGGAATTATAATAGCGTTCTGCTCGCTGCTTGTAGGTAGCATTTTTTAGCTCGGCATTCAGTCTTTTTTCTTCGAGCAAATCCATTTCAGTAGCTAGAGCAGAGTTGTTCGTCTGCTCATCAAAGTTGGTCGTCCGATATGTGTTGGTCTTTAACTCGATTGGTATTACAGCCTCTGTTCCGAAAGCCATTGCAAAAGGTGTTTCTCCGGTGCTTGACCTGGGAGAAACCTTGTATGCCCATAAGACTTCCGGAAGCTCTGTAGACCAACTGCTTTTGCTCTCCGCTAGCCGTACTTTTAACGTATGCTTGATGATTTTGTTTACGGCTTCGACTTGTCCATTCGACTGGGGATGATAGGGCGTAGAATAATGTTTCTTGATCCCCCACTTCGTACAGAAATCTCTCAACTCTTTTCCATCGAACTGCGGACCATTGTCTGTCACGATGGTTTGTGGAACTCCAAAACGACAGACAATGTTCTTCCAAATAAAGTTGATCATTTTCTGTTGCGTGATTTTCAACATGGCCTCTGCTTCTGCCCATTTTGTATAATAGTCGACTGCCACAACGGCAAATCGAACTCATCAAACTCCCACTGGGAAGGGACCAATAATGTCCATCCCCCATCTTGCAAATGGCCACGGGCTATAAACTGATATGAGCTGTTGGGCCGGGGTATGAATGTTTGGGGCAAAGATTTGACATTGGTGGCAAGTCTTTGCTTTCTTGATTGCATCTTGACATAAGGTTGGCCAATAATAGCCTTGTCTGATGGTTTTGTATGCCAAGGCTTGCCCCCAGTATGATTTCTGCATACTCTAGCATGTATTTCTTCGAGTATTGCTCATCATTGCCCCCTAGTCAAACATTTGAGAAGTGGGATTGATATTCCTCTTTTGTAAAGCTGCTCGCCTACCAGAGTATATCTGGCGGCTTGCTTAATTAGCTTGGCAGCTTCAAAAGAGTTGTTTGGTTTTTCTCCACTTTTCTAATATTTGACTATATTTGTTCTCCAATCTTCTTCTTCACTTGCTTGTTCATCAAGTTGATTGACATTATAACTTCTTGTTGATGGATCATTCATCTTTGTAATTATAATGTCTGCCAACTCTGCTGGCCCCTCACTTTTTGCTAGTCGGGCCAACACATCTGCTTGCGTGTTGCTTGTCCTTGGAATTTGTTCAATGAAGACTTGTTCTAACAAGGACATCAGGTAAGCAACAATTCGCTGATACTCGATCATGTGATCGTCTTTCGCCTCGTATTCACCTCGGACTTGGTTCACAATCAATTGCGAGTCGCCAAATATTTGCAGCCGTCTAACACCTACTGAAAGGGATAGGTGGAGACCAGCAATGAGAGCTTCGCACTCAGCTTCGTTGTTGGTTGCCATAAAACCAAACTTGATTGCCGAGGTGAATACTTGTCTGTCTGGGCTAATTAGAACCACTCCTGCCCCCGAGGCCATGTTAGTTGAAGATCCGTCAATGTAAAGATGCCAGGGGTGATCAAGTCCTCTCGTCGGATCTGGTGGGAAGGTTAGTTCGACAATAAAGTCGGTTAACGCTTGCCTTTGATCGCAGTTCGAGGAGCATAGGTTACCCCGAATTGGCTAATCTCTAGTGACCACTTTAATAGGTGACCAACTGTGTCAGGGCGATGGAGAATTTGTCTGAGTGGGAAAGTTGTTAATACTTCAACTTGATGATAAAAAAAGTATGGTCGTAACTTCCTCACACTTATGACAAGTGCGTACGCCAGTTTCTCGGTTGGAGAGTATTTGATCTCCGCATCGTGTAAAGCTTGACTGACGTAGTAGATAGGTTGATGAAATTTGTCGTCTTCTCGCACTAGAACAGAGCTGATAGCCACTTCTGACGCTGCTAAGTATAAATATAGCTTCTCTCCTGGGATGGGTTTTGATAGGATTTTTACATCTCCCATGTAATCTTTGAGTTGGTCGAATGCCTTTTGACAGTTGTTAGTCCATGTGAACTGTCCTTTCTTGATAGCTTCAAAGAATGGACGGCATTTGTCTCCCGATCTGGATATGAACCGATTCAATACTGCTAGGCATCCCGTAAGCCTTTGCATTTCTTTTATTGAACGTGGAGGTTGCATATCCACGATCGCTTTAACTTTTGCTGGATTGGCTTCAATCCCTCGTTGACTAACAAGATGGCCCAGGAATTTTCCTGAATGAACTCCGAAACTGCTCTTCTTTGGATTCAGCTTCATGTTGTAGTGTCGAAGGATTTCGAACACCTGGGTCAAATGTTGAAGATGGTCTTCTCTTCGGGGGCTTTTGACTACGATATCGTCCACATAGACTTCTACCGTATCACCGATTTGTTCGTCGAACATCTTGTTCACCAACCTCTGGTATGTTGCTTCGGCGTTGATGAGGCCGAAGGGCATTCTTTTCCAACACAACAAATTTTTGTTTGTATAAAATGCTGTGTTTTCTTGATCGTCTGGATGCATTGGAATTTGATGGTACCCGGCAGAGGCATCCATGAATTTTAGCATTTCATGACCTGCCGTACTGTCCACCAACTGGTCAATGTGGGGGAGTGGAAAGTTGTCCTTCGGGCATGCTGCATTTAGATCTGTAAAGTCTATGCATAGCCTCCAGGTCCTGTTTGGTTTCCTCACAAGGACTGGGTTTGCTACCCATTGTGGACAGAGTGCTTGTCGGATTAGGTCGTTGTCTAACAACTTTTTTACTTCTTCGTTCAAAGCTTGATACTTGTCTGGGCCATACTTTCTTCATTTTTGATGGATTGACCTTTTTGCTTGATTGATATTGAGCTTGTGACAAGCATGTTTTGGATCTATCCCCACCATGTCTGCATGAGACCAAGCAAAAACATCTAGATTTTTACTGAGGAACTCTTTCATTTTGGATCTGTAAGGCTCAGGGAGCTCAGATCCTATGTATAATTCAAGATCCGGGTTTTCAGGATTAACTTTGAACGCCTCCAGCTCTTCAACTGGAGTTGCTCGTCGTTTTTGTCCTTTCCACCGAGGATCAAGTATTGGTCCCTCAGAGTTGAAATCATTTTCGATGTTCATCGGCTCTGCCCCCAGGCGGGGATCTAGATCATCTGTTGGCCCTGATTCGTTGTTGTTAGTCAACACCTGGCCCTCCAAGCCATCATATGAATATTGCTCGTCACCACCCCTTTGTTGTTCGTCAGGATGATGCTCCTCCTGGGTGGTGAGGAGTTGTTCGTCCAACACTTGCTCGTCATGATGTTGTTCGTCAGTATCCATGTGGTCTTCCTCTATGTCCATCATGTTCTCCAGTATTGATGGTTCATTAGTAGGACAGCTAGTTGTGGCTTCCATTATGGATACTGATACATGTTTGGCCTGCAACTGTAAGAGACATTCCCTGGCCTTTCTTTGATCTCCTTTGATAGTACCTGCTCCACTTGCTGTTGGAAATTTCAAACAATAATGGTAAGTGGAACATGCAGCTTTGAATTCATTTAAAAGGGTCGACTGTCAAAACAATTTGATATGAAGGACTTAGGGGAAGCCGGTCACATCCTTGGGATCAAAATCACTCGCGATCGCAAGAAAAGGATGTAAGGCTTATCGCAAGCTTCATACATTGACACTGTTTTGAAGCAATTCAGCATGCAAGATTCCAAGAAAGGTTTTGTACCTTTTAGGCACGGAATCCATCTATCGAAAGAAATAAGCCCTAAGACACAAGCGGCGATAGCTGACATGAAAGGTGTTCCGTACGCTTCGGCCGTAGGAAGCCTTATGTATGCAATGCTGTGTACGAGACCGGATATCTGCTTTGCCGTGGGCATGGTAGCAGGATATCAAAGTTATCCCGGGAAAGACCATTGGACTGCCGTAAAGTGCATCTTGAGGTATCTGAAAAGAACTCGGGAGCGGATGCTGATTTACCAGTCAGATAGTCTAGTTCCCGTAGGACACACGGACTCGGATTTCCAATCAGACACAGACTCAAGAAAGTCAACCTCGGGTAGTGTGTTTTGCATGGGAGAAGGAGCCATGACATGGAGAAGCGATTTGCAGAAATGCATCGCAGATTCGACCATGGAAGCCGAATAAGTAGTTGCTTGTGAAGTAGCGAAAGAAGCGGTTTGGCTCAAGTACTTCTTAGTGGACTTAGACGTCGTTCCGAATTTGCCCGACAATATAACCGTCTTTTGTGACAATGTCGGAGCAGTTGCAAATTCAAGGGAACCGAGAGCCCACAAGGCCAGCAAACACATAGAAAGAAAACACCATCTTATACGAGAAATCGTTAAGAGAGGAGATAAAGAGGTGGCAAAGATAGCGTCGGGTGACAACCTAGCATATCCATTCACAAAGGGTCTGCCTCTGAATACATTCAAGAGACATGTGGATGGAATGGGAGTCAAGACTATTGCCAATCTGCTTTAAGTATAAGTGGGAGGAATTATTAGGTTAGTGTAGGTTGACATAAGATGTCACGTAGAGCTACTACACTAAGACATGCGTGATGTATACTAAAAGCAGACTTTAAGTATAAGTGGGAGATTGTTGGAGTTATACATGAAAGTATGCTTTTACTTTGTATAACTCGTGTATCAAACACTCGTTTTATGAGAATAATTCTTTTATCGCATTTGCTTTAGTTATGATTGAATGTTGAATTTCTATTGCAAACCGTTCAATATATAGTACGTGTTACAAAGTAGTTAATGTGGTGATACCCGATCACGGAAGACGACGTTAACAGTTTACTTGTAACTAAACGTACATTTTCACGACCCAGGTGGAATTGAACAATCCGCCGTGAAAGGTCGATGTGTAAGGCTCAGATTGGTCTGTCTTGACCAAGAGATTGCACTAGCACATTTAGTATGTGTTGAAGAGGTCCTACAGCGAGGAGAAATTCTTCTGTTCTGAAAGGTGAAGAATTAGACCTCAGTGGTTGTTGATTTCTTAATCTTCGTCACTTAAATAGGACCGTGTGTGCTTAGTAGTTACTGCTTTGATTCATGTTGGGTGAGAATCATTGTGACTTCGAACTTTGTGTCTTGGGCAGTAATATTAATCATACGACGGTTGCTAAGATTTAATACGGAGAAACGCGTGCGAGTACGGCTCGTGTGATTAGTCCCCTTGGTGGGCTCAGAAGTTTTATTGTACCAAATCTTGCAAGTGAAGAATTAGTTTCTTCGGTACGAATAATAATGTTGAGCTGTCTTTACTCCAAGGTGAAATATATTAATTAATTTAGAGCTATTCAGAAGCTCAATTAATTAATGGACTTGATAATCTTAAACGCGGGAAATAATAACCGGGAGCCCATATTATCGTAATATGGATTAAGATGGATAGTGCAATATTAATTTATTAGTGGTAATAATTAATATTAATGGGCTGAATTATATTGGGGCTCAATATTGAAATTCAGAAGTCCATTAGGAGGTCCAATCTTAATTCTCCTTAAGGCCCCTCAAGTAGCCCATTAAGTAGCCCAATAATGATAAGGTGATTAAAATAAAAAGATAATATTGTGCTGATTTTTCTTTGAATTTTCGAAAATTATGTATACTAGGAGAAAAAAGATTTTGTTGATTTTCTTGGAAAGATATTATGGAAGATAAGTATTCTTGGAATACAAGATTATCTCATATATTCAAGAAGATCCAAATCTTGTGATTTTATCCTATTAATTTCGAAAATTACCTCTTATTTAGGAGAGTGGGATTTTTGTGGAATATTTTATTATGGAGAAAAGAATATATGAGATATATTCAAGATTTCTTAGAGTCTAAGAAAAGATTTTCTCCAGGCCCATAAAATCTTCTAATTTTCGGCCACTACTCTATAAATAGGGGATGATTATTTCATCCCCAAGTACATAATTCCATGTGTTGGAAAAATCAAGAAGCATATATATTTTTCTTTTTCCTTAGTTATTAAATTGCTTGAAAGCGTCTCCCACCGGCGATCAAGTGAGGTGAAAAGGGAAATACTTGAGAAGGCTTTGGGTTGATAAAGCGAGATTTTAATTGTCCCGTATATTCAAAGGCCAATTCTACAAGAGGTACGTTAATCGCATATTTAATTGTTTATTCCGCTTAATTAAATATGTGAAATTAATTCAACATGCATGATGATAATTAGTTGTTGGAATTATTATTTGAATTAATTAGGATTAATTCATGCTAGTAATAATTGTATTTAAATTCGTATTTAAAGTTCATCCTGAATAGATTCCGGGCATCCCTATTTTCCCAACAATTTGGACTTCTTTAACAAGCTTTGCAACCTCACGGCGAGTTCTCCGGTGAGCTTCTCACGGCGGCGAAGAGTTTCCACACGGCGGTGACCGGTGGTTTTTTGAAAAGGTAACTTTCAGACTCGCTGAAAAACTCTTTTTCTTGATTACTATGGTACGACGGTGGACGGGTCCTCCGCCTGGGCAAAGGGGCGGCGCCTCCTCGAGTGGCGGCGGTGGTGGCGGAGCCAATCGCCGTTTATTTGAAGAGAGAGGAAGTTCTCGTGGAGGGAGTGGAGCCTCTTCTTCTCGTCTAGCGGGCTCGATCTGGGCTCATGACGACGACGGTTTGGATGCTTTGTTCCCGGCTCCGGGCCGGTCACTGCTGGGTACCGGTGCCCGGGAAGGAGTTCCTGTGGTGACAGGAGGGCTTCAGACCGGGTCGTCAGCCCGGCCCATGGAGAGTAGTAGGGACCCGTTGGACGACCTTCTTGAAGAAGATGACGAGGAAATCGGCCACGGTGAAGGTGATGACATGGCCAACAACTTGTTGCTTCAGAATCTCGCAGCCGAGCAGATAAAAGAACGGCTTGGGATGGTGAACGAGGCTTCAGGGTCGGAAGCTGAGGAGATTGAAAGGTCGGCTGCGGTCGGTCGGAGTCTTAGCCAGGACCGGCGAGACCAGGTCAGATGAGCCTTTTGTCTGTGGTCGGACTATGTGGCGGAGAAGGATGATGTGGACTCCGTCGTCTTTGATTTCGAGGCTTATCACGATCACTTCCGGCTGGGTTCAACCGTTCGCGATCCGGCCACAATTCGGATTGCGGATTTGGAAGAGTCTAAACGGTGGACTATCGGCCAAGCACAGAGCCGGGTGACCCAGGACTTTCTGGACGAGGCCCGGATTGGTTGGGACGTTCCATATGACGTCCAACTTTATGCCCCAGAGGTGAATGAGCGGGCCGATCAGCCTCCTCGAGGGATGGTGGCCGTGACTCAAGACATGATGGAGGTCGGATTCCGCTTCCCCCTCCATCCGGCCGTCTCCTATCTCTTGAACTACTGGAACCAGGCGCCCATCCAACTGCTTCTGAACGCATGGATGATCATCACGAGCGTCATGGCTCTGTTTGGGCAGAACCGACTTTATCGGATGCCGAACCCGGGGGAGATGACTTATCTCTACCGGATATAGAATGAAAGGAGCGGGACCGGCGAGTCGTATATCCAAACGAAGGGGCAGAAGCTGGTGACCAGCCTGCCGAGTAAAGGCTGAAACGACCGGAAGAAATGGTTCTTCGTCGGTGGGGCTTGGAAGACCGGGTATCCGGACGGGACAGAGATCGATGTTCCGACCAACATCCGTCCGAAAAATCCTAGTAAGGAAATTTTAGTTAAAACTCGAACTAAAAGTACTGGTCTAATTTTTTACTTCTTTTGCAGGCTACCCTTGCCCTTCCGACCGGGAGCTGAATTTTGACTTTGTGGTCGTCCGGGAACGGATTCTCTCATTACCGGCCGCGGAAAGGAATCAGGCCCTCCTCCGAACACGACAAGCTCGGCTTTCCAGCCGTTTCTTCCAGTTTCCGCGTCATCTCAAATTGACGGGTAAGCACCAGGGCGGGACCGGGTCCCGACCTTTAGTTTGTGTTGTTTTTTTTTAACACTTCGTGTCTCGTCGTTGCAGTTCCCGATTTCCCAATCGTGAGGCAGTGCCCGCCAGAACTCCTTGAAAGCTGCCCGGAGATGTTTTCCTTGATGGGGGCTTGTGCAGTGAAAAAGACGACCCAAGGGGCTAAGAAGAAGAGGAAATGAACCGGTGCCCGGACCGGGATCGTGATCCAGGAGCCGATCCCTCTCCAGTCCGTTCCGGCCACCGGCTTCCTCTCCGATAACGGGCAAGAAAAGGAGCTGGGAGGAGGCCGAGATCGAGGAGGCCGGCCAGCATGGGTTGAGCCCGGGCCCGATTGACATTTCCGACGACACACCGCCCGGACCCAGGCCGGTCGGGACAGAGACCGTGGCCCACGGGGTGCCGGCCCCCGGTCGGGAGGATGACTGGACCTACTTTGGTCGTGATCCGGCCCGCTTCCAAGCGTAAGTTTGTTGATTTTAAAATTTTCCTAAGGCATTTTTATTCGTATCTGACCTGATCTCCCTTTTGTCCAGACTGACGCGCAACAACTCAGGCCTCCCTCCAATGGTGTTGGATTTCCTTTCTTCCCGGGCTCCAAGTTCTATCGTGGATATGCCGGAGTATATGAGCCGGTCGGTGAATTCTTTGCCCCAAGCTTGGACCTGGGAGTTAGCCGACGTCGCCGAGCGTCGCCCCCGATACGCCGGTCGGGCCTGTGTTGCACTCGTCAGCCAGACGACCATCATGGCCAACCTTGTGGAGAACGAGCTCAACAGTGCCCTCATCACTGTGCGGAGGCTAGAGGCCGACCTGACCCGGGCTCGAGAGTGAGAACGTCGCGCTAAAAAAGAAGAAGGATTACACGGTCGGCTAGATGGAGGTCGTCCTGAAGGAGAAGGATGACGCTCTCGGCCGGGCAGAAATGGCGTACAAGACGTTGGCAGATACCAGGAACCGGGTGGCCGAGATGGAGGACGTCAATGCCGATCTGCGGCTGGAGGCGCACAGAGCCCGGGGGGATGCCGATCAGGCCCTTGCCCGGCAGGCCGAGTTGGAGAGGGAGCTCCAAAAGAAAGCTGGGGAACTGGCTGCCTCCCTTAGCCGGCCGGCATACGATCCGAAGGATCCGACCGCCAACCCGGAGCTCTTCTCTGAGTTCTGCTTCTACATGGCCGCCGCCAGCATGATCCGGGTTGCGCGCCAGGCCGGTCTCGAGACCAAGTCTCTGGAAGATTACTTCCGGGAGTACGTTGCCAAGAACCCGGTCAACGAGGGCTACTGGTTTCCCTTTCTCGATCTGGAGACCGGCCTGGGGGTGGACCTTTCCTGGTTCCCGCACCGGTATAGGCTGATCCAACCGGGTCAGGGCCCCCCGGCCGCTGACGAAGAAGAAGAATGAGAAGAGGAAGGAGGAGAGGAGGCCGCTCCGGATGTTTCCCAGGCGGCGGGCGGAAGTGCCGCGGAGGCTTGTGTTGAGGAAGTTGCTGCCTTTGTGGCCGGTACTGGAGGGCAGGCGAGTCCGGCGGCCGGGGTAGACGATTCTTGACTTTACTTTTTTTTAGTTGCTTTCCAAAATGTAACCGGCTCCCGACCGGAAGCGTCTTTTTATTTTGAACCGTTGTACCTTTTCCTGGCTTTCAGTCCGGTTTATTGAAATGAAATTTGGATTTCCTTTAATCTTTGTTGTTCTGTTTTTACCCTTTAGTTCATTTACACTTGTCAAATTGTTATAAATTTTAACAAGTATGAATGGGATTTTGGTCCGGGCCCAAGTGTGATATGCCGACCTTGACATGGTCGACATATATTTTTGAACTGAGCCCGGTGCTTGGAATGGCCTTGGTTGCCTTGCCGAGCTCAAGTGTGATATGCCGACCTTGAAACGGTCGGTATATGCTTTTGAACTGAGCTCGACTTTCGAAGTGACTTGGATGGCCTTTCCGAGTTCAAGTGTGATATGCCGACCTCGGTGCGGTCGGCATATACTTTTGAACTGAGCTCGGATTCTGGGGGTAAGATTGAGCTGTGCGAAGAGCTTTGCATTGATAAGAACTTTGAAAACATAGTACAAAATCATTGGTAGTATTTTTTCAAGTGAATTGCATTCCAGGGGTATTGGTCCGGAGTGCCATCCATGAGCTCCAGCTCGTAAGCTCCCTTGGAGAGCCACTTGGATATCCTAAACGGGCCCTCCCAGTTTGGGCCGAATACCCCTTTGGGCACTTGAACCTTCTTAAGGACGAGGTCCCCGACCTGGAATTGTCTGGCCTTCACCTTAGTGTTGAATTTTTTTCGGATTTCTTCTTGTAGGCCGCATTTCGAAGGTCGAAATTGAGTCTCCTCTACTCCAACATGTCTAAGTCGATCATCTGGGCGGTGTCATTGTCCTCGGTGATCATCTGGGCCGTCCGGTGGCTTGGGAGGGAGACCTCTGATGGGATGACGGCCTCGGTCCCAAAAGCTAAAGCGAAAGGCGTTTCGCCCGTAGAGTTCCTTGTGGTCGTACGATATGACCAAAGCACGTCAGGTAGCTCGGCTGCCCACTCCCCCTTCTTGTCCTCAAGCTTAACTTTGATAGTATGCTTGAGGATTTTGTTTACGGCCTCTACTTGGCCGTTCGTCTGCGGGTGGTAGGGGGTGGAGAACACTTTCTTGATGTTCCATTTCTCACAAAACTGAATCATCTGGAGACCGTCAAACTGTTTCCCGTTGTCAGAGATGATCACTTGAGGTAGGCCGAAACGGCAGATGATGTTTTTCCAAATGAACTTGATGATTTGAGTCTGGCTGATCTTGTTGAGTGGATCGGCCTCCGCCCACTTTGTGAAATAGTCGACGGCCACGACGGCGAATTTGTGGCCCCCGGGCGCAGTGGGCATCGGTCCGATCAGGTCGATGCCCCACTGGGCAAAAGGCCAAGGGCTATACATGGAGGAGAGCTGCTCGGGGGACAGTTTGATGTTGGGTCCCAAGACTTGACATTTGTGGCACGACCTCGCGAAGTTGACGGCGTCCTTATTCAAGGTCGGCCAGAAGTATCCTTGTCTGATCACTTTGTGGGCTAGGGCTCGGCCTCCGGCGTGGTTTCCGCATACCCCCTCATGGATCTTGGCCAGAATAGTCCGGCCTTGCTCCGGGGTTATGCATTTTAGGAGTAGGAGGGTAAAGCTTCTCTTATACAAAAGATCATCGATGAGGTTGTACCTTGACGACCGAAGTTGTAGTTGCCGTGCCCGAATTCTATCTTTAGGGAGCTCACCGGTCTTGAGATACCTTACAATCGGCGTCATCCAATTTTCATCCGTGCTCAGAACGGTCGCCACCTGTGCTCGGATGATCGTGGGCATTCCGAGCGTGGAAAGTTGAATATTGGCGAGGTCGGCAGCTCCCTCCGCGGTTGCAAGTTTGGAAAGAGCGTCGGCCTGGGTGTTGTGCTCCCTTGGGATTTGCTCAATGAAAACTTGATGAAATTTCTCGCACAAGGTTGTAACTAGGTCGAGGTACTTCATCATTTGCTCCCCCCGGGCCTCGTATTCACCTTTGATTTGGTTGACCATGAGCAGAGAGTCCATAAAAATGTGCAGTCGGCAAACTCCGATGGCGATCGCGAGCTCAAGGCCCCCGACCAGAGCCTCATACTCGACTTCATTGTTGGTGGTCGGGAAGCTGAAGCGGACTGCATGGGTGAAATTTTGGCCCTCCGGGCCGATCAGGACGATACCGGCCCTGACACAAGTATTGGTTGACAATCCGTCCACATAGAGTTTCCACGAGGGGTGGTTGACTCTTGTGAATCTAGGTGGGAAAGTGAGTTCTACTATGAAATCGGCCAGGGCCTGGCCCTTGATGGTCGTCCTTGGGGCGTATGAGATCCCGTACTGAGCTATTTCTAACGACCACTTCAACAACCTGCAGCTGGTGTCCGGCCGGTGTAGGACTTGCCTCAAGGGTAGAGTGGTGAGGACCTCTACTTGGTGGTCGAAGAAGTAAGGCCTTAGCTTCCTTACGCTCATGACCAGAGCGTAAGCTAACTTTTCGAGTGGAGTGTATCTGAGCTCGGCATCGTGTAGGGCTTGGATTACAAAATAGATCGGAAGATGGTTCTGACCGTCCGCCCGGACCAGTACCGCGCTGAGGGCGACCTCGGAGGCCGCGAGATATAAGTAAAGCTTCTCCCCCGGAACCGGCTTAACCAAAATTTGTGGGTTTGCCAAGTATTCCTTTAATTTTGCAAAAGCTACTTGGCTTTCCCTATTCCAAGAAAATTTGCCGTTTTTATGGTCGAGAAGAAAGGCTTACTTTTGTCCCCGAGCCGGGCTATGAATCTGTTGAGAGAAGCGAGGCATCCGGTCAGGCGCTGCACTTGTTTGATCGTCCTTGGCTCTTGCATGTCGAGGACGGCCTTGATTTTGGCCGGATTGGCCTCAATCCCACGCTGGCTGATGATGTGCCCCAAGAATTTGCCGGTCTCCACCCCAAAGTTGCATTTCTTTGGGTTTAGCTTCATATTGTAGGCCTTGAGGATCTTGAAGGTCTCTTCGAGATCCCTGAGATGGTCTTCCTTTTTCAAGCTTTTTACCACAATGCCGTCGATGTAGACCTCCATGGTCCTTCCGATCTGATCTGCGAACATCTTGTTGACCAGGCGCTGGTAGGTCGCGCCGGCGTTGATCAGACCGAAGGGCATCCGGAGCCAAGAGAATATGTTCTTCTCCGTGTGGAATGAGGTGTGCTTGATATCTTCGACGGCCATGGGGATTTGATGGTAGCCGGCAAAAGCGTCCATGAAGGACATCATCTCGTGACTGGCCGTGCTATCTACCAAGTGGTCGATGTGCGACATCGGAAAATGATCCTTTGGGCATGCTGCGTTGAGGTCGGTAAAGTCTATACATAGCCTCCAGGCATTGTTTGTCTTTTTGACCAAGACGGCATTCGCGACCCATTGGGGCTCGTCCCGGGCTTGTTCGATCAACTTGTTGTCTAGCAACTTCTTGACCTCTTCAGCCAAAGCTTCGTACTTTTCTGGGCTGAACTTCCTTCTTTTCTGATGGACCGGCCTCTTGTTGGGGTCGATATTTAGACGATGGCATGCGTGCTTTGGGTCTATCCCGACCATGTCTTGGTGAGACCAGGCAAAAACTCCAACATTGGCCTTGAGGAATTTGATCACTTTCCCCCGTATTTCGGTCGGTATGCGAGTGCCGATTAGAACTTCCAGTTCCGGCCTCGAAGGGTCGACTGGAATGTGTTCCAATTCCTCTAAGGCCGTAGCTTGTTCATAGCTCCGCCGGTCGGAAGAATCGAATCTGGGGTCGAGATCGAGCTCGGATGGTTTGAAACCGATCCTAGGCTCGGGATCATCGATTTGCATCGGCTGAGGGTCGGTCGATGTGGATCCGGCCTCCGTGGTGGGTGTTGGAGTTATACGTGAAAGTATGCTTTTACTTTGTATAACTCGTGTATCAAACACTCGTTTTATGAGAATAATTATTTTATCGCATTTGTTTTAGTTATGATTGAATGTTGAATTTCTATTGCAAACCGTTCAATATGTAGTACGTGTTACATAGTAGTTAATGTGGTGATACCCGATCACGGAATACAACATTAACAGTTTACTTGTAACTAAACGTACATTTTCACGGCCTAGGTAGAATTGAACAATCCGCCGTGAAAGGTCGATGTGTAAGGCTCAGATTGGTCTGTCTTGACTAAGAGATTGCACTAGCACATTTAGTATGTGTTGAAGAGGTCCTACAGCGAGGATAAATTCTTCTGTTCTGAAAGGTGAAGAATTAGACCTCAGTGGTTGTTGATTTCTTAATCTCCGTCCCTTAAATAGGACCGTGTGTGCTTAGTAGTTACTGCTTTGATTCATGTTGGGTGAGAATCATTGCGACTTCGAACTTTGTGTCTTGGGCAGTAATATTAATCATACGACGGTTGCTAAGATTTAATACGGAGAAACGCGTGCGAGTACGGCTCGTGTGATTAGTCCCCTTGGTGGGCTCAGAAGTTTTATTGTACCAAATCTTGCAAGTGAAGAATTAGTTTCTTCGGTACGAATAATAATGTTGAGCTGTCTTTACTCCAAGGTGAAAGATGTTAATTAATTTAGAGCTATTCAGAAGCTTAATTAATTAATGGACTTGTTAATCTTAAACGCGGGAAATAATAACCGGGAGCCCATATTATCGTAATATGGATTAAGATGGATAGTGCAATATTAATTTATTAGTGGTAATAATTAATATTAATGGATTGAATTATATTGGGCTCAATATTGAAATTCAGAAGTCCATTAGGAGGTCCAATCTTAATTCTCCTTAAGGCCCCTCAAGTAGCCCATTAAGTAGCCCAATAATGATAAGGTGATTAAAATAAAAAGAATATATTATGCTGATTATTTCCATGAAATTTTCGAAAATTAGAAATCTAGGAGGAAAAAGATTTTGTTGATTTTCTTGAAAAGATATTATGGAAGATATGTATTCTTGGAATACAAGAATATCTCATATATTCAAGAAGATCCAAATATTGGGATTTCATCTTAGTATTTTCGAAAATTACAAGCTTATAAGCTAAGTGAGATTTTTGTGGAATATTTTATTGTGGAGAAAATAATATATGAGATATATTCAAGATTTCTTAGAGTCTAAGAAAAGATTTTTTTTCCAAGCCCAAATATTCTATAATTTTCGGCCACTATACTTATAAATAGGGGGTGATTATTTCATCCCCATGTACATAATTCCATGTGTTGGAAAAATCAAGAAGCATAGATATTTTTCTTTTTCCTTAGTTATTAAATTACTTGAAAGCGTCTCCCACCGGCGATCAAGTGAGGTGAAAAGGGAAATACTTGAGAAGGCTTTGGGTTGATAGAACGTGATTACAAGTGTCCCGTATATCCAAAGGCCATTACTACGAGAGGTACGTTAATCGCATATTTACTTGTTTAATTCCGCCTAGTTAAATATGTGAAATTAATTTAACATGCATGATGATAATTAGTTGTTGGAATTATTATTTGAATTAATTAGGATTAATTCATGCTAGTAATAATTGTATTTAAATTTGTATTTAAAGTTCATCCCGAATAGATTCCGGGTACCCTATTTTCCCAACAACTGGTATCAGAGCCACGGTTTCGGGCTCTGAATTTTGAATTGGAATTTAAATTATTGAACATTAAATTTGAAATTGGATAGTAGAATTGTTAGATCTTTTTTGCAGGTATCCAATTGTCATGGTTTTTAATGTTGTTAATTTCATGCGTGTGAATTAATTTGGTTTTTAATTCGATTCGTTCGAATTCGTTTTTCTCGTGAGAAAATCCACGAGTAGATTAGTTGTTTTTATTTTGATTCGATCATAGTAATAGACTAGTCTAGATCTAGTATTTATTTTTTTTGTAAAAATAAATTGTAACCGGATCGTGACGAAGAACGAAGAATTAAAAACGGCGTACCCGGACGACGCATACAAGCGTGGAGCGTGTATGGAGGTAAAATCATGCAAGGGGTGAAGAAAACGAGGACGAACGGCGAAAAAACGGCGTGCACGGCGCACGCCGTGCGCAACGGGCGCACGGCGCCGCACGCACCGCGCGCGCGCCTCGGCAGGCCTCTGTAGCGCCTCGGGGCGCCCCGGGCAGCACCTCGGGCGCGCCTCGGGTGCGCCTCGGGGCTGCGCTTTGGCGCGCCTCGGGCGCTTTTCCAGCGCTTCTCGGGCCGGGAAGCGCGCGGGCCCACTTCGTGGGCCGACGCGCGCTGTATCTCTGGCCGTGGAATTTTTTCGGTTCGTGTTTTTTTTCCGTGTGATTTTAAACGTCGTCCCGAACCCCAAACGATGTTGTTTTTGAAGAAGTGTTGCTGTTCGAGTGGGAGCACGTCGAGACGAACGTCGGAAAGCAACAAGGACGATTTTTCGCATCAAGATGTGAAGAAATTAAACCGTGACAATTGGATTCGAGTGCTCCAATGTGTTTAATTTTGTTTTGATGGATGTTTTATTTCGTGCACTTATTATTATTTGTTAATATGTGTTTGCATGAATTTAATTGTCCAAGAAAAACCTTACTTTCGAAAATTACTAAGTATGTTTTTATAATCGCAATTTTATTCCGGATATTAAAATTGGATTATTTTGGCCTCCATAATTTATTTATTTGTGAAGTTCTTTTGGAATACATTTCCCTCTCGGATCGGCCAAAAGAACGGATTTCACATGAATAAATTCCGAAAGGATGATTGTGGATTATTACTAGTGGCGGTATTGACCCTCACCACGAGTGGCTTGCTCAAAGCGAAATAATAATCCTGTATTTATTTATGGTTATTACTTAGGCATAGGAAATTGATATTAACTTACTCCCCTCGGAGTCCCTGTCAATTTCTATGTGGTCAAAGTGGGAGCCAACTATTAATTTTGAATTAAGGATTTGTAACTTTTAAGTTTGTGATCCGCTTGAATGTATTTAAATGTATAGACCACCCCTCGTGGTGCATTTAAATTGTTTCGAGATGTTGGCTGATGCATGATTATATTGTTTTAAGGTTTCAATATAATTGATGTGATCGAATTATGTGATAATTTCGTATTTTTCTAGATATTGATATGAATGTATGTTTTATTCCCATTTCATCATGTCGCAACCTTTTAATCCACTGTTTAATATACTTAAAGTTAATGAACCTTTTGGAGTGAATTATATCGATTGGAAATATTTTTTTTAAATTTGTCCTTACTGCACGAAAACACAATTGGGTTATTTATGTTAATATACCCGGCAAGCCTAATGATAAGTCAAGCAATGGGAAGAGGCAGTTTATGATCGGAAGCGTGACAATGAATGAAGTGCATCATCTTGACATTTCTGTCTGAGGATTTGAGGCGCGTTCATGAAGACATTGTATCCGCTGTTGAAATCATGGAACACCTTGAAGAGATGTTTTCACATCAGAATCCCATGACTAATCAGTTCACCAAACATGACTCGGTCAAGTTGGAAATGGTGGAAGGAACGCCCGTGAGGGAGCACGTTCTCGAGATAATGGCATACCTTAACAAGTTGGAAGTACTTGGTGCGGATTTTGATTGATTTCATATACCATTCCCTACCGAGAAGCTTTGAGTAGTTTCATCTGAACTGTCAGATGAATGAACGGACAAGTCGTTTGCCCGAGCTCTTGCAAGCTTTAGTTTCGGTGGAGGTGATAATGGAGCACCAGTCTAGTGCTATGGTGGCTAATGGTTCGTCTACCTCTTTTGGTCCCAATGGAGGGAAAAAGAGGAAGAGAACCAAAGGCCGGATCCAAGCAAATCCAATTGTTGAGAAAGGCAAATGCAAAGGCAAGCATCGAAGGGGAAGTGTTTTAGTTGCGGTGAGAGAGGACAATGGAGGTCTGCCTGTTCCAAGCCTAAGAGGTTAGGAAAGTTAGGTAATTCACACACCTTAGTCGTCGAAACTTGTGAAGTGGCGTATGCTGTCTATTCGTGGATAGTGGATACGAGAGCTACTGATCACATTTGTTTCATGGGTTTAAGCTAACCCGACGACTTAACGGAAGTGAGATCCCCATCACATCGGGCAATGCTACGAGAGTGGCAGCTGAAGCAGTGGGAGAAGTGCGCCTATCTTGTGAAGATAGAGTTGTGGTCTTGAGAGACGTTCCTCATGTTCCTAGTTTAGAAAGAACTCAACCTTCAGTTTCTAAACTGTTTTGAATAGATACTCAGTTTCTTTTAATAAGGATGTTATTATTGCTTGAAACGATGAGTTTATCTGTTCCGGAACTTCAATGGATGATCTTTATACCATTATTTGGGCACACCACTTACAAAATTGAATCTAATAACACATCGATTATTTCGAGTAATAAAAGAAAGCGTTCTTCGGAGATGAACGAAACACTTCTATGGCATCTTAAACTAGGTCATATTAATCTAAAGTGGATAGAGAGATTGGTGAAAGACGGATCCTTGGAATCATTTCAAGTCGAACCGTTTCCAACTTGTGAATCCTGTTTAGAGGGTAAAATGACCGAGAGGGCATTTGGAGCCAAGGGGAATAGAACCACGGAAGTGTTAGAACTTGTTCATACCGATATGTGTGGTTCAATGACGATCATAGCAAGAAGGGGTATGAGTATATTGTCTTTTTCAATGATTACTCGAGATATGGATACATCTACCTTATGATGCATAGGGAAAGAAGTATCAAGTCTCTACGATTTGTTCGTGGAGGCGAATACCTTAGCAATGAATTCTTGAACTACCTATCGGAAGAAGGGATTGTATCCCTGTTGACCACATCGGGAACCCCTCAATAGAACGGTGTGGCGGAACGAAGGAGCCAGACTCTTTTAGAAATAGTCAGATCCATGATGAGTTATTTGGATTTACCCAAGTCGTTTTGGGGTAACGCCTTGGAAACAATGACTTATATTCTAAACTTGGTGCCATCCAAATCGGTTCCTAAAACCCCAATGGAATTGTGGACCGGGGCGCAAGCCCAGTCTAAGACACTTGCAGATTTGGGGTTGTCCGGCATACGTGCTAGACAAGGAAGCCGGTAAATTGGATCCATGTTCGGAATTAAGGTTGTTTATAGGATATCCCATGGGAATGAAAGGGTGTATGTTCTATAGTCTCAAGGATTAAAAGACCGTGATTAGTTCGCACTTTAAATTCTTGGAGAAAGACTATATGAACAAAAGAAAGCCCAGAAGTGAGATTACCTTAGACGAGTTAAGAGGGCAAACTCCTATACCAAGTATACAAGATGATATACCACACGTCATACCTTTACAACCGGAACCCCGTCGTAGTGGGAGGATTGCAAGGCAACCCGAGAGATTCATGGGAATTGGAGAATCTTCAGATTTGATTCCCGGCGATGAATTAGACCCATGAACGTACGACGAGGCAATCCAAGACAAAGACGCGGAAGTGTGGCAAACCGCAATGGAAACCGAGGTGGGTTCGATGGATTATAATCAAGTGTGGGAGTTGGTTGATCCACCTAATGGGGTAGAACCTATTGGATGCAAGTGGGTGTACAAGAGGAAAAGAGGACCGGACGGAAGGGTAGAGACCTTCAAAGCAAGGCTTGTGGCCTGTGGCCTGTAGCTATGCTTAAGTCCATCCGTATTCTCTTGTCGATCGCTGCGCACCTAGATTACGAGATCTGGCAAATGGATGTCGAGACAGCTTTCCTTAACGGAAGTCTTGATGGGATCTATATGCAACAACCCAAAGGTTTCGTTGAAAAAGGCCAAGAGCACCTCGTATGCAAGCTTAAGAGATCCATTTTATGGACTTAAGCAAGCGTCGCGTACTTGGAACCAGTGTTTTGATCAAGTTATTAAGTCTTATGGGTTTGTGATCAAAACAAATTCGAAAGTTGTGTGTATAAAAGGTGTGACGGAACTGCGGTGGTATTCTTAGTATTATACGTAGACGGTATTCTGCTCATTGGAAACAATGTAAAGGTATTGTCAGACGTAAGGGTATGGCTGTCAAATCAGTTTGATATGAAGGACTTAGGGAAAAGCCGGTCACATCCTTGGGATCAAGTTCACTCGAGATCGCAAGAGGAAGATGTTGGGCTTATCGCAAGTTTCATACAAAGCCACTGTTTTGAAGCATATCAGCGTGCATGATTCCAAGAAAGGTTTTGTACCTTGTAGGCACGGAATCCATCTATCCAAAGAAATATGCCCTAAGACGCAAGTGGAGATAGATGACATGAAAGACGTTCCGTACGTTTCGGACGTAGGAAGCCTTATGTATGCAACGTTGTGTACGAGACCGGATATCTGCTTTGCCGTGGGCATGATGGCAAGATATCAAAGTAACCCCGGGAAAGCACATTAGATTGCAATTAAATGCGTTCTTTAGTTTCTGAAAAGAACTTGGTATGGAATGCTGATTTAACAATCAGACAATCTAATTCCCATGGGATACACGGACTCAAATTTCCAATCAGACATAGACTCCAAAATATCTACCTCGGGTAGTGTGTTTTACATGGGAGAAGGAGCCATGATATGGAGAAGCGATTTGCAGAAATGCATCGCCGATTCGACCATGAAAGCCGAATAAGTAACTGCTTGTGAACCAGCGAAAGAAGCGGTTTGGCTCAAGTACTTCTTAGTGGACTTGGACGTTGTTCCGAATTTGCCCGACAAGATAACTGTCTTTTGTGACAATGTCGGGGCAGTTGCAAATTCAAGGGAACCGAGAGCCCACAAGGCCAGCAAACACATTTAAAGAAAACACCATCTTATACGAGAAATCGTTAAGAGAGGAGATAAAGAGGTGGCAAAGATATGCGTCGGGGACAACCTAGTAAATCCATTTCACAAAGGGTCTGCCTCTGAATACATTCAAGAGACATGTGGATGGAATGGGAGTCAAGACTATTGCCAATCTGCTTTAAGTATAAGTGGGAGGAATTATTAGGTTAGTGTAGGTTGACATGAGATGTCACGGAGAGCTACTACACTAAGACATGCGTGATGTATACTAAAAGCAGACTTTAAGTATAAGTGGGAGATTGTTGGAGTTATACGTGAAAGTATGCTTTTACTTTGTATAACTCGTGTATCAAACACTCGTTTTATGAGAATAATTCTTTTATCACATTTGCTTTAGTTATGATTGAATGTTGAATTTCTATTGCAAACCGTTCAATATATAGTACGTGTTACATAGTAGTTAATGTGGTGATACCCGATCACGGAAGACAACATTAACAGATTACTTGTAACTAAACGTACATTTTCACGGCCTAGGTGGAATTGAACAATCCGCCGTGAAAGGTCGATGTGTAAGGCTCAGATTGGTCTGTCTTGACTAAGAGATTGCACTAGCACATTTAGTATGTGTTGAAGAAGTCCTACAGCGAGGATAAATTCTTCTGTTCTGAAAGGTGAAGAATTAGACCTCAGTGGTTGTTGATTTCTTAATCTCCGTCCCTTAAATAGGACCGTGTGTGCTTAGTAGTTACTGCTTTGATTCATGTTGGGTGAGAATCATTGCGACTTCGAACTTTGTGTCTTGGGCAGTAATATTAATCATACGACGGTTGCTAAGATTTAATATGGAGAAACACGTGCGAGTACGGCTCGTGTGATTAGTCCCCTTGGTGGGCTCAGAAGTTTTATTGTACCAAATCTTGCAAGTGAAGAATTAGTTTCTTCGGTACGAATAATAATGTTGAACTGTCTTTACTCCAAGGTGAAAGATGTTAATTAATTTAGAGCTATTCAGAAGCTTAATTAATTAATGGACTTGTTAATCTTAAACGCGGGAAATAATAACCGGGAGCCCATATTATCGTAATATGGATTAAGATGGATAGTGCAATATTAATTTATTAGTGGTAATAATTAATATTAATGGATTGAATTATATTGGGCTCAATATTGAAATTCAGAAGTCCATTAGGAGGTCCAATCTTAATTCTCCTTAAGGCCCCTCAAGTAGCCCATTAAGTAGCCCAATAATGATAAGGTGATTAAAATAAAAAGAATATATTATGCTGATTATTTCCATGAAATTTTCGAAAATTAGAAATCTAGGAGGAAAAAGATTTTGTTGATTTTCTTGAAAAGATATTATGGAAGATATGTATTCTTGGAATACAAGAATATCTCATATATTCAAGAAGATCCAAATATTGGGATTTCATCTTAGTATTTTCGAAAATTACAAGCTTATAAGCTAAGTGAGATTTTTGTGGAATATTTTATTGTGGAGAAAAGAATATATGAGATATATTCAAGATTTCTTAGAGTCTAAGAAAAGATTTTTTTTCCAAGCCCAAATATTCTATAATTTTCGGCCACTATACTTATAAATAGGGGGTGATTATTTCATCCCCATGTACATAATTCCATGTGTTGGAAAAATCAAGAAGCATAGATATTTTTCTTTTTCCTTAGTTATTAAATTACTTGAAAGTGTCTCCCACCGACGATCAAGTGAGGTGAAAAGGGAAATACTTGAGAAGGCTTTGGGTTGATAGAACGTGATTACAAGTGTCCCGTATATCCAAAGGCCATTACTACGAGAGGTACGTTAATCGCATATTTACTTGTTTAATTCCGCCTAGTTAAATATGTGAAATTAATTTAACATGCATGATGATAATTAGTTGTTGGAATTATTATTTGAATTAATTAGGATTAATTCATGCTAGTAATAATTGTATTTAAATTTGTATTTAAAGTTCATCCCGAATAGATTCCGGGCACCCTATTTTCCCAACAGTGGGTTCTGAGGCCGGAGTGGCCTTTTCAGAGTCGGGGTGTGGCCCGTCCGGTGTTTGGTCGTTGCAAATTGGAAATAAATGAGAGTTGGAATAATTCAAACACCTTCTAGCCATTGCCTGGTCACCTTTAATGGTGCCGACCACCCCCTCAGAGGTGGGAAATTTGATACAGTAGTAGTAGGAGGAGGCAACTGCCTCAAACACCTCTAAAAAAGGTCTACCTAGAAAGCCGTTATAGAAACTCGGCTGATCTACGATAATAAACTCTAAGGGCCTAGTTATCTTGACTTCTTCATTGTAGTGGCAGATGAGCTCGACAGAGAGCTTGATCCTTCCGTACGCAGCGACCGTCGCGTTCCCAAATCCCTTCAGCTGAAGGTCGATTGGCCTGATGAAGTTGACGAGGTCCCCGAGCTGGTCTAGGGCTGTTTTGAAGATGATATTGCAAAAATACCCATTGTCGACTAGTATTCGCTGAACCTCTTTGCCCAGAATCCGGGCGGCAATTACCAACGCATCGCCTTTGGGGTATATCACCCAGTCCGGTCCCGGTTGGAGAAAGTTATCTCTAAATCCTTGTGAATCTTTGGCTCTGGGGGCGTGACCAGGTTGACATTGGTCACCGCCCGGACCTCTGTCTTCCGTTTCCGGTTGGACTGCGTCGAGATGGGGGTGAGGCCGCCTAGGTTCCCCCCGCCGGCCTGGATCATGTTGACCCGACCGCCGGGATTTATGGGCGGGAGGAGGTCATCCTCATCATCATCCTCTTCTAAAGCCGCGACCGGCCTGAGAGGCCGGCCGCCTTCCTCGTTTCTTCGAGGGTTGCATTGCGGTTGCTGCTGCTGCTGCTGCTGCTGCTGGTCCTGACGGCCGGCTGGCCTCTGAAGGAGGTCGTTCAAACGCCCTTCGTCAAACAGCTTCCAAAGCTGCTTTAGGAGATCACGACACTGGCTCGTATTATGGCCAATAGAGTCGTGATATGCGCATAACTTTTTAGGGTCCAGCCGGGACCGGTCTCCAGAATAGGGCCTTGGCCGAGGAAGCATGTCCCGGTGTTGGATCGCATTGAAGATATGCACGGGGGACTGCCTCATGGCCTGAGTAAGGTGAACTTCCATGTCCTCGAATGACTTGAAGTTACCAGGCGGTTTGGCCACTTTCCTGGCTTTGGGACCACTTTTGGGTGAGGCCTGAGTAGCGGCCTCCGTCTCCTTTGCTATCGGCTCGGACTCCCCCAACCTGAGCGCCAGTAGCTTCCTCCGGGCCAGGTAGTCGCCGGCCCGGGCGCGGAACTCGGCGTAGGTCTTTGGGAAGTCTTTGGTGAGATGTTTAAACATTGGAGATCGTCCGTGGAAACCCCCAAGAGTTGCGTGCAAGGTCAGCTGGTCGCTGACTGGCTCGCCGGTCAGCATGACCTCGTCCACCCTAGCCACGTAGTCCTCGTCGGACTCTTCCTTCTCCTTGCGGATCCGCATCAAATGGTGCCAGCTTTCCGGCTGGGCCACTTTGGCTGCGAAGTATGATGAGAATTGTGCGCTCAGGGTGGCGAACGAATCGATCGACCGTGCCGAGAGAGACACGTACCATCTGTGGGCGAGATCGCCTAAAGTGAGCGGGAAGAGCCTGCACTTTGTGGCATCGGTTGCGCCACGCCCGGTCATGTAGATCCGGAATTTGCTCAGATGGGTTTCAGGATCCATTTTTCCCTCATAGAGTGGGGTCGGCGGAGGGACAATTTTGAGCTGGACCGGGGCAAGCTCAATATCCACCGCCAGGGGCTCGTTGGCGACCGGCCGGGCCTTAGGTTGGCCTTGCGCTTCTAGGAGCGCTTTCATCTCGTCAAGCTGCTTTTGCATCTTGACGAGTTCGGGGCTTGGGGTTTCGACCATTTGGTCGCCAGCGTCGGTCAGGGGGCCGATTCGATCGAACACGGTAGCTCGGGGGACCCCGCGTCCCAGAAGACCGCTTTGGGCAAAGCTCAGCTTGCGTCTGGCAAAATTTGCCGGGGTTAGACTGAACCTGGCCACCCTTTTGTGTGGCATCTGGGCCGTGCTCTGTGAGTTGGAGACGAACTCCGTGTCACCATACCCAGTGTCATAACTGGGGAGGCGGCTTGGATACCATGATGGATCCGTCGCGCCCAAACGGTTGAAAACTGGGTGGGCGGAGCCTCGCGACCGAGAGGAAACTGGGTTCGCTCGGCCTTGGCTTTCGCCCTGGTGCTCCACGGCCTTCGCTTTTCCCTTGAGCGCACGAGCATAAGCCTTATTTTTTTAGGCAGAGGTGGTGCTTCGGCACCCCCTTGCCTCTTCTGCCTGGCGGCGTCATCCTGACCCGGCCTGGTCAGGAGTGAGGAAGCCTCTGCCCTGGGATTGTGTGGGCTCTTCCGGAAAACGGATCGGGGAGGCCACGCGTTTAGCCTTCCCATGGCGAGTAGGGGTCGGTTCCCCTGATGCTCGTGTCGCGGCGTCCCTCGGTGTGACCGGAGCGCCGGTAGCCTTGTGGGCATGGGGTGATTTCTGGTGATCCATTACTCCAAGAGAGAGGGAATTAATGGTTTGAAGGTTTGAAGATTTGAATATATGGAGCTTTGAAGAACAGCGGGTGTTCTTTAAAGAGAGGTAAAAAAAAGATGAGTTGGATGGGTTGCACCCTCCTTCTAGCGCCAAATGTTGTTTACCAAAATATATGTTGCTGGGATTAAATGGCTATTTATAAGAGTTTCGGCAAAAATATCAAATGATTGGGTCCTTAAATGCTGAATTGAATGCTTAAATGAAGAACTGGAAATAAATATGCATGAACACTAGGAACACCAGATTTGCCAGGGGTGTTGGTCCCTGGACTTGAATGATAAGTGTATTGATTGTACTGAAAGAAAATTGAACTCCCTTTGTGTTACAAATGTGGGGGTATTTATAGCTTTCTCACTACAGGGGTATATCGGTCATTTCCGGCCTCTCGGGGGACAAGTGCATTAAATGCCTCCTGCCTCTGAGGGCGCGCGAGCACTGATAAGTCAGAGCTTGCAGGTGGTCGGCCACTAGGGTGTTGACGCATGTCCAAAAAGGACGATTCTCTGGCGAATTTCCTCATTTGGATGGAATATTCTCTGTCCCTGGGTATGATGGCGGTCTTTTTCCTCTTGGGGGAGGATCTCGCTTGATTCTGCCACGTGCTCTGAATCTTCCTTGCCGGTCGGGGCCGTCCCGAGGTCGGAGACCGGCCTCTTGACGGATCGCGTGGTCGGAGATTGCCCTTGTGTGTTGGTGGTGCCCTGGCGACCTCTAATGGTCTTCCTTAGTTGGGGCCGGACCGGTCCGGTCTCGGCCTGTTCGTCCAATACTCGGATCAACGTATATGAACGTTTCATGGTGATTTCCGGTCTCGTTTTTTAGGTTGGAAAATGGGGTCGGAGACCGCCGAGGTCGGGCATAGGCCGGCCTGGTCGATCCCGGCCTCTGAGCATCGCGTTGCCTTTTCCGGCCGGGTTCCGGCCGGCGCCGATCTGCGGACCAAAATGGTCACAACACCAATTGCTTCTTTATTATGTATGGATATGAACATTTCTTTTAAAGGTTTTGATGTTTGTTCTATTTTTCGTTTGTTTGTTTTTGGACTCATGGGTTTGCATACCCATTTTGGGCCTTGTGTTGGCCTTCTTTTGGATTAAGTTTGTGACTATGCTTGTTTGGACTTGTTAGTCCTTTCTTTTCCTCCCCTGGCCCGGGGTTGTGGGCCCTCCTTTTTTTTTATTAATAAAATAACCTAATTTGCTAATTTACACAAAATTGGTGTTTAAGACTAAAAAAATCAAATTTTTTACTGAAAAAATAATTTTTATTAGAAGTATAGTTTCATCCTTAAGATAATTTACACAAAATTTGTATTTTAAGACTAAAAAAGAAAGTTTTTGACCTAAAAAAGTAATTTTTATTAGAAGTGTAGTTCCATCCTTAAGCTAATTTACACAAAATTGGTATTTTAAGACTGAAAATGCAATTTTTATTAGAGGTATAGTTTCGTCCTTAAGCTAATTTACAAAAAGATGGTGTTTTAAGACTAAAGAAACAATTTTTATTAAAAGTATAGTTTCATCCTTAAGCTAATTTACATAAAATTGATGTTTTAATACTATAAAAATAATTTTTAGACCGAAAAAAGCAAATTTTATTAGAAGTATAATTTCATCCTTAATCTAATTTACAAAAAAATGGTGTTTTAAGACTAAAAAGACAAATTTTAGATTAAAAAAATAAATTTTATTTGAAATATAGTTTCATCCTTAAGCTAATTTACACAAAATTGGTGTTTTAAGACTAAAAAAAGCAATTTTTAGACTAAAAAAGTATTTTTTTTATTATAAGTATAGTTTCATCCTTAAGCTAATTTACACAAATTGATGTTTTAAGAAAAAAAAAATGCAATTTTTAGACTAAAAAATAATTTTTATTAGAAGTATAGTTTCATCCTTAAGCTAATTTACACAAAGTTGGTGTTTTAAGATTAAAAAAACAATTTTTAGACTGAAAAAATGATTTTTATTAGAACTATAGTTTCATCCTTAAGCTAATTTACACAAAATTTGTATTTTAACTCTAATTTTTTTTTTATTAGAAGTATAGTTTCATCCTTAAGCTAATTAACACAAAATTTATGTTTTAAGACTAATAAAATAATTTTTAGACTAAAAAAGTTATTTTTATTAGAAGTATAATTTCATCCTTAAGCTAATTTACACAAAATTTGTGTTTTAATACTAAAAACACAAATTTTAGACTAAAAAGGTAATTTTTATTAGAAATGTAGTTTCATCCTTAAGCTAACTTACACAAAATTGGTGTTTTAAGACTAAAAAAATAATTTTGATTAGAAATATAGTTTCATCTTTAAGCTAATTTACACAAAATTGGTGTTTTAAGACTAAAAAAGCAAAATTTAGACTTTTTTTTTTTATTAGAAGTATAGTTTCATCCTTAAGCTAATTTATAAAAAAAAAGGTGTTTTAAGACTAAAAAAATAATTTTTATTAGAAGTATAGTTAATCCCTATGCTAACTTACACAAAATTGATGTTTTAAGACTAAAAAACAATTTTTATTAGAAGTATAGTTTCATCCTTAAGCTAATTTACACAAAATTGGTTTTTTAAGACTAAAAAAACAATTTTTAGACTAAAAAAACAAATTTTATTAGAAGTATTTGGTGATCAATTTTTATCGGGTGGATTAGTGACTGTTTTAGTTCGGTTTAAGATCACCAATCAATAACGTGTGATTGATTATCACCGTAAATGATAAATCGAAGGTTCGGGTTGTGGAATCGTAAACACGAGAGTCGAAACCGAATTAATTTCGTATGTGTGTACGTTTAGGTATGTTAGTGTGTGTTTTGGGAGTATTTGTGAATTTGAACTTGTATTTCTTAAGCTGGAGAACAACTATTTATAGTGACTAGCAAGCATGAGGTGTTCCTGACTCTTGGTCTCCCTAGCCTGCATGCTTGACATGTGTCCTTTGACTCTAGTTTGACCTTATCTAAGTTAAATCTTAGTTACAAAGTCTTATTTGGTCTTATCTCGGACTTCATTGTTGTTCGTCCATGTCAGTTTAAATCGATCCAGGATAGTTCTTTCATAGAAGTTGTTCGCCGTTTGGGTGTATGGCTCAGAAGTTGTTCGCCTTTGTGTCTTGCACAGATTGGCTTTGGGATCTTGGTCCTTTGTTCATCAGCATACACCTCTTAGACTGATAACTGTAATACTTTTACCAATGTTGTTCGTCATTATTGACTTGGTGGTGGGTCCATATTTGGTCTTCGGTCTTTAAGCATGTTTGCCAATATCTTGTTCGTCGGTATAGTTGTTCGCCACTTTATACACTCCTTGGATTAGTTTATGCACCCAGGCTTGATTTTCTTTATTGATTTGATTTGGGGTTGATTTCTCGTAATCCTTCTTATGGCTTTAATCCTTGTTCGCTCATCATTGATTTATGTTCGCCTGTCAACAATTGCCCCCTATCCTGGCTATATGTTGCCCCAGACGAGCAACTTTGTGGCGAGCAACTATAGTTAGGATATTATACTGGTGTGGATATGGACGAACATCTTTGACCTGAGCGAGCAATTTCGGATCTGCCTCTTCACCTTCCCACGATCTGGGGGATGTATGAGGATGACGTGGGCGGTATGATTACGCGCTGCCCACGCGCGAGCATTCCCGAGGTCACGCGCCCCTATAATTGCATTTAGGTCCCTTGATTTTTAACCTTGCTCGAAAGTAACCCTGTTTTCCTTCAATTGGGTCCATAATTTTGGGGTAAATTACACTTTGAACCCCGTTTTTTTCTTGGGGTATAAATTGAAGAGGGAAACGAAATTTTCCCACTTCTTCATCTCTTGCTACAGTACCTCCGGCAATCTCCTCCATTATCGGCGATTTCAAGCTTTCCGGCGTCCATTTCTCCAGCATTTTGCCTCCAACTTTGAAGTAAGGTAGTTATTTTCTCATCTCTCTCATTCTTTACTCTCTTCTTTCGTTATTTTCTTCATCGCCGCCGTGGGGAGAATTTGCTCCGCCGTTGTCTACCCAGTATCGCCGCCGGAGTCTCGAAAAATTACACCTAAACCTTTCAAGAAATTCTCCACTGAACTGATGTCCTCCCACTCTAGCAACCGAAATTCCGAGGAGCATTTGGATCCCTTTTTTTCGATCGTGCCATTTGTCGAGCAGCCGCCGTTTGAGGTTTCCTCCGAAGCGCATCCCGACGTAGATTCTGTGGTCCGATCAACGGAGGACACTGGTGCTCGCCAGTCCGGCGAAAAGATTGAGGAGGCCGCAAGTAGCTCCTCCGACGAACAGTCCACCTCCGGCTCCGAATCTGAGGAAGATCCAGAATTTGACGAGCTTACCCCTGAATTTTTGGAAGGGATAGAGTTTCCAGGCCCTAAGATGCTCGAAAACGAGATTCCCACTGGTGTTGCTCACCCATTTAATTGGCGAGCATATTCGGACGATCATGCGAACAACTTTCCTCGCCCTCCGCGTCAAGTTTTGGATCTGGTGAGAACCGAGTACCAGGCGAGCAAAATTAAGAGCGTTGTTCGCAAGGATGAGCTCAACCTCATACGGGAAGCATATCAAATTCTTCATGACATCTTCATGTGGGCTCCCAAGAGAAAGGAAAGAGCTGATCGGCCTCCACTCGGGTGTACAGCGATCAACATTGACACTCTAATTGCTGGGTTGAGGCTGCCGTTGCCCCCGGTTGTTGGTCGTTTTCTGGAGGCGACCAACTTAGCCATCATCCAAATAACACCTATTGGGTGGATGAATCTGCTCGGCATCATGGGCTTGTTCGCCCTGGAGGGATATGTTGACCGCATCACCGCCGAGGAGGTCAACTATTTGATGACCATCACCAAGTGTCCAAGGGGTGAAGAAGGGTACTATTATTTAAAAGCCCGGGCTGGACTGAAACTGGTGGAAGGGGTGCCGAACAAGATTCGGGATTGGAAGGAGCACTTTTTCTTTATTGGGGGCGACTGGCGAGCATCTTCTGGCCCTCACGGCGGTGCCGGGCGTATATTTGAACCCACCACCTATGGGCAAATCAAACGTAAGGTTATCTTTGCTCGCCCTTACATAAAGTTCTAATTTAACTTTTTTTATTTGCTCGCAGGTCCCCGGTTACTCAAGTGGAATTCAGAGAAGAGGAAATTGGCTCTGAATTCCTCTTCACTTCATGTTTGGTCGCTCTTCGGGATAAAGCTGAAAGGACCATCGAATACATGAACAAGGAGAAGTGTAAAAAAGCTGCTCGCCTGTTTACGTATCCCCATCATTTGGAGGCTCAAGCTGAGGTGCCCCCAGGTATAAAAATTTATAACTTTCAAAATAAACTTTGCTCGCCATCACTCTCTGAACTTGCTCGTCTAAATTAAATTTAATTAACTCTTTTTTTTTAGCCGAGCAAGTCACCGTTGCTGTCCCTCCCAGTTTTGCTCTCCTATAACAGAGGGTGTTTGATATGGCGCTACCCAAAGGACGAAAGAAAAAGGGTGATCCGCCTTCCAAGGTGTTGGTTATGACCAACAAGGCCTCCGCCGCCGAGCATGCCCACCGGACGTCCGCCCCGCCGAGCACATCGCCTAAACCGGCCCCCGCCTCTCCTCATGGTCTAAAAAGACTGAAGAAGAGCGATGGCACATATGTCACACAGGCGCCCACCACCACTGACAAAGGAAAATCCAAGGTGGGAGGATATGGTCGTCTGCCCTCCTCTGAAGCTGCTCGCCCTCCTACATCCGATGAAAGAGGAAAGGCGAGCAAAGATAGGCATACACCTCCTCGTGGGCTTGACGACATCACCTATCTAGGGTGGGACGGAGCTAAATTTGCCGAGTAAGGATTCCTCCTTGAACTCTTCCAAGGGTTGAGTAAGTTGAAAAATTTACCAAGTGTGAAAGCTTCTTTGCTTGCAGGTATCGACCTAATGACCATCCGGGGTGAATAGACACACTTCACCAATACGCCTGCTCGAAGACCCCGGCAAACATCCGTGACATCTCGGATGACCATGTTCGTCGGGCAACTGAAATTATTGCTCGCGCCTGGTCAAAACCGCTGAACAAGGCCGTGCTTGCCCAAGGGCCCATTGATAACTTTCACTTGTCAATGGTACAAGCTGCCAACTCCCTTGTATCCGCTCAAAGGGGAATGGCTCAAGTGGTGGAGCTGGAAGAAGCTGCTCGCCAACATGCTGCCACTGTTCGCCACCTTTCAGAGGAGGAGGATACAATGGCGAACAATTTGAATGGCCAAATTGCTCGGCTTAACAACCAGATCTCCCTCTACATCGACAATGAGCAGAAATACCTTGAAAAAATTCAAGGTTTATCCAGCGAATTGGGAGGCAAAGAAGCCATGCTCGGCGAGGAAAAGAGCAAACTGTCAGCGACCGAGCAGAAAATTGCCGATCTTGAGACGGAAGTTGCTCGTCTCTGGGAGTCGGAAGCCAACCTCTTCACACGCGAGCAACTTGAAGAGGAAGTTCAGGCTCGGACTGGCCCCATTTCCAACCTTGGATATATTTGTGTCTACGCGGACAGCATCCGCACGGCCGATGCTTACGATTACAAAGACTTGGTTGAAGAAATGGGAAAGGACCTGTCCGAGTTCATCGAACATTATCCGCCGCCGAACAACATTGAAATCCAGCTGGCGGACCTGGCTGAATTGGGGGTCAAGATTGATAAACTTGACTCTAGCATTACTGTTATCCACCCTCCTCACCACGCTATTGAAGACGAGCAAGAGGAAGAGCCGGCCGCTGCTGACGAGCAAACTGCTAAAGAGGCGGAGGATAAGGCAGCTGAAGACCTGGCCCGAGACATGATTGTCGATCATCCCGCCGAACAAACTCAAGATCCTCCTCTAGCCGAGCAGCAGTAGTTCTTAGGACTTAGCTTTTTTTTTCCTTCGTCGTAGTTGTTCGTTCTTTTTGTAATACTTTTGTAATAACTTTCCAAAGCTATACTATTTTTGAGGCTTAATGCCTTTTGATTAATGGAATGTCTTTCTCACGTTCGCTCATTTTCTTGTATATGTTAATTGCCTTTACATTTTTGTCAATGCCTTTGCAATTATAACATATAGTGTTGGGCTTTTGTTCGAACTGAACTTTGCCTTTAGTGGAATCAGGGTTCAGCCTTAGGTTCTGTTCATTTTAAAAAACGAACAACCTTTAAGTGGCTTTGGTCTTTAGGTTCTGTCCAATTTAAAAAACGAACAACCTTTAATCGGACTTGTACCTCGAGCTTTGGACTTTTCCTTCTTGACGAACAACTATTATATTTACATTATGAAAAATTTACAAGTATTGTAAGACTGCTCGTCACTAACAAATATAATCTGACGAACAACTTTGAACTAACTAAAACATGCTCGATTATAATATTTTTGCCGAGCAACTCTTTCTACAAATAAAAGATGAAACAACACTAAACTATACAATGTGCCGAACAACTTTACATTCTATACTTAGCAAAAATTTCAAAAAATTAGGCAAGTTTTTGGTTCATCTTACTTGGTTCACTGGCCCCCCAAGACATTTGTTCGCCCAATTAAGAACTTGTTCGTCTCATTGATAGTACTTCTTCAGATGTACTGCATTCCAGGAGTATTGGGCCGGCTTGCCTTCCATATCTTCGATATCGTATACACCATTAACGAATTTTTCCGTTATACGATACGGGCCCTCCCAAGTTGGTCCCAATACGCCTGGAGGTTGGGCGAGCAACTTTCTTAGAACCATATCTCCAACTCTGAATTCCCTGACTTTAACATGGGAATTATAATAGCGTTCTGCTCGCTGCTTGTAGGTAGCATTTTTTAGCTCGGCATTCAGTCTTTTTTCTTCGAGCAAATCCATTTCAGTAGCTAGAGCAGAGTTGTTCGTCTGCTCATCAAAGTTGGTCGTCCGATATGTGTTGGTCTTTAACTCGATTGGTATTACAGCCTCTGTTCCGAAAGCCATTGCAAAAGGTGTTTCTCCGGTGCTTGACCTGGGAGAAACCTTGTATGCCCATAAGACTTCCGGAAGCTCTGTAGACCAACTGCTTTTGCTCTCCGCTAGCCGTACTTTTAACGTATGCTTGATGATTTTGTTTACGGCTTCGACTTGTCCATTCGACTGGGGATGATAGGGCGTAGAATAATGTTTCTTGATCCCCCACTTCGTACAGAAATCTCTCAACTCTTTTCCATCGAACTGCGGACCATTGTCTGTCACGATGGTTTGTGGAACTCCAAAACGACAGACAATGTTCTTCCAAATAAAGTTGATCATTTTCTGTTGCGTGATTTTCAACATGGCCTCTGCTTCTGCCCATTTTGTATAATAGTCGACTGCCACAACGGCAAATCGAACTCATCAAACTCCCACTGGGAAGGGACCAATAATGTCCATCCCCCATCTTGCAAATGGCCACGGGCTATAAACTGATATGAGCTGTTGGGCCGGGGTATGAATGTTTGGGGCAAAGATTTGACATTGGTGGCAAGTCTTTGCTTTCTTGATTGCATCTTGACATAAGGTTGGCCAATAATAGCCTTGTCTGATGGTTTTGTATGCCAAGGCTTGCCCCCAGTATGATTTCCGCATACTCTAGCATGTATTTCTTCGAGTATTGCTCATCATTGCCCCCTAGTCAAACATTTGAGAAGTGGGATTGATATTCCTCTTTTGTAAAGCTGCTCGCCTACCAGAGTATATCTGGCGGCTTGCTTAATTAGCTTGGCAGCTTCAAAAGAGTTGTTTGGTTTTTCTCCACTTTTCTAATATTTGACTATATTTGTTCTCCAATCTTCTTCTTCACTTGCTTGTTCATCAAGTTGATTGACATTATAACTTCTTGTTGATGGATCATTCATCTTTGTAATTATAATGTCTGCCAACTCTGCTGGCCCCTCACTTTTTGCTAGTCGGGCCAACACATCTGCTTGCGTGTTGCTTGTCCTTGGAATTTGTTCAATGAAGACTTGTTCTAACAAGGACATCAGGTAAGCAACAATTCGCTGATACTCGATCATGTGATCGTCTTTCGCCTCGTATTCACCTCGGACTTGGTTCACAATCAATTGCGAGTCGCCAAATATTTGCAGCCGTCTAACACCTACTGAAAGGGATAGGTGGAGACCAGCAATGAGAGCTTCGCACTCAGCTTCGTTGTTGGTTGCCATAAAACCAAACTTGATTGCCGAGGTGAATACTTGTCTGTCTGGGCTAATTAGAACCACTCCTGCCCCCGAGGCCATGTTAGTTGAAGATCCGTCAATGTAAAGATGCCAGGGGTGATCAAGTCCTCTCGTCGGATCTGGTGGGAAGGTTAGTTCGACAATAAAGTCGGTTAACGCTTGCCTTTGATCGCAGTTCGAGGAGCATAGGTTACCCCGAATTGGCTAATCTCTAGTGACCACTTTAATAGGCGACCAACTGTGTCAGGGCGATGGAGAATTTGTCTGAGTGGGAAAGTTGTTAATACTTCAACTTGATGATAAAAAAAGTATGGTCGTAACTTCCTCACACTTATGACAAGTGCGTACGCCAGTTTCTCGGTTGGAGAGTATTTGATCTCCGCATCGTGTAAAGCTTGACTGACGTAGTAGATAGGTTGATGAAATTTGTCGTCTTCTCGCACTAGAACAGAGCTGATAGCCACTTCTGACGCTGCTAAGTATAAATATAGCTTCTCTCCTGGGATGGGTTTTGATAGGATTTTTACATCTCCCATGTAATCTTTGAGTTGGTCGAATGCCTTTTGACAGTTGTTAGTCCATGTGAACTGTCCTTTCTTGATAGCTTCAAAGAATGGACGGCATTTGTCTCCCGATCTGGATATGAACCGATTCAATACTGCTAGGCATCCCGTAAGCCTTTGCATTTCTTTTATTGAACGTGGAGGTTGCATATCCACGATCGCTTTAACTTTTGCTGGATTGGCTTCAATCCCTCGTTGACTAACAAGATGGCCCAGGAATTTTCCTGAATGAACTCCGAAACTGCTCTTCTTTGGATTCAGCTTCATGTTGTAGTGTCGAAGGATTTCGAACACCTGGGTCAAATGTTGAAGATGGTCTTCTCTTCGGGGGCTTTTGACTACGATATCGTCCACATAGACTTCTACCGTATCACCGATTTGTTCGTCGAACATCTTGTTCACCAACCTCTGGTATGTTGCTTCGGCGTTGATGAGGCCGAAGGGCATTCTTTTCCAACACAACAAATTTTTGTTTGTATAAAATGCTGTGTTTTCTTGATCGTCTGGATGCATTGGAATTTGATGGTACCCGGCAGAGGCATCCATGAATTTTAGCATTTCATGACCTGCCGTACTGTCCACCAACTGGTCAATGTGGGGGAGTGGAAAGTTGTCCTTCGGGCATGCTGCATTTAGATCTGTAAAGTCTATGCATAGCCTCCAGGTCCTGTTTGGTTTCCTCACAAGGACTGGGTTTGCTACCCATTGTGGACAGAGTGCTTGTCGGATTAGGTCGTTGTCTAACAACTTTTTTACTTCTTCGTTCAAAGCTTGATACTTGTCTGGGCCATACTTTCTTCATTTTTGATGGATTGACCTTTTTGCTTGATTGATATTGAGCTTGTGACAAGCATGTTTTGGATCTATCCCCACCATGTCTGCATGAGACCAAGCAAAAACATCTAGATTTTTACTGAGGAACTCTTTCATTTTGGATCTGTAAGGCTCAGGGAGCTCAGATCCTATGTATAATTCAAGATCCGGGTTTTCAGGATTAACTTTGAACGCCTCCAGCTCTTCAACTGGAGTTGCTCGTCGTTTTTGTCCTTTCCACCGAGGATCAAGTATTGGTCCCTCAGAGTTGAAATCATTTTCGATGTTCATCGGCTCTGCCCCCAGGCGGGGATCTAGATCATCTGTTGGCCCTGATTCGTTGTTGTTAGTCAACACCTGGCCCTCCAAGCCATCATATGAATATTGCTCGTCACCACCCCTTTGTTGTTCGTCAGGATGATGCTCCTCCTGGGTGGTGAGGAGTTGTTCGTCCAACACTTGCTCGTCATGATGTTGTTCGTCAGTATCCATGTGGTCTTCCTCTATGTCCATCATGTTCTCCAGTATTGATGGTTCATTAGTAGGACAGCTAGTTGTGGCTTCCATCATGGATACTGATACATGTTTGGCCTGCAACTGTAAGAGACATTCCCTGGCCTTTCTTTGATCTCCTTTGATAGTACCTGCTCCACTTGCTGTTGGAAATTTCAAACAATAATGGTAAGTGGAACATGCAGCTTTGAATTCATTTAAAAGGGTCGACTGTCAAAACAATTTGATATGAAGGACTTAGGGGAAGCCGGTCACATCCTTGGGATCAAAATCACTCGCGATCGCAAGAAAAGGATGTAAGGCTTATCGCAAGCTTCATACATTGACACTGTTTTGAAGCAATTCAGCATGCAAGATTCCAAGAAAGGTTTTGTACCTTTTAGGCACGGAATCCATCTATCGAAAGAAATAAGCCCTAAGACACAAGCGGCGATAGCTGACATGAAAGGTGTTCCGTACGCTTCGGCCGTAGGAAGCCTTATGTATGCAATGCTGTGTACGAGACCGGATATCTGCTTTGCCGTGGGCATGGTAGCAGGATATCAAAGTTATCCCGGGAAAGACCATTGGACTGCCGTAAAGTGCATCTTGAGGTATCTGAAAAGAACTCGGGAGCGGATGCTGATTTACCAGTCAGATAGTCTAGTTCCCGTAGGACACACGGACTCGGATTTCCAATCAGACACAGACCTAAGAAAGTCAACCTCGGGTAGTGTGTTTTGCATGGGAGAAGGAGCCATGACATGGAGAAGCGATTTGCAGAAATGCATCGCAGATTCGACCATGGAAGCCGAATAAGTAGTTGCTTGTGAAGTAGCGAAAGAAGCGGTTTGGCTCAAGTACTTCTTAGTGGACTTAGACGTCGTTCCGAATTTGCCCGACAATATAACCGTCTTTTGTGACAATGTCGGAGCAGTTACAAATTCAAGGGAACCGAGAGCCCACAAGGCCAGCAAACACATAGAAAGAAAACACCATCTTATACGAGAAATCGTTAAGAGAGGAGATAAAGAGGTGGCAAAGATAGCGTCGGGTGACAACCTAGCATATCCATTCACAAAGGGTCTGCCTCTGAATACATTCAAGAGACATGTGGATGGAATGGGAGTCAAGACTATTGCCAATCTGCTTTAAGTATAAGTGGGAGGAATTATTAGGTTAGTGTAGGTTGACATAAGATGTCACGTAGAGCTACTACACTAAGACATGCGTGATGTATACTAAAAGCAGACTTTAAGTATAAGTGGGAGATTGTTGGAGTTATACATGAAAGTATGCTTTTACTTTGTATAACTCGTGTATCAAACACTCGTTTTATGAGAATAATTCTTTTATCGCATTTGCTTTAGTTATGATTGAATGTTGAATTTCTATTGCAAACCGTTCAATATATAGTACGTGTTACAAAGTAGTTAATGTGGTGATACCCGATCACGGAAGACGACGTTAACAGTTTACTTGTAACTAAACGTACATTTTCACGACCCAGGTGGAATTGAACAATCCGCCGTGAAAGGTCGATGTGTAAGGCTCAGATTGGTCTGTCTTGACCAAGAGATTGCACTAGCACATTTAGTATGTGTTGAAGAGGTCCTACAGCGAGGAGAAATTCTTCTGTTCTGAAAGGTGAAGAATTAGACCTCAGTGGTTGTTGATTTCTTAATCTTCGTCACTTAAATAGGACCGTGTGTGCTTAGTAGTTACTGCTTTGATTCATGTTGGGTGAGAATCATTGTGACTTCGAACTTTGTGTCTTGGGCAGTAATATTAATCATACGACGGTTGCTAAGATTTAATACGGAGAAACGCGTGCGAGTACGGCTCGTGTGATTAGTCCCCTTGGTGGGCTCAGAAGTTTTATTGTACCAAATCTTGCAAGTGAAGAATTAGTTTCTTCGGTACGAATAATAATGTTGAGCTGTCTTTACTCCAAGGTGAAATATATTAATTAATTTAGAGCTATTCAGAAGCTCAATTAATTAATGGACTTGATAATCTTAAACGCGGGAAATAATAACCGGGAGCCCATATTATCGTAATATGGATTAAGATGGATAGTGCAATATTAATTTATTAGTGGTAATAATTAATATTAATGGGCTGAATTATATTGGGGCTCAATATTGAAATTCAGAAGTCCATTAGGAGGTCCAATCTTAATTCTCCTTAAGGCCCCTCAAGTAGCCCATTAAGTAGCCCAATAATGATAAGGTGATTAAAATAAAAAGATAATATTGTGCTGATTTTTCTTTGAATTTTCGAAAATTATGTATACTAGGAGAAAAAAGATTTTGTTGATTTTCTTGGAAAGATATTATGGAAGATAAGTATTCTTGGAATACAAGATTATCTCATATATTCAAGAAGATCCAAATCTTGTGATTTTATCCTATTAATTTCGAAAATTACCTCTTATTTAGGAGAGTGGGATTTTTGTGGAATATTTTATTATGGAGAAAAGAATATATGAGATATATTCAAGATTTCTTAGAGTCTAAGAAAAGATTTTCTCCAGGCCCATAAAATCTTCTAATTTTCGGCCACTACTCTATAAATAGGGGATGATTATTTCATCCCCAAGTACATAATTCCATGTGTTGGAAAAATCAAGAAGCATATATATTTTTCTTTTTCCTTAGTTATTAAATTGCTTGAAAGCGTCTCCCACCGGCGATCAAGTGAGGTGAAAAGGGAAATACTTGAGAAGACTTTGGGTTGATAAAGCGAGATTTTAATTGTCCCGTATATTCAAAGGCCAATTCTACAAGAGGTACGTTAATCGCATATTTAATTGTTTATTCCGCTTAATTAAATATGTGAAATTAATTCAACATGCATGATGATAATTAGTTGTTGGAATTATTATTTGAATTAATTAGGATTAATTCATGCTAGTAATAATTGTATTTAAATTCGTATTTAAAGTTCATCCTGAATAGATTCCGGGCATCCCTATTTTCCCAACAATTTGGACTTCTTTAACAAGCTTTGCAACCTCACGGCGAGTTCTCCGGTGAGCTTCTCACGGCGGCGAAGAGTTTCCACACGGCGGTGACCGGTGGTTTTTTGAAAAGGTAACTTTCAGACTCGCTGAAAAACTCTTTTTCTTGATTACTATGGTACGACGGTGGACGGGTCCTCCGCCTGGGCAAAGGGGCGGCGCCTCCTCGAGTGGCGGCGGTGGTGGCGGAGCCAATCGCCGTTTATTTGAAGAGAGAGGAAGTTCTCGTGGAGGGAGTGGAGCCTCTTCTTCTCGTCTAGCGGGCTCGATCTGGGCTCATGACGACGACGGTTTGGATGCTTTGTTCCCGGCTCCGGGCCGGTCACTGCTGGGTACCGGTGCCCGGGAAGGAGTTCCTGTGGTGACAGGAGGGCTTCAGACCGGGTCGTCAGCCCGGCCCATGGAGAGTAGTAGGGACCCGTTGGACGACCTTCTTGAAGAAGATGACGAGGAAATCGGCCACGGTGAAGGTGATGACATGGCCAACAACTTGTTGCTTCAGAATCTCGCAGCCGAGCAGATAAAAGAACGGCTTGGGATGGTGAACGAGGCTTCAGGGTCGGAAGCTGAGGAGATTGAAAGGTCGGCTGCGGTCGGTCGGAGTCTTAGCCAGGACCGGCGAGACCAGGTCAGATGAGCCTTTTGTCTGTGGTCGGACTATGTGGTGGAGAAGGATGATGTGGACTCCGTCGTCTTTGATTTTGAGGCTTATCACGATCACTTCCGGCTGGGTTCAACCGTTCGCGATCCGGCCACAATTCGGATTGCGGATTTGGAAGAGTCTAAACGGTGGACTATCGGCCAAGCACAGAGCCGGGTGACCCAGGACTTTCTGGACGAGGCCCGGATTGGTTGGGACGTTCCATATGACGTCCAACTTTATGCCCCAGAGGTGAATGAGCGGGCCGATCAGCCTCCTCGAGGGATGGTGGCCGTGACTCAAGACATGATGGAGGTCGGATTCCGCTTCCCCCTCCATCCGGCCGTCTCCTATCTCTTGAACTACTGGAACCAGGCGCCCATCCAACTGCTTCTGAACGCATGGATGATCATCACGAGCGTCATGGCTCTGTTTGGGCAGAACCGACTTTATCGGATGCCGAACCCGGGGGAGATGACTTATCTCTACCGGATATAGAATGAAAGGAGCGGGACCGGCGAGTCGTATATCCAAACGAAGGGGCAGAAGCTGGTGACCAGCCTGCCGAGTAAAGGCTGAAACGACCGGAAGAAATGGTTCTTCGTCGGTGGGGCTTGGAAGACCGGGTATCCGGACGGGACAGAGATCGATGTTCCGACCAACATCCGTCCGAAAAATCCTAGTAAGGAAATTTTAGTTAAAACTCGAACTAAAAGTACTGGTCTAATTTTTTACTTCTTTTGCAGGCTACCCTTGCCCTTCCGACCGGGAGCTGAATTTTGACTTTGTGGTCGTCCGGGAACGGATTCTCTCATTACCGGCCGCGGAAAGGAATCAGGCCCTCCTCCGAACACGACAAGCTCGGCTTTCCAGCCGTTTCTTCCAGTTTCCGCGTCATCTCAAATTGACGGGTAAGCACCAGGGCGGGACCGGGTCCCGACCTTTAGTTTGTGTTGTTTTTTTTTAACACTTCGTGTCTCGTCGTTGCAGTTCCCGATTTCCCAATCGTGAGGCAGTGCCCGCCAGAACTCCTTGAAAGCTGCCCGGAGATGTTTTCCTTGATGGGGGCTTGTGCAGTGAAAAAGACGACCCAAGGGGCTAAGAAGAAGAGGAAATGAACCGGTGCCCGGACCGGGATCGTGATCCAGGAGCCGATCCCTCTCCAGTCCGTTCCGGCCACCGGCTTCCTCTCCGATAACGGGCAAGAAAAGGAGCTGGGAGGAGGCCGAGATCGAGGAGGCCGGCCAGCATGGGTTGAGCCCGGGCCCGATTGACATTTCCGACGACACACCGCCCGGACCCAGGCCGGTCGGGACAGAGACCGTGGCCCACGGGGTGCCGGCCCCCGGTCGGGAGGATGACTGGACCTACTTTGGTCGTGATCCGGCCCGCTTCCAAGCGTAAGTTTGTTGATTTTAAAATTTTCCTAAGGCATTTTTATTCGTATCTGACCTGATCTCCCTTTTGTCCAGACTGACGCGCAACAACTCAGGCCTCCCTCCAATGGTGTTGGATTTCCTTTCTTCCCGGGCTCCAAGTTCTATCGTGGATATGCCGGAATATATGAGCCGGTCGGTGAATTCTTTGCCCCAAGCTTGGACCTGGGAGTTAGCCGACGTCGCCGAGCGTCGCCCCCGATACGCCGGTCGGGCCTGTGTTGCACTCGTCAGCCAGACGACCATCATGGCCAACCTTGTGGAGAACGAGCTCAACAGTGCCCTCATCACTGTGCGGAGGCTAGAGGCCGACCTGACCCGGGCTCGAGAGTGAGAACGTCGCGCTAAAAAAGAAGAAGGATTACACGGTCGGCTAGATGGAGGTCGTCCTGAAGGAGAAGGATGACGCTCTCGGCCGGGCAGAAATGGCGTACAAGACGTTGGCAGATACCAGGAACCGGGTGGCCGAGATGGAGGACGTCAATGCCGATCTGCGGCTGGAGGCGCACAGAGCCCGGGGGGATGCCGATCAGGCCCTTGCCCGGCAGGCCGAGTTGGAGAGGGAGCTCCAAAAGAAAGCTGGGGAACTGGCTGCCTCCCTTAGCCGGCCGGCATACGATCCGAAGGATCCGACCGCCAACCCGGAGCTCTTCTCTGAGTTCTGCTTCTACATGGCCGCCGCCAGCATGATCCGGGTTGCGCGCCAGGCCGGTCTCGAGACCAAGTCTCTGGAAGATTACTTCCGGGAGTACGTTGCCAAGAACCCGGTCAACGAGGGCTACTGGTTTCCCTTTCTCGATCTGGAGACCGGCCTGGGGGTGGACCTTTCCTGGTTCCCGCACCGGTATAGGCTGATCCAACCGGGTCAGGGCCCCCCGGCCGCTGACGAAGAAGAAGAATGAGAAGAGGAAGGAGGAGAGGAGGCCGCTCCGGATGTTTCCCAGGCGGCGGGCGGAAGTGCCGCGGAGGCTTGTGTTGAGGAAGTTGCTGCCTTTGTGGCCGGTACTGGAGGGCAGGCGAGTCCGGCGGCCGGGGTAGACCATTCTTGACTTTACTTTTTTTTAGTTGCTTTCCAAAATGTAACCGGCTCCCGACCGGAAGCGTCTTTTTATTTTGAACCGTTGTACCTTTTCCTGGCTTTCAGTCCGGTTTATTGAAATGAAATTTGGATTTCCTTTAATCTTTGTTGTTCTGTTTTTACCCTTTAGTTCATTTACACTTGTCAAATTGTTATAAATTTTAACAAGTATGAATGGGATTTTGGTCCGGGCCCAAGTGTGATATGCCGACCTTGACATGGTCGACATATATTTTTGAACTGAGCCCGGTGCTTGGAATGGCCTTGGTTGCCTTGCCGAGCTCAAGTGTGATATGCCGACCTTGAAACGGTCGGTATATGCTTTTGAACTGAGCTCGACTTTCGAAGTGACTTGGATGGCCTTTCCGAGTTCAAGTGTGATATGCCGACCTCGGTGCGGTCGGCATATACTTTTGAACTGAGCTCGGATTCTGGGGGTAAGATTGAGCTGTGCGAAGAGCTTTGCATTGATAAGAACTTTGAAAACATAGTACAAAATCATTGGTAGTATTTTTTCAAGTGAATTGCATTCCAGGGGTATTGGTCCGGAGTGCCATCCATGAGCTCCAGCTCGTAAGCTCCCTTGGAGAGCCACTTGGATATCCTAAACGGGCCCTCCCAGTTTGGGCCGAATACCCCTTTGGGCACTTGAACCTTCTTAAGGACGAGGTCCCCGACCTGGAATTGTCTGGCCTTCACCTTAGTGTTGAATTTTTTTCGGATTTCTTCTTGTAGGCCGCATTTCGAAGGTCGAAATTGAGTCTCCTCTACTCCAACATGTCTAAGTCGATCATCTGGGCGGTGTCATTGTCCTCGGTGATCATCTGGGCCGTCCGGTGGCTTGGGAGGGAGACCTCTGATGGGATGACGGCCTCGGTCCCAAAAGCTAAAGCGAAAGGCGTTTCGCCCGTAGAGTTCCTTGTGGTCGTACGATATGACCAAAGCACGTCAGGTAGCTCGGCTGCCCACTCCCCCTTCTTGTCCTCAAGCTTAACTTTGATAGTATGCTTGAGGATTTTGTTTACGGCCTCTACTTGGCCGTTCGTCTGCGGGTGGTAGGGGGTGGAGAACACTTTCTTGATGTTCCATTTCTCACAAAACTGAATCATCTGGAGACCGTCAAACTGTTTCCCGTTGTCAGAGATGATCACTTGAGGTAGGCCGAAACGGCAGATGATGTTTTTCCAAATGAACTTGATGATTTGAGTCTGGCTGATCTTGTTGAGTGGATCGGCCTCCGCCCACTTTGTGAAATAGTCGACGGCCACGACGGCGAATTTGTGGCCCCCGGGCGCAGTGGGCATCGGTCCGATCAGGTCGATGCCCCACTGGGCAAAAGGCCAAGGGCTATACATGGAGGAGAGCTGCTCGGGGGACAGTTTGATGTTGGGTCCCAAGACTTGACATTTGTGGCACGACCTCGCGAAGTTGACGGTGTCCTTATTCAAGGTCGGCCAGAAGTATCCTTGTCTGATCACTTTGTGGGCTAGGGCTCGGCCTCCGGCGTGGTTTCCGCATACCCCCTCATGGATCTTGGCCAGAATAGTCCGGCCTTGCTCCGAGGTTATGCATTTTAGGAGTAGGAGGGTAAAGCTTCTCTTATACAAAAGATCGTCGATGAGGTTGTACCTTGACGACCGAAGTTGTAGTTGCCGTGCCCGAATTCTATCTTTAGGGAGCTCACCGGTCTTGAGATACCTTACAATCGGCGTCATCCAATTTTCATCCGTGCTCAGAACGGTCGCCACCTGTGCTCGGATGATCGTGGGCATTCCGAGCGTGGAAAGTTGAATATTGGCGAGGTCGGCAGCTCCCTCCGCGGTTGCAAGTTTGGAAAGAGCGTCGGCCTGGGTGTTGTGCTCCCTTGGGATTTGCTCAATGAAAACTTGATGAAATTTCTCGCACAAGGTTGTAACTAGGTCGAGGTACTTCATCATTTGCTCCCCCCGGGCCTCGTATTCACCTTTGATTTGGTTGACCATGAGCAGAGAGTCCATAAAAATGTGCAGTCGGCAAACTCCGATGGCGATCGCGAGCTCAAGGCCCCCGACCAGAGCCTCATACTCGACTTCATTGTTGGTGGTCGGGAAGCTGAAGCGGACTGCATGGGTGAAATTTTGGCCCTCCGGGCCGATCAGGACGATACCGGCCCTGACACAAGTATTGGTTGACAATCCGTCCACATAGAGTTTCCACGAGGGGTGGTTGACTCTTGTGAATCTAGGTGGGAAAGTGAGTTCTACTATGAAATCGGCCAGGGCCTGGCCCTTGATGGTCGTCCTTGGGGCATATGAGATCCCGTACTGAGCTATTTCTAACGACCACTTCAACAACCTGCAGCTGGTGTCCGGCCGGTGTAGGACTTGCCTCAAGGGTAGAGTGGTGAGGACCTCTACTTGGTGGTCGAAGAAGTAAGGCCTTAGCTTCCTTACGCTCATGACCAGAGCGTAAGCTAACTTTTCGAGTGGAGTGTATCTGAGCTCGGCATCGTGTAGGGCTTGGATTACAAAATAGATCGGAAGATGGTTCTGACCGTCCGCCCGGACCAGTACCGCGCTGAGGGCGACCTCGGAGGCCGCGAGATATAAGTAAAGCTTCTCCCCCGGAACCGGCTTAACCAAAATTTGTGGGTTTGCCAAGTATTCCTTTAATTTTGCAAAAGCTACTTGGCTTTCCCTATTCCAAGAAAATTTGTCGTTTTTATGGTCGAGAAGAAAGGCTTACTTTTGTCCCCGAGCCGGGCTATGAATCTGTTGAGAGAAGCGAGGCATCCGGTCAGGCGCTGCACTTGTTTGATCGTCCTTGGCTCTTGCATGTCGAGGACGGCCTTGATTTTGGCCGGATTGGCCTCAATCCCACGCTGGCTGATGATGTGCCCCAAGAATTTGCCGGTCTCCACCCCAAAGTTGCATTTCTTTGGGTTTAGCTTCATATTGTAGGCCTTGAGGATCTTGAAGGTCTCTTCGAGATCCCTGAGATGGTCTTCCTTTTTCAAGCTTTTTACCACAATGCCGTCGATGTAGACCTCCATGGTCCTTCCGATCTGATCTGCGAACATCTTGTTGACCAGGCGCTGGTAGGTCGCGCCGGCGTTGATCAGACCGAAGGGCATCCGGAGCCAAGAGAATATGTTCTTCTCCGTGTGGAATGAGGTGTGCTTGATATCTTCGACGGCCATGGGGATTTGATGGTAGCCGGTAAAAGCGTCCATGAAGGACATCATCTCGTGACTGGCCGTGCTATCTACCAAGTGGTCGATGTGCGACATCGGAAAATGATCCTTTGGGCATGCTGCGTTGAGGTCGGTAAAGTCTATACATAGCCTCCAGGCATTGTTTGTCTTTTTTACCAGGACGGCATTCGCGACCCATTGGGGCTCGTCCCGGGCTTGTTCGATCAACTTGTTGTCTAGCAACTTCTTGACCTCTTCAGCCAAAGCTTCGTACTTTTCTGGGCTGAACTTCCTTCTTTTCTGATGGACCGGCCTCTTGTTGGGGTCGATCTTTAGACGATGGCATGCGTGCTTTGGGTCTATCCCGACCATGTCTTGGTGAGACCAGGCAAAAACTCCAACATTGGCCTTGAGGAATTTGATCACTTTCCCCCGTATTTCGGTCGGTATGCGAGAGCCGATTAGAACTTCCAGTTCCGGCCTCGAAGGGTCGTCTGGAATGTGTTCCAATTCCTCTAAGGCCGTAGCTTGTTCATAGCTCCGCCGGTCGGAAGAATCGAATCTGGGGTCGAGATCGAGCTCGGATGGTTTGAAACCGATCCTAGGCTCGGGATCATCGATTTGCATCGGCTGAGGGTCGGTCGATGTGGATCCGGCCTCCGTGGTGGGTGTTGGAGTTATACGTGAAAGTATGCTTTTACTTTGTATAACTCGTGTATCAAACACTCGTTTTATGAGAATAATTATTTTATCGCATTTGTTTTAGTTATGATTGAATGTTGAATTTCTATTGCAAACCGTTCAATATGTAGTACGTGTTACATAGTAGTTAATGTGGTGATACCCGATCACGGAATACAACATTAACAGTTTACTTGTAACTAAACGTACATTTTCACGGCCTAGGTAGAATTGAACAATCCGCCGTGAAAGGTCGATGTGTAAGGCTCAGATTGGTCTGTCTTGACTAAGAGATTGCACTAGCACATTTAGTATGTGTTGAAGAGGTCCTACAGCGAGGATAAATTCTTCTGTTCTGAAAGGTGAAGAATTAGACCTCAGTGGTTGTTGATTTCTTAATCTCCGTCCCTTAAATAGGACCGTGTGTGCTTAGTAGTTACTGCTTTGATTCATGTTGGGTGAGAATCATTGCGACTCCGAACTTTGTGTCTTGGGCAGTAATATTAATCATACGACGGTTGCTAAGATTTAATACGGAGAAACGCGTGCGAGTACGGCTCGTGTGATTAGTCCCCTTGGTGGGCTCAGAAGTTTTATTGTACCAAATCTTGCAAGTGAAGAATTAGTTTCTTCGGTACGAATAATAATGTTGAGCTGTCTTTACTCCAAGGTGAAAGATGTTAATTAATTTAGAGCTATTCAGAAGCTTAATTAATTAATGGACTTGTTAATCTTAAACGCGGGAAATAATAACCGGGAGCCCATATTATCGTAATATGGATTAAGATGGATAGTGCAATATTAATTTATTAGTGGTAATAATTAATATTAATGGATTGAATTATATTGGGCTCAATATTGAAATTCAGAAGTCCATTAGGAGGTCCAATCTTAATTCTCCTTAAGGCCCCTCAAGTAGCCCATTAAGTAGCCCAATAATGATAAGGTGATTAAAATAAAAAGAATATATTATGCTGATTATTTCCATGAAATTTTCGAAAATTAGAAATCTAGGAGGAAAAAGATTTTGTTGATTTTCTTGAAAAGATATTATGGAAGATATGTATTCTTGGAATACAAGAATATCTCATATATTCAAGAAGATCCAAATATTGGGATTTCATCTTAGTATTTTCGAAAATTACAAGCTTATAAGCTAAGTGAGATTTTTGTGGAATATTTTATTGTGGAGAAAATAATATATGAGATATATTCAAGATTTCTTAGAGTCTAAGAAAAGATTTTTTTTCCAAGCCCAAATATTCTATAATTTTCGGCCACTATACTTATAAATAGGGGGTGATTATTTCATCCCCATGTACATAATTCCATGTGTTGGAAAAATCAAGAAGCATAGATATTTTTCTTTTTCCTTAGTTATTAAATTACTTGAAAGCGTCTCCCACCGGCGATCAAGTGAGGTGAAAAGGGAAATACTTGAGAAGGCTTTGGGTTGATAGAACGTGATTACAAGTGTCCCGTATATCCAAAGGCCATTACTACGAGAGGTACGTTAATCGCATATTTACTTGTTTAATTCCGCCTAGTTAAATATGTGAAATTAATTTAACATGCATGATGATAATTAGTTGTTGGAATTATTATTTGAATTAATTAGGATTAATTCATGCTAGTAATAATTGTATTTAAATTTGTATTTAAAGTTCATCCCGAATAGATTCCGGGTACCCTATTTTCCCAACAACTGGTATCAGAGCCACGGTTTCGGGCTCTGAATTTTGAATTGGAATTTAAATTATTGAACATTAAATTTGAAATTGGATAGTAGAATTGTTAGATCTTTTTTGCAGGTATCCAATTGTCATGGTTTTTAATGTTGTTAATTTCATGCGTGTGAATTAATTTGGTTTTTAATTCGATTCGTTCGAATTCATTTTTCTCGTGAGAAAATCCACGAGTAGATTAGTTGTTTTTATTTTGATTCGATCATAGTAATAGACTAGTCTAGATCTAGTATTTTTTTTTTTTGTAAAAATAAATTGTAACCGGATCGTGACGAAGAACGAAGAATTAAAAACGGCGTACCCGGACGACGCATACAAGCGTGGAGCGTGTATGGAGGTAAAATCATGCAAGGGGTGAAGAAAACGAGGACGAACGGCGAAAAAACGGCGTGCACGGCGCACGCCGTGCGCAACGGGCGCACGGCGCCGCACGCACCGCGCGCGCGCCTCGGCAGGCCTCTGTAGCGCCTCGGGGCGCCCCGGGCAGCGCCTCGGGCGCGCCTCGGGTGCGCCTCGGGGCTGCGCTTTGGCGCGCCTCGGGCGCTTTTCCAGCGCTTCTCGGGCCGGGAAGCGCGCGGGCCCACTTCGTGGGCCGACGCGCGCTGTATCTCTGGCCGTGGAATTTTTTCGGTTCGTGTTTTTTTTCCGTGTGATTTTAAACGTCGTCCCGAACCCCAAACGATGTTGTTTTTGAAGAAGTGTTGCTGTTCGAGTGGGAGCACGTCGAGACGAACGTCGGAAAGCAACAAGGACGATTTTTCGCATCAAGATGTGAAGAAATTAAACCGTGACAATTGGATTCGAGTGCTCCAATGTGTTTAATTTTGTTTTGATGGATGTTTTATTTCGTGCACTTATTATTATTTGTTAATATGTGTTTGCATGAATTTAATTGTCCAAGAAAAACCTTACTTTCGAAAATTACTATGTATGTTTTTATAATCGCAATTTTATTCCGGATATTAAAATTGGATTATTTTGGCCTCCATAATTTATTTATTTGTGAAGTTCTTTTGGAATACATTTCCCCCTCGGATCGGCCAAAAGAACGGATTTCACATGAATAAATTCCGAAAGGATGATTGTGGATTATTACTAGTGGCGGTATTGACCCTCACCACGAGTGGCTTGCTCAAAGCGAAATAATAATCCTGTATTTATTTATGGTTATTACTTAGGCATAGGAAATTGATATTAACTTACTCCCCTCGGAGTCCCTGTCAATTTCTATGTGGTCAAAGTGGGAGCCAACTATTAATTTTGAATTAAGGATTTGTAACTTTTAAGTTTGTGATCCGCTTGAATGTATTTAAATGTATAGACCACCCCTCGTGGTGCATTTAAATTGTTTCGAGATGTTGGCTGATGCATGATTATATTGTTTTAAGGTTTCAATATAATTGATGTGATCGAATTATGTGATAATTTCGTATTTTTCTAGATATTGATATGAATGTATGTTTTATTCCCATTTCATCATGTCGCAACCTTTTAATCCACTGTTTAATATACTTAAAGTTAATGAACCTTTTGGAGTGAATTATATCGATTGGAAATATTTTTTTTAAATTTGTCCTTACTGCACGAAAACACAATTGGGTTATTTATGTTAATATACCCGGCAAGCCTAATGATAAGTCAAGCAATGGGAAGAGGCAGTTTATGATCGGAAGCGTGACAATGAATGAAGTGCATCATCTTGACATTTCTGTCTGAGGATTTGAGGCGCGTTCATGAAGACATTGTATCCGCTGTTGAAATCATGGAACACCTTGAAGAGATGTTTTCACATCAGAATCCCATGACTAATCAGTTCACCAAACATGACTCGGTCAAGTTGGAAATGGTGGAAGGAACGCCCGTGAGGGAGCACGTTCTCGAGATAATGGCATACCTTAACAAGTTGGAAGTACTTGGTGCGGATTTTGATTGATTTCATATACCATTCCCTACCGAGAAGCTTTGAGTAGTTTCATCTGAACTGTCAGATGAATGAACGGACAAGTCGTTTGCCCGAGCTCTTGCAAGCTTTAGTTTCGGTGGAGGTGATAATGGAGCACCAGTCTAGTGCTATGGTGGCTAATGGTTCGTCTACCTCTTTTGGTCCCAATGGAGGGAAAAAGAGGAAGAGAACCAAAGGCCGGATCCAAGCAAATCCAATTGTTGAGAAAGGCAAATGCAAAGGCAAGCATCGAAGGAGAAGTGTTTTAGTTGCGGTGAGAGAGGACAATGGAGGTCTGCCTGTTCCAAGCCTAAGAGGTTAGGAAAGTTAGGTAATTCACACACCTTAGTCGTCGAAACTTGTGAAGTGGCGTATGCTGTCTATTCGTGGATAGTGGATACGAGAGCTACTGATCACATTTGTTTCATGGGTTTAAGCTAACCCAACGACTTAACGGAAGTGAGATCCCCATCACATCGGGCAATGCTACGAGAGTGGCAGCTGAAGCAGTGGGAGAAGTGCGCCTATCTTGTGAAGATAGAGTTATGGTCTTGAGAGACGTTCCTCATGTTCCTAGTTTAGAAAGAACTCAACCTTCAGTTTCTAAACTGTTTTGAATAGATACTCAGTTTCTTTTAATAAGGATGTTATTATTGCTTGAAACGATGAGTTTATCTGTTCCGGAACTTCAATGGATGATCTTTATACCATTATTTGGGCACACCACTTACAAAATTGAATCTAATAACACATCGATTATTTCGAGTAATAAAAGAAAGCGTTCTTCGGAGATGAACGAAACACTTCTATGGCATCTTAAACTAGGTCATATTAATCTAAAGTGGATAGAGAGATTGGTGAAAGACGGATCCTTGGAATCATTTCAAGTCGAACCGTTTCCAACTTGTGAATCCTGTTTAGAGGGTAAAATGACCGAGAGGGCATTTGGAGCCAAGGGGAATAGAACCACGGAAGTGTTAGAACTTGTTCATACCGATATGTGTGGTTCAATGACGATCATAGCAAGAAGGGGTATGAGTAATTATCTTTTTCAATGATTACTCGAGATATGGATACATCTACCTTATGATGCATAGGGAAAGAAGTATCAAGTCTCTACGATTTGTTCGTGGAGGCGAATACCTTAGCAATGAATTCTTGAACTACCTATCGGAAGAAGGGATTGTATCCCTGTTGACCACATCGGGAACCCCTCAATAGAACGGTGTGGCGGAACGAAGGAGCCAGACTCTTTTAGAAATAGTCAGATCCATGATGAGTTATTTGGATTTACCCAAGTCGTTTTGGGGTAACGCCTTGGAAACAATGACTTATATTCTAAACTTGGTGCCATCCAAATCGGTTCCTAAAACCCCAATGGAATTGTGGACCGGGGCGCAAGCCCAGTCTAAGACACTTGCAGATTTGGGGTTGTCCGGCATACGTGCTAGACAAGGAAGCCGGTAAATTGGATCCATGTTCGGAATTAAGGTTGTTTATAGGATATCCCATGGGAACGAAAGGGTGTATGTTCTATAGTCTCAAGGATTAAAAGACCGTGATTAGTTCGCACTTTAAATTCTTGGAGAAAGACTATATGAACAAAAGAAAGCCCAGAAGTGAGATTACCTTAGACGAGTTAAGAGGGCAAACTCCTATACCAAGTATACAAGATGATATACCACACGTCATACCTTTACAACCGGAACCCCGTCGTAGTGGGAGGATTGCAAGGCAACCCGAGAGATTCATGGGAATTGGAGAATCTTCAGATTTGATTCCCGGCGATGAATTAGACCCATGAACGTACGACGAGGCAATCCAAGACAAAGACGCGGAAGTGTGGCAAACCGCAATGGAAACCGAGGTGGGTTCGATGGATTATAATCAAGTGTGGGAGTTGGTTGATCCACCTAATGGGGTAGAACCTATTGGATGCAAGTGGGTGTACAAGAGGAAAAGAGGACCGGACGGAAGGGTAGAGACCTTCAAAGCAAGGCTTGTGGCCTGTGGCCTGTAGCTATGCTTAAGTCCATCCGTATTCTCTTGTCGATCGCTGCGCACCTAGATTACGAGATCTGGCAAATGGATGTCGAGACAGCTTTCCTTAACGGAAGTCTTGATGGGATCTATATGCAACAACCCAAAGGTTTCGTTGAAAAAGGCCAAGAGCACCTCGTATGCAAGCTTAAGAGATCCATTTTATGGACTTAAGCAAGCGTCGCGTACTTGGAACCAGTGTTTTGATCAAGTTATTAAGTCTTATGGGTTTGTGATCAAAACAAATTCGAAAGTTGTGTGTATAAAAGGTGTGACGGAACTGCGGTGGTATTCTTAGTATTATACGTAGACGGTATTCTGCTCATTGGAAACAATGTAAAGGTATTGTCAGACGTAAGGGTATGGCTGTCAAATCAGTTTGATATGAAGGACTTAGGGAAAAGCCGGTCACATCCTTGGGATCAAGTTCACTCGAGATCGCAAGAGGAAGATGTTGGGCTTATCGCAAGTTTCATACAAAGCCACTGTTTTGAAGCATATCAGCGTGCATGATTCCAAGAAAGGTTTTGTACCTTGTAGGCACGGAATCCATCTATCCAAAGAAATATGCCCTAAGACGCAAGTGGAGATAGATGACAAGAAAGACGTTCCGTACGTTTCGGACGTAGGAAGCCTTATGTATGCAACGTTGTGTACGAGACCGGATATCTGCTTTGCCGTGGGCATGATGGCAAGATATCAAAGTAACCCCGGGAAAGCACATTAGATTGCAATTAAATGCGTTCTTTAGTTTCTGAAAAGAACTTGGTATGGAATGCTGATTTAACAATCAGACAATCTAATTCCCATGGGATACACGGACTCAAATTTCCAATCAGACATAGACTCCAAAATATCTACCTCGGGTAGTGTGTTTTACATGGGAGAAGGAGCCATGATATGGAGAAGCGATTTGCAGAAATGCATCGCCGATTCGACCATGAAAGCCGAATAAGTAACTGCTTGTGAAGCAGCGAAAGAAGCGGTTTGGCTCAAGTACTTCTTAGTGGACTTGGACGTTGTTCCGAATTTGCCCGACAAGATAACTGTCTTTTGTGACAATGTCGGGGCAGTTGCAAATTCAAGGGAACCGAGAGCCCACAAGGCCAGCAAACACATTTAAAGAAAACACCATCTTATACGAGAAATCGTTAAGAGAGGAGATAAAGAGGTGGCAAAGATATGCGTCGGGGACAACCTAGTAAATCCATTTCACAAAGGGTCTGCCTCTGAATACATTCAAGAGACATGTGGATGGAATGGGAGTCAAGACTATTGCCAATCTGCTTTAAGTATAAGTGGGAGGAATTATTAGGTTAGTGTAGGTTGACATGAGATGTCACGGAGAGCTACTACACTAAGACATGCGTGATGTATACTAAAAGCAGACTTTAAGTATAAGTGGGAGATTGTTGGAGTTATACGTGAAAGTATGCTTTTACTTTGTATAACTCGTGTATCAAACACTCGTTTTATGAGAATAATTCTTTTATCACATTTGCTTTAGTTATGATTGAATGTTGAATTTCTATTGCAAACCGTTCAATATATAGTACGTGTTACATAGTAGTTAATGTGGTGATACCCGATCACGGAAGACAACATTAACAGATTACTTGTAACTAAACGTACATTTTCACGGCCTAGGTGGAATTGAACAATCCGCCGTGAAAGGTCGATGTGTAAGGCTCAGATTGGTCTGTCTTGACTAAGAGATTGCACTAGCACATTTAGTATGTGTTGAAGAAGTCCTACAGCGAGGATAAATTCTTCTGTTCTGAAAGGTGAAGAATTAGACCTCAGTGGTTGTTGATTTCTTAATCTCCGTCCCTTAAATAGGACCGTGTGTGCTTAGTAGTTACTGCTTTGATTCATGTTGGGTGAGAATCATTGCGACTTCGAACTTTGTGTCTTGGGCAGTAATATTAATCATACGACGGTTGCTAAGATTTAATATGGAGAAACGCGTGCGAGTACGGCTCGTGTGATTAGTCCCCTTGGTGGGCTCAGAAGTTTTATTGTACCAAATCTTGCAAGTGAAGAATTAGTTTCTTCGGTACGAATAATAATGTTGAGCTGTCTTTACTCCAAGGTGAAAGATGTTAATTAATTTAGAGCTATTCAGAAGCTTAATTAATTAATGGACTTGTTAATCTTAAACGCGGGAAATAATAACCGGGAGCCCATATTATCGTAATATGAATTAAGATGGATAGTGCAATATTAATTTATTAGTGGTAATAATTAATATTAATGGATTGAATTATATTGGGCTCAATATTGAAATTCAGAAGTCCATTAGGAGGTCCAATCTTAATTCTCCTTAAGGCCCCTCAAGTAGCCCATTAAGTAGCCCAATAATGATAAGGTGATTAAAATAAAAAGAATATATTATGCTGATTATTTCCATGAAATTTTCGAAAATTAGAAATCTAGGAGGAAAAAGATTTTGTTGATTTTCTTGAAAAGATATTATGGAAGATATGTATTCTTGGAATACAAGAATATCTCATATATTCAAGAAGATCCAAATATTGGGATTTCATCTTAGTATTTTCGAAAATTACAAGCTTATAAGCTAAGTGAGATTTTTGTGGAATATTTTATTGTGGAGAAAAGAATATATGAGATATATTCAAGATTTCTTAGAGTCTAAGAAAAGATTTTTTTTCCAAGCCCAAATATTCTATAATTTTCGGCCACTATACTTATAAATAGGGGGTGATTATTTCATCCCCATGTACATAATTCCATGTGTTGGAAAAATCAAGAAGCATAGATATTTTTCTTTTTCCTTAGTTATTAAATTACTTGAAAGTGTCTCCCACCGGCGATCAAGTGAGGTGAAAAGGGAAATACTTGAGAAGGCTTTGGGTTGATAGAACGTGATTACAAGTGTCCCGTATATCCAAAGGCCATTACTACGAGAGGTACGTTAATCGCATATTTACTTGTTTAATTCCGCCTAGTTAAATATGTGAAATTAATTTAACATGCATGATGATAATTAGTTGTTGGAATTATTATTTGAATTAATTAGGATTAATTCATGCTAGTAATAATTGTATTTAAATTTGTATTTAAAGTTCATCCCGAATAGATTCCGGGCACCCTATTTTCCCAACAGTGGGTTCTGAGGCCGGAGTGGCCTTTTCAGAGTCGGGGTGTGGCCCGTCCGGTGTTTGGTCGTTGCAAATTGGAAATAAATGAGAGTTGGAATAATTCAAACACCTTCTAGCCATTGCCTGGTCACCTTTAATGGTGCCGACCACCCCCTCAGAGGTGGGAAATTTGATACAGTAGTAGTAGGAGGAGGCAACTGCCTCAAACACCTCTAAAAAAGGTCTACCTAGAAAGCCGTTATAGAAACTCGGCTGATCTACGATAATAAACTCTAAGGGCCTAGTTATCTTGACTTCTTCATTGTAGTGGCAGATGAGCTCGACAGAGAGCTTGATCCTTCCGTACGCAGCGACCGTCGCGTTCCCAAATCCCTTCAGCTGAAGGTCGATTGGCCTGATGAAGTTGACGAGGTCCCCGAGCTGGTCTAGGGCTGTTTTGAAGATGATATTGCAAAAATACCCATTGTCGACTAGTATTCGCTGAACCTCTTTGCCCAGAATCCGGGCGGCAATTACCAACGCGTCGCCTTTGGGGTATATCACCCAGTCCGGTCCCGGTTGGAGAAAGTTATCTCTAAATCCTTGTGAATCTTTGGCTCTGGGGGCGTGACCAGGTTGACATTGGTCACCGCCCGGACCTCTGTCTTCCGTTTCCGGTTGGACTGCGTCGAGATGGGGGTGAGGCCGCCTAGGTTCCCCCCGCCGGCCTGGATCATGTTGACCCGACCGCCGGGATTTATGGGCGGGAGGAGGTCATCCTCATCATCATCCTCTTCTAAAGCCGCGACCGGCCTGAGAGGCCGGCCGCCTTCCTCGTTTCTTCGAGGGTTGCATTGCGGTTGCTGCTGCTGCTGCTGCTGCTGCTGGTCCTGACGGCCGGCTGGCCTCTGAAGGAGGTCGTTCAAACGCCCTTCGTCAAACAGCTTCCAAAGCTGCTTTAGGAGATCACGACACTGGCTCGTATTATGGCCAATAGAGTCGTGATATGCGCATAACTTTTTAGGGTCCAGCCGGGACCGGTCTCCAGAATAGGGCCTTGGCCGGGGAAGCATGTCCCGGTGTTGGATCGCATTGAAGATATGCGCGGGGGACTGCCTCATGGCCTGAGTAAGGTGAACTTCCATGTCCTCGAATGACTTGAAGTTACCAGGCGGTTTGGCCACTTTCCTGGCTTTGGGACCACTTTTGGGTGAGGCCTGAGTAGCGGCCTCCGTCTCCTTTGCTATCGGCTCGGACTCCCCCAACCTGAGCGCCAGTAGCTTCCTCCGGGCCAGGTAGTCGCCGGCCCGGGCGCGGAACTCGGCGTAGGTCTTTGGGAAGTCTTTGGTGAGATGTTTAAACATTGGAGATCGTCCGTGGAAACCCCCAAGAGTTGCGTGCAAGGTCAGCTGGTCGCTGACTGGCTCGCCGGTCAGCATGACCTCGTCCACCCTAGCCACGTAGTCCTCGTCGGACTCTTCCTTCTCCTTGCGGATCCGCATCAAATGGTGCCAGCTTTCCGGCTGGGCCACTTTGGCTGCGAAGTATGATGAGAATTGTGCGCTCAGGGTGGCGAACGAATCGATCGACCGTGCCGAGAGAGACACGTACCATCTGTGGGCGAGATCGCCTAAAGTGAGCGGGAAGAGCCTGCACTTTGTGGCATCGGTTGCGCCACGCCCGGTCATGTAGATCCGGAATTTGCTCAGATGGGTTTCAGGATCCATTTTTCCCTCATAGAGTGGGGTCGGCGGAGGGACAATTTTGAGCTGGACCGGGGCAAGCTCAATATCCACCGCCAGGGGCTCGTTGGCGACCGGCCGGGCCTTAGGTTGGCCTTGCGCTTCTAGGAGCGCTTTCATCTCGTCAAGCTGCTTTTGCATCTTGACGAGTTCGGGGCTTGGGGTTTCGACCATTTGGTCGCCAGCGTCGGTCAGGGGGCCGATTCGATCGAACACGGTAGCTCGGGGGACCCCGCGTCCCAGAAGACCGCTTTGGGCAAAGCTCAGCTTGCGTCTGGCAAAATTTGCCGGGGTTAGACTGAACCTGGCCACCCTTTTGTGTGGCATCTGGGCCGTGCTCTGTGAGTTGGAGACGAACTCCGTGTCACCATACCCAGTGTCATAACTGGGGAGGCGGCTTGGATACCATGATGGATCCGTCGCGCCCAAACGGTTGAAAACTGGGTGGGCGGAGCCTCGCGACCGAGAGGAAACTGGGTTCGCTCGGCCTTGGCTTTCGCCCTGGTGCTCCACGGCCTTCGCTTTTCCCTTGAGCGCACGAGCATAAGCCTTATTTTTTTAGGCAGAGGTGGTGCTTCGGCACCCCCTTGCCTCTTCTGCCTGGCGGCGTCATCCTGACCCGGCCTGGTCAGGAGTGAGGAAGCCTCTGCCCTGGGATTGTGTGGGCTCTTCCGGAAAACGGATCGGGGAGGCCACGCGTTTAGCCTTCCCATGGCGAGTAGGGGTCGGTTCCCCTGATGCTCGTGTCGCGGCGTCCCTCGGTGTGACTGGAGCGCCGGTAGCCTTGTGGGCATGGGGTGATTTCTGGTGATCCATTACTCCAAGAGAGAGGGAATTAATGGTTTGAAGGTTTGAAGATTTGAATATATGGAGCTTTGAAGAACAGCGGGTGTTCTTTAAAGAGAGGTAAAAAAAAGATGAGTTGGATGGGTTGCACCCTCCTTCTAGCGCCAAATGTTGTTTACCAAAATATATGTTGCTGGGATTAAATGGCTATTTATAAGAGTTTCGGCAAAAATATCAAATGATTGGGTCCTTAAATGCTGAATTGAATGCTTAAATGAAGAACTGGAAATAAATATGCATGAACACTAGGAACACCAGATTTGCCAGGGGTGTTGGTCCCTGGACTTGAATGATAAGTGTATTGATTGTACTGAAAGAAAATTGAACTCCCTTTGTGTTACAAATGTGGGGGTATTTATAGCTTTCTCACTACAGGGGTATATCGGTCATTTCCGGCCTCTCGGGGGACAAGTGCATTAAATGCCTCCTGCCTCTGAGGGCGCGCGAGCACTGATAAGTCAGAGCTTGCAGGTGGTCGGCCACTAGGGTGTTGACGCATGTCCAAAAAGGACGATTCTCTGGCGAATTTCCTCATTTGGATGGAATATTCTCTGTCCCTGGGTATGATGGCGGTCTTTTTCCTCTTGGGGGAGGATCTCGCTTGATTCTGCCACGTGCTCTGAATCTTCCTTGCCGGTCGGGGCCGTCCCGAGGTCGGAGACCGGCCTCTTGACGGATCGCGTGGTCGGAGATTGCCCTTGTGTGTTGGTGGTGCCCTGGCGACCTCTAATGGTCTTCCTTAGTTGGGGCCGGACCGGTCCGGTCTCGGCCTGTTCGTCCAATACTCGGATCAACGTATATGAACGTTTCATGGTGATTTCCGGTCTCGTTTTTTAGGTTGGAAAATGGGGTCGGAGACCGCCGAGGTCGGGCATAGGCCGGCCTGGTCGATCCCGGCCTCTGAGCATCGCGTTGCCTTTTCCGGCCGGGTTCCGGCCGGCGCCGATCTGCGGACCAAAATGGTCACAACACCAATTGCTTCTTTATTATGTATGGATATGAACATTTCTTTTAAAGGTTTTGATGTTTGTTCTATTTTTCGTTTGTTTGTTTTTGGACTCATGGGTTTGCATACCCATTTTGGGCCTTGTGTTGGCCTTCTTTTGGATTAAGTTTGTGACTATGCTTGTTTGGACTTGTTAGTCCTTTCTTTTCCTCCCCTGGCCCGGGGTTGTGGGCCCTCCTTTTTTTTTATTAATAAAATAACCTAATTTGCTAATTTACACAAAATTGGTGTTTAAGACTAAAAAAATCAAATTTTTTACTGAAAAAATAATTTTTATTAGAAGTATAGTTTCATCCTTAAGATAATTTACACAAAATTTGTATTTTAAGACTAAAAAAGAAAGTTTTTGACCTAAAAAAGTAATTTTTATTAGAAGTGTAGTTCCATCCTTAAGCTAATTTACACAAAATTGGTATTTTAAGACTGAAAATGCAATTTTTATTAGAGGTATAGTTTCGTCCTTAAGCTAATTTACAAAAAGATGGTGTTTTAAGACTAAAGAAACAATTTTTATTAAAAGTATAGTTTCATCCTTAAGCTAATTTACATAAAATTGATGTTTTAATACTATAAAAATAATTTTTAGACCGAAAAAAGCAAATTTTATTAGAAGTATAATTTCATCCTTAATCTAATTTACAAAAAAATGGTGTTTTAAGACTAAAAAGACAAATTTTAGATTAAAAAAATAAATTTTATTTGAAATATAGTTTCATCCTTAAGCTAATTTACACAAAATTGGTGTTTTAAGACTAAAAAAAGCAATTTTTAGACTAAAAAAGTATTTTTTTTATTATAAGTATAGTTTCATCCTTAAGCTAATTTACACAAATTGATGTTTTAAGAAAAAAAAAATGCAATTTTTAGACTAAAAAATAATTTTTATTAGAAGTATAGTTTCATCCTTAAGCTAATTTACACAAATTTGGTGTTTTAAGATTAAAAAAACAATTTTTAGACTGAAAAAACGATTTTTATTAGAACTATAGTTTCATCCTTAAGCTAATTTACACAAAATTTGTATTTTAACTCTAATTTTTTTTTTTATTAGAAGTATAGTTTCATCCTTAAGCTAATTAACACAAAATTTATGTTTTAAGACTAATAAAATAATTTTTAGACTAAAAAAGTTATTTTTATTAGAAGTATAATTTCATCCTTAAGCTAATTTACACAAAATTTGTGTTTTAATACTAAAAACACAAATTTTAGACTAAAAAGGTAATTTTTATTAGAAATGTAGTTTCATCCTTAAGCTAACTTACACAAAATTGGTGTTTTAAGACTAAAAAAATAATTTTGATTAGAAATATAGTTTCATCTTTAAGCTAATTTACACAAAATTGGTGTTTTAAGACTAAAAAAGCAAAATTTAGACTATTTTTTTTTATTAGAAGTATAGTTTCATCCTTAAGCTAATTTATAAAAAAAAGGTGTTTTAAGACTAAAAAAATAATTTTTATTAGAAGTATAGTTAATCCCTATGCTAACTTACACAAAATTGATGTTTTAAGACTAAAAAACAATTTTTATTAGAAGTATAGTTTCATCCTTAAGCTAATTTACACAAAATTGGTGTTTTAAGACTAAAAAAACAATTTTTAGACTAAAAAAACAAATTTTATTAGAAGTATTTGGTGATCAATTTTTATCGGGTGGATTAGTGACTGTTTTAGTTCGGTTTAAGATCACCAATCAATAACGTGTGATTGATTATCACCGTAAATGATAAATCGAAGGTTCGGGTTGTGGAATCGTAAACACGAGAGTCGAAACCGAATTAATTTCGTATGTGTGTACGTTTAGGTATGTTAGTGTGTGTTTTGGGAGTATTTGTGAATTTGAACTTGTATTTCTTAAGCTGGAGAACAACTATTTATAGTGACTAGCAAGCATGAGGTGTTCCTGGCTCTTGGTCTCCCTAGCCTGCATGCTTGACATGTGTCCTTTGACTCTAGTTTGACCTTATCTAAGTTAAATCTTAGTTACAAAGTCTTATTTGGTCTTATCTCGGACTTCATTGTTGTTCGTCCATGTCAGTTTAAATCGATCCAGGATAGTTCTTTCATAGAAGTTGATCGCCGTTTGGGTGTATGGCTCAGAAGTTGTTCGCCTTTGTGTCTTGCACAGATTGGCTTTGGGATCTTGGTCCTTTGTTCATCAGCATACACCTCTTAGACTGATAACTGTAATACTTTTACCAATGTTGTTCGTCATTATTGACTTGGTGGTGGGTCCATATTTGGTCTTCGGTCTTTAAGCATGTTTGCCAATATCTTGTTCGTCGGTATAGTTGTTCGCCACTTTATACACTCCTTGGATTAGTTTATGCACCCCGGCTTGATTTTCTTTATTGATTTGATTTGGGGTTGATTTCTCGTAATCCTTCTTATGGCTTTAATCCTTGTTCGCTCATCATTGATTTATGTTCGCCTGTCAACAATTGGCCCCTATCCTGGCTATATGTTGCCCCAGACGAGCAACTTTGTGGCGAGCAACTATAGTTAGGATATTATACTGGTGTGGATATGGACGAACATCTTTGACCTGAGCGAGCAATTTCGGATCTGCCTCTTCACCTTCCCACGATCTGGGGGATGTATGAGGATGACGTGGGCGGTATGATTACGCGCTGCCCACGCGCGAGCATTCCCGAGGTCACGCGCCCCTATAATTGCATTTAGGTCCCTTGATTTTTAACCTTGCTCGAAAGTAACCCCGTTTTCCTTCAATTGGGTCCATAATTTTGGGGTAAATTACACTTTGAACCCCGTTTTTTTCTTGGGGTATAAATTGAAGAGGGAAACGAAATTTTCCCACTTCTTCATCTCTTGCTACAGTACCTCCGGCAATCTCCTCCATTATCGGCGATTTCAAGCTTTCCGGCGTCCATTTCTCCAGCATTTTGCCTCCAACTTTGAAGTAAGGTAGTTATTTTCTCATCTCTCTCATTCTTTACTCTCTTCTTTCGTTATTTTCTTCATCGCCGCCGTGGGGAGAATTTGCTCCGCCGTTGTCTACCCAGTATCGCCGCCGGAGTCTCGAAAAATTACACCTAAACCTTTCAAGAAATTCTCCACTGAACTGATGTCCTCCCACTCTAGCAACCGAAATTCCGAGGAGCATTTGGATCCCTTTTTTTCGATCGTGCCATTTGTCGAGCAGCCGCCGTTTGAGGTTTCCTCCGAAGCGCATCCCGACGTAGATTCTGTGGTCCGATCAACGGAGGACACTGGTGCTCGCCAGTCCGGCGAAAAGATTGAGGAGGCCGCAAGTAGCTCCTCCGACGAACAGTCCACCTCCGGCTCCGAATCTGAGGAAGATCCAGAATTTGACGAGCTTACCCCTAAATTTTTGGAAGGGATAGAGTTTCCAGGCCCTAAGATGCTCGAAAACGAGATTCCCACTGGTGTTGCTCACCCATTTAATTGGCGAGCATATTCGGACGATCATGCGAACAACTTTCCTCGCCCTCCGCGTCAAGTTTTGGATCTGGTGAGAACCGAGTACCAGGCGAGCAAAATTAAGAGCGTTGTTCGCAAGGATGAGCTCAACCTCATACGGGAAGCATATCAAATTCTTCATGACATCTTCATGTGGGCTCCCAAGAGAAAGGAAAGAGCTGATCGGCCTCCACTCGGGTGTACAGCGATCAACATTGACACTCTAATTGCTGGGTTGAGGCTGCCGTTGCCCCCGGTTGTTGGTCGTTTTCTGGAGGCGACCAACTTAGCCATCATCCAAATAACACCTATTGGGTGGATGAATCTGCTCGGCATCATGGGCTTGTTCGCCCTGGAGGGATATGTTGACCGCATCACCGCCGAGGAGGTCAACTATTTGATGACCATCACCAAGTGTCCAAGGGGTGAAGAAGGGTACTATTATTTAAAAGCCCGGGCTGGACTGAAACTGGTGGAAGGGGTGCCGAACAAGATTCGGGATTGGAAGGAGCACTTTTTCTTTATTGGGGGCGACTGGCGAGCATCTTCTGGCCCTCACGGCGGTGCCGGGCGTATATTTGAACCCACCACCTATGGGCAAATCAAACGTAAGGTTATCTTTGCTCGCCCTTACATAAAGTTCTAATTTAACTTTTTTTATTTGCTCGTAGGTCCCCGGTTACTCAAGTGGAATTCAGAGAAGAGGAAATTGGCTCTGAATTCCTCTTCACTTCATGTTTGGTCGCTCTTCGGGATAAAGCTGAAAGGACCATCGAATACATGAACAAGGAGAAGTGTAAAAAAGCTGCTCGCCTGTTTACGTATCCCCATCATTTGGAGGCTCAAGCTGAGGTGCCCCCAGGTATAAAAATTTATAACTTTCAAAATAAACTTTGCTCGCCATCACTCTCTGAACTTGCTCGTCTAAATTAAATTTAATTAACTCTTTTTTTTTAGCCGAGCAAGTCACCGTTGCTGTCCCTCCCAGTTTTGCTCTCCTATAACAGAGGGTGTTTGATATGGCGCTACCCAAAGGACGAAAGAAAAAGGGTGATCCGCCTTCCAAGGTGTTGGTTATGACCAACAAGGCCTCCGCCGCCGAGCATGCCCACCGGACGTCCGCCCCGCCGAGCACATCGCCTAAACCGGCCCCCGCCTCTCCTCATGGTCTAAAAAGACTGAAGAAGAGCGATGGCACATATGTCACACAGGCGCCCACCACCACTGACAAAGGAAAATCCAAGGTGGGAGGATATGGTCGTCTGCCCTCCTCTGAAGCTGCTCGCCCTCCTACATCCGATGAAAGAGGAAAGGCGAGCAAAGATAGGCATACACCTCCTCGTGGGCTTGACGACATCACCTATCTAGGGTGGGACGGAGCTAAATTTGCCGAGTAAGGATTCCTCCTTGAACTCTTCCAAGGGTTGAGTAAGTTGAAAAATTTACCAAGTGTGAAAGCTTCTTTGCTTGCAGGTATCGACCTAATGACCATCCGGGGTGAATAGACACACTTCACCAATACGCCTGCTCGAAGACCCCGGCAAACATCCGTGACATCTCGGATGACCATGTTCGTCGGGCAACTGAAATTATTGCTCGCGCCTGGTCAAAACCGCTGAACAAGGCCGTGCTTGCCCAAGGGCCCATTGATAACTTTCACTTGTCAATGGTACAAGCTGCCAACTCCCTTGTATCCGCTCAAAGGGGAATGGCTCAAGTGGTGGAGCTGGAAGAAGCTGCTCGCCAACATGCTGCCACTGTTCGCCACCTTTCAGAGGAGGAGGATACAATGGCGAACAATTTGAATGGCCAAATTGCTTGGCTTAACAACCAGATCTCCCTCTACATCGACAATGAGCAGAAATACCTTGAAAAAATTCAAGGTTTATCCAGCGAATTGGGAGGCAAAGAAGCCATGCTCGGCGAGGAAAAAAAGAGCAAACTGTCAGCGACCGAGCAGAAAATTGCCGATCTTGAGACGGAAGTTGCTCGTCTCCGGGAGTCGGAAGCCAACCTCTTCACACGCGAGCAACTTGAAGAGGAAGTTCAGGCTCGGACTGGCCCCATTTCCAACCTTGGATATATTTGTGTCTACGCGGACAGCATCTGCACGGCCGATGCTTACGATTACAAAGACTTGGTTGAAGAAATGGGAAAGGACCTGTCCGAGTTCATCGAACATTATCCGCCGCCGAACAACATTGAAATCCAGCTGGCGGACCTGGCTGAATTGGGGGTCAAGATTGATAAACTTGACTCTAGCATTACTGTTATCCACCCTCCTCACCACGCTATTGAAGACGAGCAAGAGGAAGAGCCGGCCGCTGCTGACGAGCAAACTGCTAAAGAGGCGGAGGATAAGGCAGCTGAAGACCTGGCCCGAGACATGATTGTCGATCATCCCGCCGAACAAACTCAAGATCCTCCTCTAGCCGAGCAGCAGTAGTTCTTAGGACTTAGCTTTTTTTTTCCTTCGTCGTAGTTGTTCGTTCTTTTTGTAATACTTTTGTAATAACTTTCCAAAGCTATACTATTTTTGAGGCTTAATGCCTTTTGATTAATGGAATGTCTTTCTCACGTTCGCTCATTTTCTTGTATATGTTAATTGCCTTTACATTTTTGTCAATGCCTTTGCAATTATAACATATAGTGTTGGGCTTTTGTTCGAACTGAACTTTGCCTTTAGTGGAATCAGGGTTCAGCCTTAGGTTCTGTTCATTTTAAAAAACGAACAACCTTTAAGTGGCTTTGGTCTTTAGGTTCTGTCCAATTTAAAAAACGAACAACCTTTAATCGGACTTGTACCTCGAGCTTTGGACTTTTCCTTCTTGACGAACAACTATTATATTTACATTATGAAAAATTTACAAGTATTGTAAGACTGCTCGTCACTAACAAATATAATCTGACGAACAACTTTGAACTAACTAAAACATGCTCGATTATAATATTTTTGCCGAGCAACTCTTTCTACAAATAAAAGATGAAACAACACTAAACTATACAATGTGCCGAACAACTTTACATTCTATACTTAGCAAAAATTTCAAAAAATTAGGCAAGTTTTTGGTTCATCTTACTTGGTTCACTGGCCCCCCAAGACATTTGTTCGCCCAATTAAGAACTTGTTCGTCTCATTGATAGTACTTCTTCAGATGTACTGCATTCCAGGAGTATTGGGCCGGCTTGCCTTCCATATCTTCGATATCGTATACACCATTAACGAATTTTTCCGTTATACGATACGGGCCCTCCCAAGTTGGTCCCAATACGCCTGGAGGTTGGGCGAGCAACTTTCTTAGAACCATATCTCCAACTCTGAATTCCCTGACTTTAACATGGGAATTATAATAGCGTTCTGCTCGCTGCTTGTAGGTAGCATTTTTTAGCTCGACATTCAGTCTTTTTTCTTCGAGCAAATCCATTTCAGTAGCTAGAGCAGAGTTGTTCGTCTGCTCATCAAAGTTGGTCGTCCGATATGTGTTGGTCTTTAACTCGATTGGTATTACAGCCTCTGTTCCGAAAGCCATTGCAAAAGGTGTTTCTCCGGTGCTTGACCTGGGAGAAACCTTGTATGCCCATAAGACTTCCGGAAGCTCTGTAGACCAACTGCTTTTGCTCTCCGCTAGCCGTACTTTTAACGTATGCTTGATGATTTTGTTTACGGCTTCGACTTGTCCATTCGACTGGGGATGATAGGGCGTAGAATAATGTTTCTTGATCCCCCACTTCGTACAGAAATCTCTCAACTCTTTTCCATCGAACTGCGGACCATTGTCTGTCACGATGGTTTGTGGAACTCCAAAACGACAGACAATGTTCTTCCAAATAAAGTTGATCATTTTCTGTTGCGTGATTTTCAACATGGCCTCTGCTTCTGCCCATTTTGTATAATAGTCGACTGCCACAATGGCAAATCGAACTCATCAAACTCCCACTGGGAAGGGACCAATAATGTCCATCCTCCATCTTGCAAATGGCCACGGGCTATAAACTGATATGAGCTGTTGGGCCGGGGTATGAATGTTTGGGGCAAAGATTTGACATTGGTGGCAAGTCTTTGCTTTCTTGATTGCATCTTGACATAAGGTTGGCCAATAATAGCCTTGTCTGATGGCTTTGTATGCCAAGGCTTGCCCCCAGTATGATTTCCGCATACTCTAGCATGTATTTCTTCGAGTATTGCTCATCATTGCCCCCTAGTCAAACATTTGAGAAGTGGGATTGATATTCCTCTTTTGTAAAGCTGCTCGCCTACCAGAGTATATCTGGCGGCTTGCTTAATTAGCTTGGCAGCTTCAAAAGAGTTGTTTGGTTTTTCTCCACTTTTCTAATATTTGACTATATTTGTTCTCCAATCTTCTTCTTCACTTGCTTGTTCATCAAGTTGATTGACATTATAACTTCTTGTTGATGGATCATTCATCTTTGTAATTATAATGTCTGCCAACTCTGCTGGCCCCTCACTTTTTGCTAGTCGGGCCAACACATCTGCTTGCGTGTTGCTTGTCCTTGGAATTTGTTCAATGAAGACTTGTTCTAACAAGGACATCAGGTAAGCAACAATTCGCTGATACTCGATCATGTGATCGTCTTTCGCCTCGTATTCACCTCGGACTTGGTTCACAATCAATTGCGAGTCGCCAAATATTTGCAGCCGTCTAACACCTACTGAAAGGGATAGGTGGAGACCAGCAATGAGAGCTTCACACTCAGCTTCGTTGTTGGTTGCCATAAAACCAAACTTGATTGCCGAGGTGAATACTTGTCTGTCTGGGCTAATTAGAACCACTCCTGCCCCCGAGGCCATGTTAGTTGAAGATCCGTCAATGTAAAGATGCCAGGGGTGATCAAGTCCTCTCGTCGGATCTGGTGGGAAGGTTAGTTCGACAATAAAGTCGGTTAACGCTTGCCCTTTGATCGCAGTTCGAGGAGCATAGGTTACCCCGAATTGGCTAATCTCTAGTGACCACTTTAATAGGCGACCAACTGTGTCAGGGCGATGGAGAATTTGTCTGAGTGGGAAAGTTGTTAATACTTCAACTTGATGATAAAAAAAGTATGGTCGTAACTTCCTCACACTTATGACAAGTGCGTACGCCAGTTTCTCGGTTGGAGAGTATTTGATCTCCGCATCGTGTAAAGCTTGACTGACGTAGTAGATAGGTTGATGAAATTTGTCGTCTTCTCGCACTAGAACAGAGCTGATAGCCACTTCTGATGCTGCTAAGTATAAATATAGCTTCTCTCCTGGGATGGGTTTTGATAGGATTTTTACATCTCCCATGTAATCTTTGAGTTGGTCGAATGCCTTTTGACAGTTGTTAGTCCATGTGAACTGTCCTTTCTTGATAGCTTCAAAGAATGGACGGCATTTGTCTCCCGATCTGGATATGAACCGATTCAATACTGCTAGGCATCCCGTAAGCCTTTGCATTTCTTTTATTGAACGTGGAGGTTGCATATCCACGATCGCTTTAACTTTTGCTGGATTGGCTTCAATCCCTCGTTGACTAACAAGATGGCCCAGGAATTTTCCTGAATGAACTCCGAAACTGCTCTTCTTTGGATTCAGCTTCATGTTGTAGTGTCGAAGGATTTCGAACACCTGGGTCAAATGTTGAAGATGGTCTTCTCTTCGGGGGCTTTTGACTACGATATCGTCCACATAGACTTCTACCGTATCACCGATTTGTTCGTCGAACATCTTGTTCACCAACCTCTGGTATGTTGCTTCGGCGTTGATGAGGCCGAAGGGCATTCTTTTCCAACACAACAAATTTTTGTTTGTATAAAATGCTGTGTTTTCTTGATCGTCTGGATGCATTGGAATTTGATGGTACCCGGCAAAGGCATCCATGAATTTTAGCATTTCATGACCTGCCGTACTGTCCACCAACTGGTCAATGTGGGGGAGTGGAAAGTTGTCCTTCGGGCATGCTGCATTTAGATCTGTAAAGTCTATGCATAGCCTCCAGGTCCTGTTTGGTTTCCTCACAAGGACTGGGTTTGCTACCCATTGTGGACAGAGTGCTTGTCGGATTAGGTCGTTGTCTAACAACTTTTTTACTTCTTCGTTCAAAGCTTGATACTTGTCTGGGCCATACTTTCTTCATTTTTGATGGATTGACCTTTTTGCTTGATTGATATTGAGCTTGTGACAAGCATGTTTTGGATCTATCCCCACTATGTCTGCATGAGACCAAGCAAAAACATCTAGATTTTTACTGAGGAACTCTTTCATTCTGGATCTGTAAGGCTCAGGGAGCTCAGATCCTATGTATAATTCAAGATCCGGGTTTTCAGGATTAACTTTGAACGCCTCCAGCTCTTCAACTGGAGTTGCTCGTCGTTTTTGTCCTTTCCACCGAGGATCAAGTATTGGTCCCTCAGAGTTGAAATCATTTTCGATGTTCATCGGCTCTGCCCCCAGGCGGGGATCTAGATCATCTGTTGGCCCTGATTCGTTGTTGTTAGTCAACACCTGGCCCTCCAAGCCATCATATGAATATTGCTCGTCACCACCCCTTTGTTGTTCGTCAGGATGATGCTCCTCCTGGGTGGTGAGGAGTTGTTCGTCCAACACCTGCTCGTCATGATGTTGTTCGTCAGTATCCATGTGGTCTTCCTCTATGTCCATCATGTTCTCCAGTATTGATGGTTCATTAGTAGGACAGCTAGTTGTGGCTTCCATCATGGATACTGATACATGTTTGGCCTGCAACTGTAAGAGACATTCCCTGGCCTTTCTTTGATCTCCTTTGATAGTACCTGCTCCACTTGCTGTTGGAAATTTCAAACAATAATGGTAAGTGGAACATGCAGCTTTGAATTCATTTAAAAGGGTCGACTGTCAAAACAATTTGATATGAAGGACTTAGGGGAAGCCGGTCACATCCTTGGGATCAAAATCACTCGCGATCGCAAGAAAAGGATGTAAGGCTTATCGCAAGCTTCATACATTGACACTGTTTTGAAGCAATTCAGCATGCAAGATTCCAAGAAAGGTTTTGTACCTTTTAGGCACGGAATCCATCTATCAAAAGAAATAAGCCCTAAGACACAAGCGGCGATAGATGACATGAAAGGTGTTTCGTACGCTTCGGCCGTAGGAAGCCTTATGTATGCAATGCTGTGTACGAGACCGGATATCTACTTTGCCGTGGGCATGGTAGCAAGATATCAAAGTTATCCCGGGAAAGACCATTGGACTGCCGTAAAGTGCATCTTGAGGTATCTGAAAAGAACTCGGGAGCGGATGCTGATTTACCAGTCAGATAGTCTAGTTCCCGTAGGACACACGGACTCGGATTTCCAATCAGACACAGACTCAAGAAAGTCAACCTCGGGTAGTGTGTTTTGCATGGGAGAAGGAGCCATGACATGGAGAAGCGATTTGCAGAAATGCATCGCAGATTCGACCATGGAAGCCGAATAAGTAGTTGCTTGTGAAGTAGCGAAAGAAGCGGTTTGGCTCAAGTACTTCTTAGTGGACTTAGACGTCGTTCCGAATTTGCCCGACAATATAACCGTCTTTTGTGACAATGTCGGAGCAGTTGCAAATTCAAGGGAACCGAGAGCCCACAAGGCCAGCAAACACATAGAAAGAAAACACCATCTTATACGAGAAATCGTTAAGAGAGGAGATAAAGAGGTGGCAAAGATAGCGTCGGGTGACAACCTAGTATATCCATTCACAAAGGGTCTACCTCTGAATACATTCAAGAGACATGTGGATGGAATGGGAGTCAAGACTATTGCCAATCTGCTTTAAGTATAAGTGGGAGGAATTATTAGGTTAGTGTAGGTTGACATAAGATGTCACGTAGAGCTACTACACTAAGACATGCGTGATGTATACTAAAAGCAGACTTTAAGTATAAGTGGGAGATTGTTGGAGTTATACGTGAAAGTATGCTTTTACTTTGTATAACTCGTGTATCAAACACTCGTTTTATGAGAATAATTCTTTTATCGCATTTGCTTTAGTTATGATTGAATGTTGAATTTCTATTGCAAACCGTTCAATATATAGTACGTGTTACAAAGTAGTTAATGTGGTGATACCCGATCACGGAAGACGACGTTAACAGTTTACTTGTAACTAAACGTACATTTTCACGACCCAGGTGGAATTGAACAATCCGCCGTGAAAGGTCGATGTGTAAGGCTCAGATTGGTCTGTCTTGACCAAGAGATTGCACTAGCACATTTAGTATGTGTTGAAGAGGTCCTACAGCGAGGAGAAATTCTTCTGTTCTGAAAGGTGAAGAATTAGACCTCAGTGGTTGTTGATTTCTTAATCTTCGTCACTTAAATAGGACCGTGTGTGCTTAGTAGTTACTGCTTTGATTCATGTTGGGTGAGAATCATTGTGACTTCGAACTTTGTGTCTTGGGCAGTAATATTAATCATACGACGGTTGCTAAGATTTAATACGGAGAAACGCGTGCGAGTACGGCTCGTGTGATTAGTCCCCTTGGTGGGCTCAGAAGTTTTATTGTACCAAATCTTGCAAGTGAAGAATTAGTTTCTTCGGTACGAATAATAATGTTGAGCTGTCTTTACTCCAAGGTGAAATATATTAATTAATTTAGAGCTATTCAGAAGCTCAATTAATTAATGGACTTGATAATCTTAAACGCGGGAAATAATAACCGGGAGCCCATATTATCGTAATATGGATTAAGATGGATAGTGCAATATTAATTTATTAGTGGTAATAATTAATATTAATGGGCTGAATTATATTGGGGCTCAATATTGAAATTCAGAAGTCCATTAGGAGGTCCAATCTTAATTCTCCTTAAGGCCCCTCAAGTAGCCCATTAAGTAGCCCAATAATGATAAGGTGATTAAAATAAAAAGATAATATTGTGCTGATTTTTCTTTGAATTTTCGAAAATTATGTATACTAGGAGAAAAAAGATTTTGTTGATTTTCTTGGAAAGATATTATGGAAGATAAGTATTCTTGGAATACAAGATTATCTCATATATTCAAGAAGATCCAAATCTTGTGATTTTATCCTATTAATTTCGAAAATTACCTCTTATTTAGGAGAGTGGGATTTTTGTGGAATATTTTATTATGGAGAAAAGAATATATGAGATATATTCAAGATTTCTTAGAGTCTAAGAAAAGATTTTCTCCAGGCCCATAAAATCTTCTAATTTTCGGCCACTACTCTATAAATAGGGGATGATTATTTCATCCCCAAGTACATAATTCCATGTGTTGGAAAAATCAAGAAGCATATATATTTTTCTTTTTCCTTAGTTATTAAATTGCTTGAAAGCGTCTCCCACCGGCGATCAAGTGAGGTGAAAAGGGAAATACTTGAGAAGGCTTTGGGTTGATAAAGCGAGATTTTAATTGTCCCGTATATTCAAAGGCCAATTCTACAAGAGGTACGTTAATCGCATATTTAATTGTTTATTCCGCTTAATTAAATATGTGAAATTAATTCAACATGCATGATGATAATTAGTTGTTGGAATTATTATTTGAATTAATTAGGATTAATTCATGCTAGTAATAATTGTATTTAAATTTGTATTTAAAGTTCATCCTGAATAGATTCCGGGCATCCCTATTTTCCCAACAATTTGGACTTCTTTAACAAGCTTTGCAACCTCACGGCGAGTTCTCCGGTGAGCTTCTCACGGCGGCGAAGAGTTTCCACACGGCGGTGACCGGTGGTTTTTTGAAAAGGTAACTTTCAGACTCGCTTAAAACTCTTTTTCTTGATTACTATGGTACGACGGTGGACGGGTCCTCCGCCTGGGCAAAGGGGCGGCGCCTCCTCGAGTGGCAGCGGTGGTGGCGGAGCCAATCGCCGTTTATTTGAAGAGAGAGGAAGTTCTCGTGGAGGGAGTGGAGCCTCTTCTTCTCGTCTAGCGGGCTCGATCTGGGCTCATGACGACGACGGTTTGGATGCTTTGTTCCCGGCTCCGGGCCGGTCACTGCTGGGTACCGGTGCCCGGGAAAGAGTTCATGTGGTGACAGGAGGGCTTCAGACCGGGTCGTCAGCCCGGCCCATGGAGAGTAGTAGGGACCCGTTGGACGACCTTCTTGAAGAAGATGACGAGGAAATCGGCCACGGTGAAGGTGATGACATGGCCAACAACTTGTTGCTTCAGAATCTCGCAGCCGAGCAGATAAAAGAACGGCTTGGGATGGTGAACGAGGCTTCAGGGTCGGAAGCTGAGGAGATTGAAAGGTCGGCTGCGGTCGGTCGGAGTCTTAGCCAGGACCGGCGAGACCAGGTCAGATGAGCCTTTTGTCTGTGGTCGGACTATGTGGCGGAGAAGGATGATGTGGACTCCGTCGTCTTTGATTTCGAGGCTTATCACGATCACTTCCGGCTGGGTTCAACCGTTCGCGATCCGGCCACAATTCGGATTGCGGATTTGGAAGAGTCTAAACGGTGGACTATCGGCCAAGCACAGAGCCGGGTGACCCAGGACTTTCTGGACGAGGCCCGGATTGGTTGGGACGTTCCATATGACGTCCAACTTTATGCCCCAGAGGTGAATGAGCGGGCCGATCAGCCTCCTCGAGGGATGGTGGCCGTGACTCAAGACATGATGGAGGTCGGATTCCGCTTCCCCCTCCATCCGGCCGTCTCCTATCTCTTGAACTACTGGAACCAGGCGCCCATCCAACTGCTTCTGAACGCATGGATGATCATCACGAGCGTCATGGCTCTGTTTGGGCAGAACCGACTTTATCGGATGCCGAACCCGGGGGAGATGACTTATCTCTACCGGATATAGAATGAAAGGAGCGGGACCGGCGAGTCGTATATCCAAACGAAGGGGCAGAAGCTGGTGACCAGCCTGCCGAGTAAAGGCTGAAACGACCGGAAGAAATGGTTCTTCGTCGGTGGGGCTTGGAAGACCGGGTATCCGGACGGGACAGAGATCGATGTTCCGACCAACATCCGTCCGAAAAATCCTAGTAAGGAAATTTTAGTTAAAACTCAAACTAAAAGTACTGGTCTAATTTTTTACTTCTTTTGCAGGCTACCCTTGCCCTTCCGACCGGGAGCTGAATTTTGACTTTGTGGTCGTCCGGGAACAGATTCTCTCATTACCGGCCGCGGAAAGGAATCAGGCCCTCCTCCGAACACGACAAGCTCGGCTTTCCAGCCGTTTCTTCCAGTTTCCGCGTCATCTCAAATTGACGGGTAAGCACCAGGGCGGGACCGGGTCCCGACCTTTAGTTTGTGTTGTTTTTTTTTAACACTTCGTGTCTCGTCGTTGCAGTTCCCGATTTCCCAATCGTGAGGCAGTGCCCGCCAGAACTCCTTGAAAGCTGCCCGGAGATGTTTTCCTTGATGGGGGCTTGTGCAGTGAAAAAGACGACCCAAGGGGCTAAGAAGAAGAGGAAATGAACCGGTGCCCGGACCGGGATCGTGATCCAGGAGCCGATCCCTCTCCAGTCCGTTCCGGCCACCGGCTTCCTCTCCGATAACGGGCAAGAAAAGGAGCTGGGAGGAGGCCGAGATCGAGGAGGCCGGCCAGCATGGGTTGAGCCCGGGCCCGATTGACATTTCCGACGATACACCGCCCGGACCCAGGCCGGTCGGGACAGAGACCGTGGCCCACGGGGTGCCGGCCCCCGGTCGGGAGGATGACTGGACCTACTTTGGTCGTGATCCGGCCCGCTTCCAAGCGTAAGTTTGTTGATTTTAAAATTTTCCTAAGGCATTTTTATTCGTATCTGACCTGATCTCCCTTTTGTCCAGACTGACGCGCAACAACTCAGGCCTCCCTCCAATGGTGTTGGATTTCCTTTCTTCCCGGGCTCCAAGTTCTATCGTGGATATGCCGGAGTATATGAGTCGGTCGGTGAATTCTTTGCCCCAAGCTTGGACCTGGGAGTTAGCCGACGTCGCCGAGCGTCGCCCCCGATACGCCGGTCGGGCCTGTGTTGCACTCGTCAGCCAGACGACCATCATGGCCAACCTTGTGGAGAACGAGCTCAACAGTGCCCTCATCACTGTGCGGAGGCTAGAGGCCGACCTGACCCAGGCTCGGGAGGAGAAGGCCGGGCTCGAGAGTGAGAACGTCGCGCTAAAAAAAAAGAAGAATTACACGGTCGGCTAGATGGAGGTCGTCCTGAAGGAGAAGGATGACGCTCTCGGCCGGGCAGAAATGGCGTACAAGACGTTGGCAGATACCAGGAACCGGGTGGCCGAGATGGAGGACGTCAATGCCGATCTGCGGCTGGAGGCGCACAGAGCCCGGGGGGATGCCGATCAGGCCCTTGCCCGGCAGGCCGAGTTGGAGAGGGAGCTCCAAAAGAAAGCTGGGGAACTGGCTGCCTCCCTTAGCCGGCCGGCATACGATCCGAAGGATCCGACCGCCAACCCGGAGCTCTTCTCTGAGTTCTGCTTCTACATGGCCGCCGCCAGCATGATCCGGGTTGCGCGCCAGGCCGGTCTCGAGACCAAGTCTCTAGAAGATTACTTCCGGGAGTACGTTGCCAAGAACCCGGTCAACGAGGGCTACTGGTTTCCCTTTCTCGATCTGGAGACCGGCCTGGGGGTGGACCTTTCCTGGTTCCCGCACCGGTATAGGCTGATCCAACCGGGTCAGGGCCCCCCGGCCGCTGACGAAGAAGAAGAATGAGAAGAGGAAGGAGGAGAGGAGGCCGCTCCGGATGTTTCCCAGGCGGCGGGCGGAAGTGCCGCGGAGGCTTGTGTTGAGGAAGTTGCTGCCTTTGTGGCCGGTACTGGAGGGCAGGCGAGTCCGGCGGCCGGGGTAGACGATTCTTGACTTTACTTTTTTTTAGTTGCTTTCCAAAATGTAACCGGCTCCCGACCGGAAGCGTCTTTTTATTTTGAACCGTTGTACCTTTTCCTGGCTTTCAGTCCGGTTTATTGAAATGAAATTTGGATTTCCTTTAATCTTTGTTGTTCTGTTTTTACCCTTTAGTTCATTTACACTTGTCAAATTGTTATAAATTTTAACAAGTATGAATGGGATTTTGGTCCGGGCCCAAGTGTGATATGCCGACCTTGACATGGTCGACATATATTTTTGAACTGAGCCCGGTGCTTGGAATGGCCTTGGTTGCCTTGCCGAGCTCAAGTGTGATATGCCGACCTTGAAACGGTCGGTATATGCTTTTGAACTGAGCTCGACTTTCGAAGTGACTTGGATGGCCTTTCCGAGTTCAAGTGTGATATGCCGACCTCGGTGCGGTCGGCATATACTTTTGAACTGAGCTCGGATTCTGGGGGTAAGATTGAGCTGTGCGAAGAGCTTTGCATTGATAAGAACTTTGAAAACATAGTACAAAATCATTGGTAGTATTTTTTCAAGTGAATTGCATTCCAGGGGTATTGGTCCGGAGTGCCATCCATGAGCTCCAGCTCGTAAGCTCCCTTGGAGAGCCACTTGGATATCCTAAACGGGCCCTCCCAGTTTGGGCCGAATACCCCTTTGGGCACTTGAACCTTCTTAAGGACGAGGTCCCCGACCTGGAATTGTCTGGCCTTCACCTTAGTGTTGAATTTTTTTCGGATTTCTTCTTGTAGGCCGCATTTCGAAGGTCGAAATTGAGTCTCCTCTACTCCAACATGTCTAAGTCGATCATCTGGGCGGTGTCATTGTCCTCGGTGATCATCTGGGCCGTCCGGTGGCTTGGGAGGGAGACCTCTGATGGGATGACGGCCTCGGTCCCAAAAGCTAAAGCGAAAGGCGTTTCGCCCGTAGAGTTCCTTGTGGTCGTACGATATGACCAAAGCACATCAGGTAGCTCGGCTGCCCACTCCCCCTTCTTGTCCTCAAGCTTAACTTTGATAGTATGCTTGAGGATTTTGTTTACGGCCTCTACTTGGCCGTTCGTCTGCGGGTGGTAGGGGGTGGAGAACACTTTCTTGATGTTCCATTTCTCACAAAACTGAATCATCTGGAGACCGTCAAACTGTTTCCCGTTGTCAGAGATGATCACTTGAGGTAGGCCGAAACGGCAGATGATGTTTTTCCAAATGAACTTGATGATTTGAGTCTGGCTGATCTTGTTGAGTGGATCGGCCTCCGCCCACTTTGTGAAATAGTCGACGGCCACGACGGCGAATTTGTGGCCCCCGGGCGCAGTGGGCATCGGTCCGATCAGGTCGATGCCCCACTGGGCAAAAGGCCAAGGGCTATACATGGAGGAGAGCTGCTCGGGGGACAGTTTGATGTTGGGTCCCAAGACTTGACATTTGTGGCACGACCTCGCGAAGTTGACGGCGTCCTTATTCAAGGTCGGCCAGAAGTATCCTTGTCTGATCACTTTGTGGGCTAGGGCTCGGCCTCCGGCGTGGTTTCCGCATACCCCCTCATGGATCTTGGCCAGAATAGTCCGGCCTTGCTCCGGGGTTATGCATTTTAGGAGTAGGAGGGTAAAGCTTCTCTTATACAAAAGATCGTCGATGAGGTTGTACCTTGACGACCGAAGTTGTAGTTGCCGTGCCCGAATTCTATCTTTAGGGAGCTCACCGGTCTTGAGATACCTTACAATCGGCGTTATCCAATTTTCATCCGTGCTCAGAACGGTCGCCACCTGTGCTCGGATGATCGTGGGCATTCCGAGCGTGGAAAGTTGAATATTGGCGAGGTCGGCAGCTCCCTCCGCGGTTGCAAGTTTGGAAAGAGCGTCGGCCTGGGTGTTGTGCTCCCTTGGGATTTGCTCAATGAAAACTTGATGAAATTTCTCGCACAAGGTTGTAACTAGGTCGAGGTACTTCATCATTTGCTCCCCCCGGGCCTCGTATTCACCTTTGATTTGGTTGACCACGAGCAGAGAGTCCATAAAAATGTGCAGTCGGCAAACTCCGATGGCGATCGCGAGCTCAAGGCCCCCGACCAGAGCCTCATACTCGACTTCATTGTTGGTGGTCGGGAAGCTGAAGCGGACTGCATGGGTGAAATTTTGGCCCTCCGGGCCGATCAGGACGATACCGGCCCTGACACAAGTATTGGTTGACAATCCGTCCACATAGAGTTTCCACGAGGGGTGGTTGACTCTTGTGAATCTAGGTGGGAAAGTGAGTTCTACTATGAAATCGGCCAGGGCCTGGCCCTTGATGGCCGTCCTTGGGGCGTATGAGATCCCGTACTGAGCTATTTCTAACGACCACTTCAACAACCTGCAGCTGGTGTCCGGCCGGTGTAGGACTTGCCTCAAGGGTAGAGTGGTGAGGACCTCTACTTGGTGGTCGAAGAAGTAAGGCCTTAGCTTCCTTACGCTCATGACCAGAGCGTAAGCTAACTTTTCGAGCGGAGTGTATCTGAGCTCGGCATCGTGTAGGGCTTGGATTACAAAATAGATCGGAAGATGGTTCTGACCATCCGCCCGGACCAGTACCGCGCTGAGGGCGACCTCGGAGGCCGCGAGATATAAGTAAAGCTTCTCCCCCGGAACCGGCTTAACCAAAATTTGTGGGTTTGCCAAGTATTCCTTTAATTTTGCAAAAGCTACTTGGCTTTCCCTATTCCAAGAAAATTTGCCATTTTTATGGTCGAGAAGAAAGGCTTACTTTTGTCCCCGAGCCGGGCTATGAATCTGTTGAGAGAAGCGAGGCATCCGGTCAGGCGCTGCACTTGTTTGATCGTCCTTGGCTCTTGCATGTCGAGGACGGCCTTGATTTTGGCCGGATTGGCCTCAATCCCACGCTGGCTGACGATGTGCCCCAAGAATTTGCCGGTCTCCACCCCAAAGTTGCATTTCTTTGGGTTTAGCTTCATATTGTAGGCCTTGAGGATCTTGAAGGTCTCTTCGAGATCCCTGAGATGGTCTTCCTTTTTCAAGCTTTTTACCACAATGCCGTCGATGTAGACCTCCATGGTCCTTCCGATCTGATCTGCGAACATCTTGTTGACCAGGCGCTGGTAGGTCGCGCCGGCGTTGATCAGACCGAAGGGCATCCGGAGCCAAGAGAATATGTTCTTCTCCGTGTGGAATGAGGTGTGCTTGATATCTTCGACGGCCATGGGGATTTGATGGTAGCCGGCAAAAGCGTCCATGAAGGACATCATCTCGTGACTGGCCGTGCTATCTACCAAGTGGTCGATGTGCGACATCGGAAAATGATCCTTTGGGCATGCTGCGTTGAGGTCGGTAAAGTCTATACATAGCCTCCAGGCATTGTTTGTCTTTTTTACCAGGACGGCATTCGCGACCCATTGGGGCTCGTCCCGGGCTTGTTCGATCAACTTGTTGTCTAGCAACTTCTTGACCTCTTCAGCCAAAGCTTCGTACTTTTCTGGGCTGAACTTCCTTCTTTTCTGATGGACCGGCCTCTTGTTGGGGTCGATCTTTAGACGATGGCATGCGTGCTTTGGGTCTATCCCGACCATGTCTTGGTGAGACCAGGCAAAAACTCCAACATTGGCCTTGAGGAATTTGATCACTTTCCCCCGTATTTCGGTCGGTATGCGAGAGCCGATTAGAACTTCCAGTTCCGGCCTCGAAGGGTCGACTGGAATGTGTTCCAATTCCTCTAAGGCCGTAGCTTGTTCATAGCTCCGCCGGTCGGAAGAATCGAATCTGGGGTCGAGATCGAGCTCGGATGGTTTGAAACCGATCCTAGGCTCGGGATCATCGATTTGCATCGGCTGAGGGTCGGTCGATGTGGATCCGGCCTCCGTGGTGGGTGTTGGAGTTATACGTGAAAGTATGCTTTTACTTTGTATAACTCGTGTATCAAACACTCGTTTTATGAGAATAATTCTTTTATCGCATTTGCTTTAGTTATGATTGAATGTTGAATTTCTATTGCAAACCGTTCAATATATAGTATGTGTTACATAGTAGTTAATGTGGTGATACCCGATCACGGAATACAACATTAACAATTTACTTGTAACTAAATGTACATTTTCACGGCCTAGGTGGAATTGAACAATCCGCCGTGAAAGGTCGATGTGTAAGGCTCAGATTGGTCTGTCTTGACTAAGAGATTGCACTAGCACATTTAGTATGTGTTGAAGAGGTCCTACAGCGAGGATAAATTCTTCTGTTCTGAAAGGTGAAGAATTAGACCTCAGTGGTTGTTGATTTCTTAATCTCCGTCCCTTAAATAGGACCGTGTGTGCTTAGTAGTTACTGCTTTGATTCATGTTGGGTGAGAATCATTGCGACTTCGAACTTTGTGTCTTGGGCAGTAATATTAATCATACGACGGTTGCTAAGATTTAATACGGAGAAACGCGTGCGAGTACGGCTCGTGTGATTAGTCCCCTTGGTGGGCTCAGAAGTTTTATTGTACCAAATCTTGCAAGTGAAGAATTAGTTTCTTCGGTACGAATAATAATGTTGAGCTGTCTTTACTCCAAGGTGAAAGATGTTAATTAATTTAGAGCTATTCAGAAGCTTAATTAATTAATGGACTTGTTAATCTTAAACGCGGGAAATAATAACCGGGAGCCCATATTATCGTAATATGGATTAAGATGGATAGTGCAATATTAATTTATTAGTGGTAATAATTAATATTAATGGATTGAATTATATTGGACTCAATATTGAAATTCAGAAGTCCATTAGGAGGTCCAATCTTAATTCTCCTTAAGGCCCCTCAAGTAGCCCATTAAGTAGCCCAATAATGATAAGGTGATTAAAATAAAAAGAATATATTATGCTGATTATTTCCATGAAATTTTCGAAAATTAGAAATCTAGGAGGAAAAAGATTTTGTTGATTTTCTTGAAAAGATATTATGGAAGATATGTATTCTTGGAATACAAGAATATCTCATATATTCAAGAAGATCCAAATATTGGGATTTCATCTTAGTATTTTCGAAAATTACAAGCTTATAAGCTAAGTGAGATTTTTGTGGAATATTTTATTGTGGAGAAAATAATATATGAGATATATTCAAGATTTCTTAGAGTCTAAGAAAAGATTTTTTTTCCAAGCCCAAATATTCTATAATTTTTGGCCACTATACTTATAAATAGGGGGTGATTATTTCATCCCCATGTACATAATTCCATGTGTTGGAAAAATCAAGAAGCATAGATATTTTTCTTTTTCCTTAGTTATTAAATTACTTGAAAGCGTCTCCCACCGGCGATCAAGTAAGGTGAAAAGGGAAATACTTGAGAAGGCTTTGGGTTGATAGAACGTGATTACAAGTGTCCCGTATATCCAAAGGCCATTACTACGAGAGGTACGTTAATCGCATATTTACTTGTTTAATTCCGCCTAGTTAAATATGTGAAATTAATTTAACATGCATGATGATAATTAGTTGTTGGAATTATTATTTGAATTAATTAGGATTAATTCATGCTAGTAATAATTGTATTTAAATTTGTATTTAAAGTTCATCCCGAATAGATTCCGGGTACCCTATTTTCCCAACAACTGGTATCAGAGCCACGGTTTCGGGCTCTGAATTTTGAATTGGAATTTAAATTGTTGAACATTAAATTTGAAATTGGATAGTAGAATTGTTAGATCTTTTTTGCAGGTATCCAATTGTCATGGTTTTTAATGTTGTTAATTTCATGCGTGTGAATTAATTTGGTTTTTAATTCGATTCGTTCGAATTCGTTTTTCTCGTGAGAAAATCCACGAGTAGATTAGTTGTTTTTATTTTGATTCGATCATTGTAATAGACTAGTCTAGATCTAGTATTTATTTTTTTTGTAAAAATAAATTGTAACCGGATCGTGACGATGAACGAAGAATTAAAAACGGCGTACCCGGACGACGCATACAAGCGTGGAGCGTGTATGGAGGTAAAATCATGCAAGGGGTGAAGAAAACGAGGACGAACGGCGAAAAAACGGCGCACGGGGGTGCACGGCGCACGCCGTGCGCAACGGGCGCACGGCGCCGCACGCACCGCGCGCGCGCCTCGGCAGGCCTCTGTAGCGCCTCGGGGCGCCCCGGGCAGCGCCTCGGGCGCGCCTCGGGTGCGCCTCGGGGCTGCTCTTTGGCGCGCCTCGGGCGCTTTTCCAGCGCTTCTCGGGCCGGGAAGCGCGCGGGCCCACTTCGTGGGCCGACGCGCGCTGTATCTCAGGCCGTGGAATTTTTTTGGTTCGTGTTTTTTTTCCGTGTGATTTTAAACGTCGTCCCGAACCCCAAACGATGTTGTTTTTAAAGAAGTTTTGCTGTTCGAGTGGGAGCACGTCGAGACGAACGTCGGAAAGCAACAAGGACGATTTTTCGCATCAAGATGTGAAGAAATTAAACCGTGACAATTGGATTCGAGTGCTCCAATGTGTTTAATTTTGTTTTGATGGATGTTTTATTTCGTGCACTTATTATTATTTGTTAATATGTGTTTGCATGAATTTAATTGTCCAAGAAAAACCTTACTTTCGAAAATTACTAAGTATGTTTTTATAATCGCAATTTTATTCCGGATATTAAAATTGGATTATTTTGGCCTCCATAATTTATTTATTTGTGAAGTTCTTTTGGAATACATTTCCCCCTCGGATCGGCCAAAAGAACGGATTTCACATGAATAAATTCCGAAAGGATGATTGTGGATTATTACTAGTGGCGGTATTGACCCTCACCACGAGTGGCTTGCTCAAAGCGAAATAATAATCCTATATTTATTTATGGTTATTACTTAGGCATAGGAAATTGATATTAACTTACTCCCCTCGGAGTCCCTGTCAATTTCTATGTGGTCAAAGTGGGAGCCAACTATTAATTTTGAATTAAGGATTTGTAACTTTTAAGTTTGTGATCCGCTTGAATGTATTTAAATGTATAGACCACCCCTCGTGGTGCATTTAAATTGTTTCGAGATGTTGGCTGATGCATGATTATATTGTTTTAAGGTTTCAATATAATTGATGTGATCGAATTATGTGATAATTTCGTATTTTTCTAGATATTGATATGAATGTATGTTTTATTCCCATTTCATCATGTCGCAACCTTTTAATCCACTGTTTAATATACTTAAAGTTAATGAACCTTTTGGAGTGAATTATATCGATTGAAAATATTTTTTTTAAATTTGTCCTTACTGCACGAAAACACAATTGGGTTATTTATGTTAATATACCCGGCAAGCCTAATGATAAGTCAAGCAATGGGAAGAGGCAGTTTATGATCGGAAGCGTGACAATGAATGAAGTGCATCATCTTGACATTTCTGTCTGAGGATTTGAGGCGCGTTCATGAAGACATTGTATCCGCTGTTGAAATCATGGAACACCTTGAAGAGATGTTTTCACATCAGAATCCCATGACTAATCAGTTCACCAAACATGACTCGGTCAAGTTGGAAATGGTGGAAGGAACGCCCGTGAGGGAGCACGTTCTCGAGATAATGGCATACCTTAACAAGTTGGAAGTACTTGGTGCGGATTTTGATTGATTTCATATACCATTCCCTACCGAGAAGCTTTGAGTAGTTTCATCTGAACTGTCAGATGAATGAACGGACAAGTCGTTTGCCCGAGCTCTTGCAAGCTTTAGTTTCGGTGGAGGTGATAATGGAGCACCAGTCTAGTGCTATGGTGGCTAATGGTTCGTCTACCTCTTTTGGTCCCAATGGAGGGAAAAAGAGGAAGAGAACCAAAGGCCGGATCCAAGCAAATCCAATTGTTGAGAAAGGCAAATGCAAAGGCAAGCATCGAAGGGGAAGTGTTTTAGTTGCGGTGAGAGAGGACAATGGAGGTCTGCCTGTTCCAAGCCTAAGAGGTTAGGAAAGTTAGGTAATTCACACACCTTAGTCGTCGAAACTTGTGAAGTGGCGTATGCTGTCTATTCGTGGATAGTGGATACGAGAGCTACTGATCACATTTGTTTCATGGGTTTAAGCTAACCCGACGACTTAACGGAAGTGAGATCCCCATCACATCGGGCAATGCTACGAGAGTGGCAGCTGAAGCAGTGGGAGAAGTGCGCCTATCTTGTGAAGATAGAGTTATGGTCTTGAGAGACGTTCCTCATGTTCCTAGTTTAGAAAGAACTCAACCTTCAGTTTCTAAACTGTTTTGAATAGATACTCAGTTTCTTTTAATAAGGATGTTATTATTGCTTGAAACGATGAGTTTATCTATTCCGGAACTTCAATGGATGATCTTTATACCATTATTTGGGCACACCACTTACAAAATTGAATCTAATAACACATCGATTATTTCGAGTAATAAAAGAAAGCGTTCTTCGGAGATGAACGAAACACTTCTATGGCATCTTAAACTAGGTCATATTAATCTAAAGTGGATAGAGAGATTGGTGAAAGACGGATCCTTGGAATCATTTCAAGTCGAACCGTTTCCAACTTGTGAATCCTGTTTAGAGGGTAAAATGACCGAGAGGGCATTTGGAGCCAAGGGGAATAGAACCACGGAAGTGTTAGAACTTGTTCATACCGATATGTGTGGTTCAATGACGATCATAGCAAGAAGGGGTATGAGTAAATTGTCTTTTTCAATGATTACTCGAGATATGGATACATCTACCTTATGATGCATAGGGAAAGAAGTATCAAGTCTCTACGATTTGTTCGTGGAGACGAATACCTTAGCAATGAATTCTTGAACTACCTATCGGAAGAAGGGATTGTATCCCTGTTGACCACATCGGGAACCCCTCAATAGAACGGTGTGGCGGAACGAAGGAGCCAGACTCTTTTAGAAATAGTCAGATCCATGATGAGTTATTTGGATTTACCCAAGTCGTTTTGGGGTAACGCCTTGGAAACAATGACTTATATTCTAAACTTGGTGCCATCCAAATCGGTTCCTAAAACCCCAATGGAATTGTGGACCGGGGCGCAAGCCCAGTCTAAGACACTTGCAGATTTGGGGTTGTTCGGCATACGTGCTAGACAAGGAAGCCGGTAAATTGGATCCATGTTCGGAATTAAGGTTGTTTATAGGATATCCCATGGGAACGAAAGGGTGTATGTTCTATAGTCTCAAGGATTAAAAGACCGTGATTAGTTCGCACTTTAAATTCTTGGAGAAAGACTATATGAACAAAAGAAAGCCCAGAAGTGAGATTACCTTAGACGAGTTAAGAGGGCAAACTCCTATACCAAGTATACAAGATAATATACCACACGTCATACCTTTACAACCGGAACCCCGTCGTAGTGGGAGGATTGCAAGGCAACCCGAGAGATTCATGGGAATTGGAGAATCTTCGGATTTGATTCCCGGCGATGAATTAGACCCATGAACGTACGACGAGGCAATCCAAGACAAAGACGCGGAAGTGTGGCAAACCGCAATGGAAACCGAGGTGGGTTCGATGGATTATAATCAAGTGTGGGAGTTGGTTGATCCACCTAATGGGGTAGAACCTATTGGATGCAAGTGGGTGTACAAGAGGAAAAGAGGACCGGACGGAAGGGTAGAGACCTTCAAAGCAAGGCTTGTGGCCTGTGGCCTGTAGCTATGCTTAAGTCCATCCGTATTCTCTTGTCGATCGCTGCGCACCTAGATTACGAGATCTGGCAAATGGATGTCGAGACAGCTTTCCTTAACGGAAGTCTTGATGGGATCTATATGCTACAACCCAAAGGTTTCGTTGAAAAAGGCCAAGAGCACCTCGTATGCAAGCTTAAGAGATCCATTTTATGGACTTAAGCAAGCGTCGCGTACTTGGAACCAGTGTTTTGATCAAGTTATTAAGTCTTATGGGTTTGTGATCAAAACAAGTTCGAAAGTTGTGTGTATAAAAGGTGTGACGGAACTGCGGTGGTATTCTTAGTATTATACGTAGACGGTATTCTGCTCATTGGAAACAATGTAAAGGTATTGTCAGACGTAAGGGTATGGCTGTCAAATCAGTTTGATATGAAGGACTTAGGGAAAAGCCGGTCACATCCTTGGGATCAAGTTCACTCGAGATCGCAAGAGGAAGATGTTGGGCTTATCGCAAGTTTCATACAAAGCCACTGTTTTGAAGCATATCAGCGTGCATGATTCCAAGAAAGGTTTTGTACCTTGTAGGCACGGAATCCATCTATCCAAAGAAATATGCCCTAAGACGCAAGTGGAGATAGATGACATGAAAGACGTTCCGTACGTTTCGGACGTAGGAAGCCTTATGTATGCAACGTTGTGTACGAGGCCGGATATCTGCTTTGCCGTGGGCATGATGGCAAGATATCAAAGTAACCCCGGGAAAGCACATTAGATTGCAATTAAATGCGTTCTTTAGTTTCTGAAAAGAACTTGGTATGGAATGCTGATTTAACAATCAGACAATCTAATTCCCATGGGATAAACGGACTCAAATTTCCAATCAGACATAGACTCCAAAATATCTACCTCGGGTAGTGTGTTTTACATGGGAGAAGGAGCCATGATATGGAGAAGCGATTTGCAGAAATGCATCGCCGATTCGACCATGAAAGCCGAATAAGTAACTGCTTGTGAAGCAGCGAAATAAGCGGTTTGGCTCAAGTACTTCTTAGTGGACTTGGACGTTGTTCCGAATTTGCCCGACAAGATAACTGTCTTTTGTGACAATGTCGGGGCAGTTGCAAATTCAAGGGAACCGAGAGCCCACAAGGCCAGCAAACACATTTAAAGAAAACACCATCTTATACGAGAAATCGTTAAGAGAGGAGATAAAGAGGTGGCAAAGATATGCGTCGGGGACAACCTAGTAAATCCATTTCACAAAGGGTCTGCCTCTGAATACATTCAAGAGACATGTGGATGGAATGGGAGTCAAGACTATTGCCAATCTGCTTTAAGTATAAGTGGGAGGAATTATTAGGTTAGTGTAGGTTGACATGAGATGTCACGGAGAGCTACTACACTAAGACATGCGTGATGTATACTAAAAGCAGACTTTAAGTATAAGTGGGAGATTGTTGGAGTTATACGTGAAAGTATGCTTTTACTTTGTATAACTCGTGTATCAAACACTCGTTTTATGAGAATAATTCTTTTATCGCATTTGCTTTAGTTATGATTGAATGTTGAATTTCTATTGCAAACCGTTCAATATATAGTACGTGTTACATAGTAGTTAATGTGGTGATACCCGATCACGGAAGACAACATTAACAGATTACTTGTAACTAAACGTACATTTTCACGGCCTAGGTGGAATTGAACAATCCGCCGTGAAAGGTCGATGTGTAAGGCTCAGATTGGTCTGTCTTGACTAAGAGATTGCACTAGCACATTTAGTATGTGTTGAAGAAGTCCTACAGCGAGGATAAATTCTTCTGTTCTGAAAGGTGAAGAATTAGACCTCAGTGGTTGTTGATTTCTTAATCTCCGTCCCTTAAATAGGACCGTGTGTGCTTAGTAGTTACTGCTTTGATTCATGTTGGGTGAGAATCATTGCGACTTCGAACTTTGTGTCTTGGGCAGTAATATTAATCATACGACGGTTGCTAAGATTTAATATGGAGAAACGCGTGCGAGTACGGCTCGTGTGATTAGTCCCCTTGGTGGGCTCAGAAGTTTTATTGTACCAAATCTTGCAAGTGAAGAATTAGTTTCTTCGGTACGAATAATAATGTTGAGCTGTCTTTACTCCAAGGTGAAAGATGTTAATTAATTTAGAGCTATTCAGAAGCTTAATTAATTAATGGACTTGTTAATCTTAAACGCGGGAAATAATAACCGGGAGCCCATATTATCGTAATATGGATTAAGATGGATAGTGCAATATTAATTTATTAGTGGTAATAATTAATATTAATGGATTGAATTATATTGGACTCAATATTGAAATTCAGAAGTCCATTAGGAGGTCCAATCTTAATTCTCCTTAAGGCCCCTCAAGTAGCCCATTAAGTAGCCCAATAATGATAAGGTGATTAAAATAAAAAGAATATATTATGCTGATTATTTCCATGAAATTTTCGAAAATTAGAAATCTAGGAGGAAAAAGATTTTGTTGATTTTCTTGAAAAGATATTATGGAAGATATGTATTCTTGGAATACAAGAATATCTCATATATTCAAGAAGATCCAAATATTGGGATTTCATCTTAGTATTTTCGAAAATTACAAGCTTATAAGCTAAGTGAGATTTTTGTGGAATATTTTATTGTGGAGAAAAGAATATATGAGATATATTCAAGATTTCTTAGAGTCTAAGAAAAGATTTTTTTTCCAAGCCCAAATATTCTATAATTTTCGGCCACTATACTTATAAATAGGGGGTGATTATTTCATCCCCATGTACATAATTCCATGTGTTGGAAAAATCAAGAAGCATAGATATTTTTCTTTTTCCTTAGTTATTAAATTACTTGAAAGTGTCTCCCACCGGCGATCAAGTGAGGTGAAAAGGGAAATACTTGAGAAGGCTTTGGGTTGATAGAACGTGATTACAAGTGTCCCGTATATCCAAAGGCCATTACTACGAGAGGTACGTTAATCGCATATTTACTTGTTTAATTCCGCCTAGTTAAATATGTGAAATTAATTTAACATGCATGATGATAATTAGTTGTTGGAATTATTATTTGAATTAATTAGGATTAATTCATGCTAGTAATAATTGTATTTAAATTTGTATTTAAAGTTCATCCCGAATAGATTCCGGGCACCCTATTTTCCCAACAGTGGGTTCTGAGGCAGGAGTGGCCTTTTCAGAGTCGGGGTGTGGCCCGTCCGGTGTTTGGTCGTTGCAAATTGGAAATAAATGAGAGTTGGAATAATTCAAACACCTTCTAGCCATTGCCTGGTCACCTTTAATGGTGCCGACCACCCCCTCGGAGGTGGGAAATTTGATACAGTAGTAGTAGGAGGAGGCAACTGCCTCAAACACCTCTAAAAAAGGTCTACCTAGAAAGCCGTTATAGAAACTCGGCTGATCTACGATAATAAACTCTAAGGGCCTAGTTATCTTGACTTCTTCATTGTAGTGGCAGATGAGCTCGACAGAGAGCTTGATCCTTCCGTACGCAGCGACCGTCGCGTTCCCAAATCCCTTCAGCTGAAGGTCGATTGGCCTGATGAAGTTGACGAGGTCCCCGAGCTGGTCTAGGGCTGTTTTGAAGATGATATTGCAAAAATACCCATTGTCGACTAGTATTCGCTGAACCTCTTTACCCAGAATCCGGGCGGCAATTACCAACGCGTCGCCTTTGGGGTATAGCACCCAGTCCGGTCCCGGTTGGAGAAAGTTATCTCCAAATCCTTGTGAATCTTTGGCTCTGGGGGCGTGACCAGGTTGACATTGGTCACCGCCCGGACCTCTGTCTTCCGTTTCCGGTTGGACTGCGTCGAGATGGGGGTGAGGCCGCCTAGGTTCCCCCCGCCGGCCTGGATCATGTTGACCCGACCGCCGGGATTTATGGGCGGGAGGAGGTCATCCTCATCATCATCCTCTTCTAAAGCCGCGACCGGCCTGAGAGGCCGGCCGCCTTCCTCGTTTCTTCGAGGGTTGCATTGCGGTTGCTGCTGCTGCTGCTGCTGGTCCTGACGGCCGGCTGGCCTCTGAAGGAGGTCGTTCAAACGCCCTTCGTCAAACAGCTTCCAAAGCTGCTTTAGGAGATCACGACACTGGCTCGTATTATGGCCAATAGAGTCGTGATATGCGCAGAACTTTTTAGGGTCCAGCCGGGACCGGTCTCCAGAATAGGGCCTTGGCCGGGGAAGCATGTCCCGGTGTTGGATCGCATTGAAGATATGCGCGGGGGACTGCCTCATGGCCTGAGTAAGGTGAACTTCCACGTCCTCGAATGACTTGAAGTTACCAGGCGGTTTGGCCACTTTCCTGGCTTTGGGACCACTTTTGGGTGAGGCCTGAGTAGCGGCCTCCGTCTCCTTTGCTATCGGCTCGGACTCCCCCAACCTGAGCGCCAGTAGCTTCCTCCGGGCCAGGTAGTCGCCGGCCCGGGCGCGGAACTCGGCGTAGGTCTTTGGGAAGTCTTTGGTGAGATGTTTAAACATTGGAGATCGTCCGTGGAAACCCCCAAGAGTTGCGTGCAAGGTCAGCTGGTCGCTGACTGGCTCGCCGGTCAGCATGACCTCGTCCACCCTAGCCACGTAGTCCTCGTCGGACTCTTCCTTCTCCTTGCGGATCCGCATCAAATGGTGCCAGCTTTCCGGCTGGACCACTTTGGCTGCGAAGTATGATGAGAATTGTGCGCTCAGGGTGGCGAACGAATCGATCGACCGTGCCGAGAGAGACACGTACCATCTGTGGGCGAGATCGCCTAAAGTGAGCGGGAAGAGCCTGCACTTTGTGGCATCGGTTGCGCCACGCCCGGTCATGTAGATCCGGAATTTGCTCAGATGGGTTTCAGGATCCGTTTTTCCCTCATAGAGTGGGGTCGGCGGAGGGACAATTTTGAGCTGGACCGGGGCAAGCTCAATATCCACCGCCAGGGGCTCGTTGGCGACCGGCCGGGCCTTAGGTTGGCCTTGCGCTTCTAGGAGCGCTTTCATCTCGTCAAGCTACTTTTGCATCTTGACGAGTTCGGGGCTTGGGGTTTCGACCATTTGGTCGCCAGCGTCGGCCAGGGGGCCGATTCGATCGAACACGGCAGCTCGGGGGACCCCGCGTCCCAGAAGACCGCTTTGGGCAAAGCTCAGCTTGCGTCTGGCGAAATTTGCCGGGGTTAGACTGAACCTGGCCACCCTTTTGTGTGGTATCTGGGCCGTGCTCTGTGAGTTGGAGACGGACTCCGTGTCACCATACCCAGTGTCATAACTGGAGAGGCGGCTTGGATACCATGATGGATCCGTCGCGCCCAAACGGTTGAAAACTGGGTGGGCGGAGCCTCGCGACCGAGAGGAAACTGGGTTCGCTCGGCCTTGGCTTTCGCCCTGGTGCTCCACGGCCTTCGCTTTTCCCTTGAGCGCACGAGCATAAGCCTTATTTTTTTAGGCAGAGGTGGTGCTTCGGCACCCCCTTGCCTCTTCTGCCTGGCGGCGTCATCCTGACCCGGCCTGGTCAGGAGTGAGGAAGCCTCTGCCCTGGGATTGTGTGGGCTCTTCCGGAAAACGGATCGGGGAGGCCACGCGTTTAGCCTTCCCATGGCGAGTAGGGGTCGGTTCCCCTGATGCTCGTGTCGCGGCGTCCCTCGGTGTGACCGGAGCGCCGGTAGCCTTGTGGGCATGGGGTGATTTCTGGTGATCCATTACTCCAAGAGAGAGGGAATTAATGGTTTGAAGGTTTGAAGATTTGAATATATGGAGCTTTGAAGAACAGCGGGTGTTCTTTAAAGAGAGGTAAAAAAAAGATGAGTTGGATGGGTTGCACCCTCCTTCTAGCGCCAAATGTTGTTTACCAAAATATATGTTGCTGGGATTAAATGGCTATTTATAAGAGTTTCGGCAAAAATATCAAATGATTGGGTCCTTAAATGCTGAATTGAATGCTTAAATGAAGAACTGGAAATAAATATGCATGAACACTAAGAACACCAGATTTGCCAGGGGTGTTGGTCCCTGGACTTGAATGATAAGTGTATTGATTGTACTGAAAGAAAATTGAACTCCCTTTGTGTTACAAATGTGGGGGTATTTATAGCTTTCTCACTACAGGGGTATATCGGTCATTTCCGGCCTCTCGGGGGACAAGTGCATTAAATGCCTCCTGCCTCTGAGGGCGCGCGAGCACTGATAAGTCAGAGCTTGCAGGTGGTCGGCCACTAGGGTGTTGACGCATGTCCAAAAAGGACGATTCTCTGGCGAATTTCCTCATTTGGATGGAATATTCTCTGTCCCTGGGTATGATGGCGGTCTTTTTCCTCTTGGGGGAGGATCTCGCTTGATTCTGCCACGTGCTCTGAATCTTCCTTGCCGGTCGGGGCCGTCCCGAGGTCGGAGACCGGCCTCTTGACGGATCGCGTGGTCGGAGATTGCCCTTGTGTGTTGGTGGTGCCCTGGCGACCTCTAATGGTCTTCCTTAGTTGGGGCCGGACCGGTCCGGTCTCGGCCTGTTCGTCCAATACTCGGATCAACGTATATGAACGTTTCATGGTGATTTCCGGTCTCGTTTTTTAGGTTGGAAAATGGGGTCGGAGACCGCCGAGGTCGGGCATAGGCCGGCCTGGTCGATCCCGGCCTCTGAGCATCGCGTTGCCTTTTCCGGCCGGGTTCCGGCCGGCGCCGATCTGCGGACCAAAATGGTCACAACACCAATTGCTTCTTTATTATGTATGGATATGAACATTTCTTTTAAAGGTTTTGATGTTTGTTCTATTTTTCGTTTGTTTGTTTTTGGACTCATGGGTTTGCATACCCATTTTGGGCCTTGTGTTGGCCTTCTTTTGGATTAAGTTTGTGACTATGCTTGTTTGGACTTGTTAGTCCTTTCTTTTCCTCCCCTGGCCCGGGGTTGTGGGCCCTCCTTTTTTTTTATTAATAAAATAACCTAATTTGCTAATTTACACAAAATTGGTGTTTAAGACTAAAAAAATCAAATTTTTTACTGAAAAAATAATTTTTATTAGAAGTATAGTTTCATCCTTAAGATAATTTACACAAAATTTGTATTTTAAGACTAAAAAAGAAAGTTTTTGACCTAAAAAAGTAATTTTTATTAGAAGTGTAGTTTCATCCTTAAGCTAATTTACACAAAATTGGTATTTTAAGACTGAAAATGCAATTTTTATTAGAGGTATAGTTTCGTCCTTAAGCTAATTTACAAAAAGATGGTGTTTTAAGACTAAAGAAACAATTTTTATTAAAAGTATAGTTTCATCCTTAAGCTAATTTACATAAAATTGATGTTTTAATACTATAAAAATAATTTTTAGACCGAAAAAAGTAAATTTTATTAGAAGTATAATTTCATCCTTAATCTAATTTACAAAAAAATGGTGTTTTAAGACTAAAAAGACAAATTTTAGATTAAAAAAATAAATTTTATTTGAAATATAGTTTCATCCTTAAGCTAATTTACACAAAATTGGTGTTTTAAGACTAAAAAAAGCAATTTTTAGACTAAAAAAGTATTTTTTTTATTATAAGTATAGTTTCATCCTTAAGCTAATTTACACAAATTGATGTTTTAAGAAAAAAAAAATGCAATTTTTAGACTAAAAAATAATTTTTATTAGAAGTATAGTTTCATCCTTAAGCTAATTTACACAAATTTGGTGTTTTAAGATTAAAAAAACAATTTTTAGACTGAAAAAACGATTTTTATTAGAACTATAGTTTCATCCTTAAGCTAATTTACACAAAATTTGTATTTTAACTCTAATTTTTTTTTTATTAGAAGTATAGTTTCATCCTTAAGCTAATTAACACAAAATTTATGTTTTAAGACTAATAAAATAATTTTTAGACTAAAAAAGTTATTTTTATTAGAAGTATAATTTCATCCTTAAGCTAATTTACACAAAATTTGTGTTTTAATACTAAAAACACAAATTTTAGACTAAAAAGGTAATTTTTATTAGAAATGTAGTTTCATCCTTAAGCTAACTTACACAAAATTGGTGTTTTAAGACTAAAAAAATAATTTTGATTAGAAATATAGTTTCATCTTTAAGCTAATTTACACAAAATTGGTGTTTTAAGACTAAAAAAGCAAAATTTAGACTATTTTTTTTTATTAGAAGTATAGTTTCATCCTTAAGCTAATTTATAAAAAAAAGGTGTTTTAAGACTAAAAAAATAATTTTTATTAGAAGTATAGTTAATCCCTATGCTAACTTACACAAAATTGATGTTTTAAGACTAAAAAACAATTTTTATTAGAAGTATAGTTTCATCCTTAAGCTAATTTACACAAAATTGGTGTTTTAAGACTAAAAAAACAATTTTTAGACTAAAAAAACAAATTTTATTAGAAGTATTTGGTGATCAATTTTTATCGGGTGGATTAGTGACTGTTTTAGTTCGGTTTAAGATCACCAATCAATAACGTGTGATTGATTATCACCGTAAATGATAAATCGAAGGTTCGGGTTGTGGAATCGTAAACACGAGAGTCGAAACCGAATTAATTTCGTATGTGTGTACGTTTAGGTATGTTAGTGTGTGTTTTGGGAGTATTTGTGAATTTGAACTTGTATTTCTTAAGCTGGAGAACAACTATTTATAGTGACTAGCAAGCATGAGGTGTTCCTGGCTCTTGGTCTCCCTAGCCTGCATGCTTGACATGTGTCCTTTGACTCTAGTTTGACCTTATCTAAGTTAAATCTTAGTTACAAAGTCTTATTTGGTCTTATCTCGGACTTCATTGTTGTTCGTCCATGTCAGTTTAAATCGATCCAGGATAGTTCTTTCATAGAAGTTGATCGCCGTTTGGGTGTATGGCTCAGAAGTTGTTCGCCTTTGTGTCTTGCACAGATTGGCTTTGGGATCTTGGTCCTTTGTTCATCAGCATACACCTCTTAGACTGATAACTGTAATACTTTTACCAATGTTGTTCGTCATTATTGACTTGGTGGTGGGTCCATATTTGGTCTTCGGTCTTTAAGCATGTTTGCCAATATCTTGTTCGTCGGTATAGTTGTTCGCCACTTTATACACTCCTTGGATTAGTTTATGCACCCCGGCTTGATTTTCTTTATTGATTTGATTTGGGGTTGATTTCTCGTAATCCTTCTTATGGCTTTAATCCTTGTTCGCTCATCATTGATTTATGTTCGCCTGTCAACAATTGCCCCCTATCCTGGCTATATGTTGCCCCAGACGAGCAACTTTGTGGCGAGCAACTATAGTTAGGATATTATACTGGTGTGGATATGGACGAACATCTTTGACCTGAGCGAGCAATTTCGGATCTGCCTCTTCACCTTCCCACGATCTGGGGGATGTATGAGGATGACGTGGGCGGTATGATTACGCGCTGCCCACGCGCGAGCATTCCCGAGGTCACGCGCCCCTATAATTGCATTTAGGTCCCTTGATTTTTAACCTTGCTCGAAAGTAACCCCGTTTTCCTTCAATTGGGTCCATAATTTTGGGGTAAATTACACTTTGAACCCCGTTTTTTTCTTGGGGTATAAATTGAAGAGGGAAACGAAATTTTCCCACTTCTTCATCTCTTGCTACAGTACCTCCGGCAATCTCCTCCATTATCGGCGATTTCAAGCTTTCCGGCGTCCATTTCTCCAGCATTTTGCCTCCAACTTTGAAGTAAGGTAGTTATTTTCTCATCTCTCTCATTCTTTACTCTCTTCTTTCGTTATTTTCTTCATCGCCGCCGTGGGGAGAATTTGCTCCGCCGTTGTCTACCCAGTATCGCCGCCGGAGTCTCGAAAAATTACACCTAAACCTTTCAAGAAATTCTCCACTGAACTGATGTCCTCCCACTCTAGCAACCGAAATTCCGAGGAGCATTTGGATCCCTTTTTTTCGATCGTGCCATTTGTCGAGCAGCCGCCGTTTGAGGTTTCCTCCGAAGCGCATCCCGACGTAGATTCTGTGGTCCGATCAACGGAGGACACTGGTGCTCGCCAGTCCGGCGAAAAGATTGAGGAGGCCGCAAGTAGCTCCTCCGACGAACAGTCCACCTCCGGCTCCGAATCTGAGGAAGATCCAGAATTTGACGAGCTTACCCCTGAATTTTTGGAAGGGATAGAGTTTCCAGGCCCTAAGATGCTCGAAAACGAGATTCCCACTGGTGTTGCTCACCCATTTAATTGGCGAGCATATTCGGACGATCATGCGAACAACTTTCCTCGCCCTCCGCGTCAAGTTTTGGATCTGGTGAGAACCGAGTACCAGGCGAGCAAAATTAAGAGCGTTGTTCGCAAGGATGAGCTCAACCTCATACGGGAAGCATATCAAATTCTTCATGACATCTTCATGTGGGCTCCCAAGAGAAAGGAAAGAGCTGATCGGCCTCCACTCGGGTGTACGGCGATCAACATTGACACTCTAATTGCTGGGTTGAGGCTGCCGTTGCCCCCGGTTGTTGGTCGTTTTCTGGAGGCGACCAACTTAGCCATCATCCAAATAACACCTATTGGGTGGATGAATCTGCTCGGCATCATGGGCTTGTTCGCCCTGGAGGGATATGTTGACCGCATCACCGCCGAGGAGGTCAACTATTTGATGACCATCACCAAGTGTCCAAGGGGTGAAGAAGGGTACTATTATTTAAAAGCCCGGGCTGGACTGAAACTGGTGGAAGGGGTGCCGAACAAGATTCGGGATTGGAAGGAGCACTTTTTCTTTATTGGGGGCGACTGGCGAGCATCTTCTGGCCCTCACGGCGGTGCCGGGCGTATATTTGAACCCACCACCTATGGGCAAATCAAACGTAAGGTTATCTTTGCTCGCCCTTACATAAAGTTCTAATTTAACTTTTTTTATTTGCTCGCAGGTCCCCGGTTACTCAAGTGGAATTCAGAGAAGAGGAAATTGGCTCTGAATTCCTCTTCACTTCATGTTTGGTCGCTCTTCGGGATAAAGCTGAAAGGACCATCGAATACATGAACAAGGAGAAGTGTAAAAAAGCTGCTCGCCTGTTTACGTATCCCCATCATTTGGAGGCTCAAGCTGAGGTGCCCCCAGGTATAAAAATTTATAACTTTCAAAATAAACTTTGCTCGCCATCACTCTCTGAACTTGCTCGTCTAAATTAAATTTAATTAACTCTTTTTTTTTTAGCCGAGCAAGTCACCGTTGCTGTCCCTCCCAGTTTTGCTCTCCTATAACAGAGGGTGTTTGATATGGCGCTACCCAAAGGACGAAAGAAAAAGGGTGATCCGCCTTCCAAGGTGTTGGTTATGACCAACAAGGCCTCCGCCACCGAGCATGCCCACCGGACGTCCGCCCCGCCGAGCACATCGCCTAAACCGGCCCCCGCCTCTCCTCATGGTCTAAAAAGACTGAAGAAGAGCGATGGCACATATGTCACACAGGCGCCCACCACCACTGACAAAGGAAAATCCAAGGTGGGAGGATATGGTCGTCTGCCCTCCTCTGAAGCTGCTCGCCCTCCTACATCCGATGAAAGAGGAAATGCGAGCAAAGATAGGCATACACCTCCTCGTGGGCTTGACGACATCACCTATCTAGGGTGGGACAGAGCTAAATTTGCCGAGTAAGGATTCCTCCTTGAACTCTTCCAAGGGTTGAGTAAGTTGAAAAATTTACCAAGTGTGAAAGCTTCTTTGCTTGCAGGTATCGACCTAATGACCATCCGGGGTGAATAGACACACTTCACCAATACGCCTGCTCGAAGACCCCGGCAAACATCCGTGACATCTCGGATGACCATGTTCGTCGGGCAACTGAAATTATTGCTCGCGCCTGGTCAAAACCGCTGAACAAGGCCGTGCTTGCCCAAGGGCCCATTGATAACTTTCACTTGTCAATGGTACAAGCTGCCAACTCCCTTGTATTCGCTCAAAGGGGAATGGCTCAAGTGGTGGAGCTGGAAGAAGCTGCTCGCCAACATGCTGCCACTGTTCGCCACCTTTCAGAGGAGGAGGATACAATGGCGAACAATTTGAATGGCCAAATTGCTCGGCTTAACAACCAGATCTCCCTCTACATCGACAATGAGCAGAAATACCTTGAAAAAATTCAAGGTTTATCCAGCGAATTGGGAGGCAAAGAAGCCATGCTCGGCGAGGAAAAGAGCAAACTGTCAGCGACCGAGCAGAAAATTGCCGATCTTGAGACGGAAGTTGCTCGTCTCCGGGAGTCGGAAGCCAACCTCTTCACACGCGAGCAACTTGAAGAGGAAGTTCAGGCTCGGACTGGCCCCATTTCCAACCTTGGATATATTTGTGTCTACGCGGACAGCATCCGCACGGCCGATGCTTACGATTACAAAGACTTGGTTGAAGAAATGGGAAAGGACCTGTCCGAGTTCATCGAACATTATCCACCGCCGAACAACATTGAAATCCAGCTGGCGGACCTGGCTGAATTGGGGGTCAAGATTGATAAACTTGACTCTAGCATTACTGTTATCCACCCTCCTCACCACGCTATTGAAGACGAGCAAGAGGAAGAGCCGGCCGCTGCTGACGAGCAAACTGCTAAAGAGGCGGAGGATAAGGCAGTTGAAGACCTGGCCCGAGACATGATTGTCGATCATCCCGCCGAACAAACTCAAGATCCTCCTCTAGCCGAGCAGCAGTAGTTCTTAGGACTTAGCTTTTTTTTTCCTTCGTCGTAGTTGTTCGTTCTTTTTGTAATACTTTTGTAATAACTTTCCAAAGCTATACTATTTTTGAGGCTTAATGCCTTTTGATTAATGGAATGTCTTTCTCACGTTCGCTCATTTTCTTGTACATGTTAATTGCCTTTACATTTTTGTCAATGCCTTTGCAATTATAACATATAGTGTTGGGCTTTTGTTCGAACTGAACTTTGCCTTTAGTGGAATCAGGGTTCAGCCTTAGGTTCTGTTCATTTTAAAAAACGAACAACCTTTAAGTGGCTTTGGTCTTTAGGTTCTGTCCAATTTAAAAAACGAACAACCTTTAATCGGACTTGTACCTCGAGCTTTGGACTTTTCCTTCTTGACGAACAACTATTATATTTACATTATGAAAAATTTACAAGTATTGTAAGACTTCTCGTCACTAACAAATATAATCTGACGAACAACTTTGAACTAACTAAAACATGCTCGATTATAATATTTTTGCCGAGCAACTCTTTCTACAAATAAAAGATGAAACAACACTAAACTATACAATGTGCCGAACAACTTTACATTCTATACTTAGCAAAAATTTCAAAAAATTAGGCAAGTTTTTGGTTCATCTTACTTGGTTCACTGGCCCCCCAAGACATTTGTTCGCCCAATTAAGAACTTGTTCGTCTCATTGATAGTACTTCTTCAGATGTACTGCATTCCAGGAGTATTGGGCCGGCTTGCCTTCCATATCTTCGATATCGTATACACCATTAACGAATTTTTCCGTTATACGATACGGGCCCTCCCAAGTTGGTCCCAATATGCCTGGAGGTTGGGCGATCAACTTTCTTAGAACCATATCTCCAACTCTGAATTCCCTGACTTTAACATGAGAATTATAATAGCGTTCTGCTCGCTGCTTGTAGGTAGCATTTTTTAGCTCGGCATTCAGTCTTTTTTCTTCGAGCAAATCCATTTCAGTAGCTAGAGCAGAGTTGTTCGTCTGCTCATCAAAGTTGGTCGTCCGATATGTGTTGGTCTTTAACTCGATTGGTATTACAGCCTCTGTTCCGAAAGCCATTGCAAAAGGTGTTTCTCCGGTGCTTGACCTGGGAGAAACCTTGTATGCCCATAAGACTTCCGGAAGCTCTGTAGACCAACTGCTTTTGCTCTTCGCTAGCCGTACTTTTAACGTATGCTTGATGATTTTGTTTACGGCTTCGACTTGTCCATTCGACTGGGGATGATAGGGCGTAGAATAATGTTTCTTGATCCCCCACTTCGTACAGAAATCTCTCAACTCTTTTCCATCGAACTGCGGACCATTGTCTGTCACGATGGTTTGTGGAACTCCAAAACGACAGACAATGTTCTTCCAAATAAAGTTGATCATTTTCTGTTGCGTGATTTTCAACATGGCCTCTGCTTCTGCCCATTTTGTATAATAGTCGACTGCCACAACGGCAAATCGAACTCATCAAACTCCCACTGGGAAGGGACCAATAATGTCCATCCCCCATCTTGCAAATGGCCACGGGCTATAAACTGATATGAGCTGTTGGGCCGGGGTATGAATGTTTGGGGCAAAGATTTGACATTGGTGGCAAGTCTTTGCTTTCTTGATTGCATCTTGACATAAGGTTGGCCAATAATAGCCTTGTCTGATGGTTTTGTATGCCAAGGCTTGCCCCCAGTATGATTTCCGCATACTCTAGCATGTATTTCTTCGAGTATTGCTCATCATTGCCCCCTAGTCAAACATTTGAGAAGTGGGATTGATATTCCTCTTTTGTAAAGCTGCTCGTCTACCAGAGTATATCTGGCGGCTTGCTTAATTAGCTTGGCAGCTTCAAAAGAGTTGTTTGGTTTTTCTCCACTTTTCTAATATTTGACTATATTTGTTCTCCAATCTTCTTCTTCACTTGCTTGTTCATCAAGTTGATTGACATTATAACTTCTTGTTGATGGATCATTCATCTTTGTAATTATAATGTCTGCCAACTCTGCTGGCCCCTCACTTTTTGCTAGTCGGGCCAACGCATCTGCTTGCGTGTTGCTTGTCCTTGGAATTTGTTCAATGAAGACTTGTTCTAACAAGGACATCAGGTAAGCAACAATTCGCTGATACTCGATCATGTGATCGTCTTTCGCCTCGTATTCACCTCGGACTTGGTTCACAATCAATTGCGAGTTGCCAAATATTTGCAGCCGTCTAACACCTACTGAAAGGGATAGGTGGAGACCAGCAATGAGAGCTTCGCACTCAGCTTCGTTGTTGGTTGCCATAAAACCAAACTTGATTGCCGAGGTGAATACTTGTCTGTCTGGGCTAATTAGAACCACTCCTGCCCCCGAGGCCATGTTAGTTGAAGATCCGTCAACGTAAAGATGCCAGGGGTGATCAAGTCCTCTCGTCGGATCTGGTGGGAAGGTTAGTTCGACAATAAAGTCGGTTAACGCTTGCCCTTTGATCGCAGTTCGAGGAGCATAGGTTACCCCGAATTGGCTAATCTCTAGTGACCACTTTAATAGGCGACCAACTGTGTCAGGGCGATGGAGAATTTGTCTGAGTGGGAAAGTTGTTAATACTTCAACTTGATGATAAAAAAAGTATGGTCGTAACTTCCTCACACTTATGACAAGTGCGTACGCCAGTTTCTCGGTTGGAGAGTATTTGATCTCCGCATCGTGTAAAGCTTGACTGACGTAGTAGATAGGTTGATGAAATTTGTCGTCTTCTCGCACTAGAACAGAGCTGATAGCCACTTCTGACGCTGCTAAGTATAAATATAGCTTCTCTCCTGGGATGGGTTTTGATAGGATTTTTACATCTCCCATGTAATCTTTGAGTTGGTCGAACGCCTTTTGACAGTTGTTAGTCCATGTGAACTGTCCTTTCTTGATAGCTTCAAAGAATGGACGGCATTTGTCTCCCGATCTGGATATGAACCGATTCAATACTGCTAGGCATCCCGTAAGCCTTTGCATTTCTTTTATTGAACGTGGAGGTTGCATATCCACGATCGCTTTAACTTTTGCTGGATTGGCTTCAATCCCTCGTTGACTAACAAGATGGCCCAGGAATTTTCCTGAATGAACTCCGAAACTGCTCTTCTTTGGATTCAGCTTCATGTTGTAGTGTCGAAGGATTTCGAACACCTGGGTCAAATGTTGAATATGGTCTTCTCTTCGGGGGCTTTTGACTACGATATCGTCCACATAGACTTCTACCGTATCACCGATTTGTTCGTCGAACATCTTGTTCACCAACCTCTGGTATGTTGCTTCGGCGTTGATGAGGCCGAAGGGCATTCTTTTCCAACACAACAAATTTTTGTTTGTATAAAATGCTGTGTTTTCTTGATCGTCTGGATGCATTGGAATTTGATGGTACCCGGCAAAGGCATCCATGAATTTTAGCATTTCATGACCTGCCGTACTGTCCACCAACTGGTCAATGTGGGGGAGTGGAAAGTTGTCCTTCGGGCATGCTGCATTTAGATCTGTAAAGTCTATGCATAGCCTCCAGGTCCTGTTTGGTTTCCTCACAAGGACTGGGTTTGCTACCCATTGTGGACAGAGTGCTTGTCGGATTAGGTCGTTGTCTAACAACTTTTTTACTTCTTCGTTCAAAGCTTGATACTGTTGGGAAAATAGGGGTGCCCGGAATCTATTCGGGATGAATTTTAAATATGAATTTAAATACAATTATTACTAGCATGAATTAATCCTAATTAATTCAAATAATAATTCCAACAACTAATTATCATCATGCATGCTAAATTAATTTCACATATTTAACTAGGCGGAATTAAACAAGTAAATATGCGATTAACGTACCTCTCGTAGTAATGGCCTTTGGATATACGGGACACTCGTAATCACGTTCTATCAACCCAAAGCCTTCTCAAGTATTTCCCTTTTCACCTCACTTGATCGCCGGTGGGAGACGCTTTCAAGCAATTTAATAACTAAGGAAAAAGAAAAATATCTATGCTTCTTGATTTTTCCAACACATGGAATTATGTACTTGGGGATGAAATAATCATCCCCTATTTATAGATGAAGTGGCCGAAAATTTCAAGGAATATGGGCCTTGGAAAAAATCTTTTCTTAGACTCTAAGAAATCTTGAATATATCTCATATATTCTTTTCTCCAAAATAAAATATTCCACAAAAATCTCACTCACCTAATTAGGCCTACAATTTTCGAAAATTCTATGATGAGAATCCAAGATTTGGATCTTCTTGAATATATGAGATAATCTTGTATTTCAAGAATACTTATCCTCCATAATATCTTTCCAAGAAAATCAACAAAATCTAATCTCTTCAAATAACCAAATTTTCGAAAATCATATAGAAAAATCAGCATATTATTTTCTTTTTATTTTAATCACCTTATCATTATTGGGCTACTTAATGGGCTACTTGAGGGGCCTTAAGGAGAATTAAGATTGGACCTCCTAATGGACTTCTGAATTTCAATATTGAGCCCCAATATAATTCAGCCCATTAATATTAATTATTACCACTAATAAATTAATATTGCACTATCCATCTTAATCCATATTACGATAATATGGGCTCCCGGTTATTATTTCCCGCGTTTAAGAATATCAAGTCCATTAATTAATTGAGCTTCTGAATAGCTCTAAATTAATTAATATATTTCACCTTGGAGTAAAGACAGCTCAACATTATTATTCGTACCGAAGAAACTAATTCTTCACTTGCAAGATTTGGTACAATAAAACTTCTGAGCCCACCAAGGGGACTAATCACACGAGCCGTACTCGCACGCGTTTCTCCGTATTAAATCTTAGCAACCGTCGTATGATTAATATTACTGCCCAAGACACAAAGTTCGAAGTCACAATGATTCTCACCCAACATGAATCAAAGCAGTAACTATTAAGCACACACGGTCCTATTTAAGTGACGGAGATTAAGAAATCAACAACCACTGAGGTCTAATTCTTCACCTTTCAGAACAGAAGAATTTATCCTCGCTGTAGGACCTCTTCAACACATACTAAATGTGCTAGTGCAATCTCTTAGTCAAGACAGACCAATCTGAGCCTTACACATCGACCTTTCACGGCGGATTGTTCAATTCCACCTGGGTCGTGAATTGTACGTTTAGTTACAAGTAAACTGTTAATGTTGTCTTCCGTGATCGGGTATCACCACATTAACTACAATGTAACATGTACTATATATTGAACGGTTTGCAATAGAAATTCAACATTCAATTATATCTAAAGCAAATGTGATAAAAGAATTATTCTCATAAACAAGTGTTTGGTACACGAGTTATACAAAGTAAAAGCATACTTAAAGTCTGCTTTTAGTATACATCACGCATGTCTTAGTGTAGTAGCTATACGTGACATTATATGTCAACCTACACTAACCTAATAATTCCTCCCACTTATACTTAAAGCAGATTGGCAATCGTCTTGACTCCCATTCCATCCACATGTCTCTCGAAAGTACTCAAAGGCAGACCCTTTGTGAATGGATTTACTAGGTTGTCCCCGACGCATATCTTTGCCACCTCTTTATCTCCTCTCTTAACGATTTCTCGTATAAGATGGTGTTTTCTTTCAATGTGTTTGCTGGCCTTGTGGGCTCTCGGTTCCCTTGAATTTGCAACTGCTCCGGCACAATGATTGTGATGGGCAAATTCGGAACAACGTCCAAGTCCACTAAGAAGTACTTGAGCCAAACCGCTTCTTTCGCTACTTCACAAGCAACTACTTATTCGGCTTCCATGGTCGAATCTGCGATGCATTTCTGCAAATCGCTTCTCCATGTCATGGCTCCTTCTCCCATGCGAAACACACTACCCGAGGTTGACTTTCTTGAGTCTATGTCTGATTGGAAATCCGAGTCCGTGTATCCAACGAGAACTAGACTATCCGACTGGTAAATCAGCATCTGCTCCCGAGTTCTTTTCAGATACCTCAAGATGCACTTTACGGCAGTCCAATGGTCTTTCCCGGGATTACTTTGATATCTTGCTACCATGCCTACGGCAAAACAAATATCCGGTCTCGCACACAGCATTGCATACATAAGGCTTCCTACGGCCGAAGCGTACGGAACACCTTTCATGTCATCTATCGCCGCTTGCGTCTTAGGGCTTATTTCTTTCGATAGATGGATTCCGTGCCTAAAAGGTACAAAACCTTTCTTGGAATCTTGCATGCTGAAATGCTTCAAAACAGTGTCAATGTATGAAGCTTGTGATAAGCCCAACATCCTCTTCTTGCGATCGCGAGTGATTTTGATCTCAAGGATGTGACCGGCTTCCCCTAAGTCCTTCATATCAATTTGTTTTGACAGCCATACCTTTACGTCTGACAATACCTTTACATTGTTTCCAATGAGCAGAGTATCGTCTACGTATAATACTAAGAATACCACCGCAGTTTCGTCACGCTTCTTATACACACAACTTTCGAACTCGTTTTGATCAAACCCATAAGACTTAATTACTTGATCAAAACACTGGTTCCAAGTACGCGATGCTTGCTTGAGTCCGTAAATGGATCTCTTGAGGTTACATACGAGATTCTCTTGGCCTTTTCCAATGAAACCTTTGGGCAGTTGCATATAGATCCCATCAAGACTTTCGTTAAGGAAAACTGTCTTGACATCCATTTGCCAGATCTCGTAATCTAAGTGCGCAGCGATCGACAAGAGAATACGGATGGACTTAAGCATAGCTACAGGCCACGGGCCACAAGCATTGCTTTGAAGGTTTCAACCCTTCCGTCCGGTCCTCTTTTCCTCTTGTAAACCCACTTGCATCCAATGGGTTCTACCCCACTGGGTGGCTCGACCAACTCCCACACTTGATTATGATCAACTCCTTATCCTTCACATTTTCATAAACAGTATCGACTGACACTGTTAGCACCTGATTCAACTTTTCTTTGAGTTATGTCCCTTCTGTGAACGCCTTCATGTTTTTAGGGACTCGATAGCTTGTTGCACCAGGTTTCTTGTTGTTCTCCTTGGGATCAGTTTTGTTCTCCCCCAAGTTTGATTGCAAAGCCTTATGCATGGAAACGAATATGCCGGCTTGATTCCTGAATTCGGCATAACTTCTTGGGCACTTCAGACGTACCTCTTTCCATAGCTTTGATCCTTTCTTCAACCCGGCCATAACGGCAACGATTTTCGTGTCCTCACTGACGGGTTCACCTTCTAACAACACTTTGTCGAACCTTTCCATGAATGCCCGATCTGACTCGCCGTCATTTTGTTTTAGGTCCGACAATCGATGTTTCTGGGATAAGTATGATCCCGCCATGGAGAAATGGGAAAGGAATTCTCGACTCAGTTGAGTGAAAGAGTGGATAGATGCTGGTGGCATCGCCAAAAACCACTTGTGCACCCGATCCCCCAAAGTTAAGGGGAAGTTTCGGCATTGGGTGGCGTCGCTGGCTCCCACTGAGACCATATAATCTGAGTACTTTGTAAGATGAACTCTGGGATCAACAACACCGTCATACTGTATGCTTGCCGGGAACTGGACATTCTTCTGAATCGGGGCTTTCAGAATGACGGGTGATAAGGGTGAGGATGGCAAACTGGTCGTCCCCACACCTCTTTGCTGGTCCAACTGTCCCTGCATGTTCTCCACTGCCCTTCTTAAACTTGATAGCTCATCCAAAGATGCCCCCTGACTTGGAGGCTGTTCGGCGAGCAAAGGTACCAACCTTTCTGCTCGTCGCAGTCCCTCACTTGGAGTGGGCAACTCCTGGAGCTGTTTTCTAGGGTTGCTCGCCGCGTTTGGCCCTAGACGCCTGAAGGCAGATTGAGAGAGTCTCTCATGAATTGATGGGCGTGGTTGCTCAAATGTTGCTCGCCCGCGCTCAGCTTCCTAGCGAGCAACTCTCTCCTGTTGCTGGGGTTGGCCAAGTCTGTCCTGGGCACTGGAGCGGGTTGTTCCGTGGCTCGACATTGTTGTTCGCCCGCGAGCAGATTCAGTCTGGCCCTCTCTTGGTTCGACCATCTTTGCTTTGCCCTTATCCCGCCTGATCTGGGCACTGTTCACCTCGTGTTGTTCGCCCCTGGTCGATCTAGCCCTAACAACTTCTACGGCTCTATCTTTAGGCCTCACTTGTGAGGGCCTATTTTGATCTTGCTGTCTCTGTAGAGCCTGGAGAGCAGCAATGGTTTTAGCTAATTCGTTAGGGTTGTTCGCCAGGGCCTCCATTTCAGGTGGGAGGTTATGGGTTATGGTCGTGTGTTGTGATCTATTCACATGTCTAGGATCACGATCTTGGTGGTCGGCCGATGAGGCTCGGGTGGGAGATGCTCTCCTTGACAAACGTGATGCTTGGGTTTCCTTGGATTGAGGCATTCCGAATTAATTTATCTTAATTCTTATGATGAAGAACACCAAGAACACCAAGAACACTTTTGTTTGAATCTTCAAGTATTTTTTGAGGTTTTCTTTGAATCTCCAAGTTTTCAACTTGAAGTTCTTGAGTAATCACACTAATCGAAGGTTCGAACCCTTCTTCTAGCGCCAAAATTGTTGGTGATCAATTTTTATCGGGTGGATTAGTGACTGTTTTAGTTCGGTTTAAGATCACCAATCAATAACGTGTGATTGATTATCACCGTAAATGATAAATCGAAGGTTCGGGTTGTGGAATCGTAAACACGAGAGTCAAAACCGAATTAATTTCGTATGTGTGTACGTTTAGGTATGTTAGTGTGTATTTTGGGAGTATTTGTGAATTTGAACTTGTATTTCTTAAGCTGGAGAACAACTATTTATAGTGACTAGCAAGCATGAGGTGTTCCTGGCTCTTGGTCTCCCTAGCCTGCATGCTTGACATGTGTCCTTTGACTCTAGTTTGACCTTATCTAAGTTAAATCTTAGTTACAAAGTCTTCTTTGGTCTTATCTCGGACTTCATTGTTGTTCGTCCATGTCAGTTTAAATCGATCCAGGATAGTTCTTTCATAGAAGTTGTTCGCCGTTTGGGTGTATGGCTCAGAAGTTGTTCGCCTTTGTGTCTTGCACAGATTGGCTTTGGGATCTTGGTCCTTTGTTCGTCAGCATACACCTCTTAGGCTGATAACTGTAACACTTTTACCAATGTTGTTCGTCATTATTGACTTGGTGGTGGGTCCATATTTGGTCTTCGGTCTTTAAACCTGTTTGCCAATATCTTGTCCGTCGGTATAGTTGTTCGCCACTTTATACACTCTTTGGATTAGTTTATACACCCCGGCTTGATTTTCTTTATTGATTTGATTTGGGGTTCATTTCTCGTAATCCTTCTTATGGCTTTAATCCTGTCAACAAAGTACAGTTTCATCCTTAAGCTAATTTACACATACTTGGTGTTTTAAGACTAAAAAAAAATTTTTAGACTGAAAAAGTAATTTACACAAAATTGGTGTTTTAATACAAAAAAAAAAAAAAAAAAGACTGAAAAAACAATTTTTATTAGAAGTATAGTTAATCCTTAGGCTAATTTACACAAAATTAGTGTTTTAAGACTAAAAAAAATAATTTTTAGACTAAACAAATAATTTTTATTATTTGTATAGTTTCATCCTTAAGCTAATTTACACAAAATTGGTGTTTTAAGACTAAAAAAAATAATTTTTAAACTAAAAAAATAATTTTTGTTAGAAGTACAGTTTCATCCTTAAACTAATTTACACATAATTGGTGTTTTAAAACTAAAAAAAATAATTTTTAGACTGAAAAAACAACAACATTACAAAATGAAGAACAACGAAATCATCACATTCCAAGATCAAATCATTATAACCTATAAAATCGTTATGTCAAAAGAGCAAATTAATCCTATTGTCATAATCCTAACACAATGATGTAAATCTTAATACATCTAAGGCTAATCGAAAGTGGATAAAAACTTGTATCTCATAAAAGAAACAAAGAAAAATACCAAAATCCAAAAATGAGAAATGACATTATTAAAGATTAAATCAGAACCCACAATTTTAAAGGACGGAAATTTACGAAGAAATGACATTATTAAAGATTAAAAGGGGCACTCTGAAAACTATCCAAGCCATACAAAACAGATCTTTGATCTGTGTTGTCAAAATTAGGGGTGGTTCGGTACGGTATACCGAAAATTTCTCGTACCGAAAATTTCGGTATTGAAAAATGTATACCAATACCGTACCGAAAATTTCGGTATATCGAAGTTTCGGTATGAGAAAAATGCATACCGAATCGATATCATGCCAAAATTTCGGTATGTTACCGTTTCATACTTAGTATTAAATTACTTACTGAATTAATATTTTACACATATTTTTGTTACAAACAAATAATTTAATATGCATGTAGTGTACCAAAAAGAAAATCTACTGCTACTGTTATAAATTAAAAAGACATCGTTTGTAAAGAAAAATTTAAATCTAAAAAATAAAAAAAAAACATACAAAAGAATATAAGAATTTACTAGAAATTTCAAAAATTGATGTGGATAGAGGCTGAGTAGCGTCGATGTAGCAACTGAGAGAGCATCGAAGTCGGCTTTTAATTAGCAAGAAAGAGAAGTGATATCGATGTCGATGTCGGCGTAGCAATTGCAGCGGCCAACTAAGAGTAACAGCGTCGGCGTAGCAATTGCAGGGGCCAACTAAGAGCAATAGCGTCGACGTGATAATTGCAGCAGCGGAGTGATTGAGCAACGGTATCGCCGTGATAATTGCAGCGGCAGAGTGATTTTCGTTACCAGAAATAGAGAAGAATCGAAGAGGCAAGAATGAGAAGTGAGAACGGCCGAGATTGCATCTGATTCTTAGGGTTACCTCCTTTTATTTAATTGTTGGGCTAGATTGTCATGATTGGATTTTGATAATTAGTGGTATGTGTTGGGCTTTAGTTTCTCACGATTGGGCTTTAGTTTCTCACGATTGGGCTTATGATAATTAATGGGTGGAGGGACTTTGATGGGCTTCAACCTATTTAATAGTCACATATTAAAATAATATAAATAAAAAATTTAAAGTGTCGGTATTTCGGTATATACCGAAATACCGCGGTATGCCTATTTTTCATACCGTTACCGTACCGAAATTTACCGTACCGAAATTTTCGGTATACCGAAATTTCGGTAATTTCAGTATTTTTTCGGTACGGTAAGTGCGGTATATTGATATTTTCGGTATTTTCCCCACCCCTAATCAAAATCAAGAAATACGGATATATATGCTTATATATGTGTATGTGTAATGGGAGTGTGAGAGAGCACACACCTTCAAGATATAGTGAGAATGGGAAAGACTTTTCAATTTTGCATAAATTAAAGGTAACAAATCATTACTAAATAACATAATAAAACTTTCGGTTTTTAGTATTAGCAATCATTATAAAATTTTACTATTAATGCGGTAGTGTTAAAAGTGTTTACAAATTTAGAAAGTAAGTTTTAAATTTTAAAAAAAAATTTTAAAAAAAAGAATAAGATTTTATTATTATATAGTTATATATGTATATATATATATATATATATATATAGAGGTGGTACATTTAAAAAAAATGTAAATATAAAATTGAATAAAATAATAATAAATTTATATTCTATTAATTTTTGTGCGAGATAATTTTTTTTATTTATAGAATGTGAAAGTAATTGTGAAATGTTCAAATAAAACAAGTGTGAAATTAATTATGAAACGAGAGAAATATTAATATAAAATTAAATATAATATAAATAATGTGATTGAATGAAAACAAAATTAAGTAATGTGTTTGAATAGAAAAGATAAAAAAAAGTAAAAGTAAAGTAAGTGAATTTAGAAAACGGAATGAAAAATTTATTAAGCTTGAAAAGTGGGAAAAGTTACTGTGGAATACTTGTAGTTGGCAGAACAAGGCTCTGGATATCAAATTTGTTGTTTTTATATTTTTATTATGAGTATATATAGAGTGAAATTGATTTATATATGAATCAGTGAAGAATATTAGTTGTTTTTACTAAAAAATATTAATTGTTTTTATTGAAGAGTATTACTGATTTACACTGAAAAGTTTTAGTTCATTTTCACCGAACAACTAAAACTTTTTAGTGTAAATCAGTAATACTCTTCAATAAAAATAACTATTACTCTTCCGTAAAAACAACTAATATCCTTTATAGATTTATATATAAACTAATTTCACTTTATGCTTTGTGTTTTATTATTATCTCAAGTATGTCTCATCATTATTTGTTGCTTGGTTTGATATTTGACATTTGACATTTGAAAAAATAAAAATAAATTATACGGAAATAAGCATTTATATATATTTCCACGTCACGCTTGGCAAGCCAAGTGCAGATAAATTGATGGTTGGCGGCTGCAGGCGATCATCATCACTACACTAGTCGCCTCGCCTCAAATCAAATCATCAGCCAACGCCGCTCATTCTCTCTCTCTCTTCACACTCTTTCCTTGTCGCGCATAACAAACATCTTAATCCAGCTTAAATTGGAAAATGTTCGCAGTGCGCGCGATTTTCCTGCAGTGCCCATCAATTTCGCACTTCTCGACTTCATCTTCTTCTTCCAATTACGTTTCCGTCAAATTCACCGTTTCTTGTTGTTCCGTCTCGTCGCCGCTTACGGTGGTCAACGGCAATGCTGACAAGAAACCCTACGACAGAAATGAAGTGCGCCTAGGGTTACCCAGCAAAGGCCGAATGGCTACTGATACTCTTGACCTCCTCAAGGTAATGTAATGTATGCACACACAATTTTCCACGACCCGTAACAATTTTCTGATTTTATTATTGTTTCTTCTTTTTGGGGGGCGCTGGGGCTTGTGCTCTGAAGGATATTCAATTGTCAGTGAGACAAGTGAATCCACGGCAATATGTTGCAGAAATTCCTCAGGTGCGTCTATCTCCTTAGGTAGTAAATGCAATGCTTTTATTTATTTGGAAGTTTGGTACACGCACTCACAGTTTGGTGCTGTCTGGACTGCAATTTTCCACCAATTTTGGTGTTACAATGTCTTGTGCTAGTTGGTCTTAAAGGGTGTGGTTGGTATTTAATTCGATTCACATATTTTTTAGCTGTTAAATTTTATTTATTGGCTCTTCTATATGACAATTATTAATCAATTATAAGAGATTACACAGTCTTTCTGTGAGATTGCATGGAGTTCTTTTTAAGTAAAAGAATAGATTGAATTTTTTCTGCATTAGTTTGCCCTCCTATGCTGTACATTTCTTTTGCATTTAAAGCATCATTGC